>JAUNZO010004234.1:2400000-3600000 GCA_031894775.1 Chloris gayana | reverse complement strand
TTGTACAAGCTTCGAAACAATGATGGCCCCTCCTGTTTTCGGTGGTGATCTAGCTTCCTCAATAAGAAAGGCACGAACCCCAAACACGTTGGATTTGAAGCTAGGGAGCGAGCGACGTTGAACTTGGGGAGGGATGGGGCAGCTGCCATACATGCCAGCGGCCGACGACAGCCCCACCCCGCATCTCCCCGGTGTTCCCCACCCCGGCATCCCCAGGAGAGACTCGGCTGCTGGAGAAGAAACCGCAGCGGCGGGCTTGTGGAATTGGAGAGCAAACTAAGTAGAACGGGAGGGCAATTGGAGAGAAATGGCCGGTTGCCTGTCCGCCGTCACCCGTCACCGTGCATGGACAGGTGATCTCCTCCGCAACGAGCACGCCATTGGACGAGAAATTAGAGCTCACCGCAGCGGCGCTCGAGAAGATAGGGCCCGGGATAAGGCTGTAAACGAGCCGAGCTCGAGCGAGCCGGCCATCTCATCTCAGGCTCGAGCTGTCTGTCTCTTACTGTATGTTGGGCTCGACTGATTACGGCTGTCGGGAGCCTCTCATTTTCTCTCGTTTTTTTTTTTTTTGAAGGAATTTTCCCTCGTTCATCACAGCCATTTTTGCACGTGTACACATCTTCCACGAGTGGAACAGACATGAAAAATAATGTAAACATCTACGAGTGGCACGGACATGAAAAATGTAAACATGGGTTGATTCGGGCAAATAAAACTTTTTTTTCTTTTAAAAAGGGCGAACAAACAACACATTCTCATTATCTATTCATCAAGTGCGCCTGAGCACCTCGAGGGACGTCAAAGCAAGAGAGAATGTTTGTAAGCAGCACTAATAAAAAGAAAAGAAAAGAAAAGAAAAGAAAACAGTGAGAAATCTCAGGTAGGCAGAGGAGGGAGATGAGGTTGTCAAGAGGGTGCCCGTCCAGGAACTTGTGCATGCTGGCATTCTTGACAGCAACGTGAAGAGGGAGAAGGCCCTCGATAACTTGGTCATTTCGACGTTGAACATCTCAGCGGCCATGTGGAGCGGCGAGAAGCCGTAGCGGTTCGGCGTCCGTTCAACAGGTGGCCACCCTGGCGCACCGCACGGCGTTCCTGCCGATCATGGAGATGAACATCTCCGGGAAGATGAATGAAATGAACTCGCGGCGGCCCATGTAGTTCGCCCAGCCGCTGCAGAGTATTTCGAACTTGGTGACTGCTATCCTTCTCCAGTACGGGCCCCACCCCAGTCTAGGGGATACCAGAGACACGTACTTGCCGAAAAGCTCCTGCAACAATCAACCAGTCCATCAGAACAAAATTAATCTAGAGATCGATCGAACAAAAGAAATACATGCCCACCCGCCGTTTTGCCTCGAAATAGGAGGCGGCGTCCGAACATATGGTAGTCAAGTAGCTCTGATCAGATCCGCCACCCGCCTCTGGAGGGTTTCCATCACCCGCCTTGGAGGCGACGGGGGTTTCCTTGGTGGCGGTGTCAGCGCTCAAAACAGGTTGCTTGTGGTTTGATGAGGCCCTCCGACGGTTCCCTGTCCCTGGTAGGCTGGTAGGTTTCACGAATGAAGGTTGTTTATGTTTATGCTCTCAAATCCTTATAAAGAGTTTAGTATTATAATTCTCCAATCCGTGCCAAACTCATCACCAACAGTCGAGTCAGTACATATACTCGTCCGTGGCCACCATTCAGACACACGGCATAAACAACAGAGATGTACGTACAGTATACGCCAGCTAACAAATAACACGGTTCACAAACATCATAGAATTTGGAAGAAGTCACAAAAAATAACATCTGCTATATTAACTTTTTCTCTCTTCTCTGTTGATTTACAGTATATAATTTACACGATCTATAGCTGACGGAGGAGACACTACTAACATTTGCCTCTCCCTCCTTACCACCCTTGGGTAAAAGACTGATTTTGATTTTCCTACAAAGAATGATTTTGCCCCGCATTAAAAGATACGGCCTTTTTCTATTGTAAGGGGGAATCCCATCCCAACCCTAACGAATACCTATATTGATTTTACAGAAAAACTAGCATGAAAGAAGAGAACTACAAAAAGGCACGTTTGGGACACAAGGGATCGACGAAAATTTACAACAAATCAGTAAACGATCTGACAAGACATCTAGCAATATAAAGCTCGAGACTTCACACAGCCCTATTCCTGTAAAAACTGGAAGGCAGGGTTCTCGAGTAGCTCCTCGGCTGGTTTGACATCCGAGAAGTCCTTCTCATGTATTGAGTTGGTGATATCATCCACCGAGAATGGGATGCTGCATTGCCAAAAAAAGGGGTACATTGATGATGAATGATGATGTGCTGTTCAGAGCCATCTGTAAAATGATATGGTACTTGACTTACCTTGAATTATCATCCAACAAAAATGAACTGCTTTCAGCATTATTTGAATCCTCTGTCATTAGCACCCGCATGTTACTAAGAACCTGAAAACATTGAAAACAAAATTAGTAGTGAGAAAAGGAGCATCATATGTCAATTACAGATGACTAAAGAACAAGAAGTTGCAGATTTCACATTTTACACACATGCAGGGAAAATATTCTCAATAAACAGAAATGCATAAAAGTTAATATCTTCAGAAACAGAACTCACATCTGATGAGACACTTTGGGTATTATACTTGTCATCCCAGTATTGAGTACAAATTCTGTACAATTGTTGAACACTCAACACCTACAAACAAAGGCAGTCAGACATGTATTAGAACAAAGATCGTTCTACATCAGAGAGCAAGAGCTTCAACAAGAGAGTGTTTTACCGGGCATAGGTCATTGACTATCTCATCATAAGATATTCTGAATTTTTGGAATATAACCTGAAAAGAGCAGTAAAACGTATTAGTATGTGCAAGTTTGACATCAGGCAAGAGTGCAAACTCAAGATCAAACAACAGATATTGCTGTATCAAAGATACTTTTTCTGTATAAGCTCTACGATGCCAGTAACTAGATATTTAAGATGTCACGGCGATATATGAGTGTCGTTACACAAATCTCAATATGAACCTAATGGCAGAGTTTGGCAGAACAGAGCATACCAAAAAGCCAACAGCCTGTCTGATATGCTTTAGCTCGTCCCATGATGAAGCTGCATACTGTAGCCAACCAAACTTCATCAGTAGTGAAATAAATAAAAGATAAAAGAAATTAGACACGTATATATAGTATATAGATCACCTCGGTTGTTGCTTTTGCACACCATAACTCTAACTCAGCTAGGCCAGCCTTGACATATTCTCCATTACTGAAGGAGCAACACTCACGACGAAGAAGTAGACTGCAGAATAAATAGCAACCATTTACTACACAATTTGAACATATCAAAAAGTCAAATCCTTGAAAGAAAAGCTCACCTGTTGAATAATTGTACATTAATGTATGAAAATATCTGGGTAAAGATTTTCTGAGCTAAAACCGGGGGTACCTGAGGACAAAACAAAATTAAGCATACAATCAATGGAGGCTTTGAGAACAAGTGAATCATAGAGACAATAAAAGAGAGACATACATGGTTCTCTTGCAGAATCCTTAAAAGCTTATCCAAACCTTCAATAATTTTTTGCCAGTGGTTGCTCTGAGATTGACCAGATAATCGTCCAGACACTCGCAGCATGCTAGCTTTCATTGTTCTTGGAGCCTTGAGGATAACAAATAAAATGGTTGGAATCTAAATCCGATTACGAATTAACACAAAGAAATTGAAACTACAATGGGGATTTGTTACCTGGATACATAGAGAAATCAAAGGTGATAATTCCCTTTTAATATTGTCTCGGACGATTCCATATATCTTTTCCACATAAGCAGTTAGTTGCTGCTTGAAGAGCAAGGCAGGATATTTGGCCTCGACTTGGCGAACAACATCAGTGGCTTCAACATGCATGTTGGCAAAAGATGCAGAACGCAAGCCCTACAAATGATTTACGTTATGCCATATTCCAATATTCGTTACATTGGTTATCAAAGGATGCATATTTCAGTAACATACTTGAGCCATTCTGCCAAATAAAGATGTTGGCTGAGGAGGTTTCTTTCGTGAAACACTGCCAGGAGCACCAGCAGACTTGAGACTTTTTTCCAGCAGGAACAGCAGGCTTGATGTATTTGAGAGCCAGTATGCAAGGTTGTCATTGTCTTCCTCATTCTGCATTGAAGACTTCACATAATGAGTGTGGTGGATAAAGTAAAAATAAACTTATTCCTTGCACAACTCCTAAGCAGAATAAATATGTAAACAGATAGCAGCAGCTAAGGCTAAACTTTGTGTTCTCTGAAGTTAAGGCTCCACTGTGCCCGTGTGTCGATGCAGTTGATTTATCCATACCAAAACTGTCTTAGATTTGTGATAGTGAAACAAAACAAGTGATCAAGATCTCTATATATAGGTATTATAAAATTTATAATGTTCTTTGTCGAAGCAAAAAAATATATATATAGTGAAGGAAGATTCAATCTCTTTCTGAAGGGCAAATTTGATGTTTTTGCTAGTGTTTCAGTATCTTGATTGAAATCCCAATTCCAGATTACCTCTATTGCAGATCCTATTAACTGAATGAGACGGTCAAAAACACTGGTCTTATCCGCCTCAAAAGATTTCCAGTGAAGAAGGCATTTGTATATGGTAAAAGCAGCAACTGGCTTCCCAGCACAATATCCAAGGTTTTTCCCAACACAGTCAATAAGTGCGTCCACATTTTCCTACAGAAAGATAAGTGTTAGAGAACCATGTATACATACAGAAATTTGAAAATAATTTGTTGACCTACAAGTTGCTTCTCAACAATAGACTTTCTAGACTTTGGGTCGCCATTCTCATACTCCTTAATAGCAGGGGGTGCACTTTGGGGTTCCTGAAAAGGTGCAATTGACAATAGCCTCTTATGAGATTATTATGGGCACAAACTAGAGTAGTGAAAAAAAGCAAATACATGAAAAACTTCAAACCTTTTGCTCCTCAACCTCATGATAGCCATTCTCCAAACTCTAGATAATAAACAGAGCAAAAGAATTAAATAAAGAAACAAAGAACCATTCTACAATCCAAACCACTACTCGCACCTTAGGAGCAATCGGAATAGACAAATGTTCAGACATGCTCTTGACCGGTGTGCTCAACAGCGCTTGTCTTTGTACTTTCACCTCAGATTCCATGGTAGATATTTTTTCTTGAAGCCTGATGCAGAGTAATAGAAGAAAGCAGAGTAAATCAAACTAAGCATAAAAGTATAATAAAAGCAGCAAGCTACTATGGCTCTTATGCAATGACTTGGAAAGTAGAATAACCTTAGCATAGCCGTGTTTAAATCAACAACTTTTGACTCAGCGTCCCTAGCCTGTTTGAGTCTCTCCTCGCTGATTTTGCTCGTTTCTTGATATTTCTTCTCAGCATCATCAATCTTCTTTTCAAGAGAACTGACCAAACTCTGCAGTAATTGCATAAAAAACATCATATTAGAGAACTGGAAATACGAAAAAAGATATTGCCTGGGAGAATACTAAAATATACATACTTCCTAGGAAAAAAATACAAAAAGATAATACAAGTCGGTGCTAACAATAGGAATCCAGTATACGTTCAGGTCTAACAAGAGGAATCCAGTATATGCTCAGGTCTCACCTTCAGTTTGTCATTTTCGTCTCTAAGCTTATCCATTAGTTCTGTATCTATGACTGGGACCTCTTTAATAGCAGGTTCCATCTCTGCAACCTTCTTGGCTGCTTCCCTCTCCTGTACTAGTAATTCATTTGTTTCTTTGTACTGTTGCTGCACCTCCTGCAGTGCAGCTTGTAATTTGGCGTTCTCTTGTGATTTAGATTCCTCGAGATCAGCCTACAACAAAAAGAAACGCATTAAAACATTATGATAATTAATATAATTATCCAATTATGTTTGTTGTTTCAGATAAGGCTACTAAAAGAAAGTCTAGAACTTGGAAAAGAAATAAAACAACTGAAGTGGGCAAAGACATGATGATATATCAGTGATAAAAAGCTTCTTGAGATTACATGTGCATGGTAAATTTTGCAACAAAAAAGGAATCTTACTCTCATGCGTTTCTCCAACTGAAGCCGCCATGTAAGCTCCTCCACTTGCTTTTCAAGTTTATTCTTGGCTGCTTGCAAGGCACCAGTTTCCCGTGCAGCCTGATAACAATTAATATGAATAAGTCAAACTGACTTTTAACATGAGGATTATTCATCATCAAATGTTTCAATGTCGTGATTCAGTACTAAATCTCGTATCAGGATCAATTATCTTCATACAAGCTACATCAGAGAGTCAAAACCATACATAGGTTTAATATTTCAAAAGTCTGGCTGATATTGTACAATATCCTGTGCCATAACTCGGTCCAGCAGGTGAAAGAGTTGGCCATGTTGAGGATTTATTATCCAAGAAAACATATAATGTCGTGTTTAACAAATTTCACAGATGTAGCCTAGGTAGGCAAAATAAAAACAAATACCTACTACCAAGTGTTTTTCATGTTTGAACTTACCATTTTGAGTTTCCGAAGCTCCTTTCTAGCAACCTTTCCTCTCCAGGCACATTGTGTAGTAATTGCAGCTTTCTTTGTTCTTGAGTAATGCAATCTCGCCAAAAATTGACGGCAGCGACTCTGGAGAAATATGGACAAGTGAAATGTTCAGGAACATTTTGAAAGGTCTGAAGGTCAGGAATGCTCAGAGGATAATCAATGAATGGGTAACAATGAAAATGTTATTCGGTTCATCTAAGGTACCAATAGTGTTTATAAGAAACATTGTCGTAAGAAGTTTAGCACAATCCATCTATTCATAAACAATAACGTGCATAATATGCATGGGATCTCGGATTTCATGGAAGTATTAAAAACTGAAGAACTGGAAGTATCTACATCACTTAATTTTGTTATTTGGCAATCAAAAGTTATAAATATACTTCAAGAAAAAAATCCAGTAACCAAGGTATCCCTAGCTATGTTTGATCTTTAGTAGAAAATATTAGAAAATGTCACAAAAAATTTAGCTTTTCTAGGTCACTAGTCAGGTAAAAAATCTAGCCAATAAGTGTTGGAACTGCTGATTAGGATGTCGGATCAGTAAGTTAGAATGCTATCTATAGTTACAGAATGACTGCCAACTGTTGCCAAATCCTATAATATATCTAGTATATGATTACTTGTAGTCAATAGTCATCCAAGGCATGACAGTTTGCCACATTACCTGAATGATGATTGCAGCTTTTGTTTGTCTTTTGAAGTGCAGCTCTTTACGTGCAGACATACCACGCAAAGCTGATTGAATGGTAACTGCTGAAGTAGAAAGCTCGTTGTATCCCTTTCTGGCAGTGTACATACGATAGCAAGTCTGGATCTTGAGTGAAGCAGCTTCTCTGCGGAGATTGTGGTAGACTCTTCTTGCAAGCTCCCCTTTAAAGAGTTAACCAAAGCCACATCAGAGAACTTCAGAGTAAAATTTAGATTTGGTGTAGATGGACTAACAATAATAATCATCACTATATAGTAGTAGTAGTAGTAGTAGTAGTAGTAGTATCAATAGAAAAAATAATCTCACCGCGACAAATTGTCTGAATTTGTAAAGCTGATCGTCGCAATGCAAGGAAACTCTTTTGTGCCAAAAATGAGCGGACTTTCCTCTGAATCATGCTAGCTGAACGACCCAAAACTTCATTTCGACGAGCATCAAGTTCAGCCATCTGACCAGCACGAAGGAACACTTTTGTCTTGCCAATCTAGATAATCGTATTTGCAAATCACATAAAGATTAGCCCAAGTCCATCCATTAAGAGTCATCCATTGTAGAGGCTGAGCTACACAGTGGGCAAATATAATACTAGGCACCGTAGAAAGGAAAAGTACACAGAGAAAGGAATATTGAATGTGATTCACACAAGTCAACTGCAAAATAAAATATTAACTTGCAATGCAAATATAAGTCACTGTTAACATTCCCTAAAAAACATCTTGGTTCTGAAGGTAGGTATCTGTTTAGGACAGAACACGATTCTCTGTAAGTAAATTCATATATCGCATATATATTATGAAAAATGATGGTCCATCAGTGGTTATTCTCTTTTAGCTATGTTTAATGTAACACAGTGTACTTTGCTTGACGTCTCAACCATGAATAGCCCCACATTTGCTAAATTTCAAATGATGATGCTCCACCATCAGCAACCAAAATTCTATAGAAGGCAACATAGGAAGGGCCTGACAGCAGGCCCTTTCAAAATATTTGGGAGAATAGACCTCAGAAGTAACAAAGCAGAACCACTAGACAGTCCAAGAGAACAGACAAGACAGTTTTTTCATAATCCCACCAAAAAACAAAAATCTAAAGTTCAGAAAATCTGCTAAAGAGTTTGACATCTAGGCATCATAATTATTCAACAGCATGAAACCTACAATTCATAAAAAATTCAATTTGGATATCCACATAGCATCCATTACCTGATAACCTTGCAAATCTACCTTCTCTAACAACTTCCTTACAGCACTGACCTCATCAGAACTACAATAAAAATGGCCACTCCCAGATCAATAATTAGGCTTAAGAAACAACCTAAGAACACAGCACAATATTGCTCATCATGTATTGACAACTTAATACCTTCCACTCAACACATCAGGTGCAAGAATACCAAAACGGTCTATGAACTCAATGAACGTTCTTCTGGTTGGATATCCTGCACAGCTTATCCTAATTGCTTCCATAACTCCCTGAAGCAAGCTGAGAATGTAAGTACTGAAGTTGGAAGCAAAAAATTAGAGCTAATAGAAGGGGAAAAAAACTTACTCCACATCTGAGTTGCTGAAGAACATTTTGGTTCTCAAATATTGCTGGCTTCAACAAATTATTGGGCTTTACACAGCGGATGTAGTGAGGCTCAGTGGCACTCAGAGTTTCCAGGAGAGATTGCAATTGTTGCTGCATATCATGTTGTATATGTATTAAAAGAGAGACCTAAAATCAACCAAAATTCAACTGAAACATTGCTTGGAAGCTATTATGCACCTTGAATCTAGAACCAATGGATGAAAACTTGGAAGATTTTGAGGTGTCCTCAGATAGAAGAGGAAAAAGGCCTGAAACAAAGGCACATTTTGAAGCACTCAAGAGAGCCTGATGTTCAGCAACAACATAATCTTTATTCTTGTCCAGAAATAACTGTGTTTGATAGGTAACCTATACAAAAGAGCATTTCACATTAGAACTGGCTCTGCTAACATAATAAATGCAAAACAATCTATACTTACATCTCCAGCGTAATGACATATCGTAAAATCTGACCGAGATAATTTTGGCTTAGCAAACCGCTTGTGATTTTTGAAAGTTTGGTACAATTTCTGAGCAAATGTCTCATAAGTCGATCTTGGCAACATACTGAACAAAAGCAAATGTAGAGAGAATCACAGTTATCAGAAATATTATAGTCCGCATAATTGTAAAATAGCAACAATAAAAAATGTATTATAGTCAACTCATACCAAGCTTCATCTAGAAGGGCGATAATTCCACCAGGTTTCTGCAAAGGAATGATAGAATGTTCAAATAAACATAGTAAAACAAAAAGGTGGTACAACATCACCAGTGAGCTTCCAGAATATCAAGTTTAAAACATGTTGCACACTAGTATCAACAACAATATTTGCTTGTTGAGCACACTGCAGTTACTGGGTGTGTCCAATAGCATGTAGGCCCCCATGTGGTGATGGCACTTCTGCTGGATGAAACAATCCCCACGGAATGCAGACAATACATCATTTAAGAAAGAGAGGGTGTTTGCTATAAGGTGGAGCAGGATGGGAATGGTGTAACTAGTTCACTCAATCAATGCTACTGTGTTTGCATGAAAATTGAATTTATAAGAAAACAGTAAATGGCTATTCAAAACATGTTGTTGTGTGAATGTGACTACCTTCTCAATGAGATCAAGAACATCTTGGTTGTCGATAAACTCAATATAACTCCAATTAATTTCTTCTTTGGTGTACTCCTCCTGCTCCATCTTAAAGACATGCTGCAGGAAACATAAAAGCAGAGTTAAAATCTCTCAGAATCTGCAGTGCAATGAAATTATGAGTTGTGGAATGAATTATGAAGGCTCTATAAACTTGCCTGATTAAAGTGTTGTTGCAGCTTTTCATTTGTCAGATTGATACAAAACTGCTCAAAGCTGTCAGGGAAAAAGTATGTTTCACATGTTCAGCAATGCAAACAAATCTCAAGTAAAGGACCATTACCGCAGCTGAAAATAAAACTATTATAGCTATTAATACTTTAAGTTACAGTTCATAATAAAAAAATAGTGAAATAAAATTAATAGATATTTTTGTTCACCACGAGTAACAGACAGTCTTAGTCCACCTGATGCTAGAGAAAGACACCTTATACAAGTCAGAACTAATGCATCTCAATCTTGGTGTGTGCACACACATATATCAGCAGGGCTGCTTACATTGAATGTGTGTTCAACTAAAATTAATGGTGCCATTCGAGTCCATAGAAGACATCAATCATGAAAAAAGAAATACCATGCATCCTACACATCTGATAATTGTTGTGAAAGAATTAGGTAAAAGTTATTCTCCTGCCATGTACGAGTACGGCATAAGATTTTACACAAGAACTCGTCAGGATTCTTAACCGTAATATTAAATAAAAGGTCCAGTCAAAATTGCAAGAAAACAGAAAAACACCATGGTATCTTCTGTTAGTGCATAGAGTTATATTTGAAAGTTGGAACATATGACTTATGCAGGCTCGTGTAACTTCGACAAAGACCAAGGATGCAATATGTACTAAATAGTCGAAACAACAACAGAAATCATAGCTCCAATGGTTTAACTTTACATGACCACCTTTCAACAGCAAAACATCCATCATGCAATCAATCAACAAAAGCATACCAATTAAGCACCTGTTTGTCTTGAAGCTTTCAAACCCATAGATATCCAGCACTCCGATTAAGCACTTTGAATTTGGATCTTGGCCAATAGAGTTATTGATCTTATTCACAAGCCTAAGATCAAAGGTCACAGGACATTTCAACATTAAAGGAAACATGTGCAAATTAGCCATGAAGCTGCTTTTTGAACAAGAGCAGTAGGCAGCTAAAATTCTTTAAACAAACTCACCAATCGAATAACCGTGAGTACACAGTCTTAGCAAGTGCATCTCTACTCCCCTTTGCAGCCTCAGGGTCCAAAGTTTTTACTATATTCTCATCACGCGTCACGATAATGCGTTTACACAATGAATCTTCCAGGGCTTTCTCGTCACACCTAGAATACCACAGTTGGAGCTGATGTCATAAAGTGAAGCACACTTAAGAGTTTGTAAATCAAGAAAAAAAGAAACATACATGAAGATCTCTGCAGCTGTCCTCAAATGAAACAAAGATTTTTCATCTTTCGGTTTAGATGAATCAACATCATCCCCCTCCGCAAACTCGACATTCCCCAAGTGAAGAATAGCAGCTATAACCCGAAAGATTGCTTCCTAAATAAAATACAAGCATGTGGTCAAGGGAAAGCTCCAACTCCATTTTTTAAAACAAGGAAAAAATATGAAGGGATCATCAAATAACCAGATACAAACCTGCTCTTCGAAACTAATTCCGATAATATCCATAGCTTTCCTAGTTTCAAGGTACTCTTTAGATTCATCTAAGCCTTCAATCTCAAAACAGTTCGACTGATTAAGATAGTGAAATGTTCTGGGATCTCCGAGTTTGTATTTCTCACGCTCCTGACAGATGCAAACTGTATCATTTAGCCACAGTACGTTGCTAATGGGACATATATATACAAGTCTTTAAATAGCAAAAGCAGTTACAATATGTTAGTGTTCCAATGCACTGCAAGGCTACAAATACAAAACAGGGGGAGTATGCTAACAGAACATTTTTGCACTCCAAAGGGCTGTTGGTTCCTTTTCATTTTAGTGATAAAATACAAAACAGTTTGGAGAAAGAAAATGTAAACAGAACATTCATGATAGTATTCATTCAGTGTGTAACCATATCCGCATGTACTGCTGGCTACCATCAAAATTGCATCATGCTTTGGAAAGAAACAGAAAAGGAATTCAATAATAGAGTAATAACACTCAATTTAGATGTTTGCATGAAAAGGGTCTGGTTAAGATGTCATGTAAAAATAGCATGTTTAGGATGCCATTTCATTGTTCCAAACCAAAAACTGAATTATAAAATAGGTGAATAGGTCATAAATGGAAGGCTGGAAGCAGAATATGAACATACAGTATGCAGTAATTGTATAATTGTCTGAGTGGAAACACATTTCATAGGCAAGGGACAACACCTCAGGAGGGGCAGCACAAAGCATGTAGAAACAATGGTAATTTCTCTCCGGATCGGATATTTGACAGACACGAGATCTCTCGAGGAGATAAGTTCTCACGGCAGCTCCTGATATTCTCCCTTTCTGATCAAACTGAATCTCAACAAACTTACCGAAGCGACTGCAATAATAACAGGGACAAGAAAGCTGTTTCAGTAACAAACAGTTGTCCAAAACATTAACCAGGAAAATCATGCAAACAGATGTCTTCTCTTACCTTGAATTATTGTTTCTGACTGTCTTCGCATTTCCAAATGCTTCAAGAACGGGATTGGACTGTGAGAGAAATGTGGTGAGTTATTCAGTCAAACAAGAGTATGGTGATCACCCAAATAAATACTTATTCAGAACTAGGTGCCCCGGAAATTCTACCTGAAGCACTTGCTTTTCCACAGTTCTCCCTTCCGATGCCGCCTTCCCACCCATGTAAGCAAGATAACGCATGATCATTTTGGTGCTTTCTGTTTTACCAGCTCCACTTTCTCCACTAACAAGAATCGACTGACTAATTCCTTCATTCAGCATCACTCTGCACCAGTAAAGTTACCAAGATTCTCCTTTCAGTAAAAACATAAAATAGAGAAGAAGCGATAGCAACACTGAATCATTCGCGGAAAATATGCTTGATAAACTGTAAAGTATGTCGTGACAAAAGCCAAGAATTACAGATACATTTCAGAATAGAAGTGCTAGCAACACCAAATTCTTTTATGGGACATGCATGTAAAGCTATAAAGCATAAACTGACAAAAAGTCAAGAAATGTAACATAGTTCAGAATGAACCCACCTATATGCAACATCTGCGACTGCAAAAGGATGAGGGCTTAATTCACCAAAATCTGCTCCCTTATATTGCTGCATCATCTGAGTGTCGTATAAATGGGGCAATCTTCGAAAAGGATTTACAGCAATCAAGATATTTCCGGTATACGTCTGGTGTTAGAACGAATAAGTTGGGAACACGAGTCAGACAGGCATGAAGTGCATCACTTAATAAATAAGGTACAGCAAATAAATGGAAATATAGTTAGGCTGTTTACAGCCTTTTTAATTGAACTTACATAAATTTCATTCATGTCGTATCTAGATTTTAAATTCTGAAGAACCCCAGGCTCATGCAGATATGCAAGCTTCGTCATGTCATCCACCCCACATGGTGCCTCCTCGGGATCCTTGGCATGGACATTCGATGCTTTCGCCGTAACCTGAATGAAGGAGCGTGTTTCTGATTCAGTGTGCATGCTCTTAATGAATGTATCTGTATTTTTATTATTATGGAGTTCAGATGGCCTTTTTAAAGAATTCAGCTGTCATTTGTTTGCGAAGAAAAACAATTCAGCTGCCACGAGTCCAGCGGTAACGGCAAACTTGGCAGCAAAAACATACCGTCTTTTCATTGGAGCACTTGACCGTAATCGTGTCTCCACTGACTTTTATGACCTCCCCATCAATCCAGGCCACGTCAGGGTCCTCTACCCAAACTTGGGATCCCACCGCAATGGAAGCTTGCGCCGCCTGCAGGAACACGGTTCAACATTAAACACTTGCCACGCGTTTCCAGATACAGAAAAGGAAAATGATAAAATGCAGAGGCTCAGCAATCTCATAATCATCATCACAGCTCAATAAGGAAACTATGGGGTCTAGGCTGACTAGCTGAGGCCTTGAACCGTTTCATAGCGCGCGCGAAAGAGGGCACCGTCCTGGGCCTAACGATAAGAAAGGTGGCAAAGCACAAGTCAACGTCTGTTGCACTGAAATTCATCAGAAATGCCATCCTCGTATCTCGGCCGCGGCCTAGATCTCCATGAGAAGGCTCACGGTGGGGAATGTGGGTTCAGTTGAACCCCAAAACTTCTGGAAAGTGAACAGCTAGCGGTTCAGAGTACTATGCACCCTAATACAATGCGCGATTGAGCACACAACACACGGATCTCGAGCTCGCTTGGGAACAAGGCCCAAATCGAGCATCAGCAGGCGGCAAACAAATCCTGAACTAACAGGACGGAGGATAGAGAGCAGGGGAGGTTTCGGAGAGATGGGCGTAGAAGCAAGCAGCAATCGGAACTTCCTTACCATCGCAATAGAACAGCCCAAGCCCGGGCGGATCTCGGCTCCACGCCGGTCCGGAAGAGGGGAGGCGGAAGACGACGGCGGAGACGGCTACGCCAGAGAGGCTACCCTGCACGGTGGCGGCGTGATTCGAGTCGGCGGACGGCGGCGCGTCCGGCGGCGAGGCGGAGCGAGGACGGCGGGCCTTGTGTGTGTTCGACGACGATGTCTTGTTTTGCTTTGGCGGAGAAGGAATGAAAGGGAACAGAGCTGCGTCGAAGCAGACGCTTTTTTCGTTTACTTACTGCAAGTCTAATGCCTATACTGCGGCGTTTTCGTCCGGGTCTTTTGGGTTTCTCTTCCTTCTGTGTTTGGCCCGG
The DNA here is from genome assembly GCA_031894775.1 of Chloris gayana. NCBI lineage: Eukaryota > Viridiplantae > Streptophyta > Magnoliopsida > Poales > Poaceae > Chloris > Chloris gayana. Next base: position 3,585,165 of record JAUNZO010004234.1, on the reverse strand, counting down.
TTGTCGTAGATACGTACCTAACGGGTCCGGGTCTCCGTACCCTGCCAATGGGTCTCGCCATGCAATCTCTCCTCTCTTTTTCCCTGAAAAAGCTTTCTGCACGCGTCCTAGTAACTAGTGGATAAGGAAGAGGTTGCGTCGCTGTTGGGCGGGGAAGCATGGACGACGGCAAGTGCGAGCGAGGAGGTGATGGTCGGGCGGGCGATGTGGCGGTGCGGTGAGGACGTCGTTAGTCGGCGGTGGCGATGGTGGCTATCAAGGTTGAAGTGCTTCGCCTTCAACCGAGGTGTGAGGGTGACAAGGGTGTCGTCGCGTCACGGGTGACGTTTAATGTCACAAGGTTAGGGTTTTCGAGTTGTCGATGGGTGAATGGTAGCGATAGCGGACTCCATTCAAACGGCTTTAGAAGGTGCGTCGAGAGAGGTTGGGGGTGGTGTGGTGGCAGTGGCACTCGACACCGCTAGATCCGTGGGCGGTAGGCGAGCGACAGCGAAGCACGACACGAGGTTGAAGAAGCCTCGAGTGGTGAAACGTGGCTAGGACACGTGGCGGGCCGCGAGAGGGACATTGTGAGTAATAAAAAAATGATCCTCCTAAGTTCATGTTTAAATGTCTCCAGTAATATGCTAGTAGGTGATACACGACCATTAAAAGGGTTTATACAACTAGATAAAGAAAAATGGTAGCGAGACGAACAATGAAGATGACAGCAACAACGAAGATCAAGTTTAACATGAATGTTAGAATGAAGAAGGAAGTGATTGGCATAATTTCCCATCGAATTTGTTGACCATATAGCAATTTATGGTATTTTTTTCAAATCGTGTGAACACCAATTCCTCTATATTCATAAGTGTGTGTTGGTCATCAAAGGTGGTGAAGTATGAATAATGAAATTTGGGTTATGTGTGTAGCTTGATTGGTAAGGAAAACATGTGAAGTGAATTTCATACATGACAACATTAATAGAAAGTTGAGAAAAAATGGACAATGGATGAAAATAAGCAAAGAAATGTTTACTCGTCGAGTTTTTTTATACCCTCCCTGGTAAGATCAAGCTACGAGTGCTGATGGATCTGCTTGCAATAGTTGTTCACATTAGTCGCGCAGACCTTAATAATTTAGTTAAGGCGCCTTCAGCTCTAAGAAAATGAGTACAGCAATACGTGTACCCTGATGTGCTGGCTTGTACATAGCTGTACGTGGTGGGTGGACCGTAGCTGCTGACTTGTCGTACGCCGGTCCCTCCGAAGCAAGCAAGCCCGGATCCGATATGAGACCCGGTGGGGGATTTTGCCCTTTTCACCAGCTTAGGTGGCAGCGGGCCATTGGTCAACCCGAAAACGGAAAATGGGCCTGGTCTTACCCGCCCGTGGGCCCGCAGCGGCTGGAGATCGGCGTCTCCAGCCGTCCACCGCCCAAGGCCGTTTTGCTTACCTCACGGCAGCCACACGAGTGGGGCCCACAATGTCGGTGAGTGGTGGGGTACCGATTAGCCTTAACTGATGGCAGTTTATGCCACGCCTCTCACTGTCTCTCTCGCTGTGTGTCCGCCCCAATCAGAGGAGCAACATGGCCTCGTGATTCCGTGCTGGGAAGCATCAGCAACACACGGTTTCACAACTCATTCTCGTCGCGAGGGCAATCCCGGTATTTCAAGAGCCGTAGCCAGGTCGGTGGGCGCGTTTTATAAAAAGTCGGCAGCTGTTTTCTTTTCATTTCAAAATATTATTACTGTCAAATCAGGCCCAGCAGAAGATTTAAGGATCATTAATCGTGTGGAATGACGCAACTGGGCAAAATTGAAGGTGGCAGAAACAGCAAGGGTGGTGGCACCCACGTCTCCTCTTGGTCTTGGTTGTCTCCCATGAAATGGAACGGCGGCTGGTCTTGTGTTATCTTGCAAGGAATAATAACCAGAAAAAAAAACTGCTACGCCTACCCAGTGGAATGCTTTCCCATGAAAACAGCGGTTTCGTATCTTTCTTGATTGACCAGTGAATCTGACTTTTGGCTGGTGGCATTTCAGCCTCATTACTGTTGAAGCTAGTATTGCTTGCTCCGTAAATATTTGCCCCTCTCTCTCTCTCACCACTTGTGCAGACCATAAAATACGTGTGCAGTAACCTTTCTTGGTCGATGAAATGAGAAGAATACCGTGACGGTAATTTACAGACATGTTTGCAATACAAATTATTCCAAGTGGCCGACCTTTTGCCAATGAAACGAGAGGAAAGAAAAAAGGCACTCCCTGATGAATCGGGAGCATGAGGCAACCACTTCCGTGGCCTCGCATCATGAGATAGGCTTCGATTATGATTTCACGCCTAACAATGTGGATAGCCCGGCATTCACGGAGAAGCATTGTATTCAACGTGTAGATGAAATGAAATCTTCCTTTTCACTCCCTATATATATCCGTGAGCTCAAGAGTGCTGGCATACCTACCTCCACGTTTGTCTGGTAGGAATCAGTTGAACTCTACGCCCGTTTATTTTAGAGCGTCAGGACAGGGCCTTATGGATTTAAGGACCAGACTGTTAGGATCGACTGGAGTAATTGCGAACAGTACGGCCATTCATCTTCAATTGTACCAGAGCATAAATTAAAGTTCATGTGACTAACCGACGACGTGTACGATCTGCGTCAATAGTCTCCAGGAGCAGTAAATAAATTAAACATAAACTTTGGCATAGTCGTCCCCAAAATCTCGGATTTGCATCACTGGACCAAAAGTGTGTTTGTTCGTTGTGTAAACCTTTTCAACGAAAGCAAAGAGAGAAGTTTTGCATCTGAAGCCACAAATGATACTTTTCTGAGCTACGGGTAAGAAGCCACAAATGCAAGTGAATTGAACTGATGAAAAGCTAGCACAAAAGTAAGTGCACTATAAAAAAACTTGCTGTTAGTTAACTAATCCGTATAGCATATAGTGTTAGAAAAATAAGCACTTTCAGTTTTAATTTAATCCAGAAATAAATCATGAACATGATATACAGATTGCTAAATAAATTAGACAAGTCTACGCAAGATCTAGACATATCTAATAAGCAAGAGAAGATGAACACATCTACCATACTATCCATAACTATCATGCAGAGATAGAACGTAAAGGTTAGTACGGAAGACATAATGAAAGTAGAAGGTACGTACGTTTCCGGCCGACGGAGTAGAGGAGTTGACGACGACGTTCAGCGACGTCACGGCGAAAACAGCGACGCGCTTGGCTCACGCGGCGGGAAGACGCGCCGTGGTGGAAGCGATCGAGCGATCGCGCGAGTGCTTCCCAAAAACCTTATTCGCCTTCTCCCGGTGCAGGATCGCCGAAGGCGCCGGTTTCGGAGACCTGCTCTCCCGTTCGACGGTGCACGCCGACGATCGGGATGGAGTAGTCTTGGCGGCGCAGCAGCAAGAGAGGCTAAAACCCTAGGTGAATTCGAGATATCTTTCTGCGGCGGTGCCCGTACGTTTATATAGGAGATACCGCTAGGGTTAGGCGAACCTAAAACCGAGTCGGTTTCCAAAACAGAAACGTATTGGACTCGCAGCAAAAATAAAGTGCAAAAGGAAGCCGCTAACCTGCAAGGCAAGGGGCCGGATTTTGGCGGACCATTCACACAGGTGATGCGCGGCCGCGCCTTCGCCCCGCCCGACGAGGCGAGCGAGCGCGCGTGTGGTCTTCCTTCTCTCTTTCTCACACTTGCAAGGAAGGCAAGAGCATCCAAGTTTATAAATTGGTTTCCTCCACCTCCACTAGCAATGTGGTACTAAACATTGCACTCCCACCATCCCTCATAGACCTTTGAGATTTTCTAAGAATTATAGAAATCATTAATGGGCTTTGGCCCAATAATTCCATCATATAGTACTTACTTGCTCCACGAAGAAGCATATCACTGCCAAAAAGGCAATTGTGTGAATTAACAAAGTGGCAACAGATGTAGTACTCGTGCTGAAGAAAACGAAAAGTAAGATGGATAGGAGGAGCAGCAAGAGCTGCGAATAAGTAAACGCGTTGGGAGAAGGGAAGAGTCAAATCCTCCATCAATGGCTTGTCCCGTGTTCGCAGGATCTGCCAAGAAAAAAAAAGGAAAACAATTGCCGAACGAACACACCAAACCAAACGAGGGCATCAAAGCATGCGGCTGCTTTTTGTCTCAAGGAGCGTTGTTAAAAAATGATGCGGCGATGCAGGCTTGGTCTCCCGGCCATCTTGATCGATCTGCGGCATGTGTTTGCTGATCATGACATATCCCATGTGGCAGATGGAAGAAAAAGGAGAGGAAATAGATAGTATCCGAGGTTAGCTTGGATTGACAACACGCTACTTTGCTGTGACTTCGTTCTACTTCTAGGATTTTTAAAACGCTAGCTGATGAACTAACAGATGCAATCATCTAATGCTACTACCACCTGGGATGACATACCCTGTGTTGGTGCCCAACCAATTGCAATCAAACAACCAATTGTTAGTATATTGTAAATATAAAACAATCGAACGAAATATCAGAATCATTTTGAATATTGATAAACAACTTACCAGCCAAGCTGGTAGATGTTAGTGCTATGGCCGTAGGGTACCACGCACTTTCGTCTCTAAATTGGACTATTATTATTATACTGGAACAGTGCAGTGCTCCGTGCAAACGCGGTTCATACATTGGTAATTGGTAATAGTTTAATAACATTATATTACGGCGGTGGCTTCAACTTCACTTGCCGCGTTTAGTATGAAACGCCATGCTTAATCCTCCCTTCACTGCATGCGGGTTTCTATAAACGGTGGACAGGATAGCTGAAACGTGCACTGCCTCAGGGGATGTGCGGTAGTCTCGCATTCTTTTGAGTTTGTTGATACGTCTAAATCAAATCAAATCAAATCAAATTTGCAGAGGCTCCCAAGAAGCAAGGCGCGGGGATCTTCCGATCCACGAGCTCAACGGCTCCCTCAACCAGCGGCTAAAATGCAGACGTCGCCGTCGCCAAATTCAGTAGTATAACAGCGCGACTGATGGAGCCTCAATGTCAAATGGAAGAGATGGCTGCGTGAATTCCTTTGGATGCCGTTGGCATCGACGCGTGCTGCTAGTCCGTGTTAATTGGTCTGATCACCTCTGTGGGTGGCACATCCGTTTCTCATGATAGCGCCATTCGCCTTTTGTCCATCCTGTATTCAAGACAATCACAATCACGGCAAGAGCCAGGACCTTGGACACTCCCATTTCAGACAAATGGAATTACGGAATCTCCAACCCTACTTGCTACGGTCTTTAGGCCCTGTTCGTTTCCTGCTTTCTAAAATTTAAGATCGTCACGTCAAAGAGAATCTTACTATTTATGAATATTTCGATCAATTTAATGACAAAACTCTATTGATAGATTGGTGCTAATTTTCGAGATGAATCTAACGAGCTTAATTAATTTAGATTTTGTTAAAGTGATGCTACAGTAACTCGTCTTCTAATCACGACTTAATTAACCTCATTAGATCCGTCTCAGTAAATTAGTCTACGGGCCTGTAATTTATTTTATAATTAAACTTTATTTACTACTTCTAAATAGTAAAATTGTTTTTGATGTGACAGCTCTAAAGTTTAGACCCCAAGAAACAAACACACCATTAGTCCACGGAGAGCTCGAGAAAAAAGATGGTCGTATCCATGACGTAGATAGTCTTGCAAAGGTCTGTTTGTTTTCAATTTATCCTTTCACGAGTCAGAGAATCAGCTTGTTGGGGCAGTTGGGAACAGATCCTGCAGTGTTGCAGGTTTGTCAACGCAGCGCACCTTTCTGTGCGACCTCATTAGAAGATTCACAACGCTGGGATTTTTAGCAATGTGGAACTTGCTTGCGAAGAACATGTCAGCGGCCAAACGCAACGGTAAACTAGGCGTTCAATCTGGCCACCTCGGTTCTCAACATGCAGACGACCGCAGCCAAAAGAGACAATCTCCAGCTGTTAAATCCACCATGCATGCTACTGGTATGTAATAAAGACGCGGGCAAAACCGTGAAACACCACTCTATTTATGGTAACGCAGCAGTCAAAAAAATTGAGACAGAATCAACAAGTCCACAGAATCAAGGATTACATTATGCTCTTAAGTTACGAGCAACTGTGTCGTCAAGGTTGAGATGATAATTCTCTTCACTTGCATTTCCAACTCAAAAATTTTTAGAGAAAACATCTGAGTGGGGCGTTCTTATTGATGTAAACGAGAGCAGGAGCCATGCATGGAATTCGGTCCTGCCCACTGAGGTAGCTGCTGCCACAGATGGCCAGACAACACAAAACATTATGCCTGTTCAACTAAATGATCAAATCTACAGTGCCATCAGAATCGGAGGCTACATCTCTGAGCTTCTGAGCTTCTCACTGACAGTAGAACCATAAGCTGGCCCACCCTTCCGGTAGCTGATGAGATACTCGGTAGGGTACCCCTTCAACTTGTGTGGCATGACTCCAAGGTCCTCGAAGGTGAGAGCTGCAACATGTGTAAGAACGATTTGAGCAGAACGCAACGAGTCGAGCATACTGGGACGCTTTCTTGGTTTGTCAATAAGAGACTTACCATCTTCAGACACAAGGTTGTCCACAGAGAATGCTTCGATCTGATCTAAATTGAAAATGGAAGGGGTTGGAAGGGGAAAAGGCACTTTATTCAGCAACATTTCCCTTGGAGAAGCTATAGCCTGCATAAACAGAAACACGGTGGTCAACATTTAAGACCACCTAATCCTTTTTTTCCAGACCAACATGTGCAGCTATTTAAAATGCATACCCTTGCAATAGGAAGAGGGACATTGACGTATCTTGGCCACTCACGGATTGTCTCATACATCAGCTCAGCCTGTAATAGTCAGTCACATTTTTCATCCTTTGTGACCTTAATATAAACTAGGATTTTTTTATCTGCCAGCAAAGGGTGCATGTTTCTATTAATTACCAGCTCATGAATAGTGTAGACATCCGGTCCACCAAGCTCATAGGTCTTTCCCATGCTAGTGCCATCATCCTTGAGGGAGTTGACAATGGCAGCAGCAACATCCACAACATAAACAGGCTGAATCCTGCAAAAGGTTGTATTTATGTAATTCATCTGCTGGTAGAGAACTAAAAAACATAGACACAAGTAGATAATTTCATGATCTATACTCATTTTCAGATCAAGGCATTACAAGAAATACCAAAAGGAAAGGCCGATTACTTTGAAGATCCACCACCAACAAGTGGAAGGAAACCCCAGTTCTTTGCGAACTGTGCCCATCTGTTCAAAATCCGATCTTCTGTGCCAAGCATGGTTGCAGGCCTCATGATTGTTGCCTGTCAATGGATACAATTAGTTTATACTAAACACATTGCTTGTACAAAAAGTGTGTTGCATTTGTTACTAATTTTGGCCTTTGGCTTGTACTGAAACGGGAGCTGCCATGGTCTGTTGTAACTACAGAAGTGATAAAACATTAATACCTCAGGAAATTCTTTGAGGATTGATTCCTCTCCTGCAGCTTTTGTCCTCATCATTCTAGATGGAGAAGAAGGTGATGCCCCTAGGCATGAAACCTGGATAAATCTCACGATTCCCCCATGTTCCTTAGCAATCTGTGTAGAATACAAAGCATGTAATTACTAGCAGGGCACCACAATGATAGTTCAAGTCTCATGTTACATAAGTATCACAAATGATAAGAAAATAAGCAGATTGGTAAAACTTGGGGCAAAACTTGAGCCATTATTTCCAAACTGAAGACACTAATATGCCCAAAACTAACAGATCAACTAGGTAATAGCTTAGTTGGAGCAGAGATAAATTCTTAAGTTGGAGAAAGGTCATTACAAAAACTGTGAAACAACATCCTTAATACTCCAAACCAAGCTAAGAACTACAAAATTACAACACAGAAGAGGAAATAATGAATACAGTATCAGAAGAACATCAAACAAACCAATTACCAATACTGAATAGAAAGCTAATACATCTTTGACTTCAATCATATTGAATCCGAGTGCAACCTTGTCTAGTTCAACCAAGCAGATAAAGCCCGTACCCAGTGTTGAGAGCTCCCACACTGTGCGGGGTCTGGGGAAGGGTATCAGCGGCAGGCCTTACCCCCGCCTGTGCAATGCAGGGAGACCGCGGCTCGAACCCGGGACCTGTTGGCTACAGACGATATGCTCTACCGCTGCACCAGGCCCGGCCTTCTTCTACCAAGCAGATACAGTTTGAAAATAAAAAAAGTAAAGAACCACAAGTAATGTTATCAAGACTAGTGGCAACACAAACTTAGCAGTCATAATGGAACAAATTGAGGCTTCCTGAAGTGATCTCAAGTTTAGCACCATTGAGTCAGTAGAATCTGGAGGTCCATAATTCAAACTGGTCATCGCAAGTGGGCACTACCTAATCCTAATTCTTCCGTTTCTAAAGAAAAAACGGCAACGTATTTGGATAGCAGACATTCAACATGAACTAAGATGGATGTGTATACAGGGCATACCATTGCAAGTTGTTCAGCCATATGATGGTTTACTTCTTCAAATCCGTAGTTCCTTGTTTCATACTCCCTTCCTGTCCCATTGGATTTAATTTAGTCAGAATAAGATGTTACTTTGAATGTGCAAATACAATGAGTCATAAGTAAAACAGACCTACGAGGTTAACAACCACATTTGATTTGGCCATGACAGCCTTAATGGAATCCACGTCTCTTGGATGGTATTTCATCGGGACAATCTGCCAAAAGCCAAATGATAGAAAATATATAAAAGAGGGAAAGGAAGATGAATTAATCATTGAAACTACTCCCCGACATTTTTACCTGACCCAAGTCACCCATCAACTTCAGGTGCCGGTGAGAATCCTCAGAACCTCTAAATGGGACAAGCACTTGAGATCCCATCTTAGCTGAATAAGAAAATAAAGCTCCACTAACCCATCTATTCCATTTTCTTAGTATTAAGTAAATCAAATATAACATGAAAATTATCATCTCACCAAGCTGTTGGACAACATATCGTCCAAGAAATCCAGTAGCTCCAAACACCGTCGCTACAATTCCACTGTGAAGGACAGAATGCATGTCAAATATAAACTAAACGGTAGATCAGCATCAATGCAACTTTGCAGTATGATGGAAGAGCTCTAGTGTTGATAGGGACCGTAATAAATTGTCCCATTTCATAACTTTAAAACTTAATGGCACAATGCCCTATCCTACATCCTTAAGCCGCTTGATTGACAGGACTATGGCCGAAGCAGCCCACATAGATTAACACAGTTATTCACCTGCTTGTGTGACAAAGTTGGCTAAACAGTCAAAAGGTTGAAAAGGTAACACCATTGCCATATGACCAGCTAACCAAACATTTTTGCAGGAAATATAAACAAAAGCTGCGCACTACACTGCAAGCAAAGCATAATCACCACATAATGTAGCATATGAAACTTGAGGCCATATATTCTATGTCACTAAATTCTAGTGCCCTTTCCATGTCTCAGCTTCAGGTCAGGCAATGTTAATGGTACATTCAGTACAAACAGCAGCACCATTTGAAACAAATACCACCAAGTGTGACTGTATGAAATTATGGATGAATTACATGATCTGAAGATCTAAGCATCAGAAATGTCATGTCTGGGCACTACATTTACGCATTATCAAATAATAGTTCGAATAGATCACGAGATTAGCACAGAGCAATGATGATAGACCAAATCATCATGAAGGCAAAACCTACACTGCCACAGTATTGCGAACATGAATTTCCTAACAATCAATTGGAAAAAGAGGACTCGGGCTTTCACCTCACAGAAGACCTTCCACCAGTCCCCTTGCGGACGAGATGTCCCGACCCCTTCACCGCCGGCGCCCTAGCGGAGGCCATGTACCTCGTGCCATCCGCTCCATACAACCCTGCATCCAAACCCACTCGTCAGCTAAGATCCATCTGTAGGGGCACGCGTGCCGGGGGAAATGGTAGCTACCTTGGGGTGTGAGCCCAGATAAGGAGGCGGATCTGAGAGCGGTGATGGCAGCCGAGCTCGAGGGGGAGAGGTGGTGGTCGAGGAGCTGACGCCTCAACGCCGCCGCCTGCATCGTCGCCGCCGTCGTTGGTGGTGGTCGTGGTCGGAAGCGGAGGCGACGATGGGGAGAAGCAGCCCAACTGGTGGTGACGGTGACGACGGCGACTGGCGTGAAAGAAGGTAGGGTTGGGGGCCTCTTCGGCTGTCGGAATCTGAGAGTTTATGGCCCAACTCAATGAGATAGCGAGCCCATCACGTCAGACTTTTTACTGGGCCTAAGCCCATTTGTACCTAAAAGACGCACGGGTTACGGTAGTTATCCGTTGGATGGGGAATCGACGGTCTGTAAGATTCGTGTTCAGCTGCGGTTGTGGCTACAGCGTTACAGGTACAGGCTCAGCTGTAGCGGATCCGGTAGCGGCCGGTTGGTTGCTTCGTCAGTCTTCTCCGAGTCTTCTCCGGCGAGCTCTTCGGCGCCGCCGTTGGCGGGATGGATGCGCAGCATCCTTGGAGGGCGGGGGCTTCGAGGCTGTCGTATAAGAACGCCACCATCCTTGTGTGCGCCTTTAACCTCCTCGCAGTCGCTTTACTCCTCCACAATTACTTCTCGTCATGGCCGCGCATCGCCGGCGGGAACCAGTTCGATTCCGGTATGATTCTGTTATCCTGTGTTCCATTATTCCTAAATTTTCGATCTTTCATCAGGTAGTTCGGTCGAGAGATGTGCGGATGTGCCTGGTTTGGTCCCAGTTTACGATTCACTGGTTAGCAGACTAAATCTAGCGAAGTTCATGGATTTTCTTTCATTAAACGTGGGATTCGTACTTCTGATTTCAGTACCGCACAGAAATGGAACCATCTGCAAATGTGAGACCTGAGAGAGATGAAACTACTTTTTTTTTTTCATCCTCAAATTCCACATAAGGTCTAGCCATCTAGGATTGTGCTTCCTCCCAAAACTAAGCTGTTAAGATTATCAATTATAATGTAGATGTACTCTATGAGTTTAGGTTATCACATCTTAAACTCAGCGGCGCAACTACTGTCTGTCTGGGATCTTTTTGACTGGCTTATTGGTTCTGGTGCTTCACATTGTTCAAGCATTTTCTTCAAAAGCATTAAAATTTTACCATGACTCCATTTTGGAAACCTCAACTCATGAAGCTGCAGTTACAGTACTTCAATTATATCCTTTGATAACTCAAGTCTGTGAACCTACTATTTTGCAGCTCAGGTACAGTTTATATGGGAATCTGAAGAATTGCGTCGTTCAATGGAGCCTGTGGATTTGATCAGACGAGTATGTTTTACAGTTTTCTTATCAAGATTAGAGAAAAGGCACACTCCATGTGCTGCATAGAAATCTTTTGACACTGCTCATTGATTGTTGCATAGGTGAAGGAAATTGAGCAAGAGGCATATGGTGAGCATGGGATGACAACACGTGAAGATCCTAAGCAGACTGCTGCTGTTGATTTATCAAAAAGATTGAAAGATTTAAGAGCAGGGAGCGATGGCAGCAGCCAAAAAGGTTTTCTTCCGGCCACTCTTCTTTTACTTGCAATTTAGGAGCAAGCACGTTTGGTTTTTTATTTTCTGCAATGTAGCCTGGATTGGATTTCACGCACATTGTACAATCCATGGAGTGAATCAGGGATCATCTGAAGACATACACAATTACATAACTGCAACATCAGTATCTATGAAATAAGAGTATCACAAACTCACATTATTGTGAATTTCTAGACCAGGGTCTTTAAATGTGTTAGCATATTTGAGGGTCATTTCTTTTGGATATGCAGCTTCCTTTCATATTATTTAATTTTATCCTGTTGTTTTCGGATGCACTAAAGAAAAGTGTTGCACTTGTAAACATGTCCAGCCCTTGAAGAATGGCGAAAACGGAAGGTGGAGCGTGCAAGGCAGCGAGCCATTGAAAAGAATGGGACAACACCTGGTGCTAAAACCCAATGAAGTGAGACTACCGCTACACTGCATATCGGTTGTGTTGTGAATTCAGCCGTCTGTTCAACTAAGGTGAGAGTAGAGTAGATGTGATATCTGATATTTGTAAAATTGTACTAGCGCTGTTGTTGTAGCAGAAGTGGGTTTCCATTTTGTCGTGTTTTAAGTAGCACGCATCAATTTTCTTCTGTAAAAAGAAGCGGATGTTTTTCCCATGTTCATGGGACCTTGTCTGATTAAATGCTGGATCTGTGGTTATGGGAATTATCTCTTGTTATTTTGTTAATCAAGATAGGAAGCAATGTTTTGCTGTTGTGTGCAAGGGTTATTCCTGAAGTAGTAGTTAGTGCCTCTGGATTTTTAAGCCAACAAAACAAAGTAGCTTGCCATCTATCTGTTTAATCAAAGACTATTTATCTTTTCCTTTTCAGCACCACCACGCTAAGAAATTAGATTAAAGGTTTACCCAGGAGAACAGAGCTACGGTAGATTCGCGCAAGTTTTAGGAATCATCCAGTGTGTAATTTAGAATTTACCCAGGCAGCTGGGTGGATGGGATTGGGGGAAATCTGAACGTTCGAATGGAAGGGCGACACATCGCACGCGCGAACCCACTCACACAAACTGACGCCCCTGCTCCGTGGGCGTGGTCGTCGTTGAGTCCACGCGATTTTTCATCCGCCGCTGTGTCCGCCTGCACGCCGCCCATGCGCTCCACGCCTGCCCGCGCCTCATTCATGCTGCGCGCGAGGCCACAAGCCTAATTCCTCGCACTCGTGGCAGCTCGCGAGCCAGCCGCCGCGCCCGCCCCGCTGCCGCGCGCGCTGCGCTCTGCAAGTGCTTCTTGTCTCCGCTGCTCTGTGTCCCCCACCACCAATTGACTCGCCCCCAATTCTTTTTCCCGACCACCACTTCACACTTGGTGCCTGTCTTCTTCCTCCTCCGACGCGATCGCACACCCCGCGACTGCCGCGGCGGGTGCTGTTGCAGCCGAGTCCTCCGGGTCGTCGCCAAGCTACAGGCATGGAGGCCGCGGCGCCGCATCTCATGCACTGCGGCGGCTTCAGCCGGCTCCCGCAGCTTCCAGCCCTCCGCAGGCGTCGGAGCGCCCTTCGCCGCGTCCGCGCCGTCGCTACGGAGCCGAGGCCCTCCACCTCCTCCTCGTCGCGCCCCAAACCGAGGAGCCGTAATGACATCTCCGACACCGTGAGTTCCAAACTTTGCACAACCTGCTTTCTCCTCCCCTGCTGCTTGCGAACTTGCTGAGATGATGTTGTTTGTTTGTTTGTTTGCCGAAGAGGTTCGGAGAGATGTCCAAAGAGATCCAGCGGGTGCGCAAGCAGATGGAAGAGGACGAGCAGCTCGCCTCGCTCATGCGTGGCCTCCGCGGCCAGAACCTCCGCGACGAGCAGTTCGCTGATGAAAACGTCCGCCTTCGACTCGTCGAGGTATATACAGAGTGGCTTACTCTTTTATTCCCTTCCATTCCAACGTGCTCTCGTCTTCTTTACTCAATTATTACACAGTCCGATCACTCAAACACTGTTAACATCATGAATTACTTGCATTAGGACTTACTACTGCATTAATAAACTGAAAATCTCTTCTAGAGAAGCAAAAGTCGTTATCAAATTCTGATATTTTCTTCCTTGATTCTAGGTAGAATCGACCGACAACAATGAAGGACTGCCTCTTGTGTATAGTCCTGAAATCATATCAGCATACTGGGGTAAACGTCCGAGGGCTGTCGCCACTCGGGTTGTCCAGTTGCTGTCTGTTGCTGGCGGTTTCATCTCTCATCTCATATCAGACCTTATTACCGATAAACTCAAGGAGGTAGCAACCATATATTCCAACAGCTGTTTTCTCTTCCAAAACCATTTATGTGCTTTGCTAATTGCCGGTCTTCTTTTCCTGCTGCTGCTGAATGCTCATTCCTTAATAGAATGAAGTGGCCCGTGCCATCGAACTGAGGGAAATTGTGACATCTCTGGGTCCTGCTTATATTAAGCTTGGCCAGGCACTAAGTATACGACCAGATATTTTATCCCCTTCAGCAATGACGGAGCTGCAGAAATTATGTGATAAGGTAGGTGAATACTTGTTACTATTCTGTGTTCATTATGTTCGTCTCATTTACCTGTTTCTAATTGAGCTGTCTACTTCGGCGTTAAGGTTCCTTCATTCCCAGATGATATAGCAATGGCTCTTCTGGAAGAAGAGCTTGGTAAGCCTTGGCAAGAAATCTACTCCGAGTTATCCCCTTCGCCAATTGCTGCAGGTAATGATATTAAAGATCTACTCCTCTGCTTTCTGCAGTAACCATGCCTTGAGCTATACTTATGTGTTATATATCCACAGCTTCTCTGGGACAGGTATATAAGGGCCGATTGAAAGAAACTGGAGAACTGGTAGCCGTAAAGGTGCAGAGACCATTTGTACTTGAGACTGTCACCATCGATTTATTCATCATCAGAAACTTGGGGTTGGTACTGAGGAAATTTCCGCAGGTAAACTTTGATATAAATAGGGAGAGTGGGCGGAGATATTACATTGTTAATTTTAACTGGATCTTTATCACCGAATATTACCAGGTATCCATTGATGTTGTTGGCCTGGTAGATGAGTGGGCTGCTCGATTTTTTGAGGAACTTGATTATGTAAATGAAGGGGAAAATGGCACCTACTTTGCCGAAGTGATGAAAGAAGATCTTCCGCAGGTAATTACTTTGACTTCCATGTATATTTTCCTTGTAAAAGGTAGTGCATTATGGTTTATTATTTAATGTTGTTACTGAATAGAGCATATGAATGCTAGTTACCTCTCCATTCACTTATGAACTTATTTGACAATCTTACAGGTTGTCGTACCAAAAACATACCACAAATACACATCTAGAAAAGTTCTTACCACGCAGTGGATAGAGGGAGAGAAGCTGTCGCAAAGCACAGAGGATGATGTCGGATCATTGGTCAGTGTAGGAGTTATATGCTATCTGAAGCAGGTTAGCTTGCTATAATAATCTGCTGAACATTTCATACTGTTTCCTACTTACATAATCAATCAGAGAAAATAAGGTCATTTCATATTTGTTGTTCTTCGCAGTTGCTTGATACTGGATTCTTCCATGCTGATCCACATCCAGGCAATATGATTAGAACACCAGATGGAAAGCTGGCTATTCTTGATTTTGGTAAGCCAAGGATATGGAAAATCCACTAATAGTTCTCTACTATATTACTTTTTCTGCCTATCATAAAGTTGGAAACAAAAACTAGATAACTATACCTTCCTATGAATACAATGACATAGTGACATGCATAAAAAAATAGTCTATTACTCTTCATTGTTAACCATTGCAGCACATGTTACATTCATCTTGACAGAATGACACATCAGACCTTTTTTTTTTTGCAGGGCTTGTAACAAAATTGACAGATGATCAAAAGTATGGGATGATCGAAGCAATAGCCCACCTTATTCATCGCGATTATGATGCAATTGTTAAGGACTTTGTAAAGCTTGGTTTCATTCCTGACGGTGTCAATTTGGATCCAATCTTGCCTGTACTAGCCAAGGTTTTTGATCAAGCACTTGAAGGGGAGGTGCAAAGAACATTAACTTTCAGGAGTTGGCGGCTGATCTAGCACAGATAACTTTTGATTATCCATTCAGGATACCTCCATATTTTGCTTTGATTATTAGAGCCATTGGAGTATTAGAAGGTATAGCCCTGGTGGGAGATCCTGAATTTGCCATTGTGGATGAAGCATACCCATATATTGCACAGGTCAGCATTCAACATTTGATTCAACTTGCATAACCTCCCCATAAATTTCTAAGATATGCATGGATATCATTGCAATTAATTTTTTTCCTCAGTTTTTTATCAAATAAACATACAATGGAAGATCATAAATATTTAGATGTCATCCTTATATTGGTATGTTCTAATGGGAGGTTGGTTTTGTCTGACCGTATCAGAGGTTACTAACGGATGAATCACCTCGGCTAAGGAGTGCCTTGCGTTACACAATATATGGCAAAACTGGCGTTTTCGATGCAGAAAGGTTCATTGATGTTATGCAAGCTTTCGAGAATTTTATTCGTGCTGCCAAGAGTGGTGGTGGGGAGAACTTGAAGGGAAACATGGCTGAGCTGGCTGCTATAGGAACTCAACCTGGCACCAGTTTAGTTCCTGTATTTCCAATGGTTGTAGCCCAGCCTGAGCAGCCAGTTAAAGCTCGTGCAGCTCTTGCTTTTCTACTCTCTGAAAGGGGAAACTTCTTTCGGGAGTTTATTCTAGACGAGGTGAGCTCTCATGTTACAACAGCTGACTATTATTGAAGGACCAGGAGTTGTTCTTGGCACATCATTTTGCATGATGTCTGAAAATTTACTCCAAAAATTGCGTGTTAATACATTCTGTTTTTTGCATGTTGCAGATTGTCAAAGCCATCGATGCAGTTTCGAGGGAGCAATTATTACAGATTGCAGCATCTTTTGGGTTAGGAAACGCTACCCCAGTTTTTAGCATGGTTCCTGTTAGGGCCAGAGCGTTGCTTCCAACAATTACAGAGGAAGACAGAGTCATCTTGAACAATGTCGAGAAGGTCATGAAGTTCCTCACATCTGGGACTGCAACTCCAGCAGTTAACGGGGTATGCATGCTGATATCTTCTTCTTACTATGAACACAAGCGAATGTTGTTATGTCATAAGGTTACTGATAATTTTTTGTCACTGACAGGACCTGAATATAGCGTCCATAGTTCGAGAGCTTTTGCCTGTGTTGCCGGGCATCTCATCGAAGATCCTACCAGATGTCTTGAACCGATTGTCATCGCGGGTATTAGCACGAGTGATTCGAGAGGCATTTTTGTAGAATGTTTTCTCTTTTTTTTTCTAACAGCAAACTACACTTAGTTATTTCTGGTATTCTTTTGCAAACAGCACACAAGGGATGATAGAAAGATTGTACAGCAGTAACAGTGTATAGAATATATACTTATGCAAGTATTAACCAATGTTTTAACCAGCACTCTGACTGTTGTGATGTTCCGGAGATGCCATTGTGTGCATTTAGTTTGATTCTTGTAGATACAATATTTGACTTCGAGTGTAAATTGGAACAAAATTAGGCAAGCTGAGGAACAGCCAACTGTGGGTAGCGTTGTTAAGTTTCAGGTTGAAGTCATGATATTGGTACACGAGTTCTCATCAAATACAACTCATGTAATGATCTCACAAGGTATCAACATGACCTAAGTGGGTTCTAGCAAACTGGGGTTCTTCTGAGTTAAATCTTCGGTTGGCTTGACAATTGCTTCAACCTACGTGATTGTAATCTCAGCACCTTGTTCATTTGATTCCTTCAATTCAGCCTACAATAAAACAATTATGACAATGGATGACGTTTTAATATAGCTATGTTTATTATGTAAGCCCGATGGGCCGAGTCAGTAAGCTGAGTTGGGCCTGAGCCGTATTGTATGGTCTTCTGGATATCATATTTCTTCTGTTGCACACTGAAAAATATGGTTTTTTTAGGACACTTTAAACAGAAAAAGTTTTTTTAGGACACTTTAAACAGAAAAAGCGATTATTTTCAAAAAAGAAAAATTTATCTCATTACACAAATTGAGCATTGCAACTTAAAATTTGACATAAGCCAACATTAATGTAATTTTTTTTGATATTTATTGTTGCTTGGTCACGCTCTAACTGCCGAGGATCCTGATCCCAAGCGGCGACCCTAATCGATCGAATTCCGGTGACGGACCCAGCCATGCCGGCAGCGGCGCAGGGGCGGTGGGCCGTCCTGGCCTGCGTCCCTAAGGTGGACATGGATGAGGAGGAGAAGAGCACCGACATCTCCGTCGCCTTGAACGACCCCCGCGCGCCTCCGTCCTCTCCGTGCCGCTCGGCATCACCTCCCCGCCGGGCAACTACACCTACCCCTACGTCTCTGCTGCCGACAGCTCCGGCCTCCTCCTCCTCCGCGCCACACACCCGCTCACTAACTTCTCGTCTATGGCGACCTACCACATCTGCGACGCGCGCACCGGCGAGGTCTTCTCCCTCAAAAGGCACCGGCGTCCCGCGGGACTCCACGGGGCCAACGTCGGCCTGGTCACGAGGGGGAACGATGGATGCGTGGTAGCCGAACTCCAGCCCGAGGCCGACGGCACCGGCCGCGCCACGCTGCTCTCCTACAAGGTCGGGGAGTGCCAGTGGGTCGAGAGGGAGCTCACCTACTCGCCCCCGCTCTGCCGCTTCTGGGCCGGAGAGGGCGTCATCTCCTACGCCGGTATGCTCTGGTGGGTCGACCTCTCCTACGGCCTTCTCGCCTGCGACCCATTCATGGATGATCCGCAGCTGATCCACGTCCCGCTCCCGCCGGTCCTTGATGAGCTGCCGCCGGCATTACAGATCAACCGGGGCTCCCGTCGCTGCCTCAAGGTCAGCGGCGGAAAGCTGAGGTATGTGCAGATGCACGGCAACTCCGATGCTCCGGTGGTCAGCATGTGGGCGCTCGCCGATCCGCCCACGGCAGGCAATTGGAACTCCGAGCTCAGCGTGCATTTGGCCGACGTCTGGGCCCACGAGAGCTACCTGGACACCATGCTGCCAGGGACCATCCCTGCCCTTGCGTTGCTCCATCCCACGGATCCAGACAAGGTCTACTTCTTCCTAGGTTCTTGCATCTTCGCTCTAGACTTGCACCTGAGGAAGGTTGCGGAATTCACTGAGTTTACTATGCCCAAGCTGCCTTACCGCCATCTTATGATGTCCTCCCACTTCGTCCACGCGTGGCAGTATGATCCTTCGAGCAATCGTATGTATATACACAACTTGATTCCATGTTAATCAATTTTAGCTTGAAGATACACAACTTGCAGAATTTGCTCTAAAAATCTGTGAAATTTTTTTAGCTTGTACAGATCATATATTAGATAACATTCTCGCACATTTCCTGTGTATAATCTATGTACAATAGTTACATATATATATTCAGAATTATTATGGCAAGATGCCAAATTTACAAATATAAGGGTATACCTTTTAGTACTGCAGGTTCTGGCAATAGGTCTTTTTTTTAATAAATTGTTTCACTGTAGAAAATTTACCAATTTGTAATGTTTATAAGCTCTATGTTGTCAGCGGTGATCAGTTTGCTCTCATGGGTTTTCATCTAACCTTTGTATTTCTGCATGTTCTGAAGGCTCTGACCTTTTATCTACGTGCCTGAAGAAGGACAAGGCTATTGCTGCCCAGAGCAGGTGACTCTTATCTGCTCATGTGCATAAATTCAATTTCTGATTAATTGACCCTTTAAAAGGCCTAACATGATCTTTGAAATCAGCTTCTCCAGCAGGCCCCTCTCACGTAAAACTGGTGCGTACCATGTGAATCTTGCTGCACTGGCATTGGCTTATAAATTCTTCTGTGCAATTTTGATGTCTTATTTAACATCTTTAGTTCGGCCAAAAGTTGTATATCAGAGAGTTTATGATGTCTGGTTTATTTTCAGCTATACAATTGGAGAGGTTTGGAGCTGCAGCAAACTCTGTACTCATGGAGGAACAGAAAGCTTTGTGGAAGGAATCAGAAAGCTCTGGTGTTACAAAAAGGAGAAGATAGAAATCTGTCTATTTATTATGTCTAAGAGGAGAGTCAGCCTGTGAGTGAACAACAAATCCTTACATTTTTGGACGGAGGGAGTACATGTGAGTGAAGGGTTCTAGTAGTAGCATCCAGCTGTAACATGTAAAATATTGTTACCGTACAACTGGTTTATTGTTCAGCAATTATATCATTGTTGAGAGCACTGAGATCTTATCAGTTTTTTTCTTAGGCCCCGTTCGTTTCCACCCTCTAAAATTTATATACTGTTACATCAAAGAGAATCTTACTATTTAGTAGTACTTTTATTAATTTAATGACAAAACCTATGTCACGATCCCCCTCTAATTTGCGAGACGAATCTAATGATCCTAATTAATCTATGTTTAGCTACAGTGATGCTACAGTAAACATCTTCTAATAATACCATAATTACCCTCGTTGGATTCGTCTCGTGAATTAGATAGGGGGTCTGCAATTAGTTTCGAGATTAGACTTTATTTAGTACTCCAAAATGATAAAATTCTCTTTGATTTGACCCCTCTAAAAATTAGATAGGGAAAGGAACGGGCCCTTAACACTGTCCAACTCCTGAGGTTATGTCGACTGACACATGTACCTGACTCGTTCAGCCATGCCGCAGTCTCCGACGCATTCACGGTTCAGTACCGTCATCTAAAGTACTTTCTTATTATGGGTAATTGTGATCGTTCAAATTGAATAGGATTCAGGATCCCGGTTTTGTAGTATGTTCTTGGGGTATTAACTCGTCCTTCTCTTTATCGATCTACAAGTGTTCTTAGCCGGTAAACATGTAGCGTCTCACAGCACAATACTACTATATTAAAACATGTGAAAACCAATTGAAGTAGAACAAAGACTATCGTGGAATTTGATCTCCTTTTGTTTAGATAACATGTTTTACCCTGGCTTTGTATGAAAAGCGAACAAATCCAGGATACAAAGAAAGGTTAAAGAAAGCCTGATTTGAAACTTCTGCAGAATTGTCGTTAATCCAAGTAAAAGATCTCGGATAATCAGAACTATCGAATATCAAGAAAAGGACACCAGTACTGGCAATACTACTGATAATCAGAATCCCATGGTCTTGAGGTTTTGTCCAATCTCGATATCGGCCTCTGCCATTCTACTCCTTTCATGGTACACTAAACTAAACAGCCTAGCCATGTTCAAAGAAGGAGATGCCTGCAAGATTCATAGAGTTAGTAGTTGTATTCAGTGAGACATGCATATAATGGATTCGTTTGCTTAATGATACATATACGCTGATAAGAGTCCAAGCTCCAGACGGATAAGAAATCGTGATTTAGTGCTGCCTCCATCGCCCAAGTATCGGGGGCTACACCGCTCGAGTAGAGATCTCTACGCCGTATCTGCCGCCCGCATTGCAGTCCATCAATCTTTGAAATTGCTGATCATCTCGTCGAGGGAAGCCTTATCAATAATTGGGAGAGAGAGAGAGAGAGGTGTGGCACTGTAAAGGATCGGGAGCCAGGAGGCGTCCACCTCGAACCTCTGCCCATCATTCGGAAGTACTCCCTCCGTCCAGAATATTTGGCATTCTGCACTCATCCATTTTTCCCAAAATGTTTGACATTCTCACTTCCCGAGACACCTTTCTCTCTTCCCAATACACCTCTATCTCTATCTCTTTCCTCCTCGTTTCCTGCGCACCTACTTTATTACTTCTCTTCTTAATCTCCGTGCTCAGAGCTATAATGCCAAACATATTGGGACGGAGGGAGTATAGTAATTTGAGTCATTCCTGTGATGACAAAAGTACCAATCAACAGAAATTCATGCAATACAGTTGCTCATAGTTCCACAGGAAAGGCTATCTTATTGCAGCAATATACTATCTTATATGCCTGAATTGGTCTCTTGCAGAACAGAAAACAAACTATGTAGCACAGGACCCCGGTGGCACGTACGAATACACAATGTCACAGTAAAATCTGCGATGGAATGATAGCTGATTACTGGAATTTGCCAGAAAAAAAGGCACATATATGGACCTTCCTCAGAACCAATGCCCGAATGCCGAATTGCCTGAAACAAGGGCACACACTGCCTCCAATCAAATAAGAGGAATTCCACTATATTCATCGACTTGGTCCTGTTTCAACACCAGCAAAATGGATAAGAAATTCAGCATTCAGGCTAAATTCTTCTAGTGTGAATTCATCAATAGTTTGAGCGGCCAAATTGAAACAATATGGCAATCAGAGAAAGTGAAAAATACGTGAGCCTGGCAACTCTCAATTGTGGGTAGTGTACTTAAGTTTCGAGTTGAAGTCATGATACTGGTACATGAGTTCACATCAAATACATCTCATGTAATAATCTCACAAGGTCTCAACATGACCAAAGCGGGTTCTAGCAAACTGGGAGTTCTGAGTTTAATCTTCGGTTGGCTTGACAATTGCTTCAACCTCTGTGATTGTAGTCTCAGCTTCCCCAATCTCAGCACCTTGTTCATTTGATTCCTTCAATTCAGCCTAAAATAAAACAATTATCACAATGGATGTTGAAAATGTTGCATAACTTTCAGATTGAGATATGGATTTTTTTTTCTTTATATACCAGTGTCGCTTTCAAGTCTGCCAGTGCAGCCTCAAGTCGCTTGTGGCAGTCTGGGACCATCATCCTTGACTCAGCTAAAACATTCTCCTGCAGATTTAAATGAAGTTCAAGTTTCAATGGCTTCACAAGCTATGAGATCAGATCATCAGACAGCTTGAACAATTTATCTTCTCAGTCTCAGTGGCGTTCTTTTTCCGTATATAAGAATGAACTCACAGTACATACTGTCAATAAACAATGCATCTGAGGAATAGGAACTGGGGTTGAAGGAGATATTTAGTACATTTCTATGCTGGGGAAACAACAGGCAAGTATGGAACATATAGTCCAACTAATATCTCAGTATAACCTTCATCGAGCAAAGAGAATAGTGTCCAGCCAAGAGGCACAGGTCTAGGATGAGAATTTTCTTCAAAATGATTTTCAGTGACATTCTAGGTAAACAAGACGTGTCCATTGCCCAAAAGAGAAGGGAAACATATGGCCTATTAACATTCCCATCTTTCCAAGGTAAATTGAATCAACTACCACATAGCAGCTGGTAAGCCTAACTAGACAATCATCCAAAGACAATAAGAATCGCTGTGCAATCGTAGGGAAACATATGGCCTATTAACATTCCCATCTCACCTGCTGCTTGAGATCGTAAGGATCGGCACCCTTCTCCTTCATGTCAGCGGTCTTGGCGGCCTCCTTCTCCACCTCCTTCTCGTACGAGCGCAGCTCCTTGACGATCCTCTTGCACGTGGACGTCTTGATCTTCAGGTTCCTAATGGTCGCCATCCTGGAACGCAGAGGAATGAAACGCATATAGAATGAATTGCTGCCCTCACAGCATTCTGGCCGACGTGGCCGGCCTCCGCGCGCGCCACGCCTGGGCCGGCACGGAGAGGCCGGGGCGGCCCGACGAGAGGCGTCGATTCGCGGAGGCCTCCTTCGTCCTCGCCGGATCGGAGGCCACTGCGGCGACGCGCGGCCGGGAGATAAGAGGGAGGGGGCAGCACCGGGGGAGAGAGTGAGGGGGCGACGCCGCTGCGCGCCAAGGAGAGGGGCGGCGCCGTCGCGCGCGGGGAGAGGAGGGGTGGCGCCGGTGGGGACCTACCTGCTGGGGGAAGAACGGACGGCGGGGCTCCTTTCGTCTCCGGTGGCGGCGGCGGCTGGCGGCGTGGGCTGGAAGGAGAGCAGGGCAGTCCGGCAGTGGCAAGTAGAGTGTAAAAAAAAAAAAAAAAAAAATCAAAGTGGCAATGGCAACTTGGCAAGTAGAGTTGAGTAGCGAAGAAGCGATCATTTTCGATGACGATCGGCCCATATTGACCCAAGATCAGCCGACCCGCTACGAACTGGGCCGGTCAAAATAATTTGCAGATAACCGTGAGCCCTAATATTTGCATATGACCCCATACTCCGGATCGGGACTGTTGATGGCGATCCAACTATCCGAATAACCGTGAACCATAGCACGCGAATGATCTTGGACGACTTAGTAGTCTAAAGCTGATTCAGCAATGGCTAGCAGCTTGGAGAGTATTTTGACATACGTGGCCACTTCACGTGTGCGACACGTTAGTTTTTATAGGCGTGGCCTTCCTACGATGCACGACCGTGGCACCTCTACAACCACACTTTCTCTAACGGCCCAACTGCTGGCAATTTTTTATCCCCACGTCGTCATCCTATCTACTACACGGCCCAACTGCTGGCATGTCCTACAGAACCCGGTCCATTCGACTTCCGTCCGGTCTGCAGCATCCGGTTCGGCGCTCCATAGCGGTTCTTCGTCGGACCTCCGCGGTCGCCGGCGCCTCGAGGCAAAGGGGAGGCTGCACGCCGCTTGCCGCCGGCCCCTCCATCCTTTGTGACGACCGCGACCGCTCACCGGCGGCCCCTACATCCTCTGCGACGGTGGTAACCCGCGAGCCCCACCATCGGCCCCTCCATCCCCCGAAGGGGAGGCCGCACGCCGCTCGCCGACGGCCTCTCCGTCCTCCGCGACGGCCGCAATGGCGGTAACCCACCGAGCACCGCCGGTGGCCCCTCCATCCTCTCAAATCCGCGTGTGATTCGTCTCCGATTATAGCCCATGTCTTCCTCGCCGGATCCGAGTGTCATTGGTCACCGACCAATGAATCCATGCCGGCCCTTACATACCGGCGGACGGATAGCCTAGGGAGGGTCGAATGACACCATGGATCCGCTCGACGGGGACGCACGAGGCTCGCCGCACGCGTGCTCCGGCGAGAGGGCCCATGGTGACGCCCTCGACGACTTCGTGGAGCACAACGGCTCCTCCGCCTCGCTTCGTTGGTGCTCGGGCTCGCGTTGGTGGAGGACGCGGCAAGCAGGTGGAGGAGGCCGGCGACCCAGGTTCGTGGCGGTTGTCGGGTGTCGAGGGTGTGTGGGTACAGGTGGGCGACGAGCTGCGCTCGCATCGTCTGAGGATGGTGGAACGGCTGACAGCCGCGTGCGTGGGTGAGGAACCGAGAATTTAGATAAGGCCATCGAAATTTGCATAAATGTCCTCTAAAAAGGTTGTAATTCTTTATAATTGTCATGTGTCCTGATTATTTTATGATCGCCCAGAGTGGTCACGCAGCTCAATGGGATGTAACAATCAGAATTGTCCATAGCTGCTGCCTCCTGCTTAACCACCGGCCATCAACAAAGAAAAAGAAGTACAACGAGGACAAATGCACTGACAGGCTCTACAACACCTCATCGGCGCAGCGTAGCGCGCAGTCTTACCTAGTATATTCATTCACGAGGAGAAGGCAACTGCCAGCGTAGGCGCGGTGGCGACGATCCCGGCCGAGGGCGAGAAGCCTGCTCTGCCTTTTCTGGTTGATTGTGATATTTGACGTTACTAATTGGATTTTGAATAGATTTGTGTTTATTCGGTGCATGAAATTTATTTGTTTTGTGATAGAATCGCATCGTTCGAACTCGATACACTTCCTTATCTCGATGGTAAACTCCTCTGCAAATTTCAGTTTTGATCGCGTGTAAAAGAAATAAATTGTAACTGGTGGATCTCATCCTCGATGAGCGAGATTGATGGTCCGAGCCGAATCTGGAGAAATATTCAGAACTGGGTCGTGATCTTGCTGCTTCCGCCGGTCGCTGTGAGGTTTCAATGTCGGTTATTAGATAGTGTCACTGGTATCGTCTGGAAGCATGGGTTATTTCAGGTCTGATTTCAATTATAAATGGAGAAATTAAACTAAGAATCACTGTGTTGCTGATCCTTGGCATGTGGCCGATCAATTGGTGTTGATCAGTCACTAGTGTGCTACTATTATTTTTTTCTGCTATGGTTGTTTCGTACGCACGTGATCAGTGACGGGGATTTCATTCTCACGGGGGTGGTTTATGAGGCCCTGTTATAAGAACGAGATTAACTTACGATGGTGCTCACTAGTCAGTAATCACTTCAGGCATGTGATGCGCAGATAAATTATAGCATTTTATTGCTCTAGCAGAAAATTGACATGGATTGATTGTACTGCTTATACTATCCGTGATTTGTGGGCAAGTAAGTCTGCCAGCTCTTCGCTGTAGCATATTTTGTAAACATGATGACATGGTTCATAAAATGAGCCAATAAGTAACCTGGAAGGCCGGATTCTGCTATGTCTGATGAACAGAACCAAACAGTGGGAGCGAGTATCTAACAGTTAGTAAATAATTTGATTAAGGAGTGCATGTGCCTAATTATTAGGAAAATCTGACACGTTGCAGGGTATCACCTAATTAAACTGCAGGCTGCTTGCAGAGTCTCGATCGGATGGGCATAATGCAAGAATCTGCACGAGTTGAATTACTCTGTGACTGATACCACCTGTCTTCCCGTGTCATCTATAATTTATTATATGCATGAGTCTGCCACTCAAAATTGTGATGAGAACAAAGAGAGGTTTGATTAGGTATTGGTTACCAGGGCAGCTCATGTGTAGTTGTGTCTCGTGAAGTAGTTTTGGTAATGAGCAATGGCGTGGTCCTGCATGGAACAGCTATAACAGAAGGAAAAATAGTGTGTACAAATGCCCCCCTGTGGTCGCCCTTCTTTACAGAGTAGCTACAGTAGTCAAGTGTGCCCGACTGTCTGCACTGGACCATCTTGATGGCCACCTTTTGTGCTAAGATTGCGGTTAATAATGCACGACTTCACTGGGGACGTGCTGCATCTGCTAGCAGCCGTTGTTGAACCGGCCAATACTAGATCACAAAAATCTGCTTAGGCCCCGTTCGTTTCCACCCTCTAAAATTTAGATACTTGTCACATCAAAGAGAATCTTACTATTTAAGTAGTATTTTTATTAATTTAATAACAAAACCTATGTCGCGACCCCCTCTAATTTGCGAGACGAATCTAATGATCCTAATTAATCTATGTTTTGCTACAGTGATGCTACAGTAAACATCTTCTAATAACACTATAATTACCCTCGTTGGATTCGTCTCGTGAATTAGATAGGGGGTCTGCAATTAGTTTCGAGATTAGACTTTATTTAGTACTCTAAAATGATAAAATTCTCTTTGATTTGACCCTCTAAAAATTAGATAAGGGGAAACGAACAGGGCCTTTACTCACTTTTCTGCCAGAATGATTTAATGCACTTTTTTTACTGAAGTTCTTCTGTCAAATACTACTACTACATACTACCTATGAGTGATTTGTTGGTGCAGTAAGATTGATGAGTTGGTAATATTCTTTACTTCCTTCTTATGGATGGATGGAACTCAACTAATAAGTTTACTAACAGTTATCAGCTTTAATTAGAAGGGCATGTAAAGTAATTTTTCTCTAGAACAACTCTAGACT
The DNA here is from genome assembly GCA_031894775.1 of Chloris gayana. Lineage (NCBI taxonomy): Eukaryota > Viridiplantae > Streptophyta > Magnoliopsida > Poales > Poaceae > Chloris > Chloris gayana. The sequence continues at coordinate 3,558,126 of JAUNZO010004234.1, read as the reverse complement.
GAACTAGTACTTGTTGTACTCACACACAGAAGATGCATGCAGTAGCAGCGCACATGCAAATCTGATGGGACAAGCAGAGTCGTTAGTAATCCGTATGGATGTGTCTGCTGTGGGGGACTCGTCTTCCTGTCCTGCCTCGTGGTTTGGCTGTGATTGTTTACGTATGTATAATACAGGTATCACACCCGAAGAATACTCACCAGCTCGAGTCCTGGTTATCTTCCTAGGCAGTGTTGCTAGCACCCAGCAGTGTCGTCCCAAGCCAAACTTGACCGGGATTCCTGCTTGATCCACATAGGCGGCCAGTTGCCTGCAGAGACAACAAAGTTGTGTGCTTTGCCGTGTTGTCGAGAGATACACTATTAGAATACTGCTCTAAAGTAGTAGATCAAAAAGAGACTCAATGACGGACGCCTAAAATGTCATTGAGGCCCTGTCACCGATTATAAAACTAGTCACGGTCTAGGGACCGCGATTATCACGCCGAGACGTTTAGCCTAAATGGGTGCCAGCAGTTCTATAACAAAAGTAGGGCGGGCCCATTGGCTAGGACCTGCTCTAGACGTCATCGTAACGACGCCGATGCCCGTCTGCCGTCTCCGCCGCGCCGCCTCACGCCGTGCGTGTCGCCGCCGCCACAGGAGGAGGAGGAGCAGGAGCCGCCGCAAAGAACTCCTCAACGGCGGCAGCTAGCGCCTTCGAGCCGCCACTAGATTCAGACCACGGTGGAGGAGGAGGAGCTCGGTGGGGAGTTCGCGAGGGCCAAGGCTCTCTGCCTCGGGAGCGCCGCTGGCTCCGAGCACAACCCAACGACAGCGACTCATGGTCGGAGGCGGAGGAGGAGATGGCGGCGCTGCACCCTAACCCTAGACTAGGTGGAGGCGGTGCGACGCGCGGATAAGGTAGTGGCGCTGCACCCCACACCTATTTATAGGAGGGTGCGGTCCACTGCGACGGGCCACGCTGTCAGGCCGGCAACTAAATGGTCTACATGCCTTAGTTGTGAGCCTGACACTGTTCGCTGCTGGCAGCCAAAGTACCGTGGCGGGCATGTGGCCCTTTAGCTGCGTGTCCATAGTTTTCGTGACTATTTTTTGCGCGTAATCACGAACCCCTCCGTGTACCTCACTTAGCGGCGGATACATCAAGGGATCGCTATTATGGTCAAATAGACGTCCGCCGTTATAGTGGATTTTTATGATAATTTTAGATAGGTGGAGTATTTTTTAATGAAAATGTCGATAGGTATTTATAGATGTATATACTATCGATTTTGTACGCTACTGATTGTGTGCTATGCATGGACCAGTGAGGAGTAAGAACAGAACACAGTACACCACTACGGCAGTACAGTATGCGAGATTAGATTAGGTGATCCATGCAATGGAACTGGACCACTGGATCGATGGGGAGATCCTACACACAGTTGACAGTCTGGTGTTTGTAGTTGCAGGTAAACCAATCTTATGGTTAGGTCGACTTGAATGCATGCAAGATTGTAGCTCTGCTGCTGCCTGCTGGTGGGTTATTAGATGAGGGTGGTGGACGAACAACAACTTTCAGCTGCTCGTTGCTTTTCCCTGATCCGCTTCTTGCGCGATGGTATTTACGAGACCGAAACTTTCGAAGATGGTACGGCACGGAGTAATACCACCTCAGCTTCTGCCATGGAGTGATCAGCATGTGCCGCTCTTCTTTAATTTTCATCAGGACAGGGACAGGACCTTTGACAGCAAACCAGGAGCCGGCCAAAACAGCCTTTTAATTTCTTTTCCTGATGAATGTTCTCCCGCCAAAATGTGTACTTGCACAGATCAATCCACTGTAGAGTTCCTTGTACACGAAGTCCCTCACGAGACGCGTATAGAAAGGTGTAAAGTACAGTTACATGCACATGCACATGTTTTATATACTGCTCGACGCGTATGCACGACCCAAAAGGCACGCCTTGTCGGACACGTGACCAAGAAGATGCCCACCGTCATTTTGTACCGATTACGTGTCCGCTTAGAGCTGGAGCACAAGAACAAGACATCAGTTTTTTCTTTTTTTTTTTGATAAAAAAGGGAGCCATCGTGACTCGTAGGATGCGTGGATCATCCCCAACGTCACCTGTGCAATCGTAGGATGCAGGAAAATGGGTGACCGTCCCAACGTTGGCACCAAACGAAACAAGTGCAATTACTGATGCTAGAACAAATTTCTGTGTGGGCTGATACTGATAGAGGAAGATGGTGACCAACTTCCTGCATTCGCAGATCAAAAAAGCAAGCCCCTTTTTCTTTTTCAGACGAGGACCAGTGGAAAGGCAGAGACCGTTGTGCCCGAATAAATGAGCCTCACAACGGTCCTGGTACACAGCTCAGTTTCTTCTTCACAACTTCTCACTATACACACTGCAATCTCAACAGATACGTACAGTATCGACTCCTACCACTGAATGCCATACAGTAGCTACTCCCCCTATACGTTGCCACAAATCTACAGTTCGACGTGGAGCGGCTGCAGGGGAAGGGCAAATTTCAAACCGAACCTCCTCCTCCTGCTCCAACCACATTTATTGTTCCTCTTGTTATCCGTGATCGTCTCCTGGCTTTGATTGCCAAGCACTCCACTCCAAGGAATGGCTGAATGGCAGCAGCAACAGACACTGCAAAAGAAGCACACATCTCAACACTACTGTTCAAAGCAAAACGCAGGACAAGAGTACTGTATATCTTGATCAAAAGAAGGTTTTCTCTATAGGCATAAAAATGCACTGGTTAGCATTCTATGCTTTGTTTTTTAACATCAGCAGCAGTATCTTGTTAATGAACCAACCTACACAAGGCAAGGGAAGAGGCAGAAGCCTCAAGCAGGGGCGCAACATTTCTACCTGCAACTAGTCTTCCCATGCAACTTATACCGTTTATTACCGGAGAGACAAGACAATGTGCTAGTAACAACAGTCACGGCTCGCCCTAGAAATAAGGGACTAGTATTTTGTTTGGAGGGCAGTGGCAACTTGCAAGCAGGGTAGCCGATCGGATGGCGAAATTACATAGCAGATGCTCCAGAAATTCACATGCTGATCTGAAAAGAAAAACAGGCTAACAGTCCAGTCCAGACGGCAGCCTAGGCCCCTCGCCATCCAGGTCCCCGGTAACCTGAAGCAGGTCGCCCCCAGTATCAGCTACAGTATTCAGCATGCCGCCATCTGACCACTCTGGCGTGCGGGCCATGGTGGCACGCCCACATGGAGCTACAGTGGCCCACATGCCATGCCGATCCAAATTCTCTGCAGTAGTCTAAGGCAAAGGTAAAAATTCACGCTACAGTAACCGGTTGGAAGGTATAAATTCACGGAACAGTGTAAAATACTGTAGCAGTACTGTAGGGAAAAGATTTTTTACTGTACACATTTTACTGTAGCATTCAATCTAAACCGTTGATTTTCCATCCATCGGTATTTGGTGTGAATAAATTCAGAGGCACTGTAGCACCTCTGAATTTTCACCTCTAATGCAGAGGATCCAAATCCCATGCCAATGACCCGGCATTCTCAAACACCAACCAATCAGATGGCAGCAACAGAACATTTCTCTTTTCTTAAAGTAACAGCAACATATGGTCAAATTGTTTAACGGGAATGGCACGAGACACCATGGCATGGTTCCATGTTTCATGCCGTGTTCTCAGATTAATGAAAACTACCTGTGACCTTGATCTCTATAAATTCAAGAGATTCTCTTGATACTATAGTTTTATTCTTGTTTGTGCACACCCCAAAATGTGCTAATCTCACGGCCAGGACAGAGTGGTTTGTCTGTCTGATTCATCAAATAATAGTACCATGCCAACGGACAAGCAACACTTGTCCTTACTTTTAAACGTGTACTCTACCAATGTTTCAGACCAGTGGCATAGCCTGTAGAGGCCCAATGCTTGTATTAAACAAAAGGTGCGATCAAATAAATTAGTAACATGCATTCTAACAAGTAGTCATCTGTTGGCTTGTGAGTTGTGTGGACAGCCTCTATGATGCCATGTGAATGCTCTCATGTCCTATAAATCAGATCATGCATTGAACTGATTAATCCTATAAAAGGTCCCCACAAAGTAGACAGTCTACTACTATTTTCTCTTGTTTCTATCCTCCTTTGGGACAATCTTAACCATTGGCAACATCAACAAAACAACAACCCACAATGGAGCCATGTAATTAATTGTTTTTGTCGTGTGCAGTATGTGGAAAACAGCGGTAAGCACAACAATTGGCATAATCATTTCTGAAGTTGAAAAAATATCAGCAAATGACAATTGAGAAACATATATCACACAGAAGAGAGGGAAAGCAAGGCAAAGACGCATTCCACATCTCATTTCTTCAAGCAAGGTGAATAAATGAAGCAGTGTTACAGCAGCAAACATCACGTGAAAGAGGCAAAATTAATAGTTAGAGCGTGGGGGTACCTCGCTAGTGGTTAGTCAGATCTACAAGTGTCTCTTCAACCAGGTCCTCCAAAACCATTGCACAGACCGTGGAGCTGAGCTCAAATATCTCCAGCCGTGTCGTGTCCGCACTGGCCGTTTCTGCCACCTCCCTCTTAAGTATCATCTCCAACAAATGATTTCTTTCAATTGCTTGGCCAGGAGGATACCTGTCTAGTATCGACCAATTTCGTATGACTCGCCAAATTTCCTCAGCCGCTGAATTACTGAAACCATTCTTGCAATCCCTGTGTCCCAAAGAACATGATCTGCCCCATGGGTATGCAGTCAACTCTGCTGTCCAAGTAAGCTCAGTGAGTGCTTCATTTACAGCATCAAAAAGAAACCTCTGTTTTGAGCGCTTTTCCCTCGATTTAATTTCCTCTTCTTGATAATCACAAAACTTCTCAAGCAATTTTGGGTCCAACAGGTCGGCTAAAATGCAACCTTCTCCGTCCATGCCCGAAGACTGCACCAACTTCTGGATAAATGTCAATGAATCTAGATCTTCATCAGCCTTTGAGAAAAGCTTTGAAAGTCTCAACGAATTTGGTGACATGACTTCTATTGGGGGATCCTCCCATGACAGGGACCGTGAAAATGATCCTATAAGGGGAGATCTGGACAAAGCTTCTGCATGTAAATGTAGAAATGTTATTAAATACAGGTCACAAAAAATAACATCCTAAAAAAATAGATGAGATGGTTCCCAGCCTTACGTGGGGATGCAGTGATGAAAGCTTCTGATGAGTACAGTAACCTCCTATTACTGTCACAGATAAATGGACTGTCTAAAACAGATACAGGACTTGGTTGATCCTGAGGGTCAGCAAAGGTGCCTCGGGAACCAATACACATGGAAGAAAACTCCTGACACAATAAAGTCAAATATTCATATTTAGAACTTTCGATGACTGCTGAAGCGACACCACAAAAACTATGAACATCAACTGTAACTGTAATAAGTTTGGGCGACAGGTGGTTAGAGTTACCTTGGCAGGGATGTTCATCCTATCATTAATGTGATATGAACTAGAAAGTCTTTTAATTGAGCCCTCATCCGCGGTAAGACGAATGTTTTGTTTCTGTAGATTACCCAGCGCAGGATGGTCATCTGTAGTCACAACACCTTCATGGCTGAGTCTATCATTGGTAGATGGATCAACCTTCTCCCGAGCTGATTTCTTACTCTTAGAGAATAGGCTGGTAACTTTTTCTCTAAATGATGAGGACTTCCTAATCCTTTCCCTATCAGCTTCCTGAGGGCCAGAGGCTCCTCCATTTGACCCAACACCTTCATAAGACAGAGAAACTGGAAGTGACCGAGACCTTGGTAAACATGAGAAAGGTTCTTCAGATTCTGCTTCAGGTGTTTGGCTCCCTAATATTACTGACCCAAACTCTTCCTTGTCATTATTAACTCTTGGAATAGTAAGCATATCACCAAGTGTGCCTGTGCTTCTACGAGCTTCCCTTTCTTCCTCGCTACTCACAGCTGATGACACCATTGACCATCTCTCTAAAATCTTTTTCTTTCCTTCCCTAACTACCGATGGTTCCCGTCTATGGGATGTTTGACTAGAGCATGATGCAGAGTAAGGGCTTCCACTCCTGCTCAGGAAATCCCAAGAACGGCCAGAAGTAGGAGTACCAAACTCCAAATCCTCACTCATCTCACCTGATACTTCTTTTTTAATTTCAACTTCCGACTTGCTGAAGGAATCATCTTCAATATAAAAATCTGGGTATTCACAGGAGAGCATGTTTTCTTCATCCTGCTTGTCTTTTAGCCGCATCCTCATCTGCCAAGTAATCTCCTTGGCCAGCCTTCTGGAGCATACAACCTCATCAACTGCCAACATACTATCATCTTCACTATCTTCTGCTGATGATATCGAGGACCTTGCAACCCTGGAATCATGAGACTTTTCAAGTCCGGGCTTTAGCACTACAATTCTTGTTGGTTCCGACAAATCTGAATTTACTGGGGAAACATCTAAGCTCTGATGGCGTCTGTATCTGTTACGTTCACTTTCATCACCAGAAATTGGTTGTCTAGCCACTGGAATGCAGTCTTTTCTCTTCGTCGATTCTGATGGCTTCAGTATAGTTATTTGTTTCACTTCGGAAGGTGTTTCAACAGGCCGAAACTCATATTCGTTGCTTGATAACAGAGAATCAGGCTCACCAAGGAATTCCAAGAACAGATCTCTATTGGAGCTTAAAAACTGCAGAGCGTCATGGAACTCCTGCGAATGAAGAAGCTTCTCGTCCGTGGCTAGACGCTTTGCTTCAGCAAACTTCTCACGAACAAGTGACAATCTCCTGTCACAAGACTCATTTCCTGGGTGTTTGATCTTGCTTTTATTGACTCTTGAAGATTGATCACTTAGACCATCCCATGAGTACTGGTGGCGCGTTCCAGCCTTTTGGTTCAGCTGGCCTTTCTTTGGCTTGAGATTCCGGGTGTCATCTTCAAACCAGCCAGACCGATATTCCTTGTCCAAATGTCCAGATATCAAATCAGACTGCTGAACCGGGGCATCATTTAGACCCATCAATCTTGCGACAACATTCAACGGCTCCTCATCAGGCATCACTTCTTTCCACATGTCCTGCTCCATGAGCATCTTAACAGGCGTCCCACCAGATCTTTTTGTGGGCGAGTTTGATCGTTTAGTTGGTGAGTTCCTTCTTGCCTGGCAGTCTCTCTGCAGTAAACAAGAGAGGAAGAAATGATATTGTTCAGTTGAGCTCAGGTTTATGGTTCACAACAGTTTAAGCTCAAGTTTCCTTTTTGGTCCCCCTTTCTCAGATAGAACAAATTCGAAAGAGGAAAGAATAACTATTGGTATAGTACCTGTTTATCTTCAGTCTGAACTGGGGGTTGATTGCCATTTTGAAGGTGTTGTTACTCCGATCTTTACCAGCCGGAGAAACTGCAAGGTGCATGTTGCATTGTATCAGATCTTCGTGGAGAACCATGCATAATATGCCAGGGAACAGGCGAATTTTTGTAAAAATAGAATAGCCTATAGCTTGGAGGTAAAAGTGTAGGAGAATTCGGTACCATCTCTATGCGCTTTCTCGGTGAGCATCTTGGTGGCAACGACGCCACTGCTGAGGTCGAACATGTTTATGACCCTTCCCAGGCATCCCGGGAAGGGCGCCAGAACCTGCAGGTCCTGCTTCTTCTTGTGCCTTTTATTATCCTGAACCCCTTTCATTCACGCCGCCCTCCTGCAAACGAAAAGCTACAGCACATCACGTACGTGCCGTAATGATACCCGCACGCATTATACAATGCTAATTTTCAAAGTTTGAAACTTTTGAACACGAAGAGGAGAGAAGGACCGGACAAGACAAGCGTCCAAGAACGGAACAAAAAACAACTGCGTCCAAAAGGCGGCCTTCACATCACGAATTCCGACGACGGGGCAGTGGGCGACGGAGGAATCAACACGTGAAGCTCCGTCCGCCCCGAGGACACGAACAATGAGCAAAGGACGGGGCGATAGTGAGGGAAGTATGATTGAGCGAATAGATCGATGCTCATCATCACATTTCGCCGGACTCGAAAAGGCCACAGGAGCGCTGGGTGAAAAGCTGCTGCTGCTCTCTCTATCGAGGCTGGAAAAAGCTTTGACGCAGCGAGATCCTATGCTCTGTAGTAGAGTAGGAAGTATAGCACGCATATGCAGCAAAAAACCGGGAAGAAACTTGCGAACGTCGCAACCACGCCGCGAAAGATGGGGGATTCCTACCTAAACGGTGCGAGGTCCAACCAAGAAAATCCACACGAAAAGGAATGCAGGACCCAGCTCCCGCAAACGCGCCAAGGAAGTTGCAATGGCAGGACGAACGCCGCGCAGAAGAAAGGCACCAACTTTTCTTGACCCAACCTGACCGAATCAAATGTGACGCCGCCCGCGGTGAAACGATAAAAAAATTACGGAGCTGAATAGAAAAAAATCCGGGATCAAATTACGGCGGCGGTCGAAACCTCGTGATAGGGACGGCGCTCGGTGGAACGGAGCGGCCGGCCGGCAACCACCGAATCGGCAGTGGCGGTTGGCGGAAAATGGTTGTGCTTGGCGCTCCCGCGCGGCGAGCCAATGGAGGAGTGGTAAGATGCGATGGCGATGGTCCCCATGGATCCGGCCGGTAGAAACTCGGAGAGAATTAGGTGGCGGAACGGAACTACTCCTAGTAGACAAGAGCTTAGCACCAAAACGGCATTAATTAGATGCCAATCTGCTCTCCCTCGACGAGGATGGCGATCGACGATTTACATTACAGGGGTGGGGCGGGGTGAGGTGAAGTGTACTAGTAGTAAAAACCAACCAAACTGAAAAATGGAGGGAGGATTAATCTCAATCCAGTCGAGACCGCGGCTGAAAAGACGCCGCTTTTGTGAGCGAAAGCGACGGGGGAACGGTAACCTGCCCATGCTCCCGAAAATGGCAAAAAGGAAAATCCAGGCACCACCACCACAGACAAAGTGAGAGAGAGAGAGAGAAGAGGGAACGGACCTGCACTGCAGCACGCGGCTAGCCGGCCGGCGCCGCCGCGGGTGGCCGGAGGCGAGCAGCGAGCGGATCTGCAGCGAGCGTCTTCCGGCGACGCGGCCAGTGCTCCTGCGCAGCCCGCTTGGGTGATGCACGCTTGAACTACTCGAGCAAGGCAAGGCCCGCCCTTGAGGGAGGCGTGCCGCCGCCACGGGCAGGACTATCTCCTTATTGGGAGCGGGAGGTTGAAGAAGGCAAGCAGCGCGCACTGTAGAGTGGATAGCGAGACAATGGCAGGTGGTGAGGAGAGTTGGGAAGAAAGGCTCGATGGCAATGGCGCACACGGAAGGGAAATGGAGTTAGGAGAGCGGAGGTGAGGGCGTGGCACGGCACGTGAAGCCGCATTAATGGGCCGCGGCAACTACTGCTTTCTTTCTCCTTCCTTGGGCCGTGCCGGTGTTTTACTACGACTGCCACGCCCCTTGCTTGGGGAATCGAATCGAGGGTGGATGTTTTTCTTTTCTCGATACCATTCCCATCCATCTAATTGTATAATCGCAGTTCCTCAAAAAAAAATCTAATTGTATAATCAGGCAGCTAGTTACCTTATCCGCCGGATTCGATTGCATGTGCCGGTCCACCGCCAAATGCGTCCGTGTTGCTTGCCTGCCTTTTCTTCTTCGTATATTTTTGCTCCCGTGCAAGAGCAATGAGAAAAATTGTGAAGTGTGGACGGCCAGGTCCAGGCATTGGCGTTATGCGCATGCATGTGCTCTCACAGTCCAAACTGGACCGACCTTGCGTACGTACTCGTTCGGCCGTATACGTCCTGCTCCAGTGCTAGTTCCTGCAGTTTATCATCGCCTCACCCGATCACAGAAAATGCCTTCTTACAGGGTCAAGCACGCCGACCCGTCCCTTGTGCACGGCCAGCAACCTCGTGCGCTGCAGATCGCATTACAACAAAAAAATTAATTACTTAATTACTGCCTGTAACAAGCAGACCACGACATGCCATGCTGGATAAAGTTGATTACCCTTTGCATTGATAGCCGTGTGCCCGTGTGCTACTGCTCATGACTCTCTCTCTCTCATCCCTCATCCCTGCCGCATCGATCATACATGCCTCCCTAGTAGCCATCTCGAGTTGAAAATTGCGCAGTGAAACATCATTGACTAACCTGAGGCAGATTCCATCGTCGCTTAAATTGTAAAATTGAAACGACAACAACAAGGAGCCTGAACTGAACACGCTTTGAACAAGCTTCAGTTAGAACTACCACTTGAGAATTGAGATGGCAAATCGATCAAACGAAAATCAGCAGCGAGATATGGCGCACATGCGGCTGCAGCCGGACATGCGGAGGACAGTACGGGGAACGGATCCGCTGGACAAGTTGGAAAACTCTCATCTCGCAGACCACCACGAACTGCACTCTGCGCAGCCTTTATTATTCCCACTTTTAAATTACAAACAAGCAGGGTGAGATCGTGGCGCCCAACATTGCTACGGTGTACCGGCTGGTACCCTGCACTGTCTACATATTTCCGGATACAGGTAATTACTGCCACAATCTATCCTCATAAATTGGGGAGTGAAGACTGCCCTTCCGGTGCACCCAATGGTACGCTGCTCTTGCCTTCGCCATCAACCGTCCACAGCAATGGCTCGCGATTGCGACAGCCTGTTCGCGTAGGTGGTTACGAGCTGCAGCTGCGCGCTGTCCAGGCTCTCCAGATACGGCAACACCGCTGGCCCGAGCTTCAGGTATGTGTCCACCAAGCATACCATGACGGCCTGCAGGGCAGTTGCACAACAGGGTAAAGCCGTTGCGACCAATCAAGTTCATTTCACTCGAAAAATATGCACTTCCTATTTCTGCTTCTGCTTCTTCTTCTTTGGTAGATTCGGTCATATTTAGGCATCTATAGCGCTGAATAATTAAGCATATGGAAATGGCAGTATCAGGACTGATGCCCCCTGAAAAGAGCCAGGGTCCACCAATCAAATGCTAACTGAAATGCAGAGGTTACATAACTTCCATGTTGACTGGATCGAAATAAAGTTACTCAGGACCGGAGGCCTGAGCTGTGATCAGTTAAGAGGGATATGGACCGGCTAACTAATGCGTGTGAATGAAGTTCCGATGAGTTTTGGTCTTCTGAACACAACCAACATGCTACACGGTTCTACAGGAAAATGCTCGAGGTTGTAACTGTAGCTAGAAGTTTGCCAACATAGTGCACAAAATCTGAGTACCAAACATAGACTTTTCCTATAAGCATTTTTCCAACCGATTTCTAGGGCAAATTGCTGGCACAATTTTTCTGTATGACCCAAATAATTGGCATCTAATTCTTTACCATTTTGGATTTTACTATAAAGTGATTTGGAGAACGTTAATAGTGCTTAACAGATAACTGTAAAAAGAAGCGGGAGTAGTTTAACCTTGCGGACGTATGGGCTATGGTTTTCGAAGGCATCCAGAAGAGAAGGAAGAAATGTAGACAAATGAGCCATGAGGTTCTCCTGTGACAATCGAATCACAAGCTGCAAAAGGAAAATAAAAATTAAACCTGAGCTGTAGGCCTCATATAAATAGTAATGCAGGTCAAACTAAGATAGTAGAGTACATACTTTGCAACTAAGATCCTAGGACCCAATTTACAGTATAACCTAGATAGTAGAGCACATACTTGCAACTAAGATCCTAGGACCCAATTTACAGTATAACCTGAGGGATGAACCTAGCAAGATAAAACAGATCAGGACGTGGAGGGCTGCTTACCTTGTTTAAACTATTGATGCTGATAAGAAGAATTTTTTCATCCTGACAGGCCAACTGAGATGCTATCGTCTGCATATTCACATGAAAAGTATAAGATTCAGTTTGTAAAATAAGTCAGAAAAAATAACAATTTTAAAAAAGGAGACAATAACAATAAGTTGTTCAAGGGCTTTACTGCCCTAAAAAATATATTCAAGGGTTTTATTGTTGAGATTCAGATTAAAAGTTATCCATGACCCTCGCACTAACACGCATTAGTGGAATACAAGCATACCCGAAGACATCGCAGCGGATCAAATTGAGTAACCACGGTTGTCAAGCAGATATGAGCCTGATTTACAACCTGCAGTGAAAAAGATATGTAACACCTGTGACTGAGGCCAACTATATAGTTGTATCGCAAATGCAAGCTGAAATGAGCAGAGTCAGTGTATTACCTTCAATGCAGCATCTTTGGTTGCATGCAGTAATTTAACTATGAGAGTTTCAATGCAGTTCTCCATTGCCTTTCTCTGGACGGAAAGGGCAAGGCAGAGGTCATTTTCATGGAAGACGGCATTAATGGCACATGTAGCATGCATGTACTCACTGTTAAGGAACTTTAGAAACACTTACTTGCTTTTCAAGAACTTCAACCAATAGAGAAAGCGCAAGCTCTCGGGTGGGCTCATCAGGGTCATCAAGCATCTCAAGAAGGGAGGATGACATCTGGAATAATAAAGGGACATTTAGCCGTTCTGGTAATAATAAACTGTATAAGTGCAAGATGAGGTGCAACATATCAATCAGAGAAGAAACACCCCTTCAAAGTTAATACTAACGAGACAAGGCATACAAAACAAGAATAGAGAAGTCTAATCTAACCTTTGTGGACGCACAATGCCCATTCGTGTTCGATACTTCTTTGAATTCACTCCCTGTGTCCTGTTACATAATGAAATCTTTTATCCAACTACGTAACAGAAACCTAAACGACACTTACAGTTCGCCAATTGTTTCAGAAATGAGACGAGCTAAAAGATAATGGTCAAACAGAACATCAGACTATTAGTCAAACTGTTAGATATCTGATGAATGTATCTGAGAAACGTGTACCTCGTGGTCATGGCAGTTATTCCTAATGACTTCGTTATTTCTGAAATTCATGCTCGGTTCACTTGGATTTAGTTCATCAAATCTCTTAATATTCTTATGGTCCCTGCTTGTGCTGCGACCCATATTCTCTGATACCACACTACTGTCAGATCCTCTCGGGAGACTATTCCCTGATTTCATGGTACTGGACTTCTTGGCTACAATTTCAGCTACATGACAATAAGATTCATCACTAGATTCAGGCTCCATCTTCACAGGACTGTACTCCTGGAGTTCCAAAGATATACTTGGGAGACACTGGAGTGCAGAACTGAACAAATCGTCATCCTCAACAGGATTAGATTGATGTGCAGGATGCAACGGTGATTTAGCAAAATGATATGCAGAATGCACCGGTGATTTAGAAGATTGGCATGCAGGATGCACCGGTGATTTAGAAGATTGATACGCAGGATGCAGCAGTGATTTAGCAGATTGATAGGCAGGATGCAGCGGTGATTTGGCAGATTGATATGCAGGATGCAGCGGTGATTTGGCAGATTGATATGCAGGATGCAGCGGTGATTTGGCAGATTGATATGCAGGATGTAGTGGTGATTTAGCAGTAAACGGATCAAAAGGTGGTGCCTTCTGCTTATGCCTCCTTTGCTGCAAGAACTCTTCCAAGTCAGTTTCTATTTTAGGGATTAACTGCTTCATTGCCCATCTTAGTCGCTTTTGTTCTTCCATTGGCATGCTAACCAAAAAGCTTAACACCGATGCCGAATCATAATGAGAATAAATTGATGAGAAACCAGCTACTGCAGCCTCCTTCAGTTTGTTGTTTTTATCCTTAAACAGAAGGACAAGCTTTCCAAGCCATGGTTTAAGGAAACTGCTGCTAGAATAACATTCAGAATTCACTGTGCATTTTATAAATGAAGCATTTGCAAACTCAGTAACGGAAAGCTTTGACTTGGGAGATTTCTGCTCATCTAGAGAACGAAGTAAGGCAGGTAAGAGAGAATCAATAGAATAGATTTCACTTGCAAGTTTCAAAATTGCCAAGCATTGCTGTTTGATTGACTCCTTCGGATCATTTAACCGGGAGAACATATGGGGCACTGTCTGGTCAAGATAATGTTCAAAAGGCTTCTTGAAAGCCGGCATGATCTCAGCTAGTGATGAGAGAACAGCCTGTGCCACTTTGTGATGGGGATCATCTAGATATCGACAAACAAGCCTCATAACCTTCTCAAAATTTTGTGCTACTTCCTGGATACCTTTCGGTCCATGTTCGAGCAAACACTGCTTTAAGAAATTGAATGCGTATACCCTCATCATCCAATCTGACCTTGGGTTAGCTCCTAAAGAAAGTGCCTCTGTGAGAGATGAGGGCACATCCATATTATTAACCATTTCACCCAAAATAAGTTTCTTGTCATCTAAATCACTTCTGGTACTAGCATAAAACCAATTTGTCATCTGCTTACTCAAGAGAGGTCGCCGGAAATTAGGAGTGTAATTATTGCGCGGCCCCTTAGAAGCACTATTCTTCTTAGGAGTGCTAACGCGATGTTTTCCCACCAGCTGAGGACCTGGTGAGCTGGCATCAGAGTTTACTTTAGCAGGACTTGGCTTTAGCAACTTCCCTGATCCTTTCATGTTAACGGTAGGTGACATGCTCGTCAACTTAGAAGGATCCTCTGGTGCTTGAACTTGCCGAGATATCTCTGCAATATCTGGCTTGCATTCAGCCTTGTCTTGAATAATCGTTACAACACTTGCATCAGGCAATTGCATTTCTGAAAAAGGTTCTGTTGCAAGGGGAGTGGAAGATGGCAAGGGGAGATCTGCTATATTATCTGAAAATTGTCAGGAAAAAATGGTCCGTCAAAGTCTCAAAGATCAATACTATAAATTACTCCCTTATTTCATATTTATTGTAATTTTAGCTTTTTCCAAGTCAATATTTTATATCTTGACCATGAATTTCAAAAGCTTTAATTACAAAAAATATATATATAATTATTTGCCATAGTGAACATTAAAAGATAGGTCTTATATTGTTACTCTATAAAAATGTCTAAAAAATTATGGTAAAAACATAAGCTAGTGCTACAATTAATCTGGAACAGAGGGACAAATGATAAAAGGATAAAAGTGTTTGCCATAGTGAACATTAAAAGATAGGTCTTATATTGTTACTCTATAAAAATGTCTAAAAAATTATGGTAAAAACATAAGCTAGTGCTACAATTAATCTGGAACGGAGGGACAAAGGATAAAAGTGTTTTCTTTTACAGGAAATAAATCGTTTTCCCACATTAAGTACCTGAATCACACCTCTCGATAACTGTGTCTTCACTTCCTTCATTTACTAGTATGCTTCTATCTTCAAATGAACTTCCAATAGCTAAAGTGTCATCTTTACTGCCTTCAGTCAGGCCTTCTGTGATGATATCATCACACTGAAGGCAAGATTTCTGTAATGGCTGCAAGTCTCTGGAAGAAAATGATGTCCCAGAATCGACCTTAACAACCCTGTCCATTACAATTGGGACACTATGACTAGGTTGAGGTTGCCTTGATTTAGCTCTTTCCACCGGAGGAAGATGCCTTTGCTGGGCTTCAGCATCTTCATCATTTATCATCTACAGAGTAATCAAAATGTGTTACATCACCTGATAAACTAGGAAAGTAGGTCATATGTTTTCCATAGAAAATGATAAGTTTAAGGGTATACTTTCTGCCTGGATGGTTCAAATGATGAGAAAAGATGATATGAACGCTCAGGCCAAATCCTTGAGAACATCCTGTAGCATGCTCTAGCACTTGATCGAACCTTGAAATCAGAAAGGCAGAAACAATTTTAGGGCATCCATGGCAAGGGCACAGTTTGAAACTATTTCAGCAAAATCGGAAGTTGAGAGGACTGACGTAACAACTTTAGATTCTTCATATCCATCTATCATTTGACATCTCCAGATAATTAAGCTTAATAACAAACGTACTAAAATGAACTAATCCAAAGGTCTGAAATTTATAAGAACGAAAGTAGTCCAGGTTTTCCTTTCTGACCCTTTCCTTGTAGAATATGCATTCTTGATAATTAATACAGAGATACTGAGCTTCATCACACCTTTTTCTTTTTGAGGGCCTAGTCATAACAGTTCTATGTTTCCAGCATACATATAGTTTAATAAAAGCATATGGTATGCCTGGTGATTTCTTTCATAAAATGTCCTGCAGATTTGTATGAAGAAGAGATGTAAATACCTCGCAAGTCGCATCTGCAATACAACACTTTATAAGGTCTTCATACAAATCAGCTGATCTTTGTATTTCAGGAGTATCGACCCAGTACTCTAGCAATAATATAGCATATTCGCAACATCTGGAAAAGGAAAATATTTTTAAGCCTTTGACAAGAATTTTCAATATACTCCCTAAAGAAAAGTATTGTTGATATACCATAATGATATGGTTCTCTGTACCTGGCACGGAGAACCGCACTTCTATCATTCTTTGCAAATTCAATAATCCTTGGTAGTATACGAGCCACCTTGCAGTTCCGTAACATCTGCAGATAGGGACAACAAAGAATCAAATAACATGAAAATCAAAATAGGCAGAGCAAGCAGCTTCAGTGCATTACCTCTTTTATACAGTTATCAGCTGAGTCAGCAATTACAAGAATGGTGATTACAACATTCTTAAGAAGGACCTAAAGATTGGATTGAAAAGGTTCATTTAGATATGCTAGGCTAGCACTGATAGGTGTGAATGGATAGAGAAAAGGCAGCAACTTACTGGAATAAGAAGCTCTGCACATGGTTCAAAGTCACGTAGCAGCTCTTTTGATAGGAAAATTAGTAAATGGCATGTCTACACCCAAAGCAGAAAAGTAAGATTCAGAAAGAGCCAAGACAAATAATGAAAGATGGCATTTTCCATTATGTAGGATGTCTGAAAAATATATATCATGTCTGTTTGTTTCCTTTTCTCAACACGAATTAACTAACATAACTACCTTGTTGATAACAGTATATATAAGCATTGTTGATAACAGTATATATAAGCAGAACTCCTTTTTCTCAAACAATTGATAAGAAGTTATACTGTGAACATGAAGCCACAAATGACCCAACCTGTTTCACAACACTTGACCTCCTATCCAGAAGTTGAGTTATTAGAGGGGTCACCAATTGCTTTAGAAGCATGGGGAATGCTGAATAGTCCGCAGCACCTATCCCAGAGAATAAATTGAAACATTAAACATGTATGTACGTTAAAGCCAACACACATTCGCATGCACACACGTAAAAAAGAAGCAACTAGGAACCTCCAAGTACTAAGCCTTCCAATCTTTGCATTGCAGATATCCGGGTCGACCACTCATTATCTGGTTGTAAAATAGATACTAATTTTTCTATTTCCCTTTGTAGGTCCTTCTCAGAAAAAACCTTTATAGGCTCAACTGATGTCCTAAAAATATCTCCTTCTCCTGCACCAAATAACAATGATTTATTATATACCGGTAAACAGGAATCATTATGGTTAGGAAAAAAGGTAATTAATAAGCGCACAGTTTTTCTTTCTTTGTTTTCTTCTATGGTTATTAACTGGTGCATTTCTAAAATTGAACTGGCAAGTTACAACAACTTGCAAGGCTCCAAAATTTGAAACAAAGTCCAGCATACCTTTAGAAAGTGGCACATCTCTTGTGCTGACCTTTTCTTTGGAACTTTTTCTTATTTGACTGGTATCAGAAGATTCCATTTCAATTGTTGCACAGTTATCGTGTTGGTTATCTGACGTGCTAGTATTTGGTTCAGTCTTTTCCGTTCTTGCGTTTGCCTCCTTTAACTGCACCGTCAGTAATCAAAGGACAAGGTCAATAAATTTGTAAGCATGAAACAAATAGATGCAAAGTAAAACAAAAGTTACAATAACCAAATAATGTTTCCTAGAAAATATAGTTACTTTTTAAAATATGTAAGGTGTACCAACAAGGTACACATTTGCAAGGCCAAGTAAATTGCATAATGTCTAAACAATTTAATGCAATATGATATCTTCTTTTTCTTTTCTTATTTTTAGATCCTAGGAGGATATACTGAAACTGTATGTTTTATTAAACTGCTCAAAACACCTAATTTCTTTGCACAAAAAAGTACCAAGGCCCTTGGTCTTAAAATAATATGCATAATTTTATTTGTTCCTTTGCCCTCATCATTGTGAATTCCCAATAACCAACGCAAAATGCTCCCATAATTTCTTTAAAAATGACAAATCACTGTAAGCAACTAGTTAATCATTTCGAATTCCCGGCACTGGAATCTCTAACGAGCGCGAAAGACTGGACAGCAACGAAATTATTACCTCCATGAGGAGCACGAGAAATCTCCTGGCGGCCTCCCGCACGGCCGCGTTGCCGTCGCCGAGCCGCCCGACGACCAGCGGCGCGAGCCCGTCAGCGTGGCGCCGCATCGCATCTCCTCCAGCGGCACAAAGCGCATCGAGCGCCGAGCGCACGGCCTCGGAGTCGCCGCCGCCGGGGCGGAGGAGGCCACCGCAGCATTCGGCGAGTGCGGCTGCCCCCGCGGCGGAGAGCTCCGTCCCGGGCGTCGGCGCTAGCTCCTGCAGCCGCGCCACCGCGGCGGAGGACGCCATCTCGCCCGCCGGCATCAGGAGAAGGTAACGATCAAGGTGCGGGGAGGCCAAAGTGGACGCGAGGTAGGAATGGGTTTTGGAGGGTGTTGGTTTTATAGGCGCGGGATTAACGGTTTGGAAATGGCTTGGTTTAGGTTAATAAACTTCTTGAAATTAGAGACATGTGGTTTCCATGAGAGTTTTCATTGATGAGGTACCAAACTAACCTCTTTTGGCAAGAAAAAAAAACACAATCTACTTTACATGTCATGACTACTCAAAATATGTATGCCCAATGAATGATTATTAGTTTTAATAAGAGATGGTGATTGTTCATATGTCCAAGTTTTGGTATTCAAAATATTTAATTGCATTTTTGTCCTCATTTTTAACTCCAAATAAGCATTGTAAAAAAAACGCCAAATAAACACCACTCACTAGTGAAGAATCTTTAAGAAATTATTGTATAAAGTTTTTCATGGTTATAGAAGGTTGTAGCACCACTCACTAATAGAGGGTTGTAACAAATTCTTCTGTACTAAGGGCTACAAAAAAATTTTACTGGTTTTCTTATTTTCTTCATTCTTATTTTCCTTTATTTTATTTTTCCTGTAAATCTCTTCCGTGACTCCTAATTACAAATGTGGCTCGGTTCTCATGTTGCTTAAAAAACATAGTGAAGCTAATGGTGCACGTAGTTCGTGTTGTTGAATAGGTAGACAGTCTTTGTTAATCAAAGTTAGGTACTAGTAGCTCCAAATATATAGTGTTGATGTTAAGAAAAGTTTTGTAGTTCAAATTGAACTAGAAAAACATGTCGTCAACGATACAAGTTTGGAGGGAGTTTAATGTTACTTTTTTAGATTGTCCAATAGATAATGTTATCACTATTTGGTCATTGAAACGCTGTTTAAATTAGAGTGTGTCTGAAATTTGGACAAACATAATTAGCGACTTGAATAATGCTCCATGTGGATCATAATTAGAGTGGGTCTCATCAGCTGATATTTTGTTGTAAAAAGAAGCATGTAGGAGTATATGTGATGGAAAAGAAAAAAAAGGGGTAAGAGCAACAGGACAGAATGATGCATTATTGTCCCGTTGACACCGTCAGAAGGCAGTGGTTAATTGGTCAAACATATATATTGTACGAAATCAAGTCTAAACCTCTGAAGAATTTAATGATAATCCCATTGGTTCTGTTGTTGCACCATCGCTGTTATGGCAGAAAGTCCCTGTTCTAACATTTGTTTGGTTTAATCGTGCAGAAAAGAAATACAATGACCATCCCAACAATCGATTCACGGGTATGTCATTCTTCTGTTAATTCTTCCCACGATAGGAAACGCACACGTGGTGCAGACTGCGCAACCACCGTTGGAAAAGACTGAGATAGTATATACGTACGCTCTGCGTTGGAAATGCTGAATGCCCGTGTTTGTTCTTCTGCAGAGAGGCTTTTCATTCGCAGGAGGATGGCTCAATTGGAAAGGTACAACAGAACACCGGCCGGTATATGTTGGTTGTTTCACTGTTCCTGTCATCTTAGTAGCAGATCAAAAGCACCGACGTTCGTATTTGTGGCTCACCATATTTTCTGGGTTGTACATTTGTGTTTGAAACAAAGTGTGTATAGGATCGGAGTAGGTATGGATGGCGTGATGCTCTACGTATTTGACGGCAGTTGAGAGTTGATGAGACGGTATATTGTACTCGCTGCTCTGGTGTTTACTAACCAAAGTTCCGTCAGCAGAATTTAAAATGAACCGACAGATACATACAGCTAGCTGCTAGTACACCAAGGAGGAAACACTTCGGAACCAATCAAAAGTGAAATAGAAATAAGATTGTTTTCGTTCATGCATGATTGTTGTGGCCGTTGGCGATAATAGCTTTCGGGTCAGAGTTAGTACAAGAAACTAAAAGTCGTTCAACGTGGGAAATAAAGCTCACACGAGTGGTGGTGTCCACTCGAGAATACGAAGAAATTAAACTGCATGTATTAGCTATAGTGGCCCCTGCTTCTGCACACAACCGTCGTTAATTAGTTAATTAGTTGAATACGTTCGCTGCAGTTTGCTTTTAGGAATGGTGAGCTAACGCTGGTATTTGGAGCTACTGCGTATCGACAAACCGACGGAATTGAAACCTGAAACTGTACACCGTACACAACAAGCAGCTCGATCTTATCCCCAAGCCAAGCTTGTATAGACGTATTGCCTCCTACCGATACTGTATTGTTTCTTATTCTCGGCTTCAGAAATGAAAATGACTTTGATGAGAAGAAGGACACCTCAACCTCAATGGAGACGTGTACAGAGAGTATATCGTCGTCTGTATGCGGACGTAGACGACCGAACGAACTGGCCTCTATATATATTTTGAAAAATTCAAGCAGACCTGATGATACAAGTAGTAGTACTAGACAACACGTACGCCATGTATATACGTGTGTCAGGCCATCAGCATCTGCATTGTGCCGTTGAGACGTGAGCATCAAAGTGCAGAGAGAGCCACGGCAGAACAGTATAACGGACAGTGCACCCCCGGACATTGCGGGCGCACGTCGTCATTAATCTTCACTTTGTCGCGGTGTATGCAGCATCCGCATGCGTTCTGTGCAAATTGCAATCGCGTCACTTGTTCTTGCTACGACATGACCTGATCGCAACTCACTGGTGACCGTGCTCTGCTCAGCGCTCACCCATCCATCGGTTCAGACGTTGGCGTCGCGCATCGATCGGTAGCTAGCTGCATATCCATCGCCTAAGCTTATTTCTACAATACAATTGCATGCCTGCACAGGATCGTCAATGGCATATATACCAAGTATGTATACTTCGTACAATACAACGGCGTCCGACAGAGCATGCATCGGCTGCCGTGTTCAGATGAGAGTGCGCGGTGGTTGGGTGTTGCACAACGGAACAGCTTGTGTCCTCTGACGCTTCCTTCTCAACAAAAGCACCCATAGACCAGACGCTCCACGGTAGTCATATATTCTAAGGATTTATACTTGTATACGGAAACGGCTACCAAATACCCTTGTCTTTTGACTGTAGTAGCCGGCCAGAGATGAATACATTAACCACCGTTTCTAATTTTGTTGCTTCTAGATAGTAGCCTCTCAACGAATAGCTCTTTTCTATTCAAAGGAATTAAGTCCTCTGTAGAAACATACTGACGTTATAAGATATCTTTATATATAATTCATTTTTTCCCGATGGAGGACACATGCCCTACATCCCATGATGTGATGTCCTATTGTTGCACATTACACATCACTACGTACTCTATCATAGAAAAGAGTACGTATGTGTAGTGATTTGGGCGGATGGGCTTGTGGCCCAGTGGCAAAGACGCATGGTTGCGTCTGTGCTGGCGGGGGTTCGAGCCCCGTCCCGCACTTGCCTCCTGTGAAGGCAGCGCCATGGTGGCGCCTTTCAAAAAAAAAAAAAAAAAAAAAAAAGAAAGACTGAAATTGAAGATCAAATGTCTCAATGGATAGTTACGGTAGCAAAAGGGAATGATTCAAAACTACCGATCTCCAATAGAAGGCCCAAAATTGGATCGTTCCTGTCGGAAGCGGAGGCGCTTGGGGAGTCGACACCGCCGGCAGCGACAACGAGACCGGAGACAAGGTCGATGGGGCGCCCGGGAGCTGGGAGGTCAGCCGTCGGAGCTGGGAGCTAGGATCGGAGCGGAGCGAGTGGCCGGTATCGGTGCGACACGGCAGGGATCTAGGAGGTCGTGCGTCGGGGACGCGATTCTGACTTGTGGTGGCGTGCGGCGCCGATCGGGCGGCTGGGAGATCGAGCAGCAGCGCGGCGAGAGAGGAGCGAAAGCGGCTAGAAACGTACTGGGTCACGCGAGCAGCTGATGTATTTGTGGATCGCGACCCTGCGGTTTCCCAAAAATGGCCATCGGTTTGGGTCCGCTCTTGGAGACCACTTTTCATATTCTAAGACCCAATTTAGTCATAGGTTACCATATGGGTGTGCTGTTGGAGATAGCCTTACCATATTGATGTATGTTAAGCAGCTATGAGCGTGTATAAGTGATAGCTTAACAACTTTCATTTTTCTGATCTTAAAAAAAAAACTTCCATTTTTCTTTTTTTTTCTTCTCTTATAGCAGGCGTCTGTTAAGATTATTAATTGTTTTCCCACCTCTGGTCAAAGTCGCACAAACATATATACTCACAAAAAGATATTTCTGCAACCTGATGATCATCAGGACACGCATTTGATTTGGTAGCTTTAGTTTCCGTGTGTGTTAGCTGAAATGCACTGCGTCTTCTGCTCTCCAAAGGCTGTACATGCTCAGTTTCTTGAGAGTTGAGACGGTCGTCGTACACGCAGCTACGCCGTTGGTACGTTCACGTCTTTCACCTCCTTTCGGTTAGGCCACTGAATAGTGCATATGCTATGCTACGACGCGCAGGTCAAAACAATTTTATCTTACGCGCGTTTGCATTAGCCACGTACATAACGTTTTTTTATACTGAAACGTGTGGCCAGTAGTGCGTGTAGTCCTCTGCTGGGTACCTGTATAATATTGTCTATTGATTAGTTCTGTGTGTTTGTATACGTATATACACGGCGAAAGTAGTAACCATCAGCAACTACTGACCCAACTACTCGTAGGTGCATCGTCATCAGTATGAACCATGCTTTATTTGAGATGTGGTCGTGTTGTTTCTTCCAATAATTTTTTCAGCCAATATTCCTGTCACTGGTGTTAGGGCCATGGATGCAATTGGAACCTAGGCTGAAAGTCAGCGTTGGCCCAACTGAGCCCAGCGTTACAAATAGGAAAGGGAAAGAAGGCCGGCCCAGCAGATCACAGCAAGAGAGACGGCCCGACAATGTGGTTGTATTGACTGACAACTGGACCCCGCCGGCAGCGAAGACTGAGGCAGGCAGGCGAGCGAATTACTTGGCTGCCGGTGGGTGGTGCCGTGCGCGGCGGAATCCAGTGACTGGAAGAATTCCATACCGCTCTCTACCGTACCACCGGCCTTTAATAGCCGGTGAAACCGGTTTGCCTTTGCCAAGAAGTTGCTCGCTTCTCAGATCACACAATGCAATAAGTCACATGCATGCCCATTACAGTAGCTGCATGCTTTAATGCTACTCCGATCGATCGACCTGGTCGATCTAGTTGTCCACAGTGAGTACTTCTACTTTTAACTGGTCGTATTGTATCAATGAACCTTTATAAGGTGACCACTATGCCTGGCTTGACTGGCGTGATTATTACTGTAGTACACCTAGCTGGACGTCCTGAAATCGAACCTACCAATATCTTTGAATTGGGAGCGTTCTTGAAGACATAACTCGTGTGACCTAGCTAGTCCATCTCAGTGATCGAATTCGATGATGCGTATACACTTACAAACAAAACGGAAACAAATTAAGTAGACACACCTCTTCCAGGTGCTCGAGGACGATCTCGATAGAGGAGTAACAAAACATAATTAGCAACACTGCTAATGGCCTTTATACCGTACTACTAATCCATCCTCACTGTAGCTTGCTGTACACCAGGATGCCTTCAGCTATCAACAGACGACAGCAGCCATCAATGTCCTTGGAACCCCTAATTTAATTTCCTTTTCAAGCAAATGATCACCGGCGCTCTCTTCTGGCTGATCCCTGATGGCTCTGCAAGACATCACTCTCACAAATCCATGCTACATTAGCTAGGGAAAGGGATACGGCGACAGTGACCATCTATCAACCTAGCTCGCAACAACGTCGTACTAGTATAGAGAGGTGGCCATCCAACAAATAAATTTGGCGCAATTCAATTCCATGCGCCACCGTGTCTTATTATCGCGTTAACAAGAATGAGACCTCGAAATGCATCGCTGTGCTGTGCTGTGTACTCGATCAAAAAGGCTTCGTCAGTACACGATTCAATGGCTCAACAACTAAGCCTACCACCTCCAAAATTATGATGGCCCGAGACCTGCTCCTCCAAACAGAGCTCGTCAGGGAAACTTACTAAAATAGTTTCCTATAGAACTGTCGTAAGACTTTGCTTTTTTTTCTTCTTGAAATGAACCGCAAAGCTCCTGCCATAATACTCGGGGATAAAAAGGAATGTTGCTGCTCACCAACTGCAATTTTCATTGATCATCACTTTCTGCTGCTATGATACTTCAAATGGAGTTTTCAAATGTTTCTATCTACTATATAATATCACTGTACCGAAGAAATGGTAATGAAGAACAGGTGGAACAGCTGGTTGCCGCGCCCAGTATCTTGACTACCAGTAGTAATCAGTACTGGTAAAAGCACTGATCAGTAGTAACTCTGTAACTGTACAGTACTACTGGTAGAACACTGAGACAGGCTAAATCACACTCGTACTTCATTGGAACTATGACAGCAGAGATTCCCGGAACCGACAGGATGTGAAGTAGTAGAAATTCTGTACTTTACCTGGCTTTCTAGATCTCTTCTACTCCTATCAGTTTTGTTTTCATCCTCCTGTCCAGGGAACATCCAGAATTCAATGGCCTCCATAGGAAGGTGTGGCCGTCTCTGTGTTATTACTACGCCATGGCCGACCATTTCTAACTGTGGATCCCTTCTTTGTCTCCTTCTCCACGAGTTTTGCTTGTAGAAACGAAGAAGAAAAGAAAATGGCCACAGATCCTAATACAATACCTAAAGAATTTGCAGAAAACAATACCTAAAGAATTTACTATCTAAGGGAAGTAGCTTGATGGCCTGCTTCCACCAATGTAATGCGTCCTCGTTGTTTTTGAAATGTCACAAGAAACCAGTTTACAAGAAGGAAGAAATGTTGAGGAAGATGGAAATGCTATCATCACATTAGTAGATTAAATGCAGCGCGGTTGATAGTTGGGAAGGGTCCCTCCTGGCTTGTTGGACGGATTCAGTGTTCTTTAGATCTCAGCAGTGAAATCTGTGATCCACGGCTCCTGGAGGGCAATTGCCATGACGACCAGCTAGCCCAACATTATAGCAGTACGTTGAGTAGGTTGGTACCTGATGCTGGTACTCGGGTAGGCCTATTATTGATGGCGCTCGTTTTGAACTCAAATTAGAAGCTTTGAGAAGGATTTCAAGTAACTTCATGCATGTTTCACGGTACAGGCCGGCTTTTAATGTATTAGTAGCGTAATGTTAGCAGCTTGTTGATTTGATTTGATGGCTTGCTGTGTTTATAGACGATGAAAGCCACTGGCAGAACAGATAGCATTCTTGTTCCAAAGTGATCGAAACAAGGGTGGCAGAGCAGTAACGCTCCTTTTGAAACACTGTCAAGGACAGCTTATTGCTTCCCCGCTCCAAAATTGTACGCGGTCTATGATTAAAGAGCGCCGCTCCGCATGTGCGATGTTGATTCAAGCTAGAACTAGTCGTGCAAATAAAACCTACAGCTACGCTGTCAAGGTTACATATAGCAAGGTAGCTATATACAGCTCATGCATGTAACCCCAGGCATAACTATAGATCCAACTGCCCTCATGAATAGCATGCACGTTTGCTTGCATCACCAGGATTACTCCCTGGTCTGAAATGCTCAGTATATAGAAGAAGCTTCTCTGGATCCATTGGTCATCAGGTACTGGTCCCAGCGGATTAGTTGGTTCTTTGTTGGGGTTGAAATCTGTCAGAAATTTCCTGCCAGCATCAGTACATTCTAGTATTCATATAGCTAGTAGACTAGAGGAATCTTTTGGAAATTCCAAAACGAATTTCCTTCTGACTGAGCAATTTTGAACGAGGAGCTAGTGAATGCGTCCTGGATACGAAGTAGTAGTAGTAGTAGAGAGATCCAGTTGTTATGTACCAGCTGTGTACATGGATATAAAATGTGACCAGAATGAAGGCTGAAACCTGGACAAAGGAAGGAACGGCTACAGAGAATTCGGAGCATGCATGCACGAATTTTGTTTTTAAAATGGTGAATAAATGAGGAGGGGCACCAACCACCGTTCCTTGTCTCAACAACGCAGGAGGCCACTCCTATAAAAAGGGTGCGACGACGCGCAAGTCCCCAAGGCATCAGCAGTCACAGAGCAAAGCAGAGGGCAGGGAGATTAGCTGCGATGGCCTTGTCTTGGTCGGTCCTCCCGGTGGTGGTGCTCTGCCTGTGCCTTGTCCCGACGAGGTCGGAGGCTGCCCGCGCCTTCTTCGTGTTCGGCGACTCCCTGGTGGACAACGGCAACAACAACTTCCTGGTGACGGAGGCCCGGGCCGACTCGCCGCCGTACGGCATCGACACGCCGGACCACCGCGCCACGGGGAGGTTCAGCAACGGCAAGAACCTGCCGGACATCATCAGTAAGCACATTCACTCTTGTATCTAATT
Source organism: Chloris gayana (assembly GCA_031894775.1). Lineage (NCBI taxonomy): Eukaryota > Viridiplantae > Streptophyta > Magnoliopsida > Poales > Poaceae > Chloris > Chloris gayana. The sequence continues at coordinate 3,531,278 of JAUNZO010004234.1, read as the reverse complement.
GTTGTGTTATATGTAAAAAAATTCTAATTGTTGGTTGCATGGAATGAATGGATTGGCAGGCGAGCACCTGGGGTCTGAGCCCCTTCTGCCTTACCTGAGCCCGGAGCTGGACGGCGACAAGATGCTCATCGGCGCCAACTTCGCGTCGGCCGGCGTGGGGATCCTCAACGACACCGGCATCCAATTCGTAATCAATTAATGCTCAAACTTATTTATGAATTACTATGAGCTGGGAATGAATGAATGAATGAACATTGTGAATGAATGAAGAAAAATAAAAACGTGTGCGTGCAGGCCAACATCATCCACATCTCGAAGCAGCTTCTCTACTTCAAGCAGTACCAGAAGCGTCTGAGCTCGCTGATCGGGCCCGAGCAGACGGCCCGGCTGGTGAAGGGCGCGCTGGTGCTCATCACCCTGGGCGGCAACGACTTCGTGAACAACTACTACCTGGTGCCCTACTCGGCCCGGTCCCGCGAGTTCTCCCTGCCGGACTACGTCACCTACATCCTCTCCGAGTACCGGCAGATCCTGACCCATCTCTACGACCTGGGCGCGCGCCGCGTGCTGGTCCAGGGCGTGGGCCCCATCGGCTGCGTCCCCGCCGAGCTCGCCCTGCACAGCCTCGACGGCAGCTGCGACCGCGAGCTGCAGCGCGCCGCCGAGATGTACAACCCCAGGCTCATGGACATGCTCGCCGACCTCAACGCGCGCCTCGGCGGGGACGTCTTCGTCGGCGTCAACACGCAGCGCATCCACAACGACTTCATCGAGGACCCAAAGGCCTACGGCTTCGCCACCGCCACCGAGGCGTGCTGCGGCCAGGGCAGGTTCAACGGCATGGGCCTCTGCACCATGATGTCCCTGCTCTGCAACGACCGCGACGCATACGTCTTCTGGGACGCCTTCCACCCCACCGAGCGCGCAAACCGCCTCATCGTCCAGCAGTTCATGTCCGGCTCCCTCGACGTCATCTCGCCCATGAACCTCAGCACCGTGCTCGCAGTCGACCACATCAGGAGCCTGCAGACCCACACTTAATTCCTCCTCATTCTTCCTTGCTTAATTACTCCACCGTACCTTCTTCGACTAGAGTACTAGTGTTGTCGTTTGTGCCCAGTCTTGTTGTGTGCATCACTCACTCACTCACTCACTCAGGGTGGTGATTCGTCCGTCCATCCATCCATCCATGTAGGCTTCTTTTGCTCCTTCAGATGAACTCAGATATCTTTTCTTCTTCTTCTTTTAATAAATTCTACTAGCTATATATACCCTGTGTAGATCATATGTATCTGCTGGCAATTCCACCAGCTACAGGCTATTGCATGTTGTGGTTTCCATTCCTCATTGTAAACTTGTTGTATTAGTTAACCTCGATGGTCAGTAAAAGGTTTCAATTTCCACGAAACAGGGGAACCAACCTGTGGATCTATTCAAAACCATTCACCCCCTTCTAGCCCTTGAGGCGTAGCCTCTATTCATTCTGTTGTTTTGCTCATTTGAAACTACTGTCTCTGTGGAACTTTCTCGTTAGGAGAAGTTGAGTCTGAGTGCTCCTCTTTTTATTTTTTGGGCCTTAGAGCTCCAATGGTTGCATCAAACGGCTATGTACACTCCCTTGAAGGTGTAGAGGCTGGAATTGCATTCCATTATCTAAAAAAAATCGGCCCATTCGAATAGGTTTCAACCCAAACTATTGTCAGACTATGTGTGACTAGCAGCCCGCATACAATACACCACTTGCCTATCTGGACCACCGAAAGTTCCATTTGAGTGAGAGATTAGGAGCATCCATGTCATCGTGTAAAAGTCCTTTCTCTATCGGAGATTAGGATCTTAGGAGAGGGGGGACAATGGCTATTATAGATGGATCATTGATGATGTACAGATCCATCGACGACGCTGGATCTAAGGCAAGCCAAGGAGTACCATCGATTGGCCACTGCAAAGCACTATGCTAGTATTGAATACAAGCTCCGATAATGCTAGACATCGAAGGCACTCAAGCATGTTTTGTTTATATTTATAACAAAGTACCTAGAGAATTATTAGTTTGCACTAAGCGATGAACAACGCCTTAACTATGACGATGTAACCAAGTAGACATAGAAAAATATTCCCATCTTTTAGAAAGAATAAAAATAGATACATGGATATAGAAAAGCTTTCGGGCAGAGAATATTCCCATCTTTTAAAAAGAAGAAAAATAGATACATGGATAGAAGAAGAAAAAAAAGATATTTCTTCTTCTTCTTCTTCTTCTTTTAATAAATTCTACTAGCTATAAATTCTGTTGGCAATTCCACCAGCTACAGGCTATTGCATGTTGTGGTTTCCATTCATCATTGTAAACTTGCTGCATTAGTTAAGCTCGATGGTCAGTAAAAGGTTTCAATTTCCACGAAACAGGGGAACCAACCTGTGGATCTATTCAAAAGCATCCGCGTCATCCTTTTAGAAATCCTTCTCGACGGAGATCGGGATCTTAGGAGAGGGAGCAACGACTATTATGGATGGATCAGTACAATACACTCCATACAATGGCTCGGTATCAGATTTGTATCAACTCTATGCCGCCATCATCGGAACATGGAAGATCGCGAGTGAGTCTTGTGGTATCTCCCTCGTTAGCATTGGGTGACAGAGTAGTCGTGCTCATCGAAGGTGGATTGTCGATATGAAAGCACTTGTGGGAATGATACTACGTTGCGGTGTTGCCATGTGGGCGAGAGGATCCAACGGTTTGACGTTAGGAGACCGAGCCATAGAAGTTCAAATCTATTCTGGTTTAAGTGGCCGGCGTTGCGGACGATGACGATGAAGTCGAGTTAGGGATTGTAGGGGCATGTGCCCTCTAAGGATGTGGGACGATTTCGACCAAACCGTATCGGTTTCGGAGAGCATTGGTAGATGAAAATTTGAGAGAATGGCATGGGTTAGTGGCCAAGATTATTATGACCAACATTTGGATAGAGAAGATAAGTTTGTTCGGGATTGGCATAACAGTGGTGTTTTACCGGTGCACTCTATGTATCTATCCTTAATCCGAAAAGGAGTCATATCAACAAAGTGCCCAATTTAGAAAATTAAAGTGCCGCTAAAAAATTAATTTTTTTGTGGTATCTTCATAAAGGGATACTTGACCAAGGATAATCTCGCAAGAAGGAATTGGCATGGTAGTCTCAAGTGTTGTTGTTGTAGTTCACTTGATACAATACAACAACTTTTTCCGATTGCCATTTCGCAAGTTTTCTTTGGAATATTGTTTCTATCACCTTGGGAATTCAACCTCCTTTGAGCATTTGGGATATGTTTGGGTCTTGGCTACATGGTGTTCATCCTAGCTTGGAAACCAAAATTTATTAGGTGCTATCGCTCTATGTTGGGCGATTTGGTTGAATATAAATGATATGGTATTCAATAACAAAATATCTAGTACTTTTTTGCAGGTTATTTTCAGGACAACCTATTGGATCCGAACATGGTTGTCGCTGTATAAGGAGGAGGAAACTCAAGTCAAGCTAAAAAATGATTGCAGACTTTTTGAAACAGTTGATTATGAAAGTATTTATGAAGGTTTGGATGAAATTTAGAAGTAGAATTGAGATATAGTCTCCATTCATTTTGTTGTTTTGCTCATTTGAAACTATTATCTCTGTGGAACTTTCTCGTTAGGAGAAGTCGAGTCCGAGTTCTCCTCTTTTTATTTTTTGAGCCTCAAAGCTCCAATGGTTGCATCAAATGGTTGTGTACACTTTCATGAAGGTGTAGAGGCTGGAGTTTCATTCCATTATTAAAAGAAAAATATCGGTCCATTCGAATGGGTTTCAACCCAAACCGTTGTCGGGACTATGTGTGACTAGCAGCCCGTAAACACCACTTGCCTATCCGGACCACCGTAAGCACACCAATGTGCTTTCCATTTGAGTGAGAGATTAGGAGCATCCACGTCATCGTGTAAAACTCCTTTCTCTACCGAAGATTAGGATCTAAGGAGAGGGGAGACAATGGCTATCATAGATGGATCATTGGTGATGTACAAATCCATCGACGACGTTGGTTCTAAGGCAAGACAAGAAGTACCATCGATTGGCCACTGCAGAACACTATGCTAATATTGAATACAAGCTCCGATAATGCTAGACATCGAAGGCACTCAAGCATGTTTTGTTTATATTTATAACAAAGTACTTAGAGAATTATTAGTTTGCACTAAGCTATGAACAACGCCTTAACTATGACGATGTAACCAAGTAGACATAGACAAATATTCCCATCTTTTAAAAAGAAGAAAAATAGAGACATGGATATAGAAAAGCTTTCGAGCGAGAGAATATACACATGTTTGTTTGATAGGAGTTTTCTCGGCAAAATAATGATCATTATTGTTCCTCAACTAATAGTCATTAGTTGAAGGGTAGCTTAGTAATTACTCTAAAAATTAATATTTTTATTCGTACAAATTTGTGTTAAATACATTAAAATTTAACTACAATAATATTGTTGATGATTAATTAGATTTATAATAAATTCATTTTAGACCTGAAAACTCCTTTTGTTTGAACACCAGGTACATGTTAGTAAAATTCACCTAAACAAAATGTTCAACTAGGTTGTGCACTTGTGAGGCATACTTTTGAGTAGTATATATATGAGCAAATTTCTTATTTGCCATCGAAAATTACACTCTTCTCTTATTTGCCATCAAAATTTTGCACTTTTCTTATTTGCCACCGGATCTAATTTCACTTATCTTATCTGCCACTTCGATAATTTTAGCTTATAGAAAAATTTGATCATGTCACAATAATGATTAGGATACAATACCAAAATAGGTTTGTCTCAATGTGTACTTTATTCTAAAAACGGTTTTCAAAAATTTTGAAATTTTTTTAGGTAATTTTGAGTTAAAACAAAATATTGTCAAAAATTTTCATCCAAAATTTTTTGAATTATTCTTCACATATAGTATATACGGAGACAAATATATTTTGCTACTATAGCACAAATAACCAGATGATGAAAGTACAATAATCTAACAACCAAAATGATTGGAGTGGCAAATAAAAAATGTGAAATTAGATTCGATGGCAAATAAGAGGTGTAAAATTTCACCGACAAATAAGAAAAGAGTATAATTTCCGATGGTCCACTCTTACTAGTAGTGTTTAGTTACGGAACATGTGGTTTGTGTGCATTAGTAGGGGTGCAAAGTTCATCCGTGATCCATGATTGGCATTGGATTGGAGAACACACATTTGTTTTTTTTCGACATCTGCTACGAGTTGATTCATAAACAAACGTTCTAATATATTTTTAACACGAGCTTGTTTGGTTGCTGTCCGGCTCTAGACCCTGTATCTGTTTGACACTTGCTTTCAACGTCAGGTCAGACAGGCAGGTGACTAGTACTGCTTGTACACATGCCACCGAAGAAAGAATTCAATCGCCTCCAAATGACATTCCTCTTTCTGCGTGGATCAATGCGATGGCCTACACTGCACTACACTACCAGTTGTGTTAGAGCATCTCCAAGCATCCCCCTAAAATGCCTTCCAATCATAAATTTTAGGATTTTGACCAAAAAACCAACTCCAAGCAGACCTCCTACATGGGCTCCTAAACTAGCTACCCTCCTAAATCCCCCTCCAACCCCCCGAAAATATGATCCTCCTATCCTCCCCCAAAACTCCAGCTGTTGGTGGGTCCCATATTTTTTTATTTTTTCTTTTCTTTTCTTTTTCTCTTTTCCTCTCTCCTCCCTTCTCTCTCTCTCGATCGCTCGTCTCTTTCCTTGACAGACGCTCGGCGCCGACGGACGCCGCCGCGCCACGCTCCCGCCGCCTTCCCGGTCCGATCACGCCGCCGCGTCCAAGCGCCCGCCGCCTTCCCCGTCCGGCACGTAGCCGCGTCCACGCGCCCGCCGCCTTCCCCGTCCGGCACGCCGCCGCACCCACGCTCCCGCCGCCTTCCCTCGTCCGTCACGCTGCCGCGCCACGCGCCGCCGCCTTCCCCGTCCGGCACGCCGCCACGCCCACGCGTCCGACGCCTTCCCCGTCCGGCCCGCCGCCGCGCCAAGCCCCGCCGCCTTTCTCCGTCCGGCGTGCCGCCGTCGCCGCCCTCGCATCCCTCCTCGATGACGGCGCTCCGGCCTCCTCCCGCCGGAGTACACGTGGGGCGGACGGATCCGGCCACGGCGCCGACGGATCCGGCCGGCCGCCGGTGCCCCGCCTCCGCCTCTGCGGCGCATGGCGATCCGCGACGGTGGCGGCCTCGCCGAGGATGTACGGGACGTGCGCGAGCTCGCCCGGCAGGCCGATGTGGCCGTCGACGTCGGCCTCCTCCACCATGCGCGCGAGCTCGTCGTCGGTGGCGGCGTGGCCCACGGAGGAGAAGAGCGCGGCGAGCTCCGCGCGCGAGACGAGGCCTTCGCCATTGGTGTCAAATTTGCGGAACACGTAGCTCGCCGTTGGTGCGCGTGCGCTGGGCGGGGACGGCGACGGCGGGAGGCTAGGCGCGGGGAGGAGGCTGCGAGCCGGGCGAGAGCGGGAGCGGCGAGGAGCGGACCTTGCCCATGGCGCTCTCTCGGATCCGATTGATTTGCCATTGACGCCGACGCGTGGGACCCACGATTTAGGGGCTGATGGATAGGAGTTTCTGCTGGAGTTGGGATCATTTTCTTTGGATTTCAAACGTGGGACCCAGCTCCTAAATTGGATTTAGGAGTCTTGATTTAGGATGTATTGCTTGGAGATGCTCTTATATAGATCTGCAGTAGATTGCCTCATCATTTTTGTAACACACCGTGTGCGTAAATTAACTGCACCCAACAATCCCTTTGCTCGACACCAATATAAGCTGCACGTTTTTTTTTTCATATGCTAGCTGCACGGTTGAAAAGGCAAAAATACAGTACGAATTGCTTCACCGCCGCATGCCGTTTGAAAGCGTAATCATAAGCATACGTAAACGAAACAAGAAAAAGAAAACGTGACTGGTTCATGGAGGCGAACCTTGGTCACACGTGACCGGTTCACGGAGGCGAACCTTGGTCTCATCCCACACACAAGACACAACAGAGGCGCAGACCAAGAAGCGAAGCCCCATCACCATCAACATCCCGAACCTCACAGCGCAGCACCACCACTCCGGCCGCCATTTTCCCGGACTCCACTCTCGAGCCATCCAGCGGCGGAGGTCGCGCCACGTATGCTCCCGCACCTGCTCCTCCGCCCCCACCGCCTCCTCCTCGCGGCGCCGCTCCCCCGCCGCCCCTGCCTCGCTCGCCGAGCCATGTCCTCCTCCTCTGCAGCCACTCCCGCGCCAGCCCAGCGGAGGCAGCCGCTGCGCGGGGTGGTCTTCGACATGGACGGGACGCTCACAGTGCCCGTCATCGACTTCCAGGCCATGTACCGCGAGGTGCTCGGCGGCGACGCGGCCTACGCCGCCGCGCGCGCGGCCGGGGGCGGCTCCATCGACATCCTCCACTACATCGAGTCCTGGGAGCCCGACCTGCAGCGCCGCGCTTACGAGGTCATCGCGCGCTTCGAGCGGGAGGGGCTCGATCGCCTCCAGATCATGCCCGGTGAGCGCACTGCCTGCCTTGCTGCTTCTGGATTCTGTCTGATTGTCGTTCGTCGGTTTTAATTTCATACGCTGCAGGGGCATCGGAGCTGTGTGGGTTCCTGGATGGAAAGCAGATCAGGTTAGTGCTTGCTACTAGTTCCCAAATGTTGATGCGATTACTGCTTCGGTTGTCACAAACCATTGTCGCTTGAACTACCTCTTGTTGTTTAGTCGGTGCATCATTCTGCCTGGTGGAATCAAGGGTTGATTCATTTCGAGCTCTAAATTACCTGAACTGTGAACTCCGATTGAGCATACAACCTAGCGTTTCAGAAAGTTACACACATGAGTAATGTCAAATGGATGGACTGCATTTTAGTAATTGTTCGGCTCAGAGATTGTGCTTACATTTAAGTGAGTGCTGCAGGTTCAGTGTTTGTTGGCAATATGAAGGTTTTGATGTGATCTCCAATACAAGAAATGACATAAACACATATGCCCATCAGTATCATGTCGTAACCTCATGCATTTCCATCTTCATTAAATTCTTAATACATCATATATTGCATTTCTATGGCTGATTCTACAGCCGACCTTGTAGCAATCCGCAAACACATGGACCAACATTAGCACCATATGTGGGGGTAGGGAAGGGAGCTACTCCAGTCAGCATTTGTCATCGAGTTTGTGCCTAGCATGTGTCATGTTTGTAAATGAAATATTTTCGTGTGCCTGATGGTCAATGAACGATCGTTGATTTGTGTGTATGTAACTCGTTATGTTGTTGGAGACATTGACACAGCTTTTGATCTGTGGCCTCAAATTTATTTTGCAGAAGAGGTTTGATCACTCGTAATGTGAAGGAGGCAGTAGATCTGTTTCATCAGAGATTTGGTGTAAGTTGCTGTATTACGCTCATGCGATCAGTCATTCGGTTATTTGTGTGGTTCTTAATTATTGAATCTTCCATAAGTGATGTATTTTTTTTCAGGTTATGAGGTTATGGTTATATTAATTTTTTCTCTCTCTGAATTTGATTCTTGCAAGTAGCCATGTCACAATAATGAAGTTGTTAACCATAAGCTGATTGCATCTAAATATTTATCCACTTATTTGGTTCTTTGCAGATGACATTTGCTCCAGCGTTAAGCAGAGAATTTCGCCCCTATAAGCCAGATCCAGCTCCACTACTTCACATTTGCTCTACCTGGAACATTCCACCACATGAAGTTATTATGGTTGGTGACAGTCTCAAGGATGATGTGAGCATTCTTCATCTCACTGCAACTCTTAACATTTCAATGATTGCTATACAAATACTTTCTCGTGTGGTTTCAGTTATCATCATTCATGAGACAACCACCACCAGAACCTTTATAAGCGGTTAACTTCTTTACTTCTATGCTATTCATGGAGCATGGTCAACTTATATTAGTCCAACCCCTTGCTAATTCTTGAAATACTCTCATTTTTCTTTGGCATATTCATTCTGCTTAATTGAATTTAAGTTGGTACTTTTGTAAAGCTATACTACTGGACTACAGAACTAGACATTGCCCTTTCACTGAATAATACTTTACATTTGGAATTTCACAGGTTGTTTGTGGAAAGAGAGCAGGGGCCTTTACTTGCTTGCTCGATGAAACTGGGAGATATGGTCCTCACGAATCATTGCCTGAGGACATTAAACCTGACTTCAAGGTTTCTTCACTTACTGAAGTATTTAAGGTGCTGGAAAACCACTTTGATTTGGCACCAGCACCTGCTGAAAGTACAGTATGACAGGAAAGTTGTACTCAACCCATCTTCTAACATGAATTTGTCTTCCAACACCTTGAATAATATGGTGAGGTTGATGGCTCAAAGCCCCAGAGTGGGGATTATGTCTGAAATGATCGTCGAGTGTCTAATTTGTTATATATCTGTTGCATCATGCTGCAGACCATTAGATCAGAGTTCTCATGATCATTCACGGTTTGAATGCTACTCCTTTCATATTAAAATATACTATGTTGTGTCTCCAAGAATGCGGATCCGTTCTGCCTCGATCTGGGGCACGAAAGGCCGGACGCCTGCCTGATGGTCATAAATAAATAATCGTTGATAATGTGTGTGTTACTCTATGTTGCTGGAGACATTCACGCAGTTTCTGATCTATTACCTCGTATTGTGATGCAGAAGAGGTTTAATTACTCGTAATGTGAAGGATGAATTAATCTGTTTCATCAGAGATTTGATGCAGGTTGCTGCGTTATATCCTCATCTGTATCCTAGGTTATCTGTCGTGTCGTAGTGTTAACCAACTTACGGCATAACAGTTTTGGGGAAAACTTTCTGAAAACTTAGCAGCTTGAGGCTTGCTAAATGGCGGCATTGCTGTAGAGTAGTTCTCATGCGACAAGAACGACTATTCTCCTTCCAGAATTCACAGTAATCAAAGGCCAGTTTGCCACAATGTTCGATGGTCCTTAGCCGTAGTGAACGCGTTGCAAGAAGTACTAAAAGGGTAAAACCACCCGCAACACGTCACAATCCAGTGCTCCTAGCTTACCAAGAGCACCTGAGCACCGAGTTCATCAACGGAGAGCTACAACTAAGTTCAAACCAGGGGCAAGACACTCCTCTAAAATTACTTCGAGCCCGCAACCACATGGGCATGGGAACAGAATGGAGACCAACGAAGCTTAGAACTCAACAGAGAAGGAGGTTAGTCTGAACTCAACAGAGAACATGACACTAGTATACTATTACAGAGAAAGACAGACGCGTGAATCGAGCCAGAACCGTGCCATCCTTTAAGGACAGAACTGCAAACAAGGCATCTTTCCAGGAAAACAATTGTACTCTACTGGTTAAGCATAAAAAAAACACACTGAGCATGTGTTAATAACTGAGCTACAGTGCATCCTGCAAACAAGCATAGAACAAAGTACTTTTCTAATAAACCAATCTCGATTACCTGAATAGGTTCATCTAGGATAATTAGCATCTCTCCAGCTGGTGTTTGCACAACTGAAACTGAAGTACAAGAGCAGCATCACTGCAATTCTACAACTACCACCAGACACCATAAAGCAACATACATTACCCACCAAGCTAACAGAGTTAAACTAAGCAACCACTAGATCAGGACACCTACAACTGCTACTGGCTTGGTTCTTCCTAGTAGATTCCTTTGAAGCTTCTCCCGCCAAAATCACCAATCAAGAAGGCAAGCTGCCTATCCACAGCAAGCAGCAACAGAAACACCACTGGGATCAGAGTAGAATGTCAGCCCTGGAAGGAAGCCTTCGGAAGAAGTTCATGAAGCGAGACGGCATCTTGCTCCTGAATCTGGGCGGACGCATGCCATACAGGCCCCAAAGCCCAATCATAAGCTTCATAGGTACAGAATATGCAATGACCGCAGCAACAAAACAGGCAATTGAGAAGAGCAGTGTCGCCCTTGGGTCACGCCAGCTGAGGACGGCCTGCATCCTCTCACCCTGTGTTGCAATGTCGCCGACCACTGTCTGCACCCTTGCAGCAACGCTGCGGATGCGGTCATACCTGAAGCGCACAACATCCCCCCTGCTTGAAGGGAATGTGTCAAATTCCTCATCCAGCTCATCTGGAGTCGCTGCATCTGCATGAGACAGCCTCATCTCCATATGCGGCGGGTGCCTCGGACGGACACGATACCTCCAAAGCCCAGTGAACGCCATGGCCAGAAATGCTGTTGGGAGAATTAGCTCCGGCATTGTGACCAACACCAGGAATGTGAAAACAGCAAGGCATGAATGCACTGGGCGGTGCCAAGAGCGAACAAGCTCAAACCACCTGACAATTGCGATAGGACCTTGGAGCACACTGATAAGGCGGGAGAAGTTTGCTTTGCTGCGTCGCATGCTCCACAGATGCGAGCGATGATCAAGCATGTACTCAACAACCTCCTTGCCAAGCGGTGGTTCAGCACGGCCAAGTCGAGCTGCAACAACATTGGTGGCCTGGAACCTAAGAGTCTCAACCTGCCGCACAAGCAGCGGCTCTGCATAGTGCATCTTGGGAAGCAACGGGCGTGCATAAGCCTGGAACATGTTGCCAGCATTGCCACAGCAGAAGCGCACAGCAAGGTGAAGTTCCCCCATCTTCTTGACCCCCGAAGGATGCAGCATGAGCAGAGGGTAGACATGGGTGTACACCCTATCGGTCTCCAATGTGGAAAGCCGAATACGAACTTTACCAATGCAATTATCACGGACAACCGCAGAAGTATTTCCTGATGCTGGCTTGTCGACATGGCAGTTGTCGAATACACCAACAGTAATGACAGTGCAGGGATCGAACACCTCCCAAGTGTACTGCTCGTTCCACCGGGGGCACACGGAGTCGACAATTGTGCGTGTGCGGATCCACTTCTGGCCATACTTTGCAACACAATAGGCATCAGTCGTCGCACCCCTTCCATCCCGGGTCTTCATCGGTATCAAACCAGTGGCACCAAGAACACCAAGCTCAAGCACACCAACATACGGCTTCCATAGCTGTTTTGCTGTAGGCTGGAGATCGCTGCTGTAAGCAGTAGCCTCATCCAGGACATGATAACCCCCATCAAGGCTGAGACGGAGATGCACGCGGCGGCTCCCAAACCTGTTCATGTTGTTGCCAGGAACATTGGCAGCACCAGAAGTGGCACGGTCCAACCCAAACCACCTGGAATCAACAGGCTTCCAATCCCACCGCCTCTGGATGGCAGTCACCGGCACAACAAGACGACCAAGCATTTCATCCCGGCCTGGTGCCACACGATCCTCCACAGACAGTACCAAGAATTCTTCGAATGGTTCCGCCACAACAAACATGAGGTCTTCATTCCAGAACGGGCTGGTGGGTGCCCGTGCAGGCAGCACCGGCGCCGGGCGCGTGCGCAGAACCTGATTCCCCACCTGCGCACGCACAAACAGCTCCGGGAACCTGCCCATGGGCGCCTTGTCCACGGTGAACAGGTCCTGCGCTTCGATGACAGAGACACGAAGGTACCATAGCTTGGGCGCGACATATACCTTGGACTTGATGGAGCCCAGCGGCCCGTTCCCGTGCACGCCGGCGGCCTTGGAGTGCCATGCCTCGGCGAAGGCCTCGTCGGCCTGCGTGCCGAACCAAATGGCGACCATGACTTCGGCGCCGCCGCGCTGGCCGCGGCGGTCCTCCATGCTGTACCACTGCGGGGCCAGCGTGCTGTCCGGCGGCGCGCGGCGCGGCACCTCGGCGAGGTCGAACCAGATGCGGCCGACGTGGTCGTCGCCGCCGGCGCCGCGCGCGGAGCGCACGTACACCTCGACGAAGGAGGACTGGATGGTCTCCTTGGAGAAGGCGAAGGTCTGGTTCCAGCTGTGCGACGGCGGCGCGGCGGGGGTCACGCCGCGGTAGTTGCCGAGCTTGACCTCCGCGATGGCCTCGCCGCCGGCCATGGCCACGCCGCGCGCGCGCACCACGCGCACGTACAGGTACTCCACCTGCTCCACCAGGTCGTAGGTGGCGCTGGACTTGTCACCGCCTTGGCCCCCAGGTGGGGCCGCGTCTCCTTCAGGGAGAAGTCGCCCGGGCCGGAGGAGAAGATGGGCGGAGCGGGGTACGGGTCCGCCGCGACCATCATCGCCGGCGGAGGCTTCATCTGCGCTGCCGGATGAGGCATGATGATGTCCATAGGCGGAGCCTGCTGCGGCGGCGGCGGCATGGTCACCAGAGGCTGGTGCTGTTGCTTCTTGTTGTTGGCCCCACCTGTCATTGTCGTCGGAGCGGCCACCACCTCCGGCGGCCCAGCGGTGGTAATCACCACCTTGGCCTGCTGCGGCTGCTTCTCCGGCGGCTTGGATTTCACCACCATGTCGCCGGAGTTGCTGGAACTGTTGATGCGGTAAATCTTGAGGGTGATCTCGCCGCGGATGTGGGAGAAGAGGCTGCGCTTCTCGAGCGTGAAGAGCTGCGGCACGGCCTCCTCCCCGGGGCCCGGCACGCCGGCGGCGGGGACGCGCACCTTGCCGAGGAAGTTGCGGCTGTGCGGGCTCCCGCCGTCGGAAGAGGAGGAGCGGTCGTTGTAGACGCCGACGTCGATGGCGCGGTAGGGCAGGTCGTCGGGGTCGGCGACGGGGAAGACGAGGCGCTCGTTCCAGACGGGGTTGAGGTCCTTTGGCCGGGACCGGGTGCGGCGCTTCTGGTGCTCGAACTCCACCTCGACGAACGCCGACGAGGAGCCGTGCCCGTCCTTGGGCATGAGGTTGTGCGCCGCCACAACCTCCACCACCAGCTTCTCCGCCGCCTTGGCCATTCTCCCAACCGCCGCCGAATGGTTCGATCTTTCGAAAGATTTCAAATGGCTGGCGGCCAAATAGGCCGGAGGAAAAGGGGGAAATGGGTTCTTGCTCTTGGACGGTATTTGGGGGAGCGGGGTTTTTGGGGAACGGGGTTTATACGGATGAGGACGAGGAGTAGGGAGCAGGCGCGCGTGAAGGAATCTCCATCATCGCAATCGATGAGAGGTGAGGTCAGGGAGGCTGAGGCAGTCAGGCGAGGGAGGAAGACGGATGGATCGCTTTGCTCCCCTCTGGTCGCGCTTCGCTTTGGGTGTTTTTTGAGGCGAAGCGCGCGTTTGCGCTGCTGCTCTGCTTTGTTTGCTCTCTCTCCCCTTCCCCTCTGCTGCGCTCTGCCTCTGCCTCTGCCGGCCGGAGATGGAGGGGCAGTATGGTCAATGTGGTGAGGTCACTCCTGAAACCGCATTGGATGTTACTGTTGCAATGTTTTTGGCTGTTTTCTTCCTATTTAAGGAGTAATCTAATACTAGAAGAGAAGAGACAAGAGAGAGAGAGAGAGAGAGAGAGAGAAAGGGGATTCTGAATTTTGGTAGTGCTGGATACTAGCATGACCCTCTTCATCAATGTACTATAGTAGTGAGCTTGAATTTATGAAAAAACTTTTACTGCAGCTACTGCAAAAGATATGAGTTGTTATTAGTTGAGTGAAATCAATTTTTTCACTGACACTTATTACTGCAGCTACTGGAAAAGATACAGATTTTTTTTCAGTTGAGTGAGATCAAAATTCTAAACGGCACTAAATTGATGGTGATCTTTTACTGCCAGTAGCAAAAGATATAATGAGTGAAACCAAATTTTTTTTTCATTAACATGGAATTGCTGATAATATTTTGGGCCCAGATTTTTTTTCAGCCGCGAAATCATTCAGAGCAACTGTAGTACAATCAAGTCTTCTTTGGGGCTACATGTCAGTGAGGAGGAGAGCACCGCAAGGCGTTTGATTTGAAGGTGATTGAATGGCTCGGGAAACGATGCATGGGTTGGGAGGGAAGGGGCCGGTGCCGGAATTCCTCCGGGCTTCCGCGCCGTGCTGTCCGGTGCGCTGGGGAGTGGGGACTGCTGCCTGCCATGGTTCAATCCCTTCTCGGATAGGATAGGCTGTTCCAAGGTCCTAGAGTACGAGAACGCTTGCAGCTCGTCAGTTTTTTAAAAAAAAAATGAAAGAAAAATGTGAGATCTAGTACTGGTTGTGAAGGCACAAGGTTAACAAAACCGGATTGATCGGTCCGGTTTTGAACCGAGAAAATCGGTCGGTTAAGCAGGAA
This sequence comes from Chloris gayana, assembly GCA_031894775.1. Lineage (NCBI taxonomy): Eukaryota > Viridiplantae > Streptophyta > Magnoliopsida > Poales > Poaceae > Chloris > Chloris gayana. The sequence continues at coordinate 3,516,094 of JAUNZO010004234.1, read as the reverse complement.
AACTGTTAGTTAACCGAATAGCTACAGTAAATAGCTACGGTTGTTCCCGGCTAACCGGTCAAACCGTCCGACCGGTCAGAACCGGTTTCCGGTTAACCGGGATAACCAGCCGGTTTTCACCGGTTCTGTGAACGATGGTTGTGATGCGCCACTGCGGCGACACCGAAGGGCTTGGCGTGTGTGTTAATCACGCGACGTGGCAGCATCTGAGCGGGACACGGTGGTCGCAGGTGTACGAAAGCGTGTCCGTCCATCCCCTCCCTGTGGTCGGCAGCACAAAGGAAACGAAACGGAATTTGCTGGTCTCGTCGATTAGTGTCGTGTCATGTGTGTACGCGATCGGCGGCGAAATCGCTTTGGGTTGCTCTGCCGACGTGCAGCCCCGCCGCCGGACTGCCTCTTCCTTGAATTTGCTTTCTCCTTCTGTATCGATTTTATTTATTGGGGTCCTTTAATAACGACCTCTGCTGAGATTGGCTGATGCTAGTACTACAGGTTTTCCGGAACAGTGTCAGTTCAACGGGCTGTCCGTTTGGGTCTGTTTTCCGGGACAGCTCTGCTCTAGTACTCCGTTCCGGCGGCCGTTTTCCGGGGACAAGGGATGTGTTTAACCTTTTTCCTCCGACCAGAGACCGATGATCAAAAGGCTACAACTTCAATCGTTCGTGGATGAAAAGCTTTGGATACGCAATGGCCATGGCGAGGCTGTGGGCGTGTGCTGGGCTACCAAGCTCTGGGGACCACGGATGCGTGCAGCGGTCAAGGCTTGCGTTCCTCGTCCTTGGATTGAGCATGAAAAGGCACGTCGTCATCGTCGCTGCACACTCCTGCTCCTGCTCTCTACCTCGTGAGCAGCGACGCGTGCGGCAGAGCCCCGTGGACCCTACCAACAGTTTTCTCTTTTCCTCCACGCCCACAGCCCCAGGACGAAAGAAGGATGAATGGATTTTAAAAACAAAAATAGGGACACTGGCTCTCGCTGGCGTTCGATTTGGCAAACACCTTTCGGCGTTGTTCGTTTCGTGCCTCTAAAATTTAGCACTGTCACATTAAAGAAAATCTTATTATTTAAGAATATTTCGATCAATTTAATGACAAAACCCTATTGATAGATTGGTGCTAATTTTTGAAATGCATCTAATGAGTTTAATTAATTTATATTTTACTAAAGTGATGCTACAGTAACCGTCTTCTAATCATGACTTAATTAACCTCATTAGATTCGTCTCGTAAATTAGTCTAGGGACCAGTAATTTATTTTATAATTAAATTTTATTTAATACTCCTAAATAGTAGGATTCTTTTTGATATGACAGTGTAAACTTAGAGTCTGTCACATTAAAAAGAATCTTACTATTTAGAGTAGTAAATAAAGTTTAATTATAAAATAAATTACAGACTCCTGGACTAATTTACGAGACGAATCTAATGAGGTTAATTAAGTTATGATTAGAAGATGGTTACTGTAGCATCACTTTAGCAAAATATAGATTAATTAAGTTCATTAGATTCATCTCAAAAATTAGCACAAATCTATAAAATAATTTTGTTATTAAATTGATCGAAATATTTATAAATAACTAGAAAATATTACGCGGCAAACGCCGCGCGTAACGTGTTATTTTGTTTTTGCAATTTCGGTTGTGGCCCATCACTATTTAGTATATATTTATCAATGAGTCAAATATAAACAATGCATATAAAATGATCCATATCATCATGTATATATAGATAAATTAAAAGCTTACGATGTGGTCCGTTATAATTATCCTTCATAATTGTACATAGACCATATCTAAAAAATGTTAGTATCATTTTTTCTGATAAAAAATATATAGTTATTAACAACTCCATTCCTAATTGGAGTTACCATAGTGTCTAACATAGATTTAGTGTTATTTCGTCGATAGCAAAATTTTACAGTTGATAAAATCTTAGAAAATAAGGAATATTTCATCATTTTTTACAAAGAGACATGCATCAAAATGTTACATGCTTCATTCTTTATTCAAGATAGAGGAGTTGTAATAAACATACAAAATTAAGATATATTTCATGACTTGTAAAATAAAAAGAGAGACTTGTAAAAGAATGAGTTGGTTTGGATAGGTTTTTTGAATAGGACCTATTGCGGTACAGAACGGAATGTAAATTTAGCACTGAAAATAAATCACCTTAAATCGACCATATTACAGAAACTTCTCTGTTAACACTTGTGATTGCATGGGAAGATAAGGGACTATGTTCATTCACCCGGAGGAGAAAAGGATTCAATGCAAAAAAAAGATTTGAAATAGGTCCCACCATGGGGATCAAAATTATTAGAATAAAAATTAAACTCAAGATTTGGATTCACACAGAAAAAAAACTCAAGATAAGTACCGATGATTAGATTTTCAAAATCTGATATGTTAACCATTCATAATGGTGTCGTCATTTATTTATTTATTTTGTTTATAAAAGTGCTGGTGGGTAGTAGCTTAGCTCTTACAAATAACTCAAGAATTTTCATAGTTGTGTCTCTTTTTATTTGTGGGAAAAACCAGAGTGTTTTAAATGTGATCATTTTTATTTGTGGCTTGGAGATGTTGATATATGGAGGAAAGATTAGGATAGATTTGTTGTGAAAAAATAAATTATTTATTTTATTTTTAAAATGATCACATTTATCCCTATCGCTAGCAATGTTAAGTAGCTAGGAAATGTTACGGCAAATCAGCATTGTATACATATCAAGGTTCTGAAGCTAACTCTGGACAGTGGAGTAGAAAAAGATATAAGAGTTTTAGTATATGCATATGAGCAGTTATCATTTGGGATGTGTTTTAGAAATAACTTTTCAAAACTTTGATGGTTTTCCAAACTTGTTATTTCTGTAGAATGGTACTGTACATTTTTGATATCCTTATATGCCACTGTAAAGTTTAGCACTTTGATGTCCTTATTTCCAGAATTGTTACAGCAAATCAGCACATTTGTGAGCACTTATGCCACTGCAAAGTTCACCATTTTTTATTTCCAGCTTTATGCTTATACTCTGTCACTAAGATAAATACTATTGGAAGTGTTCTTTAGAACTACAAAATAAACTCGATAACACATCTCAACTAATTGCTAACAAATGTATGAGATAACATTTTCAAATTGAGTGTTTTCACCTGACATTTCTTACTGAAAATTGAAGTATAGAATGTAGGCTCACCAGTATGTCAGTTGCTAAATGTTATAGAATATGGACAGTGGCCAGACCTAAACTATAGAAGGGGTCCATTAGGCGAACTTGCAAAGACCAGTGAGAACTTGTAAATCTGTAAGAAAAAAAAATCTTTCTTAAAAAAAATTGTTTGTCCAAGGCCTATGATTTCTGTGTATTAAATACAACTTTTGAAAATATGAAATCCATGTACCATAAATATACGTCCCGAGTATAATTTGATACAAGGACAGACGATCCAATCATTATTTTTTTACGCAGGTGCCCCATTAATCTTTATATAGCTAAACACCACAATTAAGCAAGGTCCACTGGTAAGAGGAGATATCAAGTGTGAACTAACTGATTGAAGATTGTTCTCTTACGAGGCAAAGCATCAAGCACTTGGTGGGTCCGTGTTCCTTTCAAAGGACAAACGTTAGAGACTGCAGCAGTGCAACCGGATGATGAGATTTAAAAACAAGCTCGGTACCCAATCAAAGCCCCGGTGGCAAGCATAGCATTGCAGCTGGTCTGAAGATTCAATTAATTGCAAAGTCCCAAAAGGAGAAAAATGTTACTCGCGGGAGGACAGAGGAGGTTCTGGTGTGGGTAAATGAAAGGAGTATCTTGGTTTCTCATCTCCTGCCATGGCGTGATGTGCCATCAAGCCTAACTAAAATCAATGGTGAGGTATTGTGTGCAAAAAGAGGAGTTGTGCTCGTGGCCGGTGAGGGAAGATGTGCCCATCGAGCAGCATGAATGCATGATATGGAATGTGGAGTAAAGCTGCCGCTCGAGCTCGGCCTCACCCTCACTGCAGCCGACCATGGAGCGGACGGAGCTTACCGAGGTTGAGATGCAGAGTTCACCCCGCCATCCATAGCAGAGAAGCAAGGCAAAAAAGCATGGACGTTATGCCAGGCTGCTGCAGAGGAAGAAGAAGTGCCCGTGGGAAGTGATTTCGCCAAGCATGGGCTTGCGCGTCGGCACGGTATTGACCGAGTGCGCGATATCGTCCCGTGTCCCGTACGTGGCGCCCTCGTCGCTCCGGGCAGCCGTAGCGGACCAGCGGTAGTAAGCACGAAGGCGAGAGAGGTTGTTCCACACGACGCACCCATTGACGCTCCGACTCTATTGGATCGCCGTGCTAACGGGAAGGAATAGTGCCCGTCGTGTGCCTTCCGGTTGTAGTAGGCCGCTTCGAGATCGCCGTTAGCCCGCGCTGAGCCGTCGCCACCGCCGCCGCCGGGATGTTGGAATGGAGCAGGAGGAAGACGATGGGCGGACGGAGAGGATCTCAATTTTTTTAATCAAAATGAATCTAAGAGAAGGTGGGAGGACCAGTTTGTAAGATGTAGTTTAGACATTTCGAGAAGGGCCTCAATGAAAAATCCTAAAGAATGGATCTAGCGGCTGGTTTTTGTTCCTTCATCGATCTAACGGCTGTAACCCTGCGTGATGACGTGGCGTGGCTCTTTTACGAGTAAACGTACGTGTTTTAGATATATTAAGATAAAATTCTCTTTAATGTGACAGATCTTAAATTTTACGGAGCAGGAAACGAACAGCGCCCTTTCCTGGGTTGGTTGCAGTGCCGCCGGGTCTGGGTGGCTGGCTGCACTACACTACAGGGAATACAGCAGCAACGCATGCTTCCTGCTTCGTTTCGACACGGGATTGGTGTCGCCCGGGGACCGTCTGATGCAGTGACGGGCATTTCCTTGTCGCCGTTGCATTGCATCTCTCATCACCTGCCAGCTCTGTAAAAACAGGTCTCATTCCTTCCTTTTTCTTCAAAAAAAAAAAAGATGGATCCAGCCCTTTTCGGCTTTGAGGACTGGAGGTCGCCCATCCAACGTATACTACTCACTGGGCCTACATCATTCATGGCCCAAAACTAGTGGACCTTGCTTTTTTCTCTTCTAAATTCAAATGGGCCCAGACTAGTTACGTCTTGCATGCTGGGCCTATATCTTTAGCGCTGCAAAACTTCGGGCTCATTTGGAACACAGGATTCTTGAATAGGAAAAACATATGATTAGAGTTGGATGTGTTTTTGATCTTATAGAATGAAAAAATGCACAAATTATTCCTACTAGATTTTTGGATACGTCGCAGGAAAAAAACATCAATTTTATGGTTACATGTTCATTAGTGAGAGGAAATAAAGAGAGAGAAAGAGAGATCATATGTCTAGAAACTTTAATTTAACAAGAGGTTGAACCTCATGCTAGAAATTCTCATAATTATGGAGAAAACTTTCCGATCCTCTAAAATTCCTATGAGACAATCCTTCAATCCAAAAGATGTATAGTATGTAAGAATTTTTTCTTCACAATTCCTTTGTTCTAAAGAAGGGGTTCAATTCATGTCGCAATGGCTTGTTTGTCTAAAAAAAACAATTGTCGCAATGGCTTGTGCTTTTAGCCACCATCAAACGCGGTAGTAGTTTCGATTCCTCCTCGTCGAGGAAGGCCACGACGCGACGACGGCCACGGCAGACAGTCAATAAACAGCCACGCACGGATACACTTGCACTGCCATGTCAACGCTGCCATGCCATGACACACGCACACAGACACAGCAGCAGCAGCAGGAGCCACGACTCCAAAGTCAGCAGGAGCAGTGAGGCGGCTTTGGCCTTGGCAACCACAAAAGTCGTCCCTCCGTCGTTTTCTTGTTCGCCTCCAGTACTTGCCACCATGCTTGCCACTGCCTACACTGCATAGGCTAGCCTCTCTTGCACACTGGTGCATGTATGGTCATCCATGCCGTGCATGCCCACACGGACTAACCTAGTATTCGATGATCACGAGATACCATGTGACCAACCGTATCATCCATCACTTTTGCGCACAAGCCATACATTTCAAACAAAAATTGATACAGTGTATTAACATGATTTTATAAGTGTGATTTTCATGCGTAGATGAATTTTCAATTATATCGAAGTTTACTCCCTCCTTACCAAAACACACATTTTAAATAAAAAAACATACTCACGTCCCAGTTTACTTGTCATTCTAGAAGTGTTTTTTATCCAGGTTCGAGAGAATGTTCAATGAATATAGAAATACTTGTTTGTTCGATTCAGAGAATGTTCAATAAATCTATACATATTGTTTGTTCAGATTCGAGAGAATGTTGAATGAATACGATAATGAGTCGGGATGACGAGTAATCCGAGGAGTGCCATGATTTACATCAAGTATGACGCGTATATGAATTTCCATTTCTATAAAAGTTAGGATCATACCATGAACATCCATGTGTGAGGAGCGACGAAACTTCGTACAATTCAGGTGCCAACAATATTAATTCGTGTGATTAGTGGCATATTTATGTAACCTGACACTACTTCACTAGGGAAAATTGCAAACATAAGGGTCTACTTGTCACATCGATTAACAGCAAACAAGCACCCTCATGGGAAATTGCTCACATCAACGCAAAATCCAATTAATAATAGGTAGCACACCCTAGTGCTCTAGGTGGTTCCATCACTTGTAGTAGAATTGAGCGGTAGAAAAAAAATGAGTAAATTTTATACATTGAGATTATAAGTTGTTGTATTCTATATGCCAAGATTTTGTAGCTTTCAAATGTTTTTGTATTTTTATGTTTCAGAGAATAAATTAAAATGAATCAAGTTGGAACGAGTTTCTCTTGTAGTAAATGGACAATAAACACAATCGCCACGCCGAAGTGCAAAATTTTGAATAATAAGCATAATACGCCTGTTCTTTGTGAACTGAATCGGTCAAATTATTTCTCAAGCTAAGGGTGTGTTCGTTTCCTCCCTCTAAAATTTAGCACTTGTCACATCAAAGAGAAATTTCGATCAATTTAATTACAAAACCCTATTGACAGATTGGTGCTAATTTTCGAGATGAATCTAATGAGCCTAATTAATCTATATTTTGCTAAAGTGATGCTACGAGTAACCGTCTTCTAATCACGACTTAATTAACCTCATTAGATTCGTCTCGTAAATTAGTCTAGGAGCTCTGTAATTTATTTTATAATTAAACTTTATTTAATACTCTTAAATAATAAGATTTTTTTGATGTGACAAGTTCTAAAATTTAGACCTACTGAAACGAACACACCCTAATGTAACTTTGATCCTGATTTAACAAACGTGGTGCCATGATTCCCCACCACGACTAGCCACACATCTTTTTCTAACATTGATTTTGATACCGTGACCACATCTTATTGTATCTGCATTGACCTTGAACGTCTTTTATTTTTTTCCGTTAATTCCAACAAAACAAGACAAAAGCAGTATAATCTCGACACTTTGACGCAACCAAATCCTCCAAAAAGAATAAAATAGTTTACGCAGGTTTGCACGCTCTGAATCCTCTGTCCTAGAAATTGCAAAACTCCAAAGCAACCGCGTTTGCCACTTTGCTGACCACAGTGATCGCCCCGCCAGACCTGACAAAAGCACAGGCCGGGCCCCACACCCGCCGTCCTCCTTCGAGACCGAAGCGAGAGCAGAGCTGCGTCACTCTCCCTCATCAGTAACACATCCCTCCAATCCAACCAAACTTCTTCCTCCGGATTCGAAAACCAGGAACATGATTCTCCCCTAACCCCGCGATTAGCTGCTACTCATTAATTTCACTGCAAATTAATCAGTAGCCAGCAAAACCAAACCACCAAACCCAACGAGAGAATTTATTGCCTTCCCCACACATCCACCCTCCCCCTCTTCTCTCTCTTTGTGCTCTGTCGTCTGCGAGATAGAGAGAGGAGAGAGAGAGAGAGCTCGCCTCCCCTCACTGCTAATCTCCTCTTCACTCCGCACCGATCTCCGCCGCCGCCGGCCCGATCCGCCGCTTCTAGAAGCTTCCAGATCCGTCAGGCGGGCAATGCTGTAGCGCCAGGTGACGGGATGGGCAGCGTCGGCGGCGGGTTGGTCCTCCTGCTTCTGCTCCTGCTCCGCGCGGCCTCCGCCCTCCATGGTACACTTGCCCGCTTCTTTCTTACAGTACTTGCTTGGTTGCTTTCGTTTTACGGTACCGTTTGGCGCGGGATTGGGTGCTCGATTGCTGCGGGACTATTCTGGGGTTTTGGGTTGCGGGGATTGCGCTGCTGATGCTGCATTTCGGCGCCGCGAGTCCTAGCTCCCTAGCTTCACCAACGATCTACTACTATGCGGCGATGTTCCTGTCGCGTATTCATGTGTTCAAAATCGAGGTGCGATGCTGTTGTTCTCAGCGTCCTTGCGTACTCGGGAGTGATGTTTTTCCCCCTTGGGGCAGTGGGATGTGGAATTCAGTTGTTCGGGGACACCTTTCTGGTGAAATTTTTTAGATGGAGGCATGGTTGATGATTTTTCCGTAGTGGAGAGGATCTAGAATGACACGTGAGCCTTACGCCAGTGTCGGTGGTGAGTCGGGTTGCCACTTGCAACTTCGCTCCCGTCAGGCTCTCGAGAGTGTGCTTTGGTACTTTGCCTGACGACGGCTCGGTATGCTATTTGGATTGCCATGTTTTTTTTTATAAAAAAATTGTTGATGCTCCAAGTAGATGCTACTGCCTATTCTTCATACTAAAGCCTCAGGGTGCATGAAATTGCTGGGTGCAAAGGTTTCTATGAAGTGCAGCTTGTTTAGGGATGTAATGATACCTAAGTGAGCCTTTTGTTGCATGTTTTCGATGTTTATACTCAATAGACTTTGAAGGTACCTGTTGTGCTAAATGTTTTCCTTAAATAAAGGGAATTTAATCGCATTTCTATGGCATGACAGCGATGATGTCTTGCCGCCTTCTGACAAGGCATGAAATCTTACTATTCAACAGTGCATAAAATCGTAAGTAGTATCAGCTGCTTATTCCGGCTGAGGCAATAAACTTCTGTGTTCTTCTTCTTGAAGAAAGAAAGGATTTATTTTATTTTGGTAGGGAAGTTTGTCAAATTGCAATGTGAAATTTGTGGTACAGAACCTGGACAGATCAATACAAAGTTTCAATAGAAGCAAGCTTTTGAAAAAAAGAAGCTTATTTGCTATCTAATATTGTTTTTTGCAATGGTAATTGCCCATGTACCACTTGAGTCTACACTTAATGACGCTGATCGTATAATTGCTACATAATTTTATTGTATCTTTAAACCTAATCCTTCTCCATTCTCCAGTAACTTTATTGCCCAGTCCTGCACCAAGTCCATCAAATCCCCCTCAAGTGACAACTTTTCCACCTCAAATTTCTCCGGCATTTTCTCCAAGGGCGATGTCTCCGCAATCTCCTGGTATGTAACCTCAAAAAGTTAGTGCAAATTTATCCACCTTTTGAATTTCTAGTCAGCTTGTTTATGTCCTTTTACTCTTGCAGGCACTGTTCCGCATCATCATTCACACAAGCATATGCATCGTAGAAGGTCGAAACATGCCCCTTCACCATATTCAGCTCCCCCTCCTGATGGTGTGCAACTTGTTTTGTGAATTTATAACTCAATATTTCCCTTATTGCTTTGCTAAATATTATGCTTTTGTCATCCTTTCGTGGGTTGTTCCTTTGGACTGCCACTATCAAGATTTGTGTACTTTCATCTGAGAAGATTATATCTGTAATTACTTTTTATATTGAATAGTTCCTCTGATCTTGGGCAGGTTGTTCTAGCTATGTTTGCACTGAACCAATGACAGCAACACCGATTGGTTCCCCTTGTGGCTGTGTGCTTCCTATAAGTGTTGTTCTTGATCTGGACGTTGCCCCGTATTTGCTCTTCATGAGCATTGCGGAGTTAGAAGTTGAAGTTGCAGCTGGTACATTTCTTAAACAAAGCCAGGTGAAAATTATGGCTGCAGTTGCAAGTATCCACGATGACCAGAAGACAAGGGTGACTATTTATTTGGTGCCACTAAGAGAACATTTTGATACCTATACAGCATCCCTAATATCTGATAGGTTCAGGGATAAGAAGGTTCAGATAAATTCAACTATATTTGGAGATTATAGAGTTATAAATATCAGCTATCCAGGTAGCAACGCATCCATGGAATATTATATTATTGAGCTATTTCCTTCAATTATTTTTCTGATTATGCTTCTTAAACTGCAGGTTTGCGCTCCCCTTCAGCATCTCCTCCTTGGGGATCAGATCCTTCTGGTACCGAAGACCCTATAACTGCAGAACTGCCCAACAAGAAGAAAAAGCACAAGAAATTAGATATTTGGATCATCGTGGCAGTGATAGGGTCTTCTCTTGGGCTTATGTTGGCATGTGCTGCTATCATGTTTTTGATAGTAAAATGGACGAAATATCGTCGTCTTCATGACTCTATGAGCCTTTCAACTACCCCAGCAGCTAACAGAAGATATGGTATGATCATATTGTAGTTAGCTTGCTGCTTATCACTACTCCATTTCCTCATGTTTGTTTATTCTCTATGGACATATCTGCTATTATGCCTTATTAGGAATCTTGTGGACCTTGACATCTGAATCCTCTTCCTTAGGGCACATACCAATGTTATTGCAAGAATTCCCTCAGTTTAATTTGTTTCCATATCGTTCTAAGATAAGCATATCTGATTTTTGTTCCCAATCTCATGACATCTCACTGTCACACCATGAAAGCATCATCATCAGTTTTTATTTTTAACACTGTTTAGTAAAAAGAGAAATGCTCACATAGGACGTCGCTGTGTGACTGCTCACACCGTGACACCATCCTGTTGCTGATACATGCTGTGAAGCCATGCTAACATGTTGTCCAAGCAATGATAAAAAACGAGCCATCAGTGTCATATGTATAGCACAGCTCTTGGTAAAGTGATGTGAACGTATAATGCTGTGATATAAATTTTGATGGGAAATTGATCAGCATCATGGTTTTCGCTAGACCAACTTGATTGCTTGCATATTAAAACACACCTTACAGGGAGTATTGTTTAAAGGAGTGTTAAATTAAACCACAAGTGTAACAAGCCTCATTTTAGTATAGAAACAGTCATTTTATGAGTTGACTTATTTATTCTCTACAGTACTAGTACACCGACAATCAAAAGGCTTATGTTTATATAGATTAGCCACAAGCAGATACATTACATATTACATTGTAGTGTCTAAATTGCTAAAATGTTGATTACCATACTTAAAGGCCCATGAGTTCCAATGCCTCCAGTATGCTAAACCATTGCTACTTAACAAAAAAACTGCAAACTAACCACTTAATGCTCAATGCAGGCACCAGGTCAACTTTGTCAACTAGCATGGTAAGCTCTGCGTCAGCATCAATGCTTTCAACAGTGGCTACTTGCACGACATCTGTAAAGACATTCTCCCTGGCCCAGCTTCAAAAGGCCACAGATGGTTTTAATTCAGAAAGAGTTTTGGGTCAAGGTGGGTTCGGATGTGTCTATCATGGGACAATGGATGATGGAGATGAAATTGCTGTTAAGTTGCTCACAAGGGAGGACAAATGTGGTGATCGTGAGTTCATTGCAGAAGTAGAAATGCTCAGTCGACTACACCATCGTAATCTTGTCAAATTGATTGGTATATGTATTGAGCGGAACAAAAGATGTCTTGTTTATGAGCTCATACGCAATGGAAGTGTGGAATCTCATCTTCATGGTATGTTTAAGGTTTGCTTGAATTTTGTTAACTCTTGATTGGAAACCATTGACTACATTATTTCCATAAAAGTAATTAGATGATATTATGATTTGAATTTTGAGGATTCAGTTCCAAGGGAATGATCTCTGGATAGCGTTAATCTGGGCCTTGGAATTTTTATTTTTATCTGAAAATTCTCAAATGGTGCGGCAAAACCACTGCACCCAGAAATAATACATATTTTCCTTTGTGATTATCTGTTTAGGTATAGGATTTGTGACTTGCGTTATTGTTGGGTTGATTCCACATTTCTGCTACTCTTTGTCTAGGTGCTGATAAGGTTAAGGGGATGCTGAACTGGGACGTCAGGATGAAAATTGCTCTTGGGGCTGCTAGAGGCCTAGCATATCTACATGAAGATTCAAACCCTCATGTTATACACCGTGACTTCAAGGCCAGCAATATATTGTTGGAGGAAGATTTCACTCCTAAGGTTACTGATTTTGGTTTGGCAAGGGAAGCATCCAATGGAACGCAACCCATATCTACAAGGGTGATGGGTACTTTTGGGTAAGACTAATACACACTTTTCTTATTTCCATCCAACATCGTGATGTCAATAACCATGAAATTATTAGTTACTGAATGGTATGATGTGCTGCATTTTCTATTACATGGGATCATAATCAAACGCTACTTGAAGTCCCAGTTGGAAGAAAAAAAAGGCCATTTGTGGATTTTCTTGATTAACTATGAACTGCCATTTTGGTTTGAACAATGATAATTCTTGGCAAATCATGCTATTCTTTTGGCTAGAAAAATAACTTGTTTTTACAGCTTCTTTATAACTTCACAATAGCTTACTTTTACTGTATTGTATTTTAATTTTTAAACTCTGACTGCACAGGTATGTTGCTCCAGAATATGCCATGACGGGGCATCTTCTTGTTAAGAGTGATGTCTACAGTTATGGGGTTGTCTTGCTGGAGCTTTTATCAGGAAGGAAGCCTGTAAGCATCTCTGATTCCAAGGACCCCGAGAACCTTGTGACTTGGGCACGTCCTCTTCTATGCAATAAGGAGGGCCTGGAGACGTTAATTGATCCGTCGCTGGATGGGAAGTTTAATTTTGACAATGTAGCCAAAGTGGCATCCATCGCTTCCATGTGTGTGCACACCGATCCATCGCAAAGGCCATTCATGGGTGAAGTGGTCCAGGCACTGAAGCTTCTGTACAATGATGCAGATGAGGCCTGCGATGATTCTTACAGCCCAAGGGATTCATCGGACCCAGATGGTGACTACCATGGGGGCCTGGTCTTTGAGAGTGGCAGCTGGGGCATTGGGACTTCTGGGTGTTTAGAGTACCGGAATTCCTTACCATTTGTAAACATGGAATACAGTTCTGGCCGAATAGAAGGACTGCGAGATCCTCATGCTCCACTGTCAATGGGCTCCCAAGTGCAATTACCAGTGCTGCAGAATAGATCAGGACCCTTGCGGACGAAGAAAAAGCTCTCCTCCTTCTACCGTTCTAGAGGCAGCATTAGCGAGCATGGACACCTTCCGCGCCATTGATCAATAAACTAGTGTTAGTCTATTAGCTTCGATTGACTTGGAATTAAGGCTGTGGGGTTGTCATCACCTCTCGATGATTCTTGCCTCAATGTAGTGTACAGTTTTCCGGTGACCATTTGGTGCGGTGCCTTCAGTATAGATGTTTTGGTTTGCCTTCTGCTTCCCCGGAAGCAATGAGGATGGGGTTGGCAGATGCTCTCTAATTTTGCAAATTGCGGTTCATCCCTCATGCATCTGATTTATGTAATCTTTTAGGAAAGTTCCCAGAAATTCTGGGCATCATATGTTGTTATGCCTTGCTGTTGTACTGAATCCAGATCCAGTTCGTTGTAATTGTAAGCAGTGCTAGTGATCTTCCTCGCATTGGCGAGGTGAGTACAGATGGCTCAGGATCTCAAGTCAGGTGTTGATATCTTCCCTATTACTTTGCATGCTTACTATCCTATGATTTTACAGAGCTCGTGGCTTCGTGCTGTAGGTTGCAATCACATGTAAGTTGTGGTATTTTGTCATTTCTTTGGTGTGAATGCTGGGCATCATACATAAACATGTCCGGGCTGTACCGATATTTCATTAGACTTTCTTTATTTAAACTATGCACCACATGAACCATTAAAAACATAATGATTCAATTTTCCATTTCTCTGTTACAAAAAAAATCAATATTCCAAAAGTCAATACAGTGACTAAGAGCATCTCCAAGAGAGCCCCATAAATCTTTCCTAAATTAAACTATTGAGGTATAATTCAAAAAACAATCTCCAACAGCTCCCAAAAACAAATCACATATTTATTCTCCCTCTAAATTCACCTCATTTGTAGCTAAAAACTAGGAGAAAGTTGGGGGTTCCAATCCTTCTATTTACAAGGGAATTCATGTTGTTGTGGTCCCAAATAATGACGTGGTCCAATCAAAATCATTCTTGATCCATTTTTAGGGAGAACTGTTGTAGGAGACAAGAGAAATTTTCACTAACAATTTTTAGGCTGCTCCTAAAAACAGTCTTTTAGGATCAATTTATTGAGAAACTTTTGGAGATGCTCTAAGAAAAGGAATAACTACAGGCCCAATTTCAAAAAATATTGGGCTGGAGAGCCCAATGTATTGATGAGAGTAACATTAAGCCCAAAGTGCTCGGGTAAGAGAGGCATCGCCTCCCAAAACCCTCCTTCCCCAATTTCCCCCAAACCCCGACGAATGCCAATGGCGGCCACGGCGATGGACCACGACGGCGGCGGTGACGTGGTTACGCCGGGGGAGCTCCTGGGAAATTCCTCAGCGCTTTTAGCTGGACGCGGCGCCTACGCTGATGGTCGCTCCGTGCGCGCATCGGTCACCGGCCGCCGCCACATCGTGCCGCCCCAACCTGGCTCCTCCGACGAGGTAGGGTTAGTTAGGTTTTTGGATTTTTCTTTTCTTGGTGCGTGTGATGATTAGCTGGTCCAATCCTTGTGCAGAGGTCTACGGTGGAGGTGGTCGGACACAAGGCTCATGGAGCCGTGCCGCAACCGGGAAGCGTCGTCATTGCTCGTGTAAGATCTCTCAGCAATCGCCGGTCTATTGCTGCTGTTGTGTGCGTCGTCATTTTTTCAGCCACATTTTTTTTTAAATGAAATCATGCATCTTTGGAAACGGCAGGTGAGGGATTGGGTACCATAACAATTTACTTTTTAATGCTTTTATGAATTGTGAATGTCCGGCTGCTGCACACCCAGGTCCAGTTTGGGGTCGGGCGATGGTGATGCGCCATTCCCAGTATTTGAGTGAGTCTTTGTTGTTTTGATTCAGCTGGTCCTTGTGTGAATTGTTGAACCGAGCAGCTCAATTATTGAGCCTTCTGATCTGTATTTCTGATACAGTGGTACTGGTCTATGCATTGCACTTTGATGGCCCTGCATGGTATTCATGTTGTCATCTTAGAATAAATGATCAGTGTTTTTAGGAAGGCATACAGTGGCAATTTTCTTAACATGTATGTTGTCCCCATTTGTGGTAATGGTTAGTGATCTAATAACTCAAGGTAGTAAGGTGAGTCATCACCTTGTTTTTAAATTACACATGTTCCGAATTTATAATTTCTGAAGGTTGTTAACAGGTGACGAAAGTTATGGCTAGAATGGCCTCTGCAGACATCATGTGTGTTGATTTAAAGGCTATCAAGGAGAAATTCACTGGCATGATAAGGTAGTGTCTTGCCTGTATATATGTTCTACATTGGGTTGCTTTCATTGTAATTGTTTTCCGTGGATATATTGCGATACATTTGCATTACTTAGTCAAAGTGCATGAGTTGATTCATGTTTTTGTTCGTCCGAGAAAGCATCAGAGAAAAGCTTCTCATGACATGTCTTTTGTATTTTTGCCAGGCAGCAAGATGTTCGTGCAACTGAAATTGACAAGGTGGATATGTACCAGTCATATCGGCCTGGGGATATTGTTAAAGCCATGGTTGTATCCTTCAGACAAATATCTGCTGACTGACTACATTTTTACCTTCAACTTTTGCATCAAATATCATAACATTTTTTTTGGCTTGTATCCTTAAATCGTGTGAAAGCTTTCCCTTGGTGATGCAAGGGCGTATTACCTTTCCACTGCAAAAAATGAACTTGGAGTTGTCTCTGCACAAAGCATAGCCGGTATGCCATGGTGCATTATGCAACTAATTCGTAGAAAGTACTGTGAATCATTCTTCTATGAATCAGCAGAAGTTTGATTAATTTTTGCTTTCTTCTCTTGTTTTTCCTCAGGTGGTAAGTTGGTCCCAATTAGTTGGACCGAGATGCAGTGTGACTTGACTGGCCAAATTGAGCAGAGGAAAGTTGCAAAGGCGGAGTAGTTGCTCTGGCCTGTTTTCTGATAAAAGGTAAATTTGTTTAGCACATCCTTTTCTTCCTAGAAGTCTTGCTTCCCTAGAACCCGTGCAGTGCGGGAGCCTATGGCACTGGGTACGCCCTTTGCTATGTCTTGTGTTGTTGTTGCTATGTCTTGGTGTAATTTGACAGTAGAAGCACCTATGCATTGCCAGTGTATTCAGAACGTTTCGCTTCGGTTCTAAGTATATCTATGCAGCAAAATAAGATGACGTTAATGACTTGATGCACAATCCAAATTTCTGTAGTCCGGTGAAAAGTGACTTATTTTTCTATCATTGTTGTCTATTTAATTGCTGGTTTTTATCATTTGATTTGGCCCCTTTGTATAAACTGATAAAAAATCAATGGTTATCCTGACCCTTTATTGTTAAGGTTATGATGATGTACAATATGCCATCCATACTCGAGGCAGAGACACTAGTAATTGGGCAAGATTTCAGAATCTGTGATGTTCAAGCTCCTGAGCACTGGATCGAGCACATTAGCTGATGAAACCATGGATGATTTTTCAGTAGATGTTTGTTCACTGAGAAACTTTAGAGATGGGGCACGTAGTGTAACACCAAAGACGCGGCCCGTACTTAATGTAATTTGTAAGAAGAATCATGTGATGAGCTGCTGAGATGAATTAATACGGCGATGCATGAAGTGGAAGTTTTGCCGTTGCGTTGCTGTGATGAGCTGTGTCTTTCTGCTTGTGATTTTCTGCTGAGATGAGTGGAGCATACCATTCCATGGATGGGAGTTGTTGCTGCGTGTGTTTGAAGCACGCTCTAGATGGCAGGGTGGTGCGGCAGGAACTCGACGGCGACGCAGCAATGCATCTAAGCATCTTGCAGAGCTGATGCTGGACACTATCCCGTTGATCCGCTTTCTTGCTTTCGATGAAATTATCCCGTCCCTCCGATCATCCTTCTGTCATTGCGTTGATTCTTTGAAACCGTAGCGTAGCTGGGCACCATCGTTCCGGCAGAGGCCCCCGTGGCGATTGGGGTTGCCGATGATGATCTCCGCTGCAGCCTTCAACTCCCTTGCGCGCGCATCCGCAAGTGGGCAAATGCTTCCACCGCAAAGCATACCGAGACCATACGCATACTGATTCATGTAGGAGTCGCATCTGATCCACATAACTGACCTCGGTTACCATCAGAGGCTGCTTATTACAGTGCGGTCAGTGTTGTGCTACAACAGAGCGCAAGGTGACGCTGACACACCGGAAGAGCGTGTTGGAGTTTTCTGTCTCCATTTTGTGACTGTTGGAAGTAATCAGTAATGCTGTCATTTAGCTAAACAAGCTTTTAATTCTGGAGGTACGGGTCACAATTTAGCTCAGTTTTCGTGACTTCTGCACAATGTTTCTGCATGAAACGACCACCTTCACCTCACAAAAAAGAACTTTACAGTAAGGTAACTAAGGTTTGTTCATTCCCCCAAAATGTTCTCTATCAAAAATAAATAAATAAATCTTCGACACAAAAATGAACTAATCTAGAAACAATGAGTTCCAATTTACATTGACATGACAAAAAAATATTTAGAATCTGGATCAGTGGAATGGAATGAATCACGGCAGGAATCACCCAATACAACACACAAGCATTTCACTCATCTGTACAACCCATCGAACCAAAAATGTTGTGCGAATGGCCTGGTCATGATCTTGCAAACAGCTGAGCAGCATTCAGATTGCAGGGAGCCGTTGAATCCCTGAGGCAAGTGCAGAAGCCATCTTCATCTGATGGGAATGATGCTGGCAGTGGTCGGTCGGGAATCACACCAACCTACCAAGAATATCGTTCAGAACAGTTCAAAGAAAGCAAAAAACTGAATAGCACTTCAGTTTCATCAAATATTCGAATTCTTCTGGCCAAGAGGGAGTTCACCCATCATTTTTTGCTATCTACAAAAGTTTGATGGACAATGCTTTATGCTTACCTTGTCAATGTCAGTATGAGCAGGAGTTTCATAACGCGCTACCGTCACAGCCAAGCCAGATCCATCAGATAGAGCAAAAACAGATTGAATTTTCCTGTGCGTTTGCAGGCAACAACAGTGGAATAGTTAGCGTGCAGAGCCAAAATGAGGCCAATGGTACGTGGAGACTAAGAGCAATACCCTTTTCCATATGTAGGTTCCCCATAAATGACTGCCCTTTTGTTGTCTTTCAATGCTCCAGCAAGGATCTCACTTGCACTCGCAGTTCCTTTATTCACCTACAAATATAAAAATTGGCATCTTTAGATGTATACAAATATTATTACATTTCTTAACTGGGAAAGCAGAATGCTGAGTAACAAAGCCATTATGAAACATTAACTAGCTGTTTTTCTTTTATAAGCAATGCTAGGGCATACCAGAACAACCAAAGGTTCAGACGCAGCAATAGTATCACCACCATCTGCCTCATAAATGTCACGAACACCTTTGCTATCGCATATATATACAATAACACCCTTGTCCATCCTGACAATGAAAGAGTATAAACTTAAATAATTTTAGAGTCCATTCTAAGAAGGGAGAAACAATAATTCAGTCATAAAGCTATTCTACTTAAAGGCTACAAGAAACACCAAATATTATGGGAGCCTGATTTTCAAAAGGACAACTACATTAGGTACAGTAGCATATGCAAACTTTTCAGAGACCATTTTAAGTAGGGAAAACAAAAACAAAGTAATAAGGATCTTGATACCAGAGATAATCTAGCTCACACAGAAGATCCAAATTTTTAGAAGGTCAGCTACAGGTAAACTTGAGGTGCAGTAAAACATATACTGTACAAAGTTAAGTAGTCTGTAGTCCACTAAGAAATGTATGCACATAACTCTCCCTCTTGGATTAAGATATAATTTAAAGAACTTACCAAATCTTTGCAATCTCAATTCCTTCAGGAAAAAGGCCACCACTGTGTGAAACAAAACTATCAAGATTCCACTTAGATAAGGTTAAAATATATTCCAGTTTCTGAGGGCTCAACCTGTTATTCCGCAGATCCAACACGAATGACTTCACTTTATTGTCCCTTAATGTCTTAATAGCCTCCTTAACAGATTCTGGAAGAGCACAGTCAAGTAGTATGATCACCATGCTTACATCTGAATGCTTCAATAAGACATAAAGGCACATCAAAGTGGCAAACCTGAGGCATTTTGGTTGAACGTTGTTAATTTGATGTAACCAATCTTTGAGCTATCTTTTGCACCTGGAATCTCACACATCCTTGACCTCACTGGGTTTAAAGTGACTGTTTGTCTCCTGCAATAAACCAAATATGATGGAATAATTAATGGTTACATTTCAATAAACAAATCAAAACCTTTTGTCGTAGCTGTTAGAAAAAAAATGCAGGAACTTACTTTAAAACAACATTCCTGGTATCGACTCCACTACGAATAGATAAATCCACTGAGCTTCCTTCAGGGCCCCTAGCAAAGGTTATTCAATAGATGATCAAAAGATCTAACTACCAAGCATTGAGAAGCAGGAAAACTTAAGATATACAATTTAATATACTCTCTAGCACTGTATTAGCCCACTGGTGACATGGAGAGTGATTATTGGCCTTACTGTAAAAGTTCTGCTGCATCATATATATCCATATCTTCCGTACTTCTGTTGTCAATTGCCAAAATGATGTCTCCAGGAAGAATTCCAGCATTTTCTGCAGGGCCCCCAGGGTTTGCTGAAATCACGACGACTCCACTAGGTGATCCATTCACGGCCATTGGGTAACCAATTGATAAACCTACACCTGTGAGTGCGCCTTGCGTGCCAGACTTCCTTCAGAAAAGATAATGGTGTGTATCAGAGAGAAAATTATACCAACTGAATTGTACCTATGCCTCATGGATGATAGAGACTGAGTTTCATACCCGCAAGCTCTTTAATTTCTCAGGTTCCAAGAAACGAGTGAATGGGTCATCCAATGTTGAAATCATTTTCTTTATTGCTGCATCTGAAGTTGGTTCATGGTAAGCAAACTGAACTTCTGGCACTTAAGTCTTAACAGTACAAAAGGTATACTTCTTGTGCAAATCATATTCTATCAAAACCTAGGACTAAAAGACTCCCATTAGACTAACAGTCTTATGTTGCAGTTCTCAATTTGTTGACAAACTGTGCATGTGTCTAACGTCTGTTTAAGTTTGCACAACATAAAGTAACCTGTTATTCCCAAGTTAACCGATCTCATGTTAAAAGGCTAAATGACTCATTGTTAAGAAGTTTTATAGAGATATCATATGCAAGAAGACTTGTTGTTGAGGAGTTCAGAAACCTTACATGTTTCTTGCCTTGTATTCATGGGTTCATCGCGAAGTGCATTTTCACGGTATCTGAACCAGCTCTGTCCATTGAATGATTTGTCATAGTAGGCACGATCAATAGCGCGCCAAGCCTCCAGGAAAAGCAAGTTTTCCTCCGTGAGTGCCGATGCTTGGATCATCCCATGAGGTGTCAGCTCAAACAACGTGAATATAGGATAAAGCTGCATTATTGAACCATTGTTGAGCACTTACATGAAGGAGCGGTATAGGTGGCCGCCGAGATAGACATGACAAGCACCATTCCTAAAACTACACGTCCTAAGTCAACTGACATAAAGTGCTTGGATGCCCCCTCCCGGCGTGTTGAGGTCACAGCCTTGTAACATCGGCCGAGATTAGCACGCAACACCACCATCAGGGAAGAGTAACGAGACAACAATCTGTCTATCGACCGCATCAGTCTGGAGACTGATGGCCCACTGGCTAAACATATAGTGGATCTCCTGCTGCAATGCTTCATTTGAGCAAAGCGGTAGGTTGCAGCCCACTGAGGTGGACGAGGTTCCCATACGGACACAACAGCTACCTGCCATTGGATCAAGAATGGTTCAAAACATGGTGGTTACTATGAAAGGTGAGCATAACTACATAAAAAATCGTAGCAAGGTGAAAGAAGCTAGAAAATAAAGCAGTGTCACCAGTACATTTCCAAACAGCAGCTTGTGTGCAAACATCAATAAACAAACTGCCTCACCGAGCAATTGGGCAACTCTATAGCCCCAGTCACCGAATTCTTAATTTATTAACAGGATATCCTAGCATGGTTAAGAATCGCAGTATCAACAAGCAAACAAACTAAATCAACATTAGGAGCTACTCTGTAGGTGCAACCCAACATTAACTCGAAAAAAAGAGATGTTATGAATAAATGGGTGGAAGGGCAAGCAATCGAATGATCACCGTGTGAAGGCGAGCAAGAGGAGTCCGGGACGGCGAGGCGGAGGCGGAGACGAAGAGCGGGCGAGAGCACGTCGCCATCGATCCCCCTTTTTCGCTCACTCGGTGCTGGCTTTTCGAATGGAGAGGACAGAGGAGCCTCCCCTTTTCTGGGGTCGCCGCTTTTTGCCGATTTTTTTCGAGAACTTTTTTGGGAGAGGAGACGATGGATAATGGCCACGGAATTGCCGAGGCCGGGAGAGCACGAGCGAAACGACGACGGCGACGGCGGAGACGAGAGCGGTTGCCGGATTGGGCTAAGTGCTCTGGCCCACACACCTCTCTGCACTTTTTTGGGTTGGGTGGATGGCCGACGGCCACGCAACTCTTCAGGCGATGGAGACCCGCGTGTGGTTTAAAAACGGGCCGAATTTAGCGGAATGAGAACATTGGACCACGTTTATGGGCCTTGCCCTGTCATATTGGGCTTTGCTTCGTCATCTTCCTCTCTAGCTGGGTCCATTCCAACATCCAAGCTCCGTCTGAGACACTCAACTTGCGGTTGCTAAACCCTTCTCAGCCTCTCCCCGCCGCCGCCATGGACGCCGGCGACCCCTCCACCTCGCTCGCCCTCGCCCCGGTCGAGGCGGCCCCACAGAGCCCCACCAAGAAGAAGAAGCCGGCCAACCCGCCGAAGCGCTTCATCCACACCCCGATCCCGCCCTCCATTCTTTCCGACCCTACCCTCGCCGCCGCCTCCACCTCCCTCCTCCCCGCCAACTACAACTTCGAGCTCCACAAGACGGCGCACCGCATCCGCTCCGCCGGCGCCCGCCGCGTCGCGCTGCAGCTCCCCGAGGGTCTGCTCCTCTTCTCCCTCCCGCTCTCCCACCTCCTCGCGCCCTACCTCGAGCCCGACCAAGCCAACGACGTCCTCGTCCTCGCCGACGCCACCTACGGCGCCTGCTGCCTCGCCGACCGCCCCGCCAAGGCGCTCGATGCGGACATCCTCGTCCACTACGGCCACTCCTGCCTTGTCCCCGTCACATCCTCCCTCCTCCCGGTGCTGTACGTCTTCGTAGAGATCCGCGTCGACGCCACCCGCCTCGCCGCAGCCGTCCGCAACGCTTTCCCCGACCCCGACGCCGCGCCCCGCTTGGCCATCGCCGGGACAGTTCAGTTCATCTCCGCGGTGCACGCCGCGCGCGAGATGCTCACAAAGGAGGGGTATCGCGACATCGTGGTACCACAAGCGAAGCCGCTTTCCGCTGGTGAGATTCTCGGTTGCACAGCACCGGCGCTGAAGAAGTCGGAGGGGGTAGGTGCAGTGGTGTTCGTCGCTGACGGGAGGTTCCACCTTGAGGCGTTTATGATAGCCAATCCCGGTGTGAAGGCCTACCGGTTCGACCCATTTCTTGGGGTCCTTGTGCTGGAGGAGTATGACCATGTTGGGATGAAGCAGGCCAGGAAAGCAGCAGTGCTGGCGGCGAGGAAGGCCAAGAACTGGGGAGTTGTACTTGGCACTCTGGGGAGACAAGGGAGTGTGAAGGTTCTCGACAGGGTGGTGGAGCATTTGGAGGAGAAAGGGTTAGACCACATTGTGGTGCTCATGTCGGAATTGTCACCGGCAAGAATGGAGCTGTTTGGGGATTCAGTGGATGCTTGGGTGCAGATTGCATGTCCTCGCTTGTCCATTGATTGGGGGAGGGGTTCAAGAAGCCAGTGTTGACGACCTTCGAGTTTGATGTCGCGCTGGGCTATGTTCCTGGGTGGTGGGAGAAGGGAAGCAGCAATTGTGGTGGCGAAGGCGATAATGAATGCTGTTCTGGGTCAGGAACTTGCAAGGATTGTGATTGCAGCAGTCGGGACTGTTCTGGACATGATTATGGCGGCAAGTATCCTATGGATTACTATTCACAAGACGGTGGTGATTGGAATAGTTGCTACATGAAGAAGAAGACATCCACCGGCGAGAGGAAACCAAGGATCCGGATTGGTAATTACTCAATTTCTGCCTCTCATCTTGTTCTTATGCCACATACAACATGAGATCCTTGGTGTGTTATTTACCATATTTTGCGCTTAGTCCTAATTAATTTATAATTATTTGGCATTCACATTTGATGAAGCAGTCACTGTAAATATTACTCCCTCCGTCCCATTGAAAGTGTCGCTATGATATCCGTGCCAGTCAAACTTTTTAAACTTTGACTAGATTTGTAGAAAATATTAGTAATATTTGTATCTCTAAATAAGTTGATTATGAAAGTAGATTCAATTATCTATCTAATGATACTAATTATATTCAATAAATATTTATAATTTTTCATATATTTTTAGTCAAAGTTAAAAAGATTTGACTTCTTGGAAAGCGAGAACGACACTTTCAATGGGACAGAGGTAGTATCAAGTTATGAATGCTGTACTGTGAAATCATTGTAAATTTCTTTGCATCTGCATATGATGAAGTAACTACTGTAAATTATCAAGATATTCAGTGAAAGCCATTGTAAGTTAATTGGCATTTTATTAGCACCTTTCCTAGTTGACTTTGATGTCCTTTTCTGAACAGGATAAGTGATTTGTTTGTTTCGATTATTCCTCTTCGTATGACAATTTATAACTAAGGCATTTAAAGCATACTTGTATAAACCAAAAGGCTTTTTTATCCGTGAGCAACTATAAAAATTGCTATTTTGCAGTTAGTATATAGATAATAGGATGACCTCCAGGGGAAAAAGACCGAACACTAGAAAGTCCATTCATTGTTGTAAAAGGTTGTTTGTGATTCCATGTCTCAGCCTTCAGGACTTAATTATGCATTTTTGTGAGAGTTTCTACTCGTCTAGAAGGTATTGCCTAGTATAATTTCTACTGCATTGGAAGCTAGGATCATTACTCGTTGCGTGATGCTTTTGTAAACATTTACTATGAATGGTCTCGTTTATTCCTTTCTTAGGTCACTCTTGCATGTTAAATTGTAGTTGACACCTTTTTGTGGTGTGACATTTGTTTGGCAATGATTTATGTTAATTCCAATTCTAATTAGCAGGCAATGGAATTCGAGTTGAGTAGAAGCGATGAAGTGAAGCAATATTAAGGTGGTGAGATGAACTGGATTTTGACAAATAGTTAAAATGTGGTTCGACACACAAAGGTAGCTGTTAATGCCCTGAGAAGTTTTTAATGTTCTTTGGGACGCTTCGAGCTTTGGATGTCCAGTATCTCCATCTCCCTGGAAAGTTTTGGGAACTAGCTCAATTTCAAACTCAACAGCTCCTAGTGTGGGAGGGAAACAATCAATCGAAACGGATCGACACTGGAGTTGTAACAATGTATACTTATACTGTAATTTATCAGTCATACATTCATGGTGGACATTTAATATGATGTTCTAGTGTGGTTACCCACCTCATAGATCTCATTCGAATGGTATGGGTTTAAGGGTATAACGCCAGAAACACCAATACTGATGCTTGAGTAGAGTATAGCGTCCAGCATTTGATCTGGGCGATGTCTTTCTTGGTTTGAGCCCTAGCTGCTTATCTTTGTTATTTTTTATGTTAATCGATGTTATACTCATTACTCAAGACTCTGCTTTTTAATGTATATTCTGCTTTTTAATGTATATAAACTAATCAGGGTCATATATTTTAATCAAAATTGCATCTGAGAAATTGGAATGAGCATGATTTTGAGATAAGTAATGTGTTAACCATTGTGTGAATAAACTGCTCAAGCTTTGTTTTGTATCCTTTTCTCTTCTAATAAATTTGTTATGGTTGCCATTGGATCTCTTTTTTGGTTTTATAGTGTTATGGTCGTCATTGCGCCTCTTTTTATCGAATGCTACATGAACAGCATGATCTCTTTCCATGCAGTGGTCATATTGACATGGGTGGAGGTTGTTTTAGTTTGGGTCTGTCTTATATAATAAATATAAAATATGCAAGTCACGATTAATTTGGTCCCATTTAGTTCTGTCAGAATGCTAAACTGGGGTCGCTAGGCTTTATTCGTCATATAGATCAGTTAGATGAAGAATGTTTTTTTTATTTATTTGAATGATAGAAGAATGGTTAAATTGAAGATGGAGGCTCTAGCTAGCCATTTGATTTCACGTAGCAGGAAGTTATACTGCACACTGCCACCAGATCGAGGGAAAATCAAATGCATCGCAACATACTAAACCTAAGTTATAAAGGATTTTTTATACCCTTCCCTTGGTCCGCGGATTGGCGTCCACATATCGGTGGGAGAACTTGCAAGCAGTTCTTCTACATGGTAGATCTTGCAGCCGTCAGCAAGCGTGGTTCGTGTGTGAATTTTTTAGCGCAAACGCGACACACATGCCGGAGGCAGAGATGGGGGCGCCGAGGGGAGCGACGGAGGAGAAGGCAGAGGGACCGGGGTCGGGGGCGGTGGTACCGGGCCGGGGTGGGCGGCATGAGCTCCGACGGGAGGTGCTACACCATCCAGCACTTGGAGCAGATGAACTCGGTCATGTAACCTGGATTTTGTGACACCAGCGGGACATCCCACCATTTTATCGAGCGGTGGTTCCTCTTTGTTTATCAACATACTAGTACTTTCGTTTATGCGCTGCACACAATTGGTGGGTACAATGAAGCGGACGGCGGGGCAGGCATGTTACTGCTGACTTTTTGGGAAAATGAATCAAATGCTACTGATGGCTGCCTGGCTTGCTCCATCTGGGCGCGTATTTGGAGTTTTAAAATTGATGGGTTCATGTGTTGGGATGGAGCATAACACGGTTTTGAAGAGGCTTAGCTGTGGTGTGGAAAAGGGGTGTGCTTGCATTGGCATGCATGGACTGACGGTGGAAGCCGATTGTGCTTTAATTTACTGACGAATCATCATGATAATGTACTTCGTGAGGCCGATGTGAGAAGGCATTGTTAAAAGCAGGCATGAAGAAATAATGTGGTAAGATCGTATCATGCCGACCCGATCATGTACTAATTGGATTGATGAAGGGGCGTTTGTTTACTGGAATATATACAACAATCTGATTCTTAATTAGACACCATAAAAAAAGAAATGCTCTCCTCCTATAGTAATTTTGTTTTAGCATTTCTATATAACCGGCTTGTTCGTTACAAGTTGGTGCCTAAACATGAAGTTAATTTCACAAAATTACAAATATTTTGCTCCTTGCTTAAAAAAACACATTATTTTAGAACCAACGTCAGATAAACACAATAATTTGCAACTAGAAGAAGTGAAAAAAATGTTGGCGCTGTGCTATAGAGAGCATACGTGCTTGTATTTCTTTTTTTCTTTTTTTTTTTATCGAACACGCAGGAGAACTGCACGTCATTGTATTAAGAAGAAGAAACGAGTCGGTACAAGGCCAAAAACTGGCTGGAGAAACCAAAGGAAATAAGATTACAAGGAGATCGCCAGGGCAGACGTGTTACTACTAGAGGCCAGGTCCGGGTGTAGCAGCTGTTCTAGCTTCTTTGCTCCCGCCATTGCCCGGGCCTGCGCTTCATCCCAAATGTTCTGGGTAACTTGTTGGAGGCTCGGTGTGATGGCATCAAAGACACAGCGGTTCCGGTGCTTCCACAATTCCCAGGCTCCAAGCATCACTAGGCTGTGGAAACCTTTTCTCTTGTCGCTAGGCATCCGTTTGGCCGCGCGGCGCCACCAATCTGTGAAGCTCCGCTCCTCTTGTGTTGGAGCTATGGCCTGGGCTCCTACTTTGAGCAGGCAAGAGAGCCACACCTCTCTGGAGAAGACGCAAGTTGTTAGCACGTGTTGAATGTCTTCCTCCGCTTGGTCGCACAGCATACACCGTTCCGGGTGATCCAGGCCGCGCTTTGCCAGCTTATCAGCTGTCCAGCACCGGTTGAGGATGGCGAGCCATAAGAATAACTTCACTTTCAACGGCGCCCAGTTCTTCCAGAGTCGTTTGTGTGGCTCGAAGGTGACAGCCCCTAGCCAGAATCTTTCGTATGCCGATTGGGAGGTGTAAGCTCCTCCGGTTAGTGTCCAGATGTGGCGGTCCTCACTTGTATTCAGGGGGTTCATCTCATTGATCACCTGCCAAAGGTTGAAGAATTGCCCGAACGCAGCGGCAGATAGGCCTCCACTGATGTAGCCAAGCCATGCATTATCCTGCATAGCTTTACTGACCGTGAGGTTCCTCCACCCTCTCTTGCGCACGAACTGCATGAGGTCCGGAGCAAGGTCGGCAATGCATTGGCCATGTAGCCACCTATCCGTCCAGAATGCAGTTGAGGTGCCGTCGCCAACCTCTGTTATGACCGAGACTGCAAATAGCGCTGTTGCGTTGGCTGACAGCTTGATGCCGAAGGAGGCCCAAGGTCGGGTCCTGTCTGTCTTCTTGAGCCAAAGCCAGCGCATCCGCAAGGCCCAGCCAAGGATCTGCAAGTTGTGGATGCCAAGCCCGCCGAGCTGTAGAGGTCGAGTGACGCGCTCCCAATTGACGGGACAGTGTCCTCCGCGCAACTCCTTTCTCCCTCGCCAAAGGAAGGATCTTCTGAATTTGTCAACCGCTTTGATGAACCACTTGGGGACATCCAAGGCGATTAGCAGGTGGATTGGGATCGCCGTTAGCACTGCCCTCACGAGGATCAGCCGGCCAGAGGCGGCCAGCAGCGCCGCCTTCCAGCCCGGGAGCGCATCGGCGATCTTATCCAAGATGGGTTGGAGGTCTTGCACATTGAGGCGCCTGAGGGAGAGCGGGAGGCCCAGGTATTTGCAGGGGAAATGCGTGACTGCGCACGCCAGTTCATTCTTCACATGCGCTTCCTGTTCTTCATCGCATCGGATGGGGAGGATTGATGATTTGCTCATATTTGCCTGAAGACCGGTGGCCTCTCCAAAGGAGTTTAGGATAGCTCTGATGATGGCAAGGTCTCCGTCAGTGGGCGAAGCAAACAGCACCACGTCGTCAGCGTAGAGGGATGCACGATGTCCGATGTGCCGCGAGGCTAGTGGCTTTAGCAACGCCATGTCTTCTGCTTTCTGGATCAGGCTGCTGAAAACGTCCATGACTAGTATAAAGAGCATGGGTGATAGCGGATCACCTTGACGCAGGCCTCTCTTATGACAGATCGTGTCACCCGGCTCCCCGTTGAGGAGGACTCACGTCGAGGATGTCTGTAGAAGATTGCACAGCATGGTGCGCCAGCGGCCACCGAAGCCGAGGTGTATAAGTACTGAAGGGCCATGACACAGAGTCAAAGGCCTTTGTGATGTCAAGCTTCAGCATGCTTAATTTCAATGTTTTCTAAGAATATTTATGGCTTCATATTAAAATAAATAATATGGTAACACTTGTTTGTCTTTCTTTATCTTGAACTTTGTTCTGGTGTGGGCAGCCAAGCAATGGTCAAGCTTAGTTGTGGTCAACATATGCCGTGTGAAGACTTGTGTCGTCTCTTTCTCCCGCGCTTTCGCCTTTTTCTCTATCTACCCAATATATTATACATAGCTACTTTCGTTTCACAATTGGAGTAATATGCAAGCACAATAGAGTAATATGCAAGCGCAATAGCAACTCGCTATCCGCTCATTTCCTCTTCATCATTCGAAAAAAAGGTATGTTATCACCGCTGAGGATCTCAAATTCTCCTCTCTTTTTTTCTAAATATAGGATCTCAAATTTTGAATCTTTCTTTTCTTGTTACAATATATGCAGCAAGCAGTTGAGCAAAGTAATCCTTGGGAGGGGAGGCAGACGAGATGTTGCGTTTGTGGGATTTATGGGATGAATGGGAGATCCGAATTTTGGTGCTTTTCAGCTTCTCTCTGCAGGTTTTCCTCCTCTTCGGGGGCATCCGCCGGCGCAAGGCCTCGTTGGCTTTTAGGATCCTCGTCTGGCTTGTACACCAGTTGGCTGATTCCACAGCAACATATACACTGGGCCACATGGCTTCATGGAGGCGGATGTCATCCCAGCAACAACAAAAAGATGGCGTTCTGGGCACCGTTCCTCCTCCTGCATCTTGGCGGGCAGGACACCATCACTGCCTACGCCCTGGAGGACAATGAGCTCTGGCTGCGCCACCTGCTCAGCCTGGGTGTGCAATCCTTTGGGGCTGCATATCTCCTCTACAAATATATTGCTGGTGCAGAGCTTTTCATCTATTATTCCAGCCTTTTGGTGTTTGTTGCCGGCATACTCAAGTACTGGGAGAGGATATGGGCACTCAAGTGTGCCAGCACGAGCAGCATGCAGGAATGGATCGTCAAGCTAGATGAGCAGAAAATCGGTGTGTTTTGGAGTACATTTGTTCGCTTATTGGAGGATTCTATGGAGCGTGATTCTTTTAAAAACTCGACCTGCCAGGGAAGCCCTCTCGACGGCATTTGCTAAGGAGAAGACCTTCTCACGCAGGTCGAGAAACCCCGAACCTCACTCCCTGGTCATACACCGGACTCAGCTGGCCTGTGAGCATGTGGCGCGAGTCTTTACCGCGTGCTTTGGCACAGGGAGGGCGAGGGATTTTTTTGTGAGAACGGGGGATCGAACCCGCCTGACCAGGCTGCCAGCCGCAAGCCTTACCAGTGCGCTGAGCGCACGTTCTCGGAGCGTGATTCTTTTACAGTGTATGAAGATATTATTGAAGCTGCGCACTCCATGTTACATTTTAGCAAGCGCCTTTTTGTCACTCCCAGTATCGCATCGGAGTGGCGCTGTCCCCGGGATTACCTCAACCGTTTCTCTAAGGGTTACATCAACGTTGGTGCTGCTGATGCCAAGCAGGACCGGGCGTCTGCTTATTTGGGCAGGACCTATAACGGGCCGTGGATGCAGGCAGAGCGCACCTACAAACTGGTTGATTTGGAGCTCTCCCTGATGTACGACCAAGTCAGCAGTGATCCACACTCGGTATGGCTATACTGTCCGTGCCTTCTCCTTGTGTGCCATCGTTTCTGCACTTTTGCTATTCATCCTATCCACTTGTTCGGGTGGTGGTTACTACAAGAGAGCTGATGTGGCCGTCACCTATGTTCTACTGGTTGGTGCCTCTTTCCTGGAAATCATCTCCGTCTTCAAAGTGATTATTGGGTCGACCTGGATTTATGCACACTCGAATGGCAGGACCTGGGAAGTTGAGAACCGTCCAAGAAATGGGTTTGCCCGTAGAGTATTATCTGTACGTTGGCGCTGGGGTGTCAGGTTGGGAAGATGGTTTGGTTGTGTCCGGCTCCGGCAGAAGCAAAACATAGCGGCTTCCTCCATTGGCATGATCTCCGCGTCAGCCGCGCATCCTAGCACGGGCATCAGATGGGAACTAGCCAAGTGGATTGGGCTGGAGGACTGCTGGAACAGAGAGCTTTGCTCTAGATTCATCCGAGCCTCTCCTGTTGTCGTGGAATTCATATGCAGAGAGATTAAGAGGAGGGCAGATCGAGCTAACAAGAATGGAGGCAAAGAGGTTGGACGAGGATATTCGCCAGGGTAGATGGACGCGTGGTTACGATGCACTGCCAGAGGAAGTGCGCAGAAAGGGGGTGATCGGGTTCATCCTTGTATGCCACGTCGCCACTGACATTTTTGTCCACTGCTGCGACGAAAATGAGAAGCTCGAAACTGCTGAAGCTGAAGTAACCACGACTCTGTCCAATTACATGATGTACCTCCTCCGAATGCACAACGATATATTACCTGCTACTCAAGGCACTGACAGTTGGAGCAGGGACATTTACGATGAAACCTGCAACAAGCTTCTTCCTCGGCTGTTTAACTCCATAAAAGTAGAGTTTAAACAAGAACGTGGCCGCAGACCTCATGATATCCTTTTGAATATAGAGGAACACATCTCAAGAGACAGTCGTTTTGATGATGTATATCAATCTAAAAAAAGAGAGGAGATTAGAGATGCGCAGAACAAGTACCGTGCTAGTGTTTTCAAGTCCGGATCCCAGTTAGCTGCCTAGTTACTGGAAACAGAAATCGTAAGCATGCAGCAGAAGTTTGAATTTCTCGCTCATCTATGGGTGGACGCGCTGCTTTATGTGGCCGATGGCATCACTCCAAAGTTCCACGCCAAGCAGCTAAGCTATGGTGGCGAGTTTGTGACCTTCGTCAGCGTCCTGGTAGCTCACTTCGGCATGCAGAAGCAACTTTATGGACCCAGCTACCCCAAAGGTGATGACGCTTGCCTTGACGATGAAGGCACTGCCCAGCACAATATTTCCAGGAGCCCGGTAGCAGCTGCATTAGCGTCGGTACTGCTATCTGATGATGTCGAGAGACCTGTGCAATCTTTGCTCTCGTACTAGAAGTTAATTAGGTGATGATGTTGTCCGTGGACGTCATTTCTTTGAAGGTGCCATTTTGGGGCTTTCGTATTCCAGACCTTTTGTTGTGTTGGTGAGACGTATGAGAAAGTTGTGAGTAGCCTTTACTGTTGTGAGTTGTGAGGTGATGAATGAACTTAAGTTCTGACAATTGTGTTCAATATGGTTGGGCGCACAACTATAGTCGCCTGTGTTATATGGTCTTTATTATTGTATAATCAGATCATGCTCAGCATTTGAACTTTAGATGCCGAACTGAATCTCAAAGAACGGAGGTTGATCTGTGACGACATTAGTTATCGAGTTCTTTGGGACAAGTACGAAAGTTCAGTCAAAGTTACTCTAAGCCGCGGAAATCAACTAGCAGCATTAGTTTCAATTTTTCGCAGATTGATGGATGGACACGCTGCTCTATATATGTCACCGATGGCATCACCTAATCTCCTCCCACGCTGCTCTAAGCCGCTTCGTGCCGAGTTTGTAAACGGCCACGGAAACCTCACCGCAGAAAAGCGGGGGATACACATTGGTAGCACATCACGGATCCACATTAACATGTACTAGTAGCACATGCACTCCAACAGAATATCATAACAGTGGGTTTCTGTTGAGTGTTTCCAGAC
The DNA here is from genome assembly GCA_031894775.1 of Chloris gayana. NCBI lineage: Eukaryota > Viridiplantae > Streptophyta > Magnoliopsida > Poales > Poaceae > Chloris > Chloris gayana. The sequence goes on along the minus strand of JAUNZO010004234.1, from coordinate 3,483,747 downwards.
CAAACAAGGCAGAAGGGATAATCCAAAGCACAGGACGATCTGGATTACATTATTTGGCATGATGCAAGCACATCAAACTTCATTCATGCGCTGTCAACACACAGCGAAGGCAGCCACCTTCATGCAGCAGGTCGAATGCCTTGTTGATGTCAGTAAGGGCCATGTTGTGGGTAATGTACTCGTCCACCTTGATTTCCTACAATTGAAATGGAATTTTTTGTTGAGGGACAAAGAAACACTCATACAACAGACAAGCCTGTTCATAAAACAATACCTTGTTCATGTACTTCTCAACAAGCCATGGGACCTGGGTTCGGCTCTTGAAACCTCCGAAAGCTGTTCCCTTCCAAACACGGCCAGTGACAAGCTGGAATGGTCGTGTGGAGATCTCTTGGCCAGATGCAGCAACACCAACAATGACAGAGGTTCCCCAGCCCTGCAGGAAGCATTTTGAAATAGCATGCAGTGTCATTAGCTCTTCCCAATAGCTGAAATGTTCATAGACATCTTCCAAAGTTCAAATATAAGCAGCCACTCTATGGATGTTGCAACAGGAATACTAACCTTGTGACAGCACTCCAATGCAGCCCTCATAACAGAAACATTTCCAATGCACTCGAAACTGTAATCCACACCACCATCTGTAAGATCAACTATGACCTGCTGGATTGGCTTGTCATGGTCCTTCGGATTCACAAATTCTGTAACCCCAAAGTTCTTTGCTGCAAACAGGAGCAATGGAAGAAGGAATTAGAAAAACAATAGGTTTCATAATGATAAAGATAGACAACTTTAACAACATAATAATAATAAATTTAGTTAAAAATGATGCTATTCCCCAATCACTTGCCAGTGCAGCAGAACAGTGGGAGCAAGGAGGCATGCATTGGTTGGTCAAGTCTGCTTTGCAGAATTGGAGCCGGGCCGTCAGGCATCGACCACACAAGCTAAGAGACACAGTGCCACCTGTTAGCTGTGCTGTAGCAAGGAGGCATAACAGGCAAGGTGTGGTTGCCAGTGCAGCAGAACAGTGGGAGCAAGGAGGCATGCATTGGTTGGTCAAGTCTGCTTTGCAGAATTGGAGCCGGGCCGTCAGGCATCGACCACACAAGCTAAGAGACACAGTGCCACCTGTTAGCTGTGCTGTAGCAAGGAGGCATGACAGGCAAGGTGTGGGGATGTGGATCAGGAATGGAGGAGGGCATTACTGGTTCCACCATCGAAATTGGTTCAGGATAAATATATTTCATTTCTATAGGACCTCACAAGTTCTCGGTAAGATACATTAACAATTGGTGGTTCATCAAAGTTTCCCTATGCATTTTGACGAACAAAACGGTCTGAAGCTTCTATAATCGGATGCCTCTAAAGAGATGGTACGAAGCTTCTGTTAGACAGTGCTAGATAATAGCTTCAAGCAACATGGTAGTAACTATATGATAGGACACATACCAACCAAATATTATGTTAAGAGCTACTCCCTCCGTCCCAGAATGTTTGGCATTCTAGCACCATCTAATTTTCCTAAAATGTTTGGCGTTCTCACTTCTCGAGGCACCTTTTCCTTTTCCCAACACATCTCTATCTCTATCTCTCTCCTTCTCGTTTTCTGCGCACCTACTTTTACCAACTTTTCTTAATCCCTGTGCCCACTCCTACAATGCCAAATATAATGGGACAGAGGGAGTATTACTTAATTTTGAAACATCAGAAAATACTAATTGGCTCACACAACTTGCAATATGGAAGAAATATAGCTTCTTGATAGATGGAAACATAAATTTCTCATTTTAATCAATTGATAAAGAAAATATCAACATAAGAAAATGAAGAAAACAAAACAGTGATCAAAATGGCAAGACAAAATAGAACATACCAACTTCAAACTTTTTACTATCAATGTCAATGCCAATGATCCGAGAAGCACCAGCTGATTTTGCACCCTCAGCAACCTAAAAGGAAAGCTCAGATGTTAAGAAGAACACACTTTCCTGATTCAGTAACAAAAGAATGTCACAAAATAAGTAACTTACTGCAAGTCCAACTGTGCCAAGACCAAAAACGGCAACAATGGAGCCTGCTTCAACTTTTGCTGTATTCCATACTGCTCCAAGACCTAGATAGTTGTACTAGTAAGATGTATATATATACAAAACGAATAACCTTTCTTGGAAATGAAAATATGTAAAACTGTTACAACAATCATCAATTCAAAAGTGTAATAATAGTATGACCCTTTATTGTTCATCCACTTTAGAAAAGAAGAGTAGGCAATTGTGTGCCGATGATGCAAATATTAGGATAATTTAGACGTATGATAAATGCCACAGATACTTACATAAAAATCATAAAAGAGACAAAAATAGTTGCAAAAACAACTATTTATAAGATGTCATCTTGATGCTAGCTATTGCATATAAAGAATAGATTAACAGATACATAATAAATTCAGTATGCAAGAAGTTTAATTAGCATGTAAAGTTAGAAAACGATCCTGCATGTCAAATAAAAAAAACTATCCTAACTGTCCTGCAGCAGGATCACTAAGTCATTGAGGCTGCAAATGCAAACTATTGCAGGTAAAATATGTTGAGTGGACAGAAAATTCACAACAACTACCAACTCACACCCGACAATCTGTTAATCATATAATATGAGGTAAAAAACAGGAACCTACCAGTAGAAACACCACAACCAAGAAGGCAGACTTTGTCTAGAGGTGCCTGGGGGTTGACCTTTGCAACACTGACATCATGCACCACAGTATACTGGCTGAATGTTGATGTCCCCATGAAATGATAAATGGGTTTCCCATTTACTGAGAACCGACTCTTACGGTCATTCATCATGACACCTGCCCCTGTAGCAACACGAACTTTACCACAGAGGTTGGTCTTTCCGCTCTTGCAAAACTTACATTCTCTGCATTCCGCTTGGTAACAGGGAATGACATGATCACCAGGCTGCACTTCAGTTACTCCTTCGCCAACACTTTCAACAATTCTATTACATATGCAAAAGAAAATATCGTCATTTTCAACCCAATCATCATAGGTATACATGGTTACTTGTGAAACTTAACAAGGAATTATTTAGGCCTACCCAGCAGCTTCGTGGCCAAGAATGCAAGGAAAGAGACCCTCAGGATCCTGCAGAGCAAATGGAGATCTTAAGTTATGGGCATGGGCACAAAGTCTAGTAAATACCTACAAAGCTACGACAACTCAGTATATCTAAATAAAGCCATCAGGTTTCTGCATTCTGGACAATATTCATTACCCAGAGGTTACTGCCTATTCCACCCATTCCAATTCAGAAATGGAGAGTAGGGAAAGTCTTACAATGCTATCTTGTTCATGAAATCCTACAAACAGAGGAAAATGATGCACTAAATAAAGATGGTTCAAGAAATACCCAACTATATGCAGTGCATTTACGAATATCAGCCTCAGATAAGTGGTTACGAAGTAGGAACAATACCATTACAACTACAGTTACCACTGTGAGCGACTGACTGGGGTGTGCGTATCAGTTCAAGTCCAAGAAACCTAGATTTGAAGAAACATCCGAGCTAGCAAGAGATGGCAAAGGAACAAACCTTGCCGCTCCAGGTGTAGTGGTCGGTGTGGCAGAGCGCAGTGAAGAGGATCTTGATACGCACTTCGCCGGCCTGCGGCGGCGCCACCTGCACGTCCTCGATCACCATCGGCTTGTTCGGCTCATAAGCCACCGCCGCTGCATGCAAGCAAAAGCCATGAATCCCCTCACGCCAGATCAAATCAAAAGTTCTAGCCAACTACCACCGCCGACCCAAAATAAAACCTAGAACAAACAAGATCAAACAGATTACCTTTGCAGGTGATGACCTGACCCTGTGTGGAGGAAGCCATTGCTTCCACGGGGACTTGGGAGTTTTGGTAGATGGGATGGTGGTAGAGCCGTGGAGGAGAGGAGAGGCGCCGCGCAGGGAGGAGGATGTGGTTGTGAGGTCCCCGGGGGACAGTGAGGGGAGAAGAAGAGCGGCGGAGCCAAGGGCTGGGCCGGGCCAACTCTGGATTTGGGCTCTACGAACAATTTGGGCAAACCAGGCTGGCAGATCGGGCGGAGATTTCTTTCGGGGGAAAAACAATTAGTTGAGCAGATTCACGCGACAATATAAAATAATGCCAGCTCAGTAATACTAACTCTTTTCCTGCGCGGTTCATTTATTTTGAGTTCAAGACTCTCGTATCGAGTACGAATCGTGCCAATATAAGGCCATAACATTAACGCACTTTAGAACTTTTGAGTGAAATTAGCCACCTTTTTTCGAGCGAAAAATCAGCCACCCTTTGATAAAACTATTTCTGATAAATGGGAATAATGGAATATTATTTTCATGCCTATTTACCTGTCTTCACAAATCACCATTGAGTTCCAAGCTTTGTCACTTGTTTGCTAGACTAATTGATCCGTATGCAGTAATCACAAACAAATGGCCCTTCATAATTGTACAGAACGTTACATAGTCTCCAGTGCTCAAAAGTTCAGGTACTTGCATGCCACAACGCCTCAGGCGTTGCCTAATCCACGCAAACCAAGCCATGAGGCATTTTATGTCCACAGTTTCAGAAAGCGTTTTGCAGTTATTCTGATTTGTTCTCAGCGCTGATCTGCTGAGCTAGCAACAACAGCCCCACAGCCGCGAATAAAGATAGGCCCGTCGAAGTGTAGCCAAGAACAAGTAGTGCGACCTTGAGAGACTGTTGAAAACAAAGGACATGTACAAAATTAGTCGGAAGGTAACATAATTCACTCGGGGCACCGATAGGGGTATGTAATGATAATACCTTAGCCAGCTGCACTGCATTTTCATTTGCGTACTGCGTTGCGTTATTGGGAATGCTTTGCACGCCTTGGGCAAGTTGCCACGAAAGAAATCTGACTCAAAAAGATAAATGTCAGATGTAATTTAGCTTCTGGTAGAGAACATGCACTAAACTAAACCAGCAAGTAGGGTGTTACAGAGATGGTGAGTTCTATCAAGAATACGATCAGAAGAAAATATATTAATAAGTTGAAGCATGATATGCGTGTCAACAATAACTGGATACAACTAGACTATCTATTTGATAATTTTCGTTGACTAATTTCAGATAACTTAGACAAACCGTTGAACTGAGAATCATGTCAGTATACAATTGGATGAATATCAATCCAGTGAATCTAAATGATGCTAAAAAATCCATGCAAGTCTGAATGTTACCCGAAAACAGCTCCAATCGCAGCACCGATATTGGCTCTTTCAGGTGTAAGTTCCAACTCAAGTTCTCCAAACTGGAAGACCGTGGTATAAGGATCAGCCATGTTCACATTTCATCTAAGGAACAACAAAAGTGCAGATAAGCTATTACCCTCAGCTTTCTTTTTTCTTTCATGGCCTGCACATCAGATTGAACCACTGGACGTTTCGATAGTAGCTTACCATTCCTGATCATTGTCTCAGCAATCTACAAAGCACTACAAAAGCATATTACATTTGCACATTCATGTATGGTTCAATACTTCAACCTTTACAATATGCTGAGGCACCTTGACAAAAAAAAATTGACAGTTCTTCAGAGGTAAGATTCGGTCAGTAATACTTCCTCATTTTAGACGTGACCGTACATTTCAACATCTATGTCTATACCGCGTTTTGCACAAAAGAAGGTGATATATTTGTATCACTGAAACAGATGGACAATTAATTATTGGTTATGGACTCAATTTGATTGTTGACCAAGACCATAACATGGAGAATTTCATTTTTAGGCATATAAGCACTGTGCCCAACCTAAATTCTAGAATAGGGTTGCTGGTGGGAGGGCTTTATTAATGCAATCTTGCTCGCAGCATCCTATCCTCCGGCGAACCTGTGATCAGCGTCTCTATCTTAATGCGCAACTGAGGTCGTGTACAACAAACTTAACCCCACAAGCCTGGGCTAGGCCAGAAAAAGTAGCAGCAATTACAAGAAAAAGAAACAGTAGCTTGGGTGGATCATGAGCAAGTGGCTAACCTTCTTTAGTTCTCCCTGACCATATTGCCCCATTGATTGAAACCTCCTTCCAGCTGACACCAACCGCTTGCCAAATGCTACACTATGTAAAGCAAACAGCGGGGAAGGAGAAGGCAACATTCAGTCAAGAAAGCATGTTGTATCGAACAATAGTACTGAAAACTAACAAAGTAATAGGAGTTCGTGCCTGATTTGGCGCTGCGTGTCAAGTAGGGTTCCATCGACGGCAGCTGCTTGGCCAGGTTATTTGAGGTTAATGTGTCAGCCAACTCCCACGCTTTTGCCAGGTTCAGAAGAAGATCGCCAACTTCTTGGCCACACTACCAACGAGCAAAATCAACAATTTCAAGAGCATTGTGAATGCCGGTTCCCAATAATCTAGCACGTTGAGTTGCTGAAGTTAGTAGCATACCAACCTCATCAAGAACTGGGCCATTGGAGAGATCAAATGCGGCGTCATTGAGCTTCAAGAAAGTGAAGTAAAAATGAAATGAATGAGGCAGTTAGACATTAGAATTTGTATTCCCATATCACTTTTTATGGATGTAATAATCTTACTGAATTAATATCCTCTTCTAATTTCCTTTGTGCTGACAGTTATTTTCAAATAGATATATATCTGTAGTAAAATGTTGGGGCATTTTTTCCCTACACAGGAGTAGAATATCATATATTTTGAGCCATCACTGAATTCGTTGCTTACGTCTAGACGAAGATCGCGAGGAAGCTGGGAGAGAAATTTGGGCGGAAGAACCAAACAGTCCTACCAAATAGCACAGTAGAACAAGTCAGATAAATACTTTTATAACAGTGCACAACATAGGTTAGAGGCACACAGCGGCTTACCGCGAGTTCCTGGAGGAGCGGCAGGACAGGCGGCTCCTCCTCGGGGTTGTCGCCGCCGGCAGAAGAGGAGGAGGTAGAGGCGACCGGTTTGGAGGAGTCTGAAGACACTGCATGGAGCCGGGGCGGAGACCTGTGCCGCCGGATATGGAATCCAGAGGGGCGGCAAGCAGTCCCGGCGGTGGGTAGAAGCGCGGCGAGCAGCGGGCGGCGGACGACGGCCGTGGCCATTCGAAAACGAAAACGGCAGAGATTTTTCTTTTCTTTTCTTTCCGTTTGAGCTCGTTTTTTTACGATTTATTTTCGTGTCTGAGAATGCTCTAGTTTTTAGGGCCCACGCTATCCGGTACCACTTCGCTTCCAATAGAAGCTGGGCTGGCGGGGCCCCCTACATGGAAGTATGGAACAAGCCAGATCCTCCACACACGAGGCCTGCCAACGCCAATGGCAGATCGCCGTGAGCCCGTGAGAAGAAGATCTATCTACAGGCTCTGCTCTCTATGATTCCAGTACGTAATTCACACAACGAAAATAAAATCATCGAGCAAAAATGGTTGCGGTAATGAAAGCAGTGCTTCCATTTCTGCAGTATAAGCTCTCAAACTGCTGATGGGCCTAAACTAAAGGCCCATATACGATAATACAGTATGATCTACGCTTCGGGTTTGAGGATGCCATTGACCACGGACAAGCCCACGACGACCCCGACAGCCTCGGCGCCGGCGACCGCCGCCGCCTGCACGAGCCCGTTGCCCGCGAGCTCCTCACCGCCGGCCACCAGCTGCATGCCTCCTCCCGCGACATCCATGGCCTCCTTCTCCGCCGCGGCAACCGTCTCCTTCACCGCTTCCCCGCCGACCTCCGCGGCCTCCACCGCCGCCTCCTCCACGTCCCGCACCGCCTCGACCGCCGCCTCTTCCGCGCGCTCCAGTTTCTTCCGGATGCCGAAGAGCCCGATACTTGCCGCGTTCGCGGGGACGCCACTACCGGCGCAGCCGCACCCGCCGCGGACAGCAGGAGGATGACAGCGGCTCGCCGGTCGAATCGGGAGGCAGAGGCTGACGACGCGGTGACGACGATGCGGCGCCGGCGGTAGGTGGTGCCGGGTGCGGCGTGGAGGCGGAGGCTGCAGGCGGCGGAGAAGATGGCCATGGTTTGGGGGCGAAAGCTCAGGGGATCGCTGGTGTGTTCGATGGACACGGGTGATGAGTGGCTCAGAGGCGGTCTCGTCTGGTCGTGTTCGTGCAGGAGGATGCGGTGATTCCTCGGCCAACAGCATGCGGACATGTCACCTACGGCATCTTCCGCTCTTTTCTTTCCTTTTTTCTTTTTTCCACCCTTTTTCCCTTGCCAGTACTTGCAGATTTTTTTTCCATCGATGAAACATTTTATGTGAGAATAGAAAACCTAATAACTGTCTAGAATATTATTTTAAATTTTATAAAAGTTGGTGTATGTGTAGTTAGTATAATTTATATACACAAAGTTTCAACTTTAAATTCAACTATACCTAAAAGATATAAAATTAACAAATTATCAATAAAACCAAAAGAAAAAGACAAAACAGTTAATTTGTCCTTTTTACATGATTTGTTAGTTTTATTTATTTTAAATAAAGTTGAATTTAAAGCAAAACTTCATGTATATATTTTCTACTATATGAACTATACACATACTGAAATTCATAATTTTTAGAAATTTCGGAATATTTTTCTTTTTCCAACAGTGAAAAAGTTTACTTTCCACAAATTACTCGTAGTGAATCCATGGATGAATGAAAAATAATGTTATGGATCTTAATAACATAAAATAAATGTGCAGAATTACCTTATACCATCAACATTCTTGTGCTTCTTGATTCATTTGAAAATAGGCTTCAGAAATTTTGTTGGGTTCTATTTCTGGAAATTTCCTTGATTTTAGTTACAAATGGAGTAAACAGTTATCTAAAAACAAATGGAGTAAACATTTTATACAACGATAGACAGGCACCCAGCTTATAAAGTAAATAAAATAATTGGATAATAATTGAGTAAAGGGGCACGTTGTTGGTCTTTAGATTATACTAGTACTGTACTACAACATACTCGCTGAACTACTTTTTTTATCGTACTTGCTCAAATATATAACATGTATAAATAGTACTCCTCCATCCCGAAATAATCGACGCTTTGGACTCAAACACAGATACCAAGGAGAAAGGGGTTCAGTCTATTCGTACAAGCGCAGGGTGTGTTCGTTTTCTCCCTCTAAAATTTAAGCACTGTCACATCAAAGAGAATCTTATTATTTCGATCAATTTAATGACAAAACCCTATTGATAGATTGATGCTAATTTTCGAGATGAATTTAATGAGCTTAATTAATCTATATTTTGCTAAAGTGATGCTACGAGTAACCGTCTTCTAATCACGACTTAATTAACCTTATTAGATTCGTCTCGTAAATTAGTCTAGGAGCCTGTAATTTGTTTTATAATTAAACTTTATTTAATACTCTTAAATAATAAGATTCTTTTTGACGTGACACTCTAAAATTTAGACCGCGAAAACGAACACACCTCGGTTTAGATACGGTGCTCCTCGCACCTCACGTCGCTTCAGTCCAAAAGCTGCCCCTTTCCCAATGTCGCATCCACAAGCACACAGCGAACCGAATCGCATTACCCGGCCACCGAGCAACCCACCAGCGTTGGCGCACGAGTGTTGAGATCGCGTTGGCGCTGCAGATCCGATAGTTATGCCTCGTAGTCCCGGGCCCCGTAGAACATAACCGGCGCCACGGCCGGGGAGGCCGGATCCGTGGGCGGGAGCCGCTTCAACTCCAGCTGCTGCGGGACTTCGCTTCTTGTCGCAGCGAGAGCGGCGGAGCCCGGCCTTGACGTAGCGGCCAAAGCCCTCGTGCGTGACGGTGGCGCGTCCACCGGTGAGTCCACAACGGCTTCCTCAAATCTCACATGTGGTGGATCTCGTGACGATAGCGACGACGACCGACCTGCTTCTTGCGACAATGGTGACGATGCATGGGAGCTCGCAGTCACAACATGCTCGTGGTCGGAGGCGGGATGCGGCGAACTCCCGCATCCATTGCGATGATGGCGACCTTGTTCTACGGTCCATAGTGACAACGAGCTTCTTCCCGCGAGCTCACAAGATCTCCGACCTACATCTTGGTGGCCTCCGCTTGGAGGAGATTCGGGAGGGGAGAATGGGGCTAGGCTCGGAGGAGATTTGGGAGGGGAGAATGGGGCCAGAGGAGTTTGGGGAGGGGAGGATTCGAGAGGGAGAGTTTCGATCGTAGAAGATCTCGATTATACGTGGTCGGTTCGACGGAGTTGTATCGGGAATCGAAAACGTTAATTATTTCAGAATTTTTAGATTGCTCTAGAACGTCAATTAAAATGAGACGGAGGGAGTACTGTAATTTGCTTCGAGACTCTGAGATACAAGACCGTTTCTTGTTGTGCGGCCGTGCAGTGGACGGACGGAGGGTAGAATTGGGATTTCGCACCGACATAACCAGCCGGACAAGGAGCCCTATATATACATCCCCAACTTCTCCACTTCCCTTCTCCTCCGCCCGTATATAAGCCCTAGATTTCGAATTCCCCATCCGCCTCCTCTGCTCCGTCCCTTCCTCTGTGCAGCGATCCCTCTCCTTCCAGAATCCCCAAAGGCTCCGCTGCGCTTCAGGTGGGTAGGGGGATCTGTGCGTACCTTCCTCTTCGCCCGATCGAACCAGATCCTCCGGGGGTAACGGGCTTGATCTCCCGCTTCGATTCGTGTGATTCTAGGTGGGTTTTGTTTGGCGCCACCGGCGTGATTCGGCCGCGGGTACGGTGATCTGGATGAGTCCATCTCCCGATAGAATTTTGTTGAGGCGTCCGTCCTATGGATGTTTGTTGTTGCTGATTGCGTGGTAGACATGTGGGGGAAATTTTAATTGCTTTGTTGATTGGTGACATGCCTTATGCGTGATAATACGGTGGAGCTCTTTAATTTGTCGGAGAGATGTTTATCCTGGTCCTAATGACCCTAATTAAACCATCGTGAGCTTTTGATCTTCCAGTCTGAAACGCATCATTGTCCGGAAAGGAAAGAATCGCATGCACTTGTGTTCTGATAGATGCTGTTTGCCGCCGGTGTTGCAGGGGATGGCCGCCATCGAACTGTACCGACGGTCCTCCATCGGCAACAGCCTCACTGACACACTGGACTACATGGTCTCCAGCGGGAATTTGCCCCCGAGCTCGCCATCCAAGTCCTTTTGCAGTTCGACAAGGTTTGCCTATAACGAGGGTCTTTAGCTTCTTGTAAATGGTGGCACGCAAATCAGGAATCATCAAAATAAAAAAAGAATAGCAGACGTTTTTGGTTGCTGCTTGTTTTGATACTTCATGTCTTGTTCCAGTCGATGAAAAAAGCAATGAAGAGTAAGGTGAACAGCAAGGTTAGCGTCAAGGTAATGCCCCTTTTGGTTTTTGGCATTTCCTTCATGTGCTGTGTATCCTGCTAAAGACTTTACTGGTTGCAACATGTTAGTACTACTCGATATTTGGGATCCTGGAACCGCTTGATGTTGAATCAATTTTTTTACTTTTAAAATTCGTCATCTAACCAGCTGACATGTCTGACGATTATTTCCCACTGCGCAGGGTCATCTGCACACCTACAGGTTCTGTGACGATGTCTGGACGTTCATCCTGACAGATGCCACATTCAAGAGTGAGGAGATTTCAGAAACAGTCAGCAAGGTCAAGATCGTGGCATGCGATTCCAAATTGCAGGATTCTGAAGAAGAGAAGGAGAAGGAGAAGGAGAAGGTGTAATTTTCATGCCAGCCACTCCGTTCCTCTCCCCGTCTTGTTTAAAACATGTCATGCTAGACCTGGCGCCACCCAACTATACCTTGGTTACCTAATTTCTGGGAACTTGTCCCGGTGTCCCTTCCATGTGAATCTATGGAATCGTCCATGGTGCTACATGACTATTATAAGAATTGTCACAAGATTCTTTGTTTCAAACAAGGACTGTCATATGTTATTCCTGTGAAATTACTTCGATATTAATAATATTCAAGCGATGGACTAGAAAAGGTATGGAATTTGACATGAAGATCTATCTTTGTTAAAAAGTTGTCCTTTGATATGTTAGCAACAAATCAGTACCAAATTAGTTATTACAACTCAGTTTCACAAGTTAAAAGGTGAACATCCACTCCAGGGCCACCTCTTAGTGAAAATTGAGCTCATTATAAGATCTCTGTGACAAACATATAATCACTGTAACACAAAAACAAAATATAGCACTACATAAGTATGTAACAGTATGCTATGGCCATATATAAAAAAATATGTAGCAATGGAGTAGAACTGAAACGATGACACACTTATGGACGACATCACTAATTTTGGAGGATCCTGGCTCTCAAACATGCCAACAGTTCATCAAAGGCCCTAGTTTTGGGGTTTCCAATGATGGCCAGGACTTGATTTTGCAGTAGAGTAATTTTAACTGGACTGGTGCCATGGTATCAATGTTTCATCTATCTGTCCGCATTCAGAAAATAAGCTGTATACTTCTGCAGTGTTCCCAGACTACACAATCTAACCTTTCAAGAACAGAGTAATCAATGAGTTTACGCAGCAAACAACAGATTAAACCACATCGAATGGAGTCTCAAAACTGCAGTCACAATGTATGAAAAGAAGCAGTAGTGTTCCAAATAATATGCATATCTTCACCATCACATTGGACAAACAAACTGCAAGTAGACGTGCAGGTAGAAAAAATTCAGGTCCAAAAGGGTGGAATTATGAACCTACGATGACTAGCATCTCTAAACCATCAAATCACAATTCAGAATGTGTGAGCCGTCTTTAATAAATATACACGATATGGCAGCTTGAAAGAATTGCATTTGACATCATATCTGTAATGCTGATCCAGAGCGATGTCCACTCCTTTGGTCGCTGTTGGAATTTCGCTTCAATGAGTAAAGCGTCAGTCACCGCCCTGGTTCCACGCAATTTGCATTGGAAGGACGAATTGTTCTTCAACTGCAACTTTCTCCTATCTGAAATCTATTAATTTTTACCAAGGGCCAAGTTGACCCTGATCTCTCTGCCTTCCAATTCCTGCAAGAGACACTGCTATTCAGCACAACATTCAAATAACTTTGCTGTAAACCATGACTTGAACCATGACTTTCAGGAAGAATTTTAGTTTGCGAAAGAAGCGTAAATTATCAGTTTTATGAACAGAGGAATGATTAAATAACTTTTTCAGGAACACACGCCATCGCATTTTAGTTATCTGAAAATGTCCTTCTATTCACGTTTTCTTTCGTTTTTTTTTTCCTTGAGAAAGTGTCCTGTTCACTTTGGGTTGCAAAGCTTAAGAGTGTACTCGTGCCATCATCTTGATCATGCTTTGATCGGCAAATTACACTTCTATGAACGGTGAAATGCTGAAATTAGCATACCATTCCGTTGAGCGTGGAAAGGGCGTCGTCCATCTCCTCCCTGGTGGAGTAGCAGACGAAGCCGTAGCCCCGAGAGCGGCCTGTCTCGCCGTCGTAGAGCACTCTTGCGCCTACTACGTTGCCGCACCGCTGGAACGCCTCGGTGAGCATCTCTGAAGTGACTGTCCATGACAGGTTGCCGACGAAGAGCTTGTGCTCTGTCTCCGGGTACAGTGGCAGCTTCGGCTTCGGCCTGTCAGCGAAGTTCACCTTCATTGTCCGGCCACCGTACAGCTGATCCAAGGGAGATCGGTTCCCATCACAAACGCAGTGTTGGAAATGTTACTAGCAGTAGCTGAGAGGAGTGTAATACTTACGCTGCCATCGAGATTCTTGATGACCAGTTCACAGTCCTCAACCGTGGTCATCGTCACGAAGGCGAAACCTCGGCTTCTTCCCGTCGTTCGATCGTACAGCACCTAGAAATTTAATTTGTGTCAGATTACGTTGTAAGTTTGAACGAAATGAAATTCCATAGACAAATTTGGCAATCGGTTAGTGATTCGCAAGGCCGGAACTATGCCGTATCTGCAATTAGCAAATTAAACACGCGCTTTTGAACACTACAACAGAAAACAGATTGAGATGTACTCAGATCCTGTATGTAAGAGTAAGCGCGCACATTTGAAAACTGCAACACGCTGTATACACGAAACAGTGAAACGTACCTCGACCATCTCCGGGCTGGCGTAGTCTTGTATAATGCCGGCGAGTTGTGCGCTGTCGCAGTTGTACGGAAGGTTCCCGAAGTAGAGCTTGGTGGCCGTGGTGCTCAGCGCCTCCGACGCGTCGCCCTCCGAGCTATCCTCGGCGACGACGCCTTGCTCCTCATCATCCTCGGCGCCGGCGACCTCCTCCTCGACAGCCGTAGCCTCCTCGTGCGACACCATCGCTGAGATCCTGCGCCTCCGCGCAACGGGTACCACGGGGAGGCAACTTGGTCGGCTACGACGAGCCGGCGGTGTGCGCGCGCCTGGCGAGAGAAGACGGACGCGTGATGGAGCTGCGGCGTGCAGCATGCTGCGTCGAGCGATAGCTTGGGACACGGGACGCGCAGCGCCTTGTGCGCGGCGGTGGAGAGGTAGGAGTTGGCCATGGATTATTTCTTCAAGGCGGAGGCGGAACACGGGAACCGGAAGATGCTGCTGTACAGGGTGGCCGGCGTGTAGCCGCGGCGCGCTTCGTGCAATGTGGAGCGGCGCAAGGCCAGTAGGAAGGGATGACGGGAAGAGGGGATAAGTGGCTGTGAGCCCTTGACACGTGGGCCCTTTTACGTGGTTCTTGATGTGTGTGTTTGTTCTTGTGTCTAAGTCTCCTAGATTACTACTAAATTTGTTTCTCGAGTTCATGGGCACATTTTATGTTTTCGTTTTCAGAGCAGCAAGCTGTGTCATGTTGCTTCACATTTTATTCTGTGTTACACGTTCCTTTTTCTTTTTGTTGTCGTTCGGAGTTTGGACCAGACGAGTTGGCCTAAGATCGAAATTGCAAACGGAGGAGTATGTGGTAACATACTAACATGAGATCGATCTGCTACCCTTTGTGTGCAAGTCAGGTAGCATTATTCACTGATATCTATAATAAAAAGGTATATGTATTTTCCAGGCGATTGAAAATGGCCATTCTTTTAGTCCATCATCCGATCTTCAATCTATGGCCGAAATTGATTCTTTAAACTCCGATGCTTCCTTCTCACTCGTGCTCCCCGCGGCTTCGACGGCGCCCCCACCACACTAACTTATCGGAGTCGAGCTCCTCTGTCCCGACCTGGTCCAACCGCCATCTCCTGTCGCCCGCTCCGGCAACACCCTCGCCACCTCCGCCTCCACCGTCTCTCTCACCACCACCATCTGGCTTGCCACCCACGAACCCTCCTTCTAAGGTTGGAGGTAATGGAGCTCGTCATGGAGCTCGTCGTAGAACCTACAACCCTAGCTCTAGCAAGAATTCAACATCGACTAAAATCACGCTGGATTTCAATCGATTGAACAAAATAATTTCTGTTATAATAAACATCATTTATACATCGTGATTGTCACGGGTAATTAGGTCCGTACAAGACTTTTGATTAATACCGTGCAAGTTTGAGGACTGTAAATAATAAAGTATTCATTCGGTAGCATTTTATATGCTCACGGTTTCGAAGGTTATGGACCTCTTCGGTAATGTTTGGTGTAAAAAAAAAAGATATTTGTCGTGAAAGCTCGTTTGGTAAATGACAACTAATGTGAAGCTTCAATTTGACCAAGGGGCGTGGGCCCCCATGCCCAGTTTAAAATCTCACTAAATCAATAATACTTAGTAAGATCACCCCTTGCATATTCTCTCAAACTCCACCCTAATCCGTCCATGCAATCGATGGGGTCCATACCTCACGCCCCACACGCATGCACGACAAGATGTCCGACGCTATGTTTGTACAACTTGCTCAACATCTACGCCGGGTAGTGGTTGTTCACGAAGACGTTGTCGCATATACTCATGAGCACTAGGGTCTGGTTCAAGAGCTACCTCATAGCTTGCTCATCGTTTATAAGGGCACTGAGTTTTGATAAATAGAACTACTTTTCTGTAAACTTGTGATTTGTTTAGCTAATTTTATTGCTTTGTATGAGAAAAATGGCAAACACAAACTTTCTCACATCTTTAACCACAAAAAAACCGTATTTGATGACTAGGCAACTAAGCCTGATCGATTACGTAGATGTCCCATATGTTGTTTTCTTGTAAGTTAACCTTGACTGTTTTCTTCGTGCAACCCTTTCTTTGGAAACAAATTGCACTGTTTACATATGCATTTCACAATCTTGCTGCACAACCTTTCTAAGTTTGTAATTTTCAGTAATCTACCTGCAGTATTGATTCTTGTCTCTGCTACTCTAGATGTTTGCTTCGTTTTTTATATATAGGTTCTTTACAATCTTTAATGATAAGAGCTAGTTAAGTATCATTTATATCAATTTGTTTAAAAAGAATTTCCTTTCTTCTTCAAGTTTATTTATCTCACTAGTAAAGTGGCCAGTAATGTCTTTCAGGTCTTGGGTTCGACCCCTAGGTGAAACAAATTTCTAGACTGGGTTAAAAAAATCCTTGCATCTCACCAGCCCAAACACTGTATGTGTTAGACTGTTAAGTGATATTAACTCTCAGTAAATCTGTTTGGGTTTAGTGGTGTATCCATTGACTTTTCAGGTTGTAATTCACCCTTATGCTGTTGAAGAATTTGTGACGATGAGGGCGTGTGAGCCCTGCGTCAAAGGCAGAGAATTCGGTCAAGGAATTGGACGCGCAGCGCCGCTGTGGATTGGGCGGAGGCGGATTAGGTCATTGTCAGTGACATTTTTATTTAGTACCAATTAGAGCAACTCTAGTGAGGGACCTCAAATAACCCTTTATTCTAAAATTTAGAGACCTAGTTAATAAATAAAACTCCAGTAGACCCTCTAAAAAGACCTGCATTTTGTATGTCACTCCGAATTTCTGGTCCAAGCCTCTATTCCTCGAGAGACACTATCCACTCTAAAAAACGTAGATCCCACATGATTGTCATTTTTTTTGTTTTTTTCTTCTCTCTTCTTTTCATCTTCTCTCTTTCGCTCCCCAATCTTCAGTGCACAACTACGCCAACCACGTTGTGCGCGCCGCCTCTCCCACATCGGCCACCCGTGTGCACCGCCTCGCCCCCATTGGTTGGTCGCCCGCACGCGTCGTGGCTCCCCGAATCGCGTCGTCTCACCCCCATCGGTGCCCGTGCGCGCCGCCTCTCCTCCGAATCGCGTCACCTCGCCCCTGCCAGCCGGTCGCCTGCACGTGCCGCCTCTCCCCGAATCGCGTCGCCTCGCACCCGTGGAGGCGTAGCGATGCGCGACGTCCACTCCTGCCTGTGCTGCCTTGGTGTACTCCGCGGCCTAGTCCGGTCCACGCTGTAGGCGATGGCGCCATCGAGGCTGCCATCTAGGACGGTCGACGACGGGCTCCGCCTCTTCTCGGTAGAGCAGAGCAGCAACCGGGATGGAGCGGGCGTCACTCCTGGCCAGCTGCCCGCCGCGCAGGCCACCTTCTTCGTCCTCCACTTGCTCCGTCACCTGCTGCCACGCCATCCTCCTCGTCCTCCTCGGCGACGCTCGAATCCCCGGATGTGCCGCCACTGCTGCCGCGCTGTGGAAGGAAGGAGAGTGGGAGCTACAAGGGCGCGTAGGAGCGTGAGTGGCGGCAGCGGGCGGGAGCGGGAGCAGGAGCGATGGCGGCGCACATGAGCGGGAGCGGGTGTGGTATTTGCTCCATCTAGCTGACAGACGGGTTCGCACAAAAATATAGGGTTGGTTTGATTTGCCACTGGAGTTGCTCGGAAATTTGGGACCTGTATATTTTGCAATCCGGCCTGCAAATGGCTTTTGGAGCTTCAATTTACATACTCCACCGGACTTGCTCTTAGCTGCCACTAGAGCAAAAAAGATGACATGACATGCTATTTAATATGAAAGAAGAGGGAAACATTTCATTAGGCCATTCTCGATAGGTCTTTCATTTGCAATTAATTACATGCCACATCAGCAAATACGATGACATGGCAAGATATTTATTATGAAAGAGGAGATATGCTTTTCATCCCCATGAAAATGATATTGACACTCTATCGAACACACTGAAAGCCAAATGAAATAGCATTGAGAGTCTTTCCTTTTATCCTCAACACCCTAAACCAATAACTAAGCACCACTTATCAATATTTTAATGTTCCACCAAACCTATGGAATTGTGCCATGAAATGGAGCATTGAGAGATGCAATTACATTTGAGAGAACAAGACCACAATAATGATGTGTCACTTTTGAAAACCGTGAAATGAAAGAGTCCATTGAGAATGGCATTAGGATAAAAGGATAATGACACTACTTCTAAGTTGATGAAAGAAGAATGAAAGATGCATTGAGACTCTTTTCCTTTCATGTGAAAAAAAAACACGTCCATTGGTACATCTATGCAACAATTAATGTCATTCAACCTATGAAACAGTGAATGAAAGATTGCACTCGAGATATGTAATTTCATCACAGAACAAGACTAAAAAGCTGATGTGTCACACTTGAAAAATATGAAATGAAAGAGGACACTGGGAATGGCAAGCCATGTCATTTTTTATGCTGAGGTGTCACCTAATAAATATCAAATGAAAGACCCACTGAAAATGGACTTAGGAGGAGACGACGGAAAGAGGAGATAAGCCATTGACACATGGTTCTTGATGTGTCTTTGTTTGGGGTCCAAAATAACATGTCCAAGTCTCGAAGATGCTACAGTATTGTCACATGTTGTGCAAGATTACCGCTAAAATTGTCTGCGGACGATCGAAGAACACGTTTTATTTATTCCAAGCCAATTTGAGGGCCGTAAATGTAGGGAGCATTGCGCATTTGTGCTCCATGAAACCAGTTAATCGAAAGAAACACGAGGTTAAATTTCATGAGATTCCATTTTCGATGCAAGTTTTTACATGGTGCTAAAGCGATACAGTGGCAGAAAGAAATCGACAGCTGCTTTAGTTCAAACCTAAACATTCTGAAAAAGCGACTAGAAATTACCGGGTCACCTGTCCCAGTTGCCGCTGCCACGAAAGCAGTACGCCGGGCTCAGCAACCTCCATGCGCCGCGGCGGCCGTCCTCCTTCCGGCCCGGCGACAGGTCGGCCTTCCACTTTTCGAGCGTCTGCTGCAGCTTGTGCTGCTCGAACGAGGCGTTCCTGGGGTCCAGCCGCCCGGAGTGGTCCACGAACGCCGGTGGTTTCCTCCGGTCCTCGTCCTCCTTGTCGTCCACGTCTCCTCCTCCTCCTCCTCCTCCTTGGGCATGGACATGGGCAATCTTGTTATGATTGGTCCTTGGCCTCTGCGTCATGAGGGCGAGGTCCTTGACTGCCAAGGCATCAGGCGAGCCCGGCGCGTCGAAGAGCGGCACGGTGCGCGCCGCGTGCGCGTCGTCCAGCAGCGACACGGCCACGTTGATGACTCCCTGCGGCCGGAGTGAGCGAGGCCGCCGGAGCAGCAGCGCCGCCACCTGCCTTCCGTGGCCGGGCAAGAGGAAGGTGCTCACGACGATGCGCGTGCGGCCGAGGACGGGGTCGGCGCCGGCGATGCTCCGGCGGGACCGCACCTCGACGGTGACCGCGGCCGTCTCGGATCGCAGGAACGCGTCGTCCACGCGGAACAGGAAGCGGTCGTTCCACGTGGGCGCGGCGCCGCCGGAGAGGTCGACGCCGGTGCGTAGCTTCTGGTCATGGTGGTGGCCGTCGGCCCACGCCACCGCGTACGCGCGCGTCCGCCGGAACCGCCGCCGATGAAGGTCTTGCGCAGAGATCACGGTCACCTCCAGCAGGTGGAGCGGGGACGAAGCAGGCGACGTCGAGCAAATGCCGTCGTCGTGCTCTCTGCCCGCCGACATCGCCGCGCCGCCGGCCTGCCTGGAGGATCACAACACAAAAGGCACCGTCACGAGGAGGGAGGGAAGTTAAACGGCATCATCATCGAGAGCCCAAAATTAGTTGCCGCGTTGTACTAGTATATATTTGGGTGGTGGTTCCGCCTTCCAGGTCGGCATTTCACATGTGCGAGCGCCTTACAAACTACAAAGGTTTCTTTCTACTTGCCATTTTTTTACTAAAACACGCGTACCCCCGCCGGAATTACCGTCATACAGGTACTTGCCAAACGACGAGATGCTCCTCTGCATCAAGAATATACGGCATTTGGACACGACCACTTCTTCACATAAAAATCAGCTGGACGCCCCCCAAATTCATTCACTGGAACCGCATATGATAGCATAGCTTCATTAGGCCAGCGCCATCACAGAACAATAAGTAGAGTGCACAAGCAAAACTGATATACTCCAGTGTAATATAACAGAACGAAACATAAGTTTTGCCTCAACTTAGGAACATCCAACTTCGCAAAAAATCAACAAAAAGACACTAGTTTCATGACACACAACTCCATTTTGAGGATAACATATCTAGTTCCCGCCTGCAGCAGTTCCCTTCTTCCTTGATACAGCCTCAGTTCCTGACAAGTATTGTAACAGGACAGCAGTTTAGCACGACAATGTAAATACAAGTTCTCATGAAATCACAAAACAGGACATAGACATACCCTCTCTAAAGTTGGACTTGAACCTCCGGGGCACGTGGCGAAGGTACCTCATCCTTCCAGTTCCAGTGGTCTTCCTCCTAATGGCCTTCACACTCCAGTTGTCTGTTTTCATACGGATAATGAATTAATCAGACTACTACAACCATAACAGAGGAAAATGCATCTAAAAATCCTGTGCATCAAATTGTGTGAACCATTCCCGATTCCCGCATACATATACAGAACACCGTGAAATAATTCTAACTCCTTGGTACTCAGCTTGGTGGCAGAACCATCCCTGGATATTCGTTAACGCTGGCAATGATATGACTAGTTAACAAGGGTAGGCACTACAAATCATAATGAACTACAACTGTTAGTCAACAATCACTGGTAAGTAAGAAAAGAAAAAAAACTCGACCTGTCGGGGAATGAAGCCACCCCGACAGCATTAAAGGAGAAGAGCTTCTCACCGCAGGCCGAGAAAACCCCGAACCCCCTCCCCAACCGTACACAGGGACTCAGCTGGCCTTGTGAGGTGTGGCGCGAGTCTTTACCTATGCTTTGATCTGGGGAGAGCGAGGGGATTTTTTTTCTCGGGGATAAACCCCTGTGCGACACCCGAGTTCGATCCCTGGATCGAACTCGGGTGGCGCGCTGCCAACCGGGCACGCTGCCACCGAGCCGCTGGCTCGTTCGCCTGGTAAGTAAGAAAAGATCCAAGCTGAAATAATGAAACATTGGACATAACAGTTCCTTGAAAATATTATGAAGCATATGTATACAGTGCAGTCCAAAAATAGGCACAGAGCCAGATACATGTCTAGGTATAGCTAACTCACCACCTATTCAGCTATGTGTGAACAATTCCTAATTCCTGCTTAGTGCTTACGTATCCAGATCACTATGAAAATAATTCTAACTACTCAGCTTCAGCTCGGCCTTCTATGAAATCCCTGAATAAACGTTGAAGATAGCTACAACTATGTGATCAGTTAACAACAAGGATAGGCAGTGTGAGTCAGAATACACCACAGCTGTTAGCCAAACAGTAGTCACAGTTACTAGTAAATAATAAATAAGAAAGGATTCGAGCAGAAATAAAGAAACATTGAACATGACCGCTCCTTGAAGAAATTATAAAACATATGTATAGAGGGCAAAACAACAAGACAGGCACAGAGCTAAAGCCAGAGCGAAAGCCATATCCCTAGATACACTTAACTCACCACCTATTCAGCTAGTAATTTTTGTTACAAGTGTCAACATAAAACATGGCAATTCCTAGTCCAACCTATTTATCAGTTTGAATCAATTTCCAAATTATAAATTCCAAGCTGATAGTATGAACCTAGGGATTAACAGGCTGAAACTCATGGAAGGTTCAGACTAATTGCTGGGAACAACACACCATTAGACAAAAATAACTACTCGTTGATCATGCCACATCCTAATAAATTAGGATAGGCGCGTCATTTTGTCGAGTAGCACACCACCAAACGCGTACTAATCAAATTTCAGGTCGGAACCTTGCACACGTAAGAAAACCTATGCCACGAAGCACGAACAGCCGAGGGTTTGCTCCGTCACTACCACACTGAAATTTAACAAACACAAGGGAGATGGACTTGGATCAATCATCTCGGGATCTTACACTTGCGGATTCGGGCTGCAGGGTAGCCGCAGGAGGAGCAGGTGCTCTTCTGCAGGTGGAAGCTGCGGCGGCCGCAGCGTACGCACAGCGTGTGTGTCTTGTTCCGTCGCTTCCCGAAGCTCCCAGTACCCTTGCCCTGCACATACCAACAACCTATAGAATGAGCGCATCCGGTCCAACTACCATGAGAAGGAGCTTCAATCTCTTACCATTTCGCCTTCGCCTTCGCTTTCGCCGCCGCCGCCGAGGACAAGCAAGGGTTTCGTTCCTTCGGAGGAGAAGGTTCAGAAGGAATGGGCCTTGTATAGTTTATGGGCCTCATGACCTTTGTCCGTTTTGTGGGCCTTATTATTTGTCCATATCAAGCCTTCGACCCTTCGTCTCGGGCTCTCGGCCCGCGCCGAAAGGGGACGAAGCGGATTCCTCACTTCCTCAGCGACCAGCCGACCACACCGCCGCCTGCTGTCCCCTCGCCGGCGATGGAGGAGATGAGCGTCGACGTGCCTCTCCCTACAGACAAGCTCTCCGCCAAATCGAACAGGTAGAGCTGAAGTGAAAAACTAAAGTGATCTGATTTGTTTCGATTGCGCGATGGATGGCCTCATGGCCTATTATTCTGTCATCTCATCTGATCCTCTGATTCTTTTGATGCAATAGGGATGGAGGTGGGCGAGGTGGTGTCGTGCTCGTGGCCACTGGAAGCTTCAATCCTCCCACTTACATGCACCTACGCATGTTTGGTATGCTTCAAAATGGCTTGAATTCAGCTACCTATCAAGTCCTTCCTCAGTTTGGGATCGAGCTGTAAAGCTTTGTTCCTCCTTTTATGTGTTTCCTTTAGAGCTCGCAAAGGATGAATTGCAGCAGCGTGGTTATTCTGTGCTGGGTGGATACATGTCTCCGGTGAATGATGCATATAAGAAGAAGGTATATTATGGCCTTACTTTAAAACTATATATGGAACTACGAAAATATGAACATATTTGTTCTTGAACAACTGAGCTCAGATTTTTGAAGTTGATTAGGACCTCTTACCGGCTACTCATCGGATTCAGCTCTGTGAGCTTGCTTGCATTAGCTCATCATTTGTGATGGTTGAGCCGTGGGAGGTAACTTGATATTTCGTTAAGTTTCTTTGAACTTTGCTGTGCAAAACAGGTTGTTTACTTTTACTATTTCAGCGATTTATACTCAAAATTCTTTGTCTTGTTAGGCGATGCAGAAAGGCTATCAACGCACATTGGCTGTTCTTTCAAGAATTCGTAATTCTTTGTGCAAGACTGGTTTAGTTGATCAAGGTACATACGGAGAGTTGTTTGTTCAAAGGTTGCATCCCTTTTTTCATGTAATGTTGGATCACGCAAGTACTCCCTCCGTCCCAATATGTTTGGCATTCTAGCTCTGGACACGGAGATTAAGAAGAGAAGGAATAAAGTAGGTGCGCAGGAAACGAGGAGGAAAGAGATAGAGATAGAGGTGTATTGGGAAGAGAGAAAGGTGTCTCGGGAAGTGAGAATGCCAAACATTTTGGGAAAAATGGATGAGCCTAGAATGCCAAATATTCTGGGACGGAGGGAGTACTGTCTACCAGTTTAATTATGTTATACATTCATGTTAAATATATACTAACAATTTTTTCTTCTTCCAGACAGTCTCAAGGTAATGCTCTTATGTGGCTCTGACCTGCTTGAATCATTTAGCACTCCAGGTGTTTGGATTCCAGATCAGGTACAACTCTTCAAATTACGTGTCAACATGCAAACTTGCAAAATTCCTTTTGAAGCGTGAATGAACTTCTCAGATGACACCTACTTCTGTTTCCAGGTCAGAACAATATGCAAGGACTTCGGTGTTATTTGTGTATGCAGAGAAGGAAAAGATGTTGGAAAATTGATATCGACCAGCGAAATACTGCAAGAATGCAGGGTACAAAGTTACTAGCTTATGGATCTTAGCATGAAAGTTTTTTTACATTTCTTTACTGATATGTATCCTATTTCTCTTTTCCAGGACAACATCATTTCTGTTGATGAAATTGTGCCAAATCAGATCAGTTCATCTAGAGTAAGGTATCGGTCTTATGCACATCGGTTTGAGGTCTAGTTTTACACAGTTCTTGTTACATTGCTCCTTGTTAGTTTATTTACATGTGACCAAATGCAGAGACTGTATACGAAAGTGTTTGTCAATAAAATATCTTACTTGTGATGAAGTCATCGAGTACATTAGAGAACACCAGCTTTTTGCAGAAGCTAAAGGAGTGATACAAGCCTGAAACAATACTGATGTTTGGTGGTAATTGCATACGCATTTTCTCCATCATTTTGAACTGCAAGAACAACTGGGATCTGAAATCTGATTTTTATGATTATATAGGTAGATGCCTACGTTGTGATAAGTGAGGACGGATGGTGGGTGTCCATATCTCAGAGATATGGTCTGGACTGAGCTTCATGGGCTACAATTGTTTGATGCAGACCTTATGAAATAAATAGGCTGAGTACTTGATCAGCTAGTTGCATTGTGACTGAATGCTAACCCTGGAAGTCGCTATAAGTATTACACTTTGTATGTCAAGTCGGCAGGAGGTTTTAGAACTTTCCTTTTATGTCTTTATTTACCCATGGACAAGCAACTACTCAATTTTATTTATGTACTGGTACTATCTACTTGACTCTGAATACTGGGCTGTGATACATAGTTAAGGATGGCTTTATAACCAATGCGCACACCCTCAACTATACAATTTCTTGTAACCTGTAAACACACCTCTGATGTTGATTAATGGAGTAGTGGGTTCTTATACAACTCGGTTTGCTTTTACAAAATTTACATGCCTCGTGGACAAGGACTCCTAAGAGGTGATTGGGAGGTTTGAAAGTGGTTGCTGCTGTGCATGATTTCTTCACCTGGGAGGTTTGAAATTGAAAGTGGCGGAACTCGTAGTAGCAGTGTTCTGCATAAGCTTTGTTCATAAGCTAGAACTAAGAAACGCTAGCTGCTTCAGACTGCCTTCCGGCAGGAGAGGACAAGGCTTCCCTTCCATGGGGCCTCAAGAGTGTCTCACGATCACAGCTCAATGGCGCGACGGGCTGTATCCCGCCAGGATTGAGGGGAAGAGTGTCTTGAAGTATCCCTCCATGATGGCCTCCATGTCGCAGGTCTCGGCTACCTTGGGCATCTGGTAGATGTCACGCATGTAAGCGTGCAGGCTGGGGTACTCGGCCAGCTTGCGCCTGGTGCACCGGAACAGTGGGCTGTAGACGGCGTCGAACCGGATGAGCGTCGTGAAGAGGCACACGTCGGCCAGCGTGAGCCTGTCGCCGCACAGGTAGCGAGAGCCGGCGAGGTGGGCCTCCAGCCTGTCCAGCGCGCCGAACAGCTCGCTCGCTGCGGCGTTGTAGGCTTCCTGACTCTGCGCAAAGCCACACCTGCATCACCGAGAACCATTTTGTAATTCACTAAAAGCTTCGGATTGAAGAATCCACCCAGTTACTACTGCAATTAACTAGTGAAGTATTGATCATAACAATGCTGCACAAAATTTCAGTTATCGAAGTACCTACCTGTACACGCCGTTGTTGATGCTGGGATAGATGACGCCGTACCAGCGTTCAATGTCCTGGCGCAGCTCCAGCGGCCACAGGTCGAGACCGCCGCCGCCTTCCGCGAGACCGCAGAGGAACTTGGCAATCTCGATGCTCTCGTTGCACACCACCTCGCGGCGCTCCACGTCCCAGAGCATCGGCACCGTAGCCCTGCCCTCGAACCCGCCTCTCCGCGCCGCGTACACCTCCCGGAGCTTGCGCTTGCCGTACACCGCGTCGGCGCTGTCCGGCGTGAAGGACCACGCGCCGTCGTCTCCCGGGACGGCGACGGAGACCGGGAGGCGGTCCTCGAGGCCGAGGAGCGCGCGGACGACGAGGGCGCGGTGGGCCCAGGGGCAGGGGAGGCCCACGTAGAGGTGGAGTCGGGCAGAGGGCGTCCCCACGACGGCGGGGAAGCCGGAGGCGCTCCGCTTGAAGGCGCCGGTGTCGGGGTCGGACGGCGCGAGCTGGCGCATGAGGACGCGCCACGCGGTGGTCCAGCTGTGGCGGACGGCGAGAACGAGGGGCGCCGGGGCAGCGCGCGCCCCACAGGACGCGGGAGAGGACGGTGAGGGGGTCCTGGGAGGCGGAGATGCGGCTGAGCCGGCCGCGCCGGCGCATGGGGAATGGGGAGGTCGCCGGAGCTTGAGAGGAAGCGGCTTAGGTGGTGCGGCCCACATGTCTGATTACTTAGCGTCTTTGCCGCCGCACAAGGCACAACTGCAGAGTGCTGTACAAGAGGCTGGGAAGTGGGAACTCGGCAGCTTGTCTGTAGGAGTAGGCCCAATTTGTTTTTTTTTGAAACTAGTAGGCCCAAATTTGGTTGGCGGATAACAGATACCAGCCCATCTCGAATCATTCTGATTTCTGAATGCGTAACGCAGTACGGGTACGGCAGTAGAGACCAAATTAGATGTCAGAAACATCAATTCAGCAAGTTTCTTCAATCGCATATCACAAAAGCCCCGAAACATCATCCAACGGCAATATGAAGCGAGTCGAGTCAGTGAAGACTGCACATTGCACAGGTGCACACAAAGCAACGAAAAATAGTAGTAAGCGATATCAAAAGCTAACTTTAGTTTAAACCTCAAACGTCAGGCTAAGCAACAACAAGTTCACAATTCTGAGGCATTCAAAGCTAGAGGAAACAATCCAGTAGCATAAACATCATCCAGAACTTCTTTTTGTCCTCTGTAAAGAGCTTTCTTTTAAACACTGAAATGCTACTAAACTTGGCCTAGCTGCTTCTATTAGACAATCGCATTTGCTGCACTAGCAATCCTGGGCCACAGATCAGCACACTCCTTTCCGATAGGTCCAGTGATGGCAGAACCTGCACCGTGAGCGTACAAATGTTAATTCAAACGTTTCAACCAGCTTCAATAAAGCTCAAATACACAGCTTGAAAATACGTTGGCAAGGTTTTCAAGATACCTTTCATCTCTCCCTTTGGGTTCACGATCACTCCAGCATTGTCTGAAATATAACAAAAAGTAAATGAGAACATGAACCTAAAGGAAATATTTCATCTTACAAAGGATCTACAGAGCAGCAGGTAAATACAAAAAGTTGTCAGTTCCTCACACATGAAAAAGAAAAGCAATAATGTCAAATGGAGGAACACCAAATTCAGGGCAGCAACTACATAAACCCCAATCAGATACACCTAATAACAATGGATTGCACAGCTATAACCAGTACACAACCCAACATAGATGCAACTTCTAGCTTGGACTAATTGTCAAGCACATGAACCATCAAGACAGTTTGCATAAAACAAACATGGGAATATGATCTGGCTATTTTATCACAAATAAATTAATGTGCCAGGAGACAGGTAGCATTGCGCGAGAAAAGAATGCACTATGCTGTTTAATACTGGCCAATTTGCATGTATGCTTCCTTATTCCAAACAACCAGACTGGAAGGTCGTCCTTCTTTTAATCAGTGAAGCAACATTACTAGAAACAGATTTAAGAGCACTGAGGTTCTTTCCAGTTTTCTATACCGTGTATTAAACCTCCTAACATCTAAGTCACAACTTAAATTAAGAACTGCTAGTTACATCTCAGAAAGTTATTATTAATTTATGATATGATGATCAACTACAAATATATATATATATATAAGAAATTTATGCTCAGGAGATAATCCTTAGACAGCAAACATTAGATAAACAAAACCAAAATAAATGTACAACCACTTATGTCATTACAGAATAGGCTCCCAACCATGATAAGAATTTGTACCTTCAAAGTACATGTAGACACCGTCCTTTCGGCGCCATGGCTTGCGCTGCCTCACAATGACTGCTGGCATCACCTTCTTCCTGAGGTCGGGCTTTCCCTTCTTCACAGTAGCCATAACCATGTCCCCAACACAGGCAGAAGGAAGCCTGTTAAGGCGCCCTTTGATTCCCTTCACAGAAATGATGTACAGGTTCTTAGCTCCAGTGTTGTCAGCACAGTTGACAGTGGCTGCCACTGGAAGACCCAGTGACATCCGGAACTTGTTACCAGCAGAACCTCCACGTCCTACAGGTAAAAGGCAACAAGAACACGTTAAGACAACTACAATGCATCGGTACAGCTCATGATAGACACACAAAACACAGACTTGATTGATGGATCGAACAAGATCAACAAAGCCCCAAATAAGGAAATATCCATAAACATGGTGAAACTAATCACATCCGTCATTTAGACAAGATTGAACAAGACAGCACTAGAACAGAACAGTTAATGTGAGGTCTAGACTATGCTTGTCACAAGGCGATTTAAGTTATAGAATTACTCCATATAATCATTTAATAACCTAAATGAACCTACCATTATTATGAAGCGTCAAAAGTATACAGTATATGACTAGTACAGAACATGCTCAATTATGAAGGACCTCAGTGGATCTATCTAATAACCGAGAAGGCTGATACATTTCAGTTACCAAAATGCAGGTAATATAAAGATTTAACAACCCTAAACTAACACAAGACAAAGGAAATTTTGATCAGATCTAGCTGATCATACGCAACAAAATAAATAAACAGTTTCAAGTCCCGTAGTGAAGAGTGTGCGAAATAATCAGGCAGGAATCATCTAAATCGGAGCATCTCTTCGCATAATCTAGTCATAATACGACGCAGCAGCAGCTCAAGGATCAAATCACAAAAGGAGACGGAAATCTTACCTCGCTTGGACATCTTGGAAGCAGAGAGGAGGAACGGCGCAGCGCGGCGGCGGCGGCGTGGGGTGGTTTGTCTGGTTTATACGGTGACGGGTCCTAGGGTTTTGGTTCATTTTTCGAGTTAACCCCTTACTTCTTCTTTCGATAATTTTTAGGTCCTCAATCTAGTACAGTGTGCACACCACCAAACCAGGCGCACGTGCAAGAAACACGAAAATGCATAAGTATAGGGTGTATAATGTAACTTGAAGTGCAAGATTGTTGCTTATTTGTCCCTTCGGTAGTCAGAATTGTGAGAAAGGATTTTTTTTTAAAAAAAAGAATTGTGAGAAAGAGGCTGGAAAATGGGGTGGGCGCACGCGGCGATGTCCATGGAGGAGGTGCTTAGCCTGGTGCGTGGCTTCGTGGACATCCTCGTCCTCTCCGGCGGCCGCACCTCGTCAGGCGCCGCCGCTACTTGGAGCCGTGGCGAGGTGAAAAATGCCCTCAGGTGGGCGCTCTTCTTCGAGGAGGTTAGTGGCGAATGACGATCCGTTGATCCCTTTCGCTTAACTGCTCCGTGCGGCCGGGGCTAATCTCTGTCTCTCCTGTGGACGGCATGGCCTGTAGTAAGGAAGCGTTGCGTTCCTCGGAGTTAGGACTTCCGCCTTCTCAGTGCCGCTTATGTGATAAATGTGATGAAGTAGTTAGTAGTACCAGTTCTTTTGCGAAAGAAGTCATGGTTTCTGAATTGTTCACTAATGCGTGCATTGTGTTCAGATTTTCAAGAACCTTCGTGACTCGGGCCAGTATGAAGATTCTACAAGAGAGCTCGATGCAGCCCTTGTCGAGCTCACGTCGAGTCCGAATTTCCCCAAGGTGCTGTAGGAAAAAATGTTTGCTGTATGTACTGATTCTTGCTTTGGGTGTACTTATGTTCTTCTCTGTGCAGGGCCTTGCTGATATGCGGTCAGAGACCCTTTCATCAGCAGGGGTTTTGGTCATAAGACATTTCCTGAAGACTAAAACAACAAGCGTGGAGAATTTCGGTGCTCTTCTTGAAGCGATTGTTGAGATGGATATTGATGGCATTTATGCGGCTGGTGTGCACACTGTTTGCCAAGAGTATGTGAAGTCAATTTTGGATATCGATTTGTCAAGTTTAACACGGACTAGGAATGCTTTTAAAGTTGGACTTCCCACTAGTTCTGATGAACCATACACTAAATTCAAGTACTCACATATTCTAGTTAAAGAGTTTCTAAAGGGGTTAGATTCAGCATCTCGTACTTCTTTGGCTGAGAGAGGACTGGGCACACTCCTGAAGAGCATGAAAAGGGACAGCTCTGATTATTCAAGGGATAATCCATGCACCCGAGCAATTCCAAATCCTAAGTAAATCATCGTTTCAACTTCAATATATGTGTCCCTTTATACATCATATCATGCTCCATGTTGAACTTACTTCAAACTATTATCCAATATAGAAAATCACAAATGGTTGACGAATTTCTTCTCTGGAAGCAATGGAGAGCAAATGGTTTGTCATACTTGCTTGATGAACGGACCATTCGGAGTATGTCTGGAGCCAATTTGATCTTCGGCGCTCCCAAAGAGCAGTGGATCAGAGTATTTGAACCGTTAAAAAGTTCTGCAGAATCGTATCAAAGTGGTCTTGTTGAAATCACGGTACATATTTATTTGGCATTCGCTCATAACACTAAACTTGTTGTCTACATTGTGCATGAGATGTTTGTATCATGCTTTGTAGGAGCTATGCTTGCTGGGCTTGATTGCAAGGCGATGGAATCTGTTGATAGAGGGCTTCATGTCACATACTTTTGATTGTATTCCTATATCCAAGAAGTACTCCGATCTCCACAGGTTTCTTCAGGGAACTTCTCAGGATGAATGTCAAGACAATCATCTTGATTTGAAGGTTTATCCTGATATCTTATTTCGATCTTATGTCTTGTTAATGGATTGGCTTAGTATTCTGTCTTTTGATTGCATCGATTGTAGTGAGTATTTGGAAATGGGAAACTCTGCACTTCTTAGCCAAGTATTTACGTACAACTCTAGAATAGCTTCAAAAGGTTCACCTGAACATTCAATACTTTCAAGTGTCATCATGTCAACTATCGAGCTCACTTCTCTGGATAATCACTCTCCTTCTGTAGCTAAAATAAATCTGGAGAACGCCTATGGCCATACTCCTCTCTCTGGCACAATACAGTATTGACTGTTCAGGTGAGGAACATGACAGACTACACAGACGCTATGCTTGCATGCCAGCTTCTTTGACTGAAACCTAGCTAGACTAACTGACAATTAACACACTACTGACTCTCTAATCTACTGGACACGCAGGGATTATGCTGCAAATTCGGATCATATTTGCAGCAGAATTAGCTTATGCAAAATTTATCACTCTAGATTCTTCTGATACGTTTGATGTAGAAAAATTCTTCCGGTTATCTTCTTAAATAGTTGTAGTTGGTTATATGCTTAATAAGCATTCCAGGTATCTAAGAAAATATAGTGTGATGGGCCATGATATTTGCAAGAGGACATGAACCGATAATGTTGACGTGTAAAGCATTTTGTTTTCTTGAAGTTGTTTTTTGATCTCAAAAGAATGTACCTTAAACCAAAGCTTCGAACTTCAACAGGAAAAGGATATTCTTGAGTATGCACGACAGTTATTACAGAGTAAACCATACATATTCTGGCTTCTACCTCCTGTTCTTACCACTGCGGCAATGCGACCAGGGTAGGCTGATCAACCTTAACCTTATTGGCTGGTCTTTTAATTTGATTTTTTTGTCATCTCATTTTTAATTCAATGTTTAAAATGGATCAGATCAGCCTTGTTCGCTACTTACCTTGCTGAAATAGATAGGCAGTTTCATGAAGCTGCTCCTGCAGATCGGTATGTTATTAAGAAAGCAAGTTATTGCAAGAATTTTAACCTGTGTGTCAGGTTGTATTCATATATTTTCACTTTTTCATAGGAAGTGTACCTGCAGAGGAGATGGAATAGACCAGCATCGTAACTGTAAGCAGCTTAACAGTTTAACTGCCTCAGATGCCCCTAACTCCCCAAATGAAAGTTATTTATTCTTCATTTCAGGTGAAATTGCTGAAAGGATTCAATGTCTCTACACATTCCATATTCAGTAACCTCGTCAATAGTGGTTTTAACCATATTTGAGCTTGTGCTGGAGTTGGTTTATTAAAAAAAGGATTATGCTGGAGACTCGCAGTATGCAAGTCCGTTCTGACTATTTACTTGTACGAAGAAGGTGATTTGGAGATTACCAAACGGTAGAAAATCAATGTTGTTCACCGGTTTTGCATTATGTAAACAGTTTAGCTATAAACGATATTTATCAACAGCTGTAGCATGTAGGTTGATAAATATTAAAATTTAACAAGTCCTTTTATTGAATTTCTGTTTTATCTTATATATTCTTGTTTTTGTCTTCAAAAGGACAGTTTTGAATTTTGATAGTGTCCCTTGTTGACCAGGTTGACTTAATCACATGTATTTGCCCTTCTCCTTTGTTTTTGGCTGATATGAAAATTCAAGTCCTTGATGTGATTTCTTGAGTAATTTCGAACCATTATGAAATTGAACATGAATTTTTCTTATTATGTGAGTTTGCATATTTTTCCTTTGAAAAAATTGCTTTTCATTCTGAGTAATGCATAGTTGACTTTTCCATCAATTATTTTTTTGCCATTAATGCTTCTAGATTCCACTGGTGTCAGATCAGAACTCCTAAACATAAACAATGCTGGCTAAGAACTTCAAACTTTGTATCCTATCTGTCTCTTTCATTTAAAAATGAGAAGATAAATTAAGATGGATAATGGCAAAAGAGAAAGCTTAGTTTACACCGCCACATCATCAGGCAGCTTTTTCAATGGAAATCTCTGGTACATGCCAAATTGGGGTTTGTCAACTCCAAAGTACCTAATTGCAGAAGAAAACAACTTAGATTGCCAGCTCATTATTGGACTATATTATAGGCTTTGCTTCGTCCACCCATTAAACTTACCAGACAGAAGATCTTGACAATGCAGTAGTCTAATGTTATCATTTGCTAATGAGAACAAATATATAACAACTCCTTAATTGACCAATTATAGCTTGATTCACAGAATCCATGGTTGGACCATGCCAACATTAGTAGAATATATGTTAATCCACAGCCCTGTACTGTGCTACTGGCATACGTGATATACATTTAAGTTGAAGCTTTTAAAATCTTGAGTACATATAGCTCTTCTGGGGATGGTTGGTGCATGCGATAGCTGATAGGTTTTATAATCTTCATTGCAGGGGGAGGCAGTTCATATGGTCCCCTACTATTAAAATAAGGGAATTTGTTGTTCAAGTTACTGCAATTTGAAATATATTAGACTACACATAGATGTAGCCTATCCAGACGCCATAGTCCCTACCCCACACCCTCAAAAGGAATGAAGAATTAAACTTAGCTCCTGATGATCCGAGTAAAACTTCGAGTTGAAGCCTTGACATCTCCTCTTCTTTGAATCCATTACCAGCCAAAATAAGTAAGTACCCGCATATAATTTAACCTATTTATTAGCACGGCAGCAGCCAATTTTAGTTTTCTTTTGTCTTTGTTTTCTTGCTCTGATCTCTTTTCTTGGTCTTCTGCTTTCTTACTTTGTTATGTTTATGTATTTAAATCTTATGTAATATGTGGGATCTATTTTGGTCAGTTCTTGATCACTATTTTTTCTTCTCTTTTCTGTTTAGAAGTGGATTGAATCTGCAGGTTAGATATGTTCATTAATCGTTTGTGGGTTGTTCCTCATTGCTTCAAGTTGACTTAATTTGCAGTCCCTACATACAAATTTGATTTTATGCATTCCGTAGTGATATTCAGCTACTATTTGTCTTTACTAAGGTTCATGGACGTTGGAGTTGGACGCATTCTAATTTCCTTACAAACCATGCTTCATTAGCATATTCTCGCCAGGAAGGGAATCTTAGTAACTAATTCAGGCCTTTGTGGCTCATTACTTGAGCAATAAACCAGGGAATTTATTTCGTTTCACAATAGATGAAATATGTCCCAGGACTTAGCTTATCATTGTGTAACCAAAATTGATTTTAACAGACTGAGGTGGATTGCTTTATGGATACTGCATACGGACATACATCACCCATGAATCAGCTTCACAGTGGAAGAGTTCCTACATGTCGTTCATCTGTGGCAACCTTAATACCAGCACTATCAGAAGGGATAATTCCTAGTTTTCCAGTGCATCGACAATCTTTAGTTGAGAGGGAGCTGCCTGGTAGCACTATCACCTCATTTGATGCCTCTTTGGCTGCCCTCAAGTCAACATGTACATTACCCTCCAACTTTATGTCTTCAGATCTTCATACCTACAATGAAACAGAATCACCTAATGGGAAGCTTTCTTATGGATCATATGCTACTGAACAATTTGATCCTGACACTCTATTGCCATCAACATACCCAGCATTCAAGGGTAACTCAAGTTTTACAAGGGTAATTTTACCAAAAGTATCTGAGCGGAATAGTTGGAATCAGGAGTCACTGCAAGGAGTATTTGATTGTCCAACGAGTAATTATTTTTCCAATCAAAATGTGAACCCTGCTGGCAAACAAATCGAATACAGCACTATGATGGATCCTGATGCCCACCTTGCAAAGAAAAATGGATCCTTCTCATCTGGGGTTCCAGTGCAGTTTCTAGGATCTGCTGGATCTGTGCTAAAGGTACTTTTCATGCTACTTCGCTCATGCTTTGGCCTAGTTATTTCAGAAGCCTTCACCTCTGCTCTATTTTCACATGGCTTTACTACCTAGAGAACAGTATTGTAATAAGATCTTTATTAGCAAACTTAAAATTTGGCAATTAATAGTATGAATTTGATACCAAATCTGTAATGGTTATTAATATTCATCTTTTGCAGGCTGTTGATGCAAGAAGTCTAACACCTCAAAATTATTCTTATTGTCAAGTAGAGAGTAACATGCCTCCTTTCAACTATGATGAAGTTACCACTGAAAACCTCCCTTCTTCAAACACCACTTCGACCAAGTTAAGGATGCGCTGGACGCCTGAGCTCCATGAGCAGTTTGTTGAAGCTGTTAGTATGTTGGGCGGAAGTGAAAGTAGGTTACTTTTTTACCTGAGATTAATTTTATTTTAATCATACTTTGCTCGTTGAAGTATCGGGCTATGGGCCATACTTCCAGTTCTCTCACGCTTCTGCAGACAGTTTCATTCCCTTTTCTTCATGCAGAAGCCACTCCTAAAGCTATCCAGAAGGTCATGAAGGTCAAAGGTTTAACTATATACCATGTGAAAAGCCATCTACAGGTCTATATTCGCACTGCTGTGTTTTCAATGCTGTTTCCAATGTCTATGTAGCACTTTCATCAAATTTTCTGATAGCCATGTTTCATTTTTCTGTAGAAGTACCGTGCAGTTCAACATCGTCCCGAATCCTCTGATAGTAAGTCTGTCTGTCTATCTATTGTAGCAATTTGATTTTAATGTCGTATCCACAAAAAAAATTGATTTTAATGTCGGTATCCCCAGGTATTCGATACCTTTTAGTATTTTAGTGAATATGGCGTTGCAGTAAATTATTATTTGGTAAAGTTTGATAAATTTAAAATTTTACCTATTTTTCGTCCTTTTTTTCTAGCAGGTGAACCACCGAAGAGAAGTAACCTGATTGATGAAGTTTCCTTGTCACAGTTCAAGTGAGATGATCTTTAATTGCATGGACCGTATATAACCTGTTATGGGAACAGTCATTTATGAGTTTTCGCATATGTGCCAACCTTAAAGAAATCTTGATTAACCTGTTTACATCCCTGTGTTTCTTGGCTGAGTAGATCATTGCACATCTCGTTTTTGCCCTTTCTATTTGGTCCTAGTCTTTTTGTACAGTTTTTGTATATCTCTTTTCTAGGTTAATATAGTTTAAAGTAGGGTCACCCATACAGTAGTTTCCCCTCGGAAAATCGGTTTTACATTCATTTTCCATATTTGTTATGTGCTAATTCACTTTTTGAAGAAAAAAAGAAATTTGTTTGTATTCTTAATTTTTCTATTTGTTGCAGAGAATCGAATAACGTAGAGGGATTAAGGACTCAGATTGGCCTGCAGAAACAGCTTTATGAACAACTAGAGGTATGCATATTCTTTCAAGATACGGTGCCCGTTGTTTTTTATAAAATTTTACTGGGCACCAAAAGAAAACATATGCACACTTCTTTTTTTATAGATCCAAAGAAAGCTGCAATTACAAGTCGAAGAACATAGCAAGTACCTTGAAATGATAATTGCGAAGCAGAGTGAGAGCCTAAAGAAGCTTGGAGCATTACCAGGTTGTCAAGATCGGTCCCAGTCAGTTTTGGGCACCGGTACAGCAAGTGAGGAACGGACTTTATCCACTAATTCAGCAGAACAAATTAAGGAAATGAATGCTCACAGATAATTCTTAAACTAGTGACTTTATTTATGTGATCTCATGGGCTCTAGAAGGCAGTTTTGTTCGGAAAAGGGTTGCTCGTTGTTGCAGAAAGGGAGAAGCAGATAGCAGTTTCGTACCGAGTTGAACTTTTCTTGATATTTGCCACTGTGGTATGCCTTTGGTACACAGATTTTATCTTCGTGAGATATGGAGCTTTTTTCGTTTTACTTGTGTGAGGCTGTGAGCTACGGTTATGTTGTAACAGAACGGGACTGTAGTTCACCATTCATAAATATCATCAGAGTCAACGCATTGTTGACCTGTATACGTTTTGCATCAGAAACAAAGACCACGGACATTTGCCCCCTGTTTTGTTATTGTTGCGTTATAGTATAGTTCGGTGATGGTCACCAACAACAGGAACGGGACTACATGGTGATGAAATTGAGTGCAAATTTGTTCCAGATGTATACAAGAAGATACAGCACATGTCCCAATGGTAGTAGGCGAACTGCTGAAGAGGAGCGTTCCATTGGAACTAGACTGATCAGACAGACGTTCAAGCTGTCTGGGGAGCCCTGATGTATGGCTGAAGAAACTGCAGCCAGACAGGGGTAGGCAGCGCCATCTTCAACTCTTGGGCCGTGTACAGCTTGTTGCGGCGCAGCCCTTCCAGCATCTTCGTTTGCCGTGAACAGAGCAGCTTACTTTTATCAGAATTCAGAAGTCACACTCACACCCTAGTAGCGGGGAAGTGCAGAGGGAAATGCGTGCTTACTTTAGTGGTGACTGGCGTGTAGGCGGCGGCGCTCTGAAGCGGCCTAGCCGTCGCCGGCTGCTCCTCGTTAACGACGACGATCTCGGCCACCTTGGCTTCCACCTCGCTGGGCGCCGCCTCGCGGAGGCCGGCGTAGGGGAGCATGGAGTGGCACGCCGCGCAGTCGCTCTGCATGAACACCTTCCGCCCGCCCTGATGCCTGCGCAACCAAAACTCACGCCAGAACAGTAAGGAAATTGAGGAAACGAGAAACAAAACAAGGGTTCTCCACCCCTCTGCCAATGAGCTCGCGCGCTTACTACCCGTCCTTCGGCCACGGGTAGGCCGGGCAGGCGGCGCCGTCGTTGGACGCCGCCGAAGCGACGGCCGCGGCGCTGAAGAATCCGGCGCCGATGCCCATGGCGTTTCCCTCGAGCTGCAGGAACTTGAGCGTTTGTGATGATCAGGGGGCCGGGTTCCTCGCTGCTCTGTGGTTGGTGGAGCTCGCGCGTTTGTGATGATCTGTCGCCCAATGCCGCTGCTCCCTGCAGATAAGAGGAGGGGCCATGGGATGTGCCTCTGCTCTGTGGATTGGCTCACGTGGACGGACGCGGGTCCGTGACGGCGAGTCATCCACGGCGAGCAACACGACGAACATAATTTTTTCCCCTTTTTCGAAGAGGACGACGAGCAGATTACCTTACCGGCGGTCCGGCGCGCGGAGAGCAGGAATTATTATATTTAGAGAAAAAGAGGCTCGATATTGCAGCCCGTGAGCTGTATGGCGAATGGAGGCCCAGGAAAAACTGCAGGCCGCGACCTATAGGGAGGCTGATGAGCTTATCGCTTCTGCGGGCCCATTTGGTTACGTCCTTAGTTCTACTGTTTTTTTTTTTTTTGAGGACATACTGTTTGTTCAGGACAACTCTTTGGTCGTGACTTCGCTAAAAAAAATCTCGCTCGTGAGTGGTGACTCCGGTCCCGGCTTCCACACAAATGCATGGAGACTTTTTCAAAACGGGAGAGAGAGAGAGATGTATACTTCTACTAGAACACAAGGATCATGTTGTCCATAAAGAAATGACATTCCCTTTCCACCGCCCATAAACTGATAGAGACGCTTCGGCATGAAATGGAACAGTTGACTTGTTGCTTGGATATGAATTGCCCATGGACAATTATACCCTCCCTTGATAGCATATGAAAACACCAAGCCCACGGTCTTTCGCTGCAACAAAAGAAAAAGAAATTCGTACCTCCAAGACATTTTGGAGTTTGAAACGATAGGAAGATTAATGTGATCTGAATTATATATAAGATTATTGGAGCATGTGGTTTCCTGTAATTAGTTCAAAGGCTTCACAGTTCACACTGAGCTCATTGTGCAACTTTAGACTGAAAGGGATGTCTTAATACTAGTGGGGAGGGGTCACCTGACTCCCTATCTCGTTTCATACTAGATAACAACGACATAAGCAGTACGTTCTCACCGCGCTGATGATGGCCAGTTGACAGGATGACTCCATTGAAAGTTTATCCCAAGTCTTGTCCGCATCCATTGCTACCCCCGAACAACCATGTTCATCAAAAGCTTGCAGCAGGATGCAAGGCATGACCTGACGTTAATTAAATTCGTGGCTGCCGTCCAGTTATCTTGTTTCTTATTATGGATGTGTATTCATTTTCATTGATGCCGCTCGATCGGTCATTCGGCTGGAATCCGATTGCGAGGCAGGGTTCCCTCGTGCGAGCTTTCTTTCCAAGCTGCAAAGGGCAACTGCTGCATGTGGGCCCATGGAGGTGTGTTCACCGGCTTCTTCTTTTTTGATCTTCCACCGGCTTCTTCTGGCATTCCACGAGACGGAAACCGCTCGCGGAGTTTGCCCACAGAGAGCAAGAGAGCAGCAACAAATGCAGGCAGGCAGCCTCCCACCGGTGCGCTCTACTCCGGCCGGCCATGGCAACTTGCTCCCTCTGCCTCTGCCTCTGCCTCTGCCATCGCACCTACCCGTCAGCCTCTAATCACCTCGCCTACTTACTACTACCAATTAACGCAAGCCGTGATAGATGAAGCTTTTGCAGTGGGCACAGGACTCAGGATTGGTGTCCTCACACGGCCTGCAGACGGAAACCAGTGGGCGCACACAAGCACAAGCGACAATGTTTCCTACGACTACTCCTACCGTCCTAGGTACTAGGACTATAGTACTCCTCCTTTAGGGCATCCATGCAATTAAGGGCATCATCAATCTCGTCCGCCGCGATGGGATCACCGCGACCAAGTCAGCCGGCCGGCCGGTCGGGGACCATGCGGCCGGGTCCCTGCGCATGTGTCCAGCAATCCAGCTCTTGTCGATATTTTTTAGTACTACTTTCTTGGGTCTGGTTAGCTTCAAATTTAGCTTGGTGGACACTAGTCATGGTTTACTGAAATAACCGCCGATAATATCTCAATTATCGTCAATTATCGTCATGCTGTCGTCAAACTGGGAATACGCGGAACTTGTGCTCATTCAAGTCCAACACAGCATTCAAATTAAGCACCATTGTTCACAAAAATCACTGCCATTCCTAAAAAAGATCACACTGCCACCACTCTGTACACAGCTTTCATGTGTAACAGGCAGAGCCCATTAACCCAGCATGTTCCGTGCAAATCCAATTAAGTTGATTCTCGTGGAACTCTTGTGTGTACATCGTATCCGTACGTGCTACTTCGTGTGTGGAAACAGAAATTTGGTTGTACGTTGCTATATACGACTTGGACGTAAGCGCATATTAATAAAATTCATGTACCGGCATGGATCGATTTCTGACCGACTCATCTGAACTCAAAGGTCACACAGATTGGCAGCGGTCTCCAACGTGTCGCTTGTTTGTCGACGCTTCTCTCGTGGATTGGTACGACATACGAGAGCATATTAATTGATTAGACTGATGTACGCGGAAGTTGTGTGCTCATTTAGTTTCCAATGCAATAGCCATTTTACTAACCAAAAAAATAACAATATGAATGTGTAACATGCAGCGCCCAGCATGTTCAATCCAGATCCAAGGTTCACTCTGGAGAACATCGTAGAGGTCTTGTCATTGTTCGAAAAAGAATGGTGAAGCTCTCGGCCATCAGTGGACGAATGCACGAGCGGACAAAAAGTGAGCACGATGATGACCGGATGATTTCCTTGAGTGTATTACTACACCCGGTAGAACGTAACCATTGTTAACTGTTACACATTATTTCATTGTTTTCAAATTATAATGAACATAATCATACTTTTTGGAACTTTATGTAATAAAAGAACTAATATTTTCACATGTTAATAGTCAAATGTTATATTTAAAAGTTAATAAATGGTTATAGTCCATATTCACAAAGCTGCTCATGGGAGTTATTAGACGTAGACAAAAGACAAAGTGACTTTACGATAGAGTTATCACATTGTAACGATATTGTGTTTTGTTGCAGCTGCAAAACAGTTTGCAGTGTATCCATCGTCAATATTGATGTTAACATATGCAAGTAAAATTATGTACGGATCCATTAATGATCAATTTAATGGGAAGTCGTTCCTTGTAGCAGACTGAAAACAGTTTGTGAGGAACAAATTGCATTGATTACGGCTACTAGAATCAACAGGTACAAACAAGATGGTTTTTGCTATAATAGTCAATTTCGTCCCTTAACTATCGTTCAAAACTTGATTTCGTACCTCGACTTTCAAAATGTCTGATGTAATCCTTGAATTTTGGTGTAATACAATTTCATCCTTCAACCATCGTTCAAAACCTCATTTCATCTCTTAACTTTCAAAATGTCTGATTTAATCCTTGAACTTTAGTTGGTAAATTCAGTTTCATCACTGGTCCGACGTTGATGTCCACATGGCATGCCACATTAGCTCCGAGTCGAATTCCAAATTGATCTTTCTCTCAAATAGTAATTTTGTTTTGAATCTATAGGGATCATTGTGCTATAAGTAATTTAACAAAACAAGATCCGACGTGGATATATATATTTTTTGTACTTTTGATATTTTAAATTCAATAATTTGAATGTGTTATGTCAATACAATGTTTGAATATA
Source organism: Chloris gayana (assembly GCA_031894775.1). Taxonomy (NCBI): domain Eukaryota; kingdom Viridiplantae; phylum Streptophyta; class Magnoliopsida; order Poales; family Poaceae; genus Chloris; species Chloris gayana. The sequence continues at coordinate 3,442,476 of JAUNZO010004234.1, read as the reverse complement.
TTTTTCATTTGTAACTTATTTTACAGACAAGACCGAAGTGGTATATAAAATGTTAAGATAACCAATACATCCAAGTGTCACGTTAAAAAAACAATGGTTTAAACAAACTTTTAAACAAAGAGTTATTGTTTAAGAGAAAAATGAATTTGGAATTTAACTCAGAGCATGCCACGTGGACTTTGACGACGGCTCGAGGAGATTTTAGGGGAGGAACTAGATGTACGGGTGGTTTTAAAAAACTGTTGGAGATGAGTTTTTAGATTAAATCTCCTATTATTTGATTTAGAGAGAGTTTTTAGGCCTCTCGAAGATGCTCTAACATCTGTTGTTGTGCTCCCAATTCCATGCACTAGTAGTCTAAGTACTAGTCTACTAGCTGCACCGTGGCAGCACTCCTGGCTTGTTTCGTGCATGGCCATGGCGCGATGTGGCTTTTACTGCTCATTCATCAAATTGGATCCCACGTATGGCGCGGCAGAAATAGGAGGCACTCTTCGTCAAAACGGGGACCCCAAGGGGAGCGTCACTGTGCCACCAGCGCAAGCAGTGTCTGTCATACATATACGTACTTTGTCAAATTGAAGTACGCTACGTGCAGCAGACGCCTCCAAAGGCAAACTGAGCATCTTAAAAGGTTTTTGGATGATCACTACTAATATGTGAGATGCAGCCTTATTTAGGTTAGTTTTGATCAAATAATATGGTTGGCTATGCAAAATTAATCAAGTTGTTATTCCTGCAAATAAAATGTTGCTCAATGTTTATTTTTAGAAAATGAAAAGTAGTTTTGGGCAATTTGAGAATGTTGCACGTACAGTCGTATAATGAAAAGTAGGTTTTAAACGAAGGAAGTAGAGAAGTACTGTAGTAGTATAATGTTGTTTTCCGGCATGCAGTAATAAATTGAGTAAAAGCTCGTGAGGTCCACACGTCATGATGCAGTAAAAGCTTTTCACGGTCATAGTGATTACCTTGTCCTCTCTCGTTCCCTTACCTTGGTGTATATAAAGAGCAGTGGGTTAGCACTCCGATCCTCAAGGGCGGCTAGTAATATCTGGCGGCCAGCTTTGAGGAAGAGAGCAGAGAGAGAGAGAGAGGATGGCCTCAAAGCCCGGCCCTCTCAGCCGGTGGCCATGGCAGGAGCTTGGAAACTACAAGGTACGCCATTGTTTATACTAGTATATATTAGCGCATGATCCTCGATGTATAGTTTTGAGAAGTAACTGACATGTTGAATAATATGGTGTGAAGTATGCGCTGCTGGCTCCATGGGCGGTGCGCAGCACCTACAGGTTCTTGAGGAGCAGCGGGAGCGAGGAGAGGGACCTGATGAGCTTCTTCGTGTTGCCGGTGCTGCTGCTGCGGCTCCTCTACAGCCAGGTCTGGATCAGCGTCTCCCGCCACCAGACGGCCCGGAGCAAGCACAGGATCGTCAACAAGAGCCTCGACTTCGACCAGGTCGACAGGGAGCGCAACTGGTAATACTTGTATAATTAACCTTTTAATTACATATCCGAAGGAAATGGAAAACATATATAATTGAATGCGGGTGTGGTAGTGGTACTAGAGAAGGAAGAACGTTTATGATGGAATGGAACACACCTAAAATTCCCCTTGTCTTGTCGCCGGATGTATCTGCAAATTAATACCAGATCGGGGTATAGTGTTAACCAATAAATCGGGCGGGGTGCAGGGACGACCAGATCGTGCTGACGGCGCTGCTGTTCTACGTGGTGATCGCGTTGGTGCCGATGGCGCAAGGGGTGCCGTGGTGGAACTCCATGGGGCTGCTGGTGTCCGTGCTGCTGCACGTCGGCCCCGTCGAGTTCCTCTACTACTGGTTCCACCGCGCCCTGCACCACCACTACCTCTACGCACGCTACCACTCGCACCACCACGCATCCATCGTCACGGAGCCAATCACCTGTAGGAGGGGCTTCTGCTTTTTCATCCATTTATTAATTTAGCAGCCAGTTACTAGTTGATAATGAATTAATGGATTTTGGGCAGCGGTGATCCACCCGTTCGCGGAGGAGGTTGTCTACTTCGTCCTGTTCGCCATCCCGCTGCTGAGCACGGTGGGCACCAAGACGGCGTCCGTGGTGGTGGCCAACGGCTACCTCGTCTACATCGACTTCATGAACTACCTGGGCCACTGCAACTTCGAGCTCGTCCCCAAGTGGCTCTTCGACGTCTTCCCGCCGCTCAAGTACCTCATGTACACGCCGTCGTAAGTAATTCTATTTGCTGCCTTCATATGCATTTTCGTTCCCAACAAATTAAAAGCATCTGACGATTGTAGTATATGGTTGCTTGGACCAAAAAATAAAAAAATAAATGTTGGCAGGTTCCACTCGCTCCACCACACGCAGTTCCGCACCAACTACTCGCTCTTCATGCCCTTCTACGACTACCTGTACGGGACGCTGGACAAGTCGAGCGAGGACCTGTACGAGCGCACGCTGCACGGGCGGGAGGAGGCGCCCGACGTCGTGCACCTGACGCACCTGACCACGCCGGAGTCCGTCTTCCACCTCCGCCTCGGCTTCGCGTCGCTCGCATCGGCGCCGCTCGCGTCCCGGCTGCGCGTCGGCGGGGCGGCGCACCCGCTCGCCGCCCTCGTCTCGCGCTTCGGAACCACCTTCAGGTCCGAGGCCAACAGGCTCGACAAGCTCAACACGGAGACATGGGTCGTGCCCAGATACACCTCGCAGGTATTCCTAGTAACTTTTTTTTACCGAGTAAACACAACACCTGTTCTATTCATGCAAGCTGATATCCGTTCTCTGTGCAGTACCTGTCCAAGGATGGTGCCTACGCAGTGAGCCGTCTGATCGACAAGGCTGTCTCGGACGCAGAAGCATGTGGCGCCAGAGTGCTCACGCTCGGCCTCCTGAACCAGGTCCACCTGCCTCCCTCCTCTTCTTTACTCCACCCACCCTTCATCAACTTTTTACGATGCCTGCTACTACCTCCGTTCCATAATGTAAGCATTTCTAGAATCCCGAGATGAAAATAGTCAAGGCAGGAAAAGTCATATATACCCCTCATTTTACACTACCTCATCAATTCTCACCCACCCACCAACCCACTAGATTTTGTCTTATCCCTAGGAATGCTTACATTATGGACAAACATTTGAATGCTTCAAATGCTTACATAGTGGAACGGAGGAAGTACTAGTACTACAAGCACTGTCGGCAAGTTGGCAGTCGTTTATTACGGCAGTTATTATATATAGTTGTCACATAAAAAAATCTTACTTTTTAAGAGTACTTAAATAAAGTTTAATTATAAAATAAATCACATGACCCTAGACTAATTTATAAGACGAATCTATTGAGGTTAATTAAGTCATGATTAGAAGACGGTTACTGTAGCATCACTTTAGCAAAACATAGATTAATTAAGCTCATTAGATTCATCTCGAAAATTAGCACCAATCTGTCAATAGGGTTTTGTCATTAAATTAATCGAAATATTCATAAATAGTAAGATTCTCTTTGATGTGACGATGCTTAAATTTTAAAGGGAAGAAACGAACGGGCCATAGTCAGTGCATTGGACCATCTCATTTAACCCCTGCAATTGCCATCCAGCCAGCACTTGCATCGGCGTAGCAGCATGCAAAAATATCTGAAACGCATACTAGGTTGCAATTTACTCCTATCTGCATGGCAGAGTACAGCAGTGATACTTCATTACTCTGTATAGGATTCCATGAGTTGAATTTTTGCAGGCATACGAGTTGAACAAGAACGGGGAGCTCTACGTTATCAGGAAGCCTAGCCTCAGGACCAAGATCGTCGACGGGACCAGCCTGGCCGTCGCTGCCGTTCTTCACATGATCCCGCACGGCACCAACGACGTGCTCCTCCTGGGAAACGCAACCAAGATGCCCGTCGTCTTAGCGCTGGCCCTCTGCGAGCGCGAGATCCAGGTTCGGGTGGTGGATGAGGACCTGTACGAGACTCTGAAACAGGAGCTGCGTCCGGAAATGCACAAGCACCTGCTTATTTCTCGCACTTATCACAGCAGCCAGGTCTGCTTTTATGTTCCTTGAGTCCTTGCATTTTGGGTGATTTGTCGTCACTCGAGCTCGAGTTGATTAATTCGAATAATAATACTGTGATTAGGTGTGGCTCGTGGGCGACGGGCTGACGGATGAGCAGCAGAGGGGAGCCCAGGAAGGTGTCCATTTCGTGCCCTACTCGCAGTTCCCTCCCAACGCCATCCGCCAGGACTGCGTCTACCACAGCACCCCAGCCTTGCAAGTCCCGGACTCGTTCGAGAACCTACATGCCTGCGAGGTACAGTATATAGTACACGATTAATGGTTCTTGCCTGGTGGTTGCTAATTGAATTCGTGGATCGGTGCCTTCTTCTTCGTCAGAACTGGCTGCCGCGGAGGGTGATGAGCGCGTGGCGCGCGGCGGGCATCGTCCACGCGCTGGAGAAGTGGGACGCGCACGAGTGCGGCGCCGCGGTCACCGGCGTCGACAAGGCATGGAGCGCCGCGCTGGCACGCGGCTTCCGCCCCTTCGACTGCTCCTCTACTGCGCCTTCTTCTGCCAAATAAGGATCCAACCTAGTATATGCTATGATGAAGCGTCGGTTCATCAAGCCGTAGCAACTCTAGTACTAGCAAAAGCGTGGCTTGTTTATCTCCGTGTTCCCCTACGACTGTGTGTTCTGGGTCAAGAATAGCAGGTGGTTAAACGTTGGAGTATAGACATCATCCCTCTTCCATAATCGTGATACCACTATGTTATGTACTCGATTCATGATCTCTCTTTTTTTTCTTATAAGAACGATTCATGCTCTCCAAGTAAAGCACTCGCTTCTTCAGCGTATGGTGATCGTCTCAAACCCAATATGTATATGTTCGGCCTGGCCCAACAAGACGTGGCCCTATACTACGGGCCCAACCTAATAATCTCAGCCCACGCTCGGACACGTGGCGCACCCGCCTGGCCCCGAACTGGCAGTCCAACTCTGACTTCTCCCAGTTGGCTCCTACCCATCCCTCGAAACTCCCAGGCGGCCATCCAATTGGGAACCGACGGTTCAGATGGCCAACACGGCTCCAAATTCGAGACGCACCTCGGCCCATCCTCCGACCTATCCCACGCTTTCGGCCCCACGCCGATAACGAGATCCCAACTGTCCCCGGTGGAACCAACGGTCCCGATCGCCCCACGTCCCGCTCCTTTCCGGCGCACACGCGCTTGAACGCGCACGGGTCCATTCTCCATTCCAACCGAACCAACCTCTCGCCCGCCCGTGATGCCTCCACGGCGGCGCCGGCGCGGCGACCTCGCCTTCGCAGCGTTGGCGGCGGTCGCGCTGGCAACAGCCGTGGGAGTCGCCGGAGCCGACGGCGGCGCCGAGTTCGATTACCGGAAGCTGTCGGGGATTATCATCCCGGGGTTCGCGTCCACGCAGCTGCGCGCCTGGTCCGTGCTGGACTGCCCCTACTCGCCGTTCGACTTCAACCCCCTCGACTCCGTCTGGCTCGACACCGGCAAGGTCCAAATCCCTACCTACCTGTCCCGTACCACCTATTAGTACACATCTCCTAATATCTGGTTACTGCTTTGCTCGTGCTTATCTGTCATTTTTTAGATTATTATATGAATTAGCTCTCATTATAGTTTTTTTTATTTGTTTGTTCACGTGATGTAGACATACTCATGTACCGCACAGATTCACTATTGAGCTGCCTAGCCATTGGCCTGTCATCGTACTTTTGCTTATTTTAGTTACCTTCTAGCCCTGGTTTTGGACAGGGGACCAGACTTTGTTGTGATTATTCTGGAGCTGGATTGGAAATTCCTTTCTGGGAAAGAGTGCCATCAAAACCATATCCAATAAAAAGTTTGGAACAACTTGTATACGTACAATGCCACCAATTGCTTCAATTTCTGTCCTCAATTTCCAGAAGAATGGAAAGCTCGTCTTAGCTGCCACGAACGGTTTTACTATAAATCAACTACTAAAATCTGTAGTCTAGCATACAACTACGAATATCCATATGTCACTGGCCTCATTACATGACAATGTCTTGTTCATTCCAAACTACTCTACTATAGGGCACGCTATGATGTTTGCACAAGGAAAAAAATATTTGGAGTGTAGAGGTTATATGGGCTGGTATCCATTATCCAAATCTGCTGGTTTTGACGTGTTCAATGTCGTGCAGCTTTTTTCTGCGGTCAATTGCTGGCTTAAATGCATGCTGCTTGAACCTTATAATCAGACAGACCATCCGGAATGCAAATCGAGGCCTGATAGTGGTCTTTCTGCAATTACAGAGCTGGATCCTGGTTATATAACAGGTAAACTTATACCATGCTTGGTTTCCTTTGTACTAATTTCATAATTTGATGCATGAGTTTTACAGCATGTACTGTGGTAATATATTTAGTAATTTGTAGTTTATATGTCATATTAAGTGAGGCTTCTCCTGTATTCAGTTTTACATGAGTTCACAGGCTGTATTCCAAAGCATAGGAGTAGCAAGTTGATATGACTAGTCACTAGTCAGTAATGATTAATGCCTTAGTCCTGGTCAAAAATAATTTGTGCGGATACAATCTTTCAGCAGCTAGTTTTTGATAACCAGATTTTCTGAAGCTTTGCACCTCTCTGCGAATCTATGTGCATCTGTTATCAAATAACAATATCCTGAATACTGATAGTGCAGTGATGGTGATCTTTTAAGTTCGCATGGAAATGAGCCTTTTGGGTACGATCAATACTCATATTTGTGCAATTCAAAAAAAAAAAAAAAACTCATATTTGTGATTTAAGTTTGCACAGCGTGGAACTATCCATCCCATTCGTTATCTACACTAAAAAAGATGAAGACATGTAAAGCTTATCTGATGTGTTTTTTGTTGGGCAAGGTTTCAGGTCCTCTCTCTTCAGTATGGAAAGAATGGGTTAAATGGTGTGTGGAGTTTGGTATTGAAGCCAATGCTATTATTGCTGTTCCTTATGATTGGAGGCTACCCCCTCGATGCTTGAGGAGAGGGATCTGTACTTTCACAAATTAAAGTTTGTAACATAACACTCTACTATTCATCTTGCTATGTAGCAACAGGTTTCCTCAGCTGATCGGGTTTGCTGATTCATGTATCATCTTTGATGTAGGTTGACTTTTGAAATTGCTTTGAAACTTCGAGGAGGCCCATCATTGGTGTTTGCTCATTCAATGGGAAACAATGTGTTTCGGTACTTTTTGGAGTGGTTAAAACTAGAAATTGCTCCCAAGCACTACATCCAATGGCTTGACGAGCATATACATGCATACTTTGCAGTTGGTATATTCACCAGAAAGAACTCCACTTTGTACCCTGACTATCTTTTATCTTCACGTTTTTTGAAAAAAAAATTCTGTGCTTTTAGGTGCTCCTCTTCTCGGATCTACTGAAGCAATCAGAGCAGCTCTTTCTGGAGCAACTTTTGGTCTTCCAGTCAGTGAGGTCTGTCTTTCTTTGAAATTTATTCTTACCTCGATAACTCCTATCATCGAATGTCTGTTCTGCTAGTACAGGGTTCAGTTCTGTGTTTTTTTGCCAACGCTGTGCTGAGCTTATGGTTTTACAGATTATAATTCTGTTTTGTTATTCAAAAAAATAATTTCGGTTTTCGGTGTTACGTAGCCTAGTAAGGCTGTACGGGTATAGTTTTTTTCCTTGATTTCAGCTCATGTTGCTTTTACCTAGGTCTCCTAACTGTGAAATCATGGTTAAGATGTTCATGACTTCACATGAAGTATGATATTGGTTGCCTTTCGTTCTTTCAGGTTGATTTGATGTTAACCATACCATTTTTTTTTGGGTTTAGATACTACCATGAAGGAATCGAACTGTGTCCAGACTTTGTAGCTGTCATTGTTGTCCATTTATATTGTCATTTTTGTTTGTCACATCTGTTGGTATAGTTCTTTACTGTTTTTTTTACTCAACAAGAACAACTACATTGTTTTCAGGGGACAGCACGATTAATGTTCAATTCATTTGGTTCTTCTTTATGGCTTATGCCATTTTCCAAATACTGCAAAGCTGATAATATATACTGGAAGCATTTTTTTGAGGGAAAGGGAGGGTGTGCACATAGTCAACAATGTGATGAAATGGAATATATTTCACACTACTCTGGATGGCCCACAGACCTTATCAGTATTGAGGTTCCTACAGTTCGAGGTTCTTTGTACAAATCACTTTCTTTGTTTCTGTCATGTATATGGTTTTGCTTTCACTAAGCAGGTGTACCTTTTCTTTTCTTTCCTGCTTTATTATCTGGACAGATGTCTCGGCGTACCCATCCATGACGGATATAACTGAGAACATCACGTCGATCATGGAGTGTGGAAAGCCAACTCTCTTGTCATTTTCTGCCAGAGAAGTTTCAGATGGTACCTTGTTTAAAACAATAGAGGATTATGACCCTCAGAGCAAGGCACTTCTTTATCAGCTTGAGAAGTAAGTCTATTATTTTAGACCCATTAGTACTTTACATAGATTCGCCTTTCAATCAGACAAGAAAATTCTATGCTAGTGGAGGTGAGCCAGTTGGCTCAGTTTTTCTCTCTCTTTCCTTTTTCTTTTTGAAGCATTTGGCTCAGCCTGCCTAACTAGTTTACAGGGTACTTATGACGTTGCCGGAAAGGGAAACCTTATCCTCCCGACTCTTTCCCCTGCAACAGTAAAAACCAGGCGAAGCGGAAGGCGATTCTTGCGGCGGCAAATCGGCCGGCCCCCTCACCTCTGATGGCCTAGCCGTCGGTGGAGGAGGGTGGCCCGGCCTCCGTCGTCCGCTCCTTGTAGTCCCTACGCCTATCGCTCCCGGCGAAGGCCGCTAGGGTTAGGGTTCCTCCGGCTTGCTCCGACTAGGAGGCGACGGTGGCGGCTTGTGTCGTCGACTCGTCGTTGTACTTGCCGGTGTGTAGGCCAGTAGAAGGCTGTGTTGCAGCGGTGGAGGCCAGGCGAAGGAGTCGTCCCTGCTGCTGAATAAGGTATCACGGCCCCCTTCGCTTCGTTTGTCTCCCGTCCGGCTCAGGTGGCCGTCCTTGCTCTGGAGTTGTACGGGAGCGACGAATTCAGCGGCTGGTGTTCATAGAGTCTTCTTCCTCGCGGTGGTGTCGTCATCATCTGTGAGAGCCTTTTGTGCCGGCGGTGATTCTGCTAGTGGTGGCTTCGGTCCGGAGTGTTCGTCGGTGCAGTGGCCGCTATGGGCAGGGTCCGTGGCGGCTGCGTTTACCGGCGCTGGCAGCGGGCCAGTGTGTCCTTAGTCACCGGTGATGCGGTGGTGCCGGTGCGTCTTGGGAATAATGTCTCCCGAAGCCTCCTCCATGTTGACGGCGATTTGCTCTCCGGCGCCGTTGGCGGGCTAGTGGAGATGGGGTCTTTCAGGGATCCCTCAACAGGGGAGCTCGCTGGTGCTTTTGCCGTCGTTTGGTCCAAGGTACCTCTCACGCGTGGTGACACAAAGGGAGAGCGATGCTCCTCGTCGCACACCAGATTCAGTATCTTGGTGATCTCTCGAAGGACGCGATTATTTCTCTGCGTATAGATGTAGGTTTGTTGTGTGTGGTGTGTGTTGAAAGTTATGATCTTTGTACACGCGAACAGATACTACATTTATACACAGTTTTGAGAGGTACTTATGACGTTTGGGATGCACTAACAACCAAGCAATAATCAAAATATGTTTTATAAGACCTTGTACTTCAATCTGTGTTGATCTCAGGTACTACCAGGGTGATCCAGTTCTCAATCCTCTCACGCCCTGGGAGAGACCCCCAATAAAGAATGTATTTTGCATTTACGGAATTGATTTAAAGACAGAGGTACAACTTGGAATTTTTCTTTAATATGTAAAGTATACCACTACCTCTTGTAAAACCAACACCATTCTGAGATTCATGATTTTCAATCAAACAGGTCGGATACTATTTTGCACCAAGTGGCAAACCATATCCAGATAACTGGATAATAACTGATATAATTTATGAGTTTGAAGGGTCCCTACTATCAAGGCAGGTATCATACATCTGTAGCCTTTGTTTCAGGATGCTTCCATAGTCTCTGTCAATAATTTTCTGACAAGAGTAGTCATTTGATTTCAATTTGTTTCATTTAGCTGTCCATATGGATTCTTCTTTGCTATCACCTTTATTTTTGTAAAGAAAAAATTGCTAATCCTGTGAGATCTTTGCTAAATTAAAACAGTTGGGAGTTGGGAACCCTTACCTTGATATTTCAGTTCCCTTTCTCTATTGCTGTAGTTGGAAGTATCCATATTTGAATTCTTAATGAAATTCTGCAAAATTGGAGACAAAAACAGCCTGCTTATAGAGAATGTTGTAGTTAAATAAATAGTTGAAACATGTATACAATGTTAAGGGCGTTGTTTTTCTAGATAAAACTATCACACTCATATGTTTTGAGCAATACAAGTATACAACGTTAAGGCCTCCTTTGGAACGCAGGAATGAAAAATATAGGAACAATAAGGTCAAAAAAATGTAGGAACAAGAAAAACTTAGGAATTGGATATGGTTGCATATGCAAAACAGAGGATTAGAAAACACAGGAATTTAATCCTAAGTTGGTCTTTGGATGAGCAAAGGAAAAATATAGGAATCTTAGGATCAAGTTAAATACTGATAGTGTATCTCAGTTAATTTAACTCTAGTTAGAACAATTACACCTAACTTAGCTCTGCACACGTGTCCAACCACAAGTCTCTATTATTAGTTGGTCAATACCTATTACTTCATGTGCGCTTGTCATTAGCTAGTCAAAGCTTACTTCTGATGGTGAGTAACTCGGTGACAACTAGCAAAGAAGCAGCAGTTTCTTCATGAAGGAAGGCAGGCAGCAGTTTCTTCCTGTATTATTCCTTTGCTCTATTCATGTGAACCAAAGGCATGGATAGGGATAAATCCTATAGGATTTCATTCCAACATTTTTCCTTCAAACCAAAGGGACCCTAACATAGTTATTTTTCCTTATTTTCCATTTTTTCTTGGTGACATGTGGGGTCCCTTGTCTCACTAACAGTGGTAGATAAGGGATTGTGGAATTTGCATTGGAAGGTTATTTTTTTTAAGCATGATGGGCTATTTATAACGTTAGTTTTTCTTACCAGATCAGGTAATTCTGTTTCCGGAAAGCCTAACAATATAAGTGGTGATGGAACGGTATGTGTTACCAAATGGAATTCTTACTCCAAGTCAACATATTTCTTGAGATATCTAAACTGGATTGTTTGAGAAATTGAATAGCTGTTTCATAGCAGGTATCCTATAACTCTCTCTCATGGTGCAAAAATTGGCTTGGGCCAAAAGTGAACATAACAAGGGCTCCACAGGTATCCTATTCTGCATTCTGCTTGTGGTGTATCCTAAGCATGACAAACCTGAGGCCTGAATATTATATATTTTTTAGGCTAAGTTAACCAACATTGTTTATTCTTCTCTTGTAGTATTATCAAATATTCTCTTTTAGTATTATCAAAATCTTACTGTGCCTTCCTGATTGTGGCCTATCCTACACTTTTTGTAGGCAGAACATGATGGTTCTGACTTACAAACACGCATGAATATTGAGCACCATCATGGCCAGGATATACTCCCAAACATGACTAGAGCTCCACATGTGAAGTATATAACCTACTATGAAGATGCTGAAAGTATTCCAGGATGGAGAACAGCAGTTTGGGAGCTTGATAAAGGTGCATATCTAGAGTTTATTTTTTCTTATGTATATTGTACTTTGGTTTTTGCACTTTTCCTTATTACTTGCCAGTTGCCATCACTGCATTTTTTTCTACGAGGATCATCTTTGAAACTTTACGAGCTTCCGCCTTTAGCACAGAATGCATATTTATACAGTTGGGTGTGTTTGTGGGCTTTCCACTATATGCATTCACCGTAACTAATCAAGTGCTTCTAACAGCCAATCACAGGAATATTGTTAGGACGCCAGTGCTAATGCGTGAATTGTGGCTTGAAATGTGGCATGATATGCACCCTGAATCAAAATCAAAATTTGTGACGAAAGGTTTGCTTCAACTTGAAACTCTTGAAGTGTATGTTCCTTTGTTTTGACTCAGTTTTTCAAGTCACTGAGAAAGGTGCACAAACAGCTTTCCGTGGCCCCTTGAGAAACGAAGATTGTCGCTGGGACTATGCAAAGGCTCGGTGTGCCTTCCCGGAGCACTGCGAGTACAGGTTTGCAACCCAGTCTTCCGTAGTTTCATGTTTTTCCATTTCAGTTTTGTCAGTCATTTTCTAGTTAATGTATATTCAGGTACACGTTCGGAGATGTCCATCTGGGAATGAGCTGCAGGCTTAAAAACACTTCAACTAACCTCCTTCAACAGTATCTCTGAAGTATGTTGCATCCTTGCATCATTTTGCCTCTGTAGCGAAAATTACACCTGACATGTTCTATATTGACATACTGCAGATTATTTTGTTGAGCTTGGACACGGGGAATGATGGCCCACCCTTTTTTGCTGGGCAGTGAGAACACTCTCGGCACAGCGGAGGCACTTGGAAGTAAGGAAATATTTCCAGTGTCGTGAAGCTTCACGAGATCTCGCTGGTGTGTATAGTAAACACGGACAGAAATTAACGGTCTTGAAGAATGGTAGGTGTTCTACATTAGCTGTCTGAAAAGACACTCTCGATTAACCACCTTAGATACGAGTTGGCCTTAAGGAAATTAGCGTTCATCTTTAAGTTATATTGGCAATTTATTGCTGCGACGCGCCTCCATCGTGAAGTTTATTTGATGTCAAATGGATTAGCCTTTGGCACGATGAGTTACGTGACTATATGGATAAAGGATAATGTAAGAGTTTTAGTAAATGCATTTATCATTTCTGATGTATGCATAATCTACACTGATTGCTTTTTTTTTGCGGGTAACCCTTTTATGAATTGTATTCGTGCTAACATAATTGATGACCTCATGACCACGTAAGCCAGCACGTGATTACCTCTGCCGCAAGTATAATTCTTGCCAAGAGGATATGTTCTTTGTGTTTCATTGGTGGCAGCATAAAACACGAGGCCATAGGAAGGATCCAGGTGCAGGATTATTCATGGTCTATATACTGCTCGAGTAGAAGAATGTAAGCGCACGTGAATTTCGTTGATTTTTGTTAGCCTTGTCAAATGCGCGAGTCACACTTCTAGATGGCCGGCTTCTCCCAGAAACGTAAACGCACTTTCTAGCGCTAACAAAGAGAGAGCTACACGAACAATGCAAACCAACCACGCGTTGGAGCAGGATTGGAGCTCAGAGTTGAGAGGATCCCCGTCCTCTCCTGGGCACGCTAGGAATTCTCGACGAAAGCAACTACTGCTGCGGCCACCAGATCGTCATCTGACGGCCGCGAGGACTCCCAACGAACTCGGACCGAATCCCCTTGTCCGCCAACACAGCCTCACGGCGAAGCCAGTGCGAACCCGCGCCTTCCAATTTAGACCCGACGACTCCAGAAGCTTCCTCCATTAATCTAGTCTCTCTTGCTTTATTTATCGCTCCGCCCCCGTCCCAGATCCACGCGTTTTGTTGTACCTGCTGTTTGTTCTTCCTGTTCCTTGTTCGGTCTGCGAAATTTGCAGAGATTTCTTCCCAGTCTGCACGGATACCAGCTAAATGGCGGAGGTAAGGCTCGCCTCGTTCAATTGCTTGATTCATTTGGTCCTTGAGGTTATCAATTCAATCGCACGGCGCCGTGCCGCTGTGAAAAAGGGGATCTGATCTGACTGGTATATTACTATGTGTTAATGGCGGCAGGAAGGGTACAAGGTGACGCTGAACGTGTACGACCTGAGCAACGGCCTCGCCCGGCAGCTCTCCACCTCCTTCCTCGGCAAGCCCATCGAGGCCATATGGTGAGCTCGCCGTTCCCCTGCTCGGATCTCCTCAACCTTGCGCAATCGGATGATTTCTCTAACCCGTCGCTTGATTCGCAGGCACACGGGCGTGGTGGTGTACGGTAACGAGTACTACTTCGGCGGCGGGATCCAGTCGTCGCCGGTGGGGACGACGCCGTACGGGCGGCCGCTGCGGACGGTGGAGCTGGGCGTGACGCACATCCCGCGCGAGGTGTTCGAGGACTACCTCCGTGACATCGCGCCGCGCTACACGGCCGAGACCTACCGCTTGCTCACTCACAACTGCAACAACTTCAGCAACGAGGTGGCCCAGTTCCTCGTCGGCGCCGGCATCCCAGAGTACATCCTCAACCTCCCCTCCGAGGTCATGTCCAGCCCCATGGGCCCGCTCATCATGCCCATGATCCAGAACCTCGAGGCCACGCTCCGCAACAACACGGCGCCGGAGACCACGCAGTTCGTCCCCACCGCCGCATCCGTCTCCGTGCCGCCACCAACCCAGAAGAAAGCCGACGCGCCTAGTCCCGCGCCGGCCGCCGGGGGCTCTGACGCCAAGCGTGAAGAGAAAAAGCCTGCGACCGAGGAAACAACGGCTCCTGCGGACCCGCTCGGGAGCGCGAGGGGCAAGGTGCAGGAGGAGGTGATGAGGGAGTTCGCGGCGATCATGGCGAGCGGGACGCTGCGGGCCAGCGAGGCGGCAGCGCTGGCGATGCGCCGGGTCATGGAGCGCCACGGTGACGGCGCCACCATGCAGCAGAGCTAATAAGATGATGATCGCAGCGAAGCAATTGCAAGCATGTTCAGCTGATTCATGCTGCTTCTGCTCTGCCGGATGAACTTATCAGTCTCATTGATTTGTGGTTGTTGAATTGCGACCTGCCTATCCATCGAATGATTAAGGGCCTGTTCGTTTGCCCCTATCTAATTTTTAGAGGGTCAAATCAAAGAGATTTTTATTATTTTAGAAGTACTTAAATAAAGTTTCAATCTCGAAACTAATCGCAGACTCCCTATCTAATTCACGAGACGAATCCAACGAGAGTAATTATAGTGTTATTAGAAGATGTTTACTCAGTAGCATCACTGTAGCAGAAACATAGATTAATTAGGATCATTAGATTCGCCTCGCAAATTAGAGGGGGTCGCGACATAGGTTTTGTTATTAAATTAATAAAAATACTACTAAACAAGTAAGATTCTCTTTGATGTGACAATATCTAAATTTTAGAGGTGGAAACGAACGGGGCCTAATTTGACAAGATGTTAAAAATGTCTGTATGCATGTTTTCTAGGAATACTTTTTTTATTGCTTTCAACTATTTTGGCTAAACGAGATTCACTACTTAACTTCAGATTCTTGAACCAAGACTCACTGCCTTTAAAAATAAAAAAAGAATTGAGTCTCTCCTTTTCTTTTTATTATTTAAACTAAATAATTCAGGCTCACTGTTAGCTGGAACAGTAACTCTTGCAAAGCATGCACTCTACTAAAATTGGAAAATGTGTAACGGAAGGCAGAGTCCTTTTTTTCTCCATTTGGAAATTAACATAAGAAATACAGTAGCTGGAATCACTAGAAGCCCCGGATAATTATATACTATCCAAAATTATTGTCATGGTTGATTTAAAAAATATTATATATTTTATCTTAATTTTTTAATATAACATATAATTTTTATATTTAAGTCAGATGAATGACTAAATCGTAACTATAATTATAGAACAGATGAAATGTTTAATAATCTTCTAATTAGAATGAATAAAAAAGATTCTTAGTGTGATCTTATTCACTAGTCAGCTGCTTCTTGCTAAGCAAGGTTTGTTGGTCTGTTAGTAAAATAGAAACGTGGACACATCACAACCCAGCCATCTTTGATACACATTGCTAGTGGCGAAACTTAACTATAGTTAAAGGGGTTATGTCCCATGTCATCACTAGTTAAGATAGTCCATGAGGCCAACGTCCTCTGAACTCATGCTAAAGTTTCGCTCTTGCATATAACAAAATAATATAGCTCACAACAGAAAACTAGCGGGGCTAAGGGCCCGTTTGGATCCTAGAAGCGATTCAGAAAATCTAGATTGTAGAATAGATTTCGGAAGCTTGATTTTGTCTAAAATCTGCTTATGTTGTTTGGATAACAGCTACCAGCAGCTATGTGCCTGTGGATTCTTGACTCGATGGACTCACTTTCAGCTTTTTTTTTCATTCTGTCACATCGAACAGCAAGATGAGCTCTCGAGTCACGTGGTGTGCAGAGCTCCGTCTCTTCAAGCGGCACGAACGCCAACACGCTTCAACCAAAAAAAAAGAGGCAGTAGCTGACCGTAGCACACCCATGCCAGCTACCGGGATTCTGAAAATCCGGTACCCGGATTCCAAAATTTTCGTCAGAATCCACTCTGTTTGGAGGCCCAGTAGCTTCCACCATCCGGATTCTGAAAATCCGATGCCTTCCAAACGGGGCCTAACGTTAACATCACGAATCAGAACTATAAAAACTACCAACACCAACCGTTTGACTCATGTTCAACAACTTACCAAACGGTGCAGTGGAATACGATAGAAACATAATCTATAAAAAAATATCAGTTCTCATTCTCTATCACATGGAGTAGTAAAAAACGTATGTACTTTTTTTAGCTCAAACGTTTGTTACAAAATCGTGAAAAAGAAAATAAACAATCAAGCGCTCCGAATAGTAATCTGTTTGATTCACCTGTGTGGCTGTGGCGTCAGCTAACCGCCTCAAAAGGGACGGCGTGCGGGCCCGTCTCCACTCTCAACCACCTCACGGCTCGTGCGCCTCACGCACGCGGTGGAAACGGAGGCGCCGCGACGACGGCGAGCGACGCCAATCGTGACCGTCCGTCAAAGATCGACGGCTGTGATTAGTGTAAACAGGCAGGCCCCAGTGCAGCATTGGGTGGACTCACCGTCCAGGTCCGGCCACCGCATCTGTCCTCAATCCTGTGCCCGTTGCTCCGTGTGGTATCATCTGTGGCCAGGAGGCTCAGGTGTGCCTTCCCAATTTAGCTTTCGGATAACAATTTCCCAATTGTTGATGCTTCGGCTTTTCCGTGCCGCTTCGAAAGAAAGATGAACTTTTGGCATAATATTGACATGTTTTGATTGATTAAGACCAGCATTGATATGATAACTCTAGATGTTAATCTTATATATATATTTTTATCTAGATCACCAATCTATTCTGTCAAACATATGATATACCTTTTTTATTCTTATTTCTTTTATTAGTTCATGAGTGTTGCTATTTACTAACCAGTAGAAGATACAGTGGATAATGAACAGAACTTTCTATTTTTACTCTATAATAATTTTTATTATTTTTACACGATGTACTACTATGTACTAAAATGGACAAAAACTGCAGCAGCAAAGGCAACTTGAAGGCCGCCACAGAGAAACCCAAAACGTGCGAGACATCGTCACTGTGAAAGGTCACCAGCTCATCCTATCTTTCACAAATCCCCCGCAAACAGCACCACTCGTATGGTCCACTCACTCACAACCACGTCATCTCTCTCCATCGTGAGATTGGCTGCTTTCTGTGTTTGCTGTTTTGGCAGTGCACCAGAAAAACATGGTAATCCGGACCTAATCAAGTGCTCCAATCCCCACGCCTCCGAGCCTACCCTTCGGATCCGAGCCTGTTTATGCTAATCGCACTTCAACCCCTGAACCTTTAACTATTACTACAAACAAGTATAAGCATTGTGATTGTTCTTTTCCAACTTAGTTTTTTTCTTAAAAAAAATCACATAGGATTTCACTAAAACTGTGCCTCAACAAAGTTTCTGATACAAATTAATAACTATCGACAATAGAATTTACCTCTCTAAACACTTTGAACCTATTAAAGCTACCACATAAGCTTTTTCCATAATCAACATATGAATAATGCTAAATATGGAACATAAGTACAACTCATTTTGTCTATCATCTACTCCCTCCATCCCGAATATTTGACATTCTAAGCTCATCCATTTTTCCCGTAATGTTTGGCATTCTCACTTTCCGAGACACCTTTCTCTCTTCGCAATACACATCTATCTCTATCTCTTTCCTCCTCGTTTCATGCGCACCTACTTTATTCCTTCTCTTCTTAATCTCTCGTGTCCAGCAGCTATAATGCCAAACATATTGGGACGGAGGAGTACAATATATGCTCCAATCTATACTTAACTTTCACTAGAAAGGACAACATGTAATTTTTAAATTCTATAATATTACTTTATTACATACATTTTATTATACAATACCTCATCTAATGGATGTTATAACGGAATAATAAATCTTTTTTAGTAGTAAAGATGAGGAAGACTTGCATGCTGCATCCACCTTTCTTTTAAGAAAAAAATCATGTACATGTTGTAATCCCATAACAACGGAATAACAAATCATCCAAGGGTGAGCCTGCAAAGAGTTCTGGCGCCTGCCTGTCATCCGAACCTTCCTGAACCGGCGTCCTGGTTCACCATCCCGAACCGGACTCAAACCCGCACCCATGCCTCATCTCTCTCGCCTTCCCTATTCATCTCTTCTCTCTCTTTCTCATCTCGTAGTAGTAACTCCTCTTCGCTTCTTCCGAAGCGGTGCGGGCTGAAGCGAACGAGGACGAGCTCGCACCAGCGTACCGCGCACACTCTCACCCACCAATTCCCACTCCGCCTTCGGGCTCGCCGCAAACGCTCCCGCGGCCACCTCCGATCAGGCATTGGATCCCTCCCCGCTCGCCGCCGGCCGGGCGGCTCATCGCCGATTTTTGTGGGATTTTTCTGTGGCCCCTTCTGTGACCTCTGGGTCCCGAGATCGCCCCCAATCGGTAATGTGGGCTCTGATCCCTTCACTTCACGGAATTTGAGATGGATTCACCTGGTTTCGCTGCTAATTTCTGCTGTTTTTGATCGGTTTTGTCGAGGCTGCAGAATGGCGCAGAGCAATTGGGAAGCAGATAAGATGTGAGTGATTTTGATGTGTTTTCCGGCTAGTTTCTGCTGTTTTTTTCCTGCTCGGCAGGGATTGATTTCCGATGGTTATGGTGCAGGCTCGATGTGTATATCTATGACTATCTACTGAAGAGAAACCTGCAGACAACGGCGAAGGCGTTCATGGCGGAGGGCAAGGTTGCTGCTGATCCAGTCGGTAATCGTCGCCGCTGCTTCTATTACTTCGTCCTTTTGTACTCGCTGCTGGAATGGGTTTTATTTGCCACTGAGTTGGGCAATTGTCTGGTGACCGGAATTCGAATTTGAATATAGCTTCGGATTTGAGATGCGTTGAAGAGTTGGTGGTTTTTTTTCCTCCTGAAATAGGGCTCGGGATTTGGAATATAGATTGTAGATTGTTGTTCGGCTAGATGAGAGTAGAGAATTCGAAATTCAATGGGATTTGGAGAGTTCAGTGCAAAATATGCCCAGCGAATCCCCAAAGTACTGTTGTAGTTATGAAACTTGAAGAGGACTTTAGGGAAGCTTGAGGTGATACAAGGTGCATAATTTTCGTGGGAAATCAACAGATTTGTTCTGTTTACATAAAAGAGCTGTCATTTGCATATTTTTCTTGATGCTCATGCGCATGAAAGTTGGTAATTAGTAATGCAGTCCACGATGTGACTAAAGTTATTTTGTCATGGTTTCATTTAAGGAGTGCTCTATTTGATATGCAAACGCAATATATTGTTAGCTATTTTTTACTTTTACATTTCCTAGGCCTATATCTGTTTAGGTAATTGCATGCATTTTTAATGTCAACTGTTTGGTGGTACCGTATGATGCTTGCAAAGTAGAAGCGGCATGGCTGCTGTTCTTATAGTAAACATGATGCATCTTGATGCATGTTTCTACCATCTGCCAATACGCTAGTATTAGTGATTTAGTTTAATGTTGTAATTATCCTGATGAACAATATCCAATTCAATTTTTCTCAATTTTCAATGCTTGCTCAACGCTTCAAGTTTTCTGAATATTCAAATTGTTACAAGAAATCCTTTATCATTGTTCTTGATTGAATTGGTTATGCATAAGCCATGGAGATGGTAATTTTGGGAAAGCTGAAGGGTGTCTTCGTATGCAAATCTTTTCAACACGAACAGTCATGATAAAAACAGAAATTAACTCAAGATTTCCACATGCATTTTTATCTAGTACGTAGCAAATATTTTTTGTCGTATATAGCTGCTTGACATGCTTGTATGCAATTAGAAGTATGTTAATTTAAATATAAATGCTTCCCCACTCAAAAGATCTCGTCATGTTATTTCGGCAATTAGAACTATGTCTTTCCATTGGTTTGTTTTACATACATGACTTATACCGATTGCCATTATGTTTACTTGACTTATGAATTGTAATGCAGCAATTGATGCCCCTGGTGGGTTTCTCTTTGAGTGGTGGTCCGTCTTCTGGGATATCTTCATTGCAAGAACAAATGAGAAACATTCTGAGGTTGCAGCTGCATACCTAGAGGTAGCTTGGAGTTACTTAATTTTTCTTGATGCAAAATGGATTTTCTTAATTTTCTTGACACAAAATGGAATTTTTTAATTCACTGTGCACCCATTTTTATTTTGATGCCATTGATTAATTTCTGTTGAAAATATAGGCTCAACAAATAAAAGCGAGGAGCACCAACAGCAGATGCAGATGCAGCAGTTGCAACTTATGCAACAAAGACATGCTCAGCTTCAGCGAACTAATCCAAGCCATCCCTCACTTAATGGTCCTATAAACGCTTTAAATTCTGATGGTATTTTGGGCCCATCAACAGCTAGTGTTTTAGCTGCCAAGATGTATGAAGAGCGCTTGAAGCATCCACACTCAATGGACTCTGAGGGATCACAGCTTCTTGATGCTAGTAGAATGGCCCTTCTCAAGTCAGCAGCAACAAACCATGCAGGGTGATTCCCATCCCCTCTTTTTTACACTTGCACAAAAGGAATAGGGGAAAAGTCAAAATGAATGTGTTTGTATTATGGTCACTAAACTTATCTTTTTTTTTTCTTCTGAAAATAGGCAATTAGTTCCCGGAACTCCTGGAAACGTGTCTACAACTCTTCAGCAAATCCAGGCCCGAAATCAGCAAACAATTGTGAGTTTTTGGTCCAATCTTGCATCTTCTGCTTGTTTGTTAAAACTATGTGCTAATATCCCAAATATTCTTTTTTTTTATCAGGACATTAAGAGTGAAGGTAACATGGGAGTACCGCAAAGATCATTGCCCATGGATCCATCATCCTTATACGGACAGGGAATAATTCAGCCTAAACCTGGGTTGGGTGGTGCAGGTATGCCTTCTTCCTATGCCACCAAAGCTAGTTCTATGCTTATAAAGGCATTTTGTAGAATAGCCTGCCTTGCCTCTGCAGATATATATTACTGCTCCAGTACCAAATAAGTGAAGTTTTGGACATAAAATATGGCAAAAAAAAAGCTTCGGCCACTGTTTTATGTTGTAATATGCTTGTGTAGTATAGAAACTATAGTGCAACTACTATCTAATCAGATCTAAGATGTGCTATTTAAATAGGAGAGTGTAGTGATGGTCAGATTTTAGATATTCTGACTTCCATGCAACTTGAAACTTACTTACTTGAACTGGAGGCAGTAATATCAATTTATGTTTTCAAGTTGGTTGTGTCTTACATTGTAACTGTATTTTTCTTGTCATTTTTGCACTAGAAATGAATCCTGATATAAGAATGGGATATGGATTAGTTGGCTTGTAACGTTTTGATCTCTAATTTATTCTGTACGGTATCTTTTAGCTTGTGTGACAGATGGATATGATTGCCAGTAATTAACTTACTACTTCCTTTTTTTAAAAAAAATTGGTGGGTTGTTGGTTTAAATGGATCCCCTCTTGTAAATAATGAGCAGTAGCATTTTTCTCTTTGGTATACTCTTTCTTTTCTCTTGAGATGCTTTCTGTTTTCAACAGGACTGAGCCAAGGTGTGAGCGGTTTACCCTTGAAGGGCTGGCCATTAACAGTAAGCTCTGCAGTAATCTATTAACCTTATGTGTTCATATGTTTATTTAGAATCTAACCACTTCCACCTATCAATATTGGTAATGCCATCTTGCAGGGAATTGACCAACTGCGACCGAATTTAGGTGCTCAAATGCAGAAGCCGTTTCTTTCAACACAATCACAATTCCAACTTATGTCACCGCAACAACAACAACAATTCTTAGCACAGGCCCAAGCACAAGGGAGCCTTAGCAACTCTTCTAATTATGGGGATATGGATCCCCGCAGATTTACAGCACTGGCCAGAGGTGGTTTGAATGGTAAAGATGGGCAACCAACTGGAACCGATGGGTGCATTAGTTCACCTATGCAATCCAGTTCACCAAAAGTCAGACCAGACCAAGAGTACATGATGAAGGTTGGGTTGCTTTTAAAATTTGCTTTTATTGCATTGAGTTTTAGTCCTTAGGTTTAAATGTCAGCTCTAGTTTTTTGGAATTTAACCTATGTGGAAACTTTCCAGATGCAGCAGTCATCTTCGCAGCAACCACAGGAGCAGCTTCAACAGCAGCAACAGCAGCAACAGCAGAGCCAGCAGCAACAAATGCAACAGGTACTGACATATTTCATGTTATATTCTTGGAAGTTGGTTCACATGTGGACTTGCTCCTGTTGAATTGAAACCGAAAATCTTCCCTGTTATAACATATTTTCGGCTTCTACTACTGTACTTCTATTAACAACAGTATAGCCTTCAATCCCAAGAAGGTAGGGTAGGCTGCTGTACTTCTATCAAAGAATCACAAATTTATTCTGAGATTGATATACTGTGCTGAGAAGGGCAGCCCGGGCACAGTGGTAAAGCTGCTGCCTTGTAACCATGAGGGCACAGGTTTAAGTCCTGTAGAAATGTAGAGAAAGGCTGCGTACACAAGACCCAAGTGGTCAGATCCTTCCCAGACCTTGCGCAAGCAGGAGCTACATGCACCGGCTTGCCCTTTTATAATATAGTGTGCTGAATGAAAAACTAAGATGTTTATTTGAGGAAGCCTAAAAAATCATTTGTGCTTACACTCCACAGGGGTCTGATGACCTTTTTCTGTTATATCATAGTTGGCATGAAGTCATCGGCTGTGGAAATAATACTTTCCTTCAAAAGATGGAAAGAGAGTATCATAAAACAATTGAGAAGTGACATGATGAGCAGTGTTAGCAGGATTTGAGTTAAAAGCATATGAAGTTAGGTGCAACTATTCTAGGAGAATCAGTGCTTAAAGTATCTCTGACTCGCATATATTCATTGTGTTCTTCTATGCGGTGCAATAAAAGCTGGTGAAATCAGCTGGGAGCCTAACACCATGCGACTAACAAACCAAATGTTTATCTGAGTTGACTAACAACCAATTCTAATTGATGCTAATTGAAACAATTCAATCCGCAAGCAATGGGCTGACGACCTAACTCGGTAACTCTGGGCGTCACCCTTCTTCCTGCTGGTGTAGTGCCGGCCCCACATAACATGAAAACTGGTGATATCAGCTGGGATGGTTGTTGTGTTCTCATATAGAGAGGTTTTGTATTAAGTAGTCCTTGGCTATTTATTGTTATTAGTTATTGCTAGATTTACCTGCAATTTGGTTCTCAAGAACTGATGTGCTTTTTCTTATTATCTTATATCTGCCCCTGATTCTGCAATTATTTATTATATCCAGAACAATAGAAAAAGGAAGCAACCTACATCTTCAGGACCAGCAAACAGTACTGGTACAGGGAACACTGTGGGTCCTTCAGCCAACTCTCCACCCTCTACACCATCCACACATACTCCTGGGGATGGACTTGGAATGGCTGGTAATGTGCGCCATGTTCCGAAGAATTTAATGATGTACGGTGCGGATGGAGCTGGACTTGCCTCTTCTTCAAATCAAATGGTACTCTTTGTTTAAAGTATATTCCTGGCTTATATTATGATTTTAAACAGGTAAGTTAGCTCAAATGATTGTATGTCACAGGATGATTTGGAGCATTTTGGTGATGTTGGCTCTTTGGATGATAATGTTGAATCCTTCTTATCCAATGATGATGGAGATGCCAGGGATATTTTTGCTGCACTCAAGAGAAGTCCGGCAGAGCCTAATCCTGCAGCTTCAAAAGGTGATATTTCTGATGCTCTTGATTGTTTTTCAAGCATCAAATGACATGCCCTTTTGTTTTAAGGTTTTACCTTCAGTGAAGTAAATTGTTGGCGCACAAGCAACAGCAAAGTTGTTTGCTGTCATTTTTCTTCAGATGGAAAGATTTTGGCTAGTGCTGGACATGAGAAGAAGGTACTCAATGTCATGCTGGATGTGTATTATGTTGTGAAAAAACTTAAAACTCTTCCCCCCCCCCCGTTTTTTTTTTGCATAGTTGATGGTTCTAAATGTGATATACTTGGTGTCTGTGTTATAGGCTGTACTTTGGAACATGGAAAATTTCCAGACGCAGTATCTCCCAGAAGAGCATTCCCTTATAATTACTGATGTCCGTTTCAGACCTAACACTAGTCAGCTGGCCACATCATCTTTCGATAGAACCATCAAACTATGGAATGCTGGAGAGGTAAGTTCTGTCTACATATTCTAGGCAATAGGGGATTGTCCTCTGATAGCAATATTATGCTTATGCATTCCCACTCAATACAGATTTGCGTTTGGTACAGTCTTGCATAATTAACATGTTTTGCAGCCTGGATTCTCTCTACACACGTTCACTGGGCATGGCTTCCAGGTGACATCGTTAGATTTTCATCCAAAGAAGACAGACCTTTTGTGTTCCTGTGATGGCAATGGTGAGATCCGGTACTGGAATGTCACCCAGCCTACGTGTATACGTGTCATGAAGGTTAGCACTACTATTTCTACCACGCCATATTCCTAAATGATTGCATCGAAAAGAAATTATTGAGTTAGTAGTTCAGTGACTCTAGCCTCACCTGACTGTCTTTCTTGTTCAGGGTGGTACTGCCCAAGTTCGATTTCAACCTAATGCTGGGCAATTTTTAGCTGCAGCTGCTGAAAATGTGGTTTCCATATTTGATATTGAGACACATGGCAAAAAATACACCCTGCAGGTTCTGTTCTTGAATACCAGTGTAACTTCTTTTTCATTGGTAGTATTGCTTTACAAGTAGCCTGCACATATGATGGAATTATATTATTGTGGTGAATCTCTTTCTTTTCAGGGTTTTACCTGTACTTATTTGCCTTTTGCCATTAAACCTGAAGTACTCAGTTTTTAATCTCAGGGCCATAACACAGATGTGCAGTCAGTTTGCTGGGATAACAGTGGGGAATTCCTTGCTTCTGTGAGTCAGGACCTAGTTAAGGTCTGGTCAGTATCATCAGGAGAGTGCATTCACGAGCTTAGCTCCAATGGAAACAAGTTCCATTCCTGTGTGTTCCACCCGAGCTATACCAATCTCTTGGTGATTGGAGGCTACCAGGTAATCCATTGAGTTTAATAATATTTAATTTAATTTAAGTTAAGTTAATCTTCCTATTGATGGAGTATGTTGCTATCTATTTTTGTATGAGTAAATCTGTTGCCCTACATGTCCTTTGACAAGTTTGTTTCATTGTTTTTGACATTAAAAGATGAACCTGCATAAGCTTAAGGAAATGCATCCTGTAGTGCCAAGTCTAGCACTTTTCTAAGATGGCTAGCTATGGTGGTTTGGAATGACTGATGGCTGATACTGCAACTGTTATCGCATTCACTAGTGTAGCTTGTTTTCTAGTAATTTCTCATTACTATTTTTAATCTCTGTAGTCTCTGGAGCTGTGGAACATGGTGAAGAACCAGAGCATGACAGTACAAGCCCATGAAGGTTTAATCGCTGCACTGGCACAATCACCGGTCACTGGGATGGTGGCTTCTGCGAGTCATGACAACTCTGTCAAGTTGTGGAAATAACATTAACAACAATAACAAAGCAGCTAGATAGAATTTTTTTTCTGGATAATTGATATTTCTCCGGCTGATGCATAAAATGGGGTGAGTTGGGTACGATGATTCTATTGTACTTCGGGAAATAAGGATGAGTAGTAACCTATGGTGGTTGAGCTGTTTTAGTGCTGATTGCAGTGAGTTTGTGCATGGGTTGTATTTATCTTAATAGGGTCGTGTAGCTCAGATAAAACAGAGAGGAATAGAACAGAGGCTTAAAGTGGCCGTTTGTTTTATTTATATTTATATGATGTATCATATGCAACAGTACATTGCCTGTTCAATTGGAACTCACCTGCAATTAGCATCTGTTAGGAATATTGATTGCGTCCACTTCTAATGAGCGTGATCAGCATGAACAGGAACAGGTTGGTTTTCAATGCATGGTCAAAATGAAGGCCTTGCAGGAAACCGTAAGATGATTGCATCCTTCTCTGATGCTATTAACAATCGAGCTGTGCATGTTGTCAAAATCCTTATTATGGGCGAGAAAGGTAAAAACGGGAAGGAGAGGGGCAACAATTTTTGGCATTTATAAAACTATATCTGGTAACTGGTGACGTGGTTTTCTGTAATACTACATGTCAAAATTGATGTTGATTCTTTGAGTTATGTTTGACTATTTATTTTATTCAAAGTATTTATTTAAATATATTTAAAACTACAAATTGATTTCGTATTTTTTAAATGATTATAATTATTAAAAATTATAACAAGGTATATGATAAATTTTATTTTTTCAATAAGACGAATGACCAATAGTAAATAAAAGGTTTAATAAACTAAAACACAACAAGATAAATTTTGAAATGGATAGAGTATAATGCAGTGTTCATATAGGAACAAGTGGGGAGAGGGACGGCCATATTGCAAGATGATCATACCCAAGTGCACCTTGCTCTTCGTCGGCGAAACTCCCGGTTCTTGATCACGAGGCCGAAAATTTTCACTATTGTTAATTCCTCGTGCTGCAACCGTGAGGGGATCGGATCTTTTTAGGAGTGCGCTTCTTGTTTTGATATTGTCTGCACCGCACGCGGTGTGCTGCTGCTTTCAATTCTACCATAGCTGCTGTATGTGCAAAGTATCCGCCTACCGTTTCAGATCCTTGACTTTTGGTACCTTGTCTCCTTGGCGAGATTGGCAACTTGTCACGGTTCATCAATACCTCCCTCGTACCTTCTTCTCGCAGCTGCACACTGAATTCAGACGCGGTATCGATCGGTGCCACTACACTAGACATGCGGACGGACTTGGTTCTGTTTACTACTGCTGCACTTTCTGGCTCACAGTACTACTATTACGCACTGCCTAGCTAGAAAAAGCCTGCAAATAATTTTTGAACTGAATAGAAGCATTTCTTGCTGGCTAGTAGTAGTACTACTACTACCCACCACCGCCATGTACTTCGAAAGGAGTCAATAACTCACTGCTATATATAGACAACGGAATGAATGGGGCGATCGATAGAGAAACAATCTAAATATATAATTAAAAAAAGGTACGAAGCAGCGTTCATGAAAGTCGAGTACCGAGGGCGTGTATTCATCAAGGAAACAAGGAGTCCAACTTGAAACTGGCATTTGAGCCTATTGGAAGCGTCCATCACAAAAGAGAAAATCCTAGCAAGGCAGGTATTGAAAGGTGAGGTTGGCACCCGATTGCCCGCCGTAGTTTCGCCGAAAAAAATGGTTAAGAAAGTAAGTATATTGAAGAGAGATTACAAGATAGTAACTCCCTTTACAATCAATGAACTTTAGAGCATATATATAGACACATAGCGATGTGATACCAGGAGTATTAACGAGCGCAGAGTAAGAAACCAGTTAATACAGAATATTGGTGTGGAACGAGGGAGATCTCTGGTTATGGAGGCGCGAAGCACACCATTCTTCTTGGCTCTCGTCTCCGTATTAGCTCTTGTTGTTGCCGCCAGTTGCGCATCAAGAAGGGATGCTCGTGCTCCAGGTAATCCATTCGGCAGTCGTACATAGCAGCAGTGTTCATGTGCTTTTTTTTTAAGAAAAAAGAGAAACAGCAGTGTTCATGTGCTTTTTTTTTAAAAAAAGAGAAATAGCAGTGTTCATGTGAGTGACGATGGAATGGTGCAGGGGCCAGCGAGCTGGAGCTGGTGGTGAGCCCGCAGGACGACTCCAAGTGCGAGGTGATGGTGCCGTGCGGGCGAGACAACTGCTGCGCCTACTGCAGAGGCATTGGGCTCAGGGGCAACGCCTTCTGCACTTTCAAGCCCGACTTTCAGTTCTACTGCTGCTGCATCATCATTACCGCGCATCATCATCAAGCTTTATTATCACCAATTCCAGCCATAACGGCCAGCGGAATACACACAGACGCGATGAAGTGCTCTCTCTAGAGGAATTTCTTTTTTTTGCTTGAAAAAGAAGAGGAATCTCACTTGAAAAGATTAATACCGATAAAAATAAATTTCTCCCAGCAGCAGTATACTCGATCGTGCGAATAGCTGTCCCTTTCAGCGCCCTCTTCCTCTGGTCTTGTCTGCGCTGCAAGTGGTGCCTTACCTCTGCCTGTTTAGTGCCGAGTATCCGCGTAGTGCGTCTTTTTTCAGCCTTGACTCCTGGCCCCTTGCGATGCATGTACGTGTCTTTTTTTTTTCAGCATGAGTACATCGGAGGAGTGCGATGACACTAGTTTGTTTGAGCTCACAAGGTAAGATCATCGCTGAACATCTTATTACCTACGTAGAACGTTGTTCAGGCTTTTATTCCTCGGGAAAATCTGGACGAATGAAGCAGTGCAAGATATAGGAGACTAAAAGGAGTAAATTCTTTCATCTAACTAAGACGAGAGCAGTAACAAATTAATTTAGCATTTTTTGCAAAGGAACAAAAGGCACAATAACTGCTACTCCATCTGTTCCAAAATGTAAGCATTTGTTGACTTTTCGAATTGTGTTTGACCACTTGTCTTATTCAAAAAATTAGTGAAAAAATAAAAACAAATACATCACATTTAAAATATATCTAACAATAAATCAAAGTATAACAAAATAATCAATATTTTTGTAATTTTTTTAATAAGACAAACGGTCAAATTTAATTCTGAAAAGTCAATAAATGCTTATATTTTGGAATGGAGGTAGTACGTTGTAATTTGACTCAAATAGAAGCTTCTATTCAGGATACTGCAGCTATCATATATACATACTATGAGTAGAAAGAAGGGAATGAATGAGCTGGCAGTGCGGTGGCGATCGATCGACATCATATCGATGAAGCCATCAAGCAGCAGTATCAACCAGCGTTGACGAAGGGTGTGTTCGTTTTCAGGTATATAATTTTTAGAGGGGTCAAATTAAAGAGAATTTTATCATTTTGGAGTACTAAATAAAGTCTAATCTCGAAACTAATTGCAGACTCCTTATCTAATTCACGAGACGAATCCAACGAGGGTAATTATGATGTTATTAGAAGATGTTTACTGTAGCATCACTGTAGCAAAACATAGATTAATTAGGATCGTTAGATTCGTCTCGCAAATTAGAGGGGGTCGTGACATAGGTTTTGTCATTAAATTAATAAAAGTACTTACTAAATAGTAAGATTCTCTTTGATGTGATGGGTATAATTTTTAGAGGGCAGGAAACGAACAGGGCCGAAAGTCCAATTCTGAAGACATAACACATTCAATGCAAGGCAATTGATGCGGAGTCGAGCTTGAAACTGAAGGCACTTGGTTTATTTTTATTACAGGCGTCCGTCGTAGTCTAATTAGGAATAATGGTTACCCTGGCTGATCCTACCAGCAAGTCAATAACCCATGCGCCAGAAATGCAGATTTCTTTGACTGGTAGAGTGGAAGCATTGCTGCTGCCTTGAGTAGTTGAGTCACCATCTGGGAAGGTTCATGGACAGCTATATAACCGATGGTGGAGTCAATGAAATGCAATAACTTCCATAGGAAAGCTTGGATTGAAGAAACATGCATATGGTGACTGACGCTACAGAAAGAGGAGGTTAGGGGGGCATTGCTGTAGTAGATCAGTAGGCACATCTCATTACTCAACTCTGTCGGAGAAGAAGGCAAGTCAAGGCGTAGGGTTGGTTGAGGAGATAGATGAGCACATGCAGGCAGTGCAGCAGGCCGAACTATTGAAGAAGGTTTGAGCAAGTCAGGAGAGGAGGGAAGGAGGCCAGTTCCTCCGAGAGCCGTTCATGGATCAATGCAAAAGCTAATGGTCCCTCGATCGAGTTGACATGGATGAGTACGGGCGATTATTTGGCCAATGGAGAAAGCCAAGATATGTGCACATCTCTATCCATGAATAACAAAGCAAAGAAAAGCAGCGGTTGTCCTTGCCGCGAAGCAGTTGCATTTGCATGGACCTGACCGCCTACGCATTGCATGTTCTTGTCATTGTTAACATACAGTTCGGTAGATGCAACACGGTGATTAATTAATGCGAATGCAAATTGCTCCCTCTGGCCACTTTCCTCGTGAGGTAAAGCAGCGCTTTCAGGCGCCCCCAACGTACCTGCGATTGGGTCTATCTATCTCTTGTTTTTATTGCGATTCGTTGAATCGACGACGTGCATTTCAGTTTCGTTGAATTACAGACGACACATGCATTGTCCATCTGATGGTCGAGCTGCCTAGCTAGCTATTTGCTGGAGTTTCATTTCATCTTTAAGAGCTCATCGATCTCCTGTTTTGCTTTGCAGGACCGCATGAGATGGACGATGGATCGAATTTAAATTCCATCTCATCAGATACGTAACTACTAATAAGCATGCAAAAGTCTCCCGTTGCCTGGATCGATAACAGCAGTTTTGTCGGCCGCCAACCATGACAGGCTGCATCACGCTGAAACTTGCACAGTGGCGTTGCACGTTAGCCAGAAAAGGGCGCATTCAAATCTAACCGATTCCATCTCAACGGAAATTCGCAAGTTTTTTTTTATAACCAAGGAAAATTAGCAAGTTGAGGAGGAGAGATGTACACACATGTGGAGGCTCTGGATAATTAACCAAATGGCAGATAAGCAGCAACGAGCACGTACAGCCCGCCCTGCGATTTCAGGTTTCAGTACACCATGCATTATGGCCTGGACCAAGGAGTCGATGGAGGCAAAAGGAAAAAAAAAAAAGGTTCCATTCAGTAGACCACCCCCACACGAGCAGCCGTTGAATTTGCAATTACAGTAGCAGGTACTGTACCCAAGCTAGGGACTAGTAGCTAGATTGGTGGATATATAGTTAAAGTAGTACTAGTGCACGCCTTAATTGGATCGCGTCTTGTAGTGTGCAGCACTAGATTTACGTACCCACGTTCCGAGCAGTGCTGTTTAGTGCAATGCATACGTATTTGTCATCCTGATCTTAATTTCTGCGAATACAGGAGGAGCCCTGCTTGGCTTGTTTACGCGTGCTTGATCAATAGCCAGTACTAGTACAAGACGCATGAAGCGAGGCGACCGATCGAGCATACGTACGCGAGGAGCCTTGTACTGAAATAAAGCTGGCAGAGCATTAAGACAAGGGCTGTACAGAAACAGGACAGAGAGATGCTGCAGTAGCCGATCACGGCTCCGTTGGCACCGCGCCCGTCTTGTGGATCACGGACAGCTTGTTTGCGAGCAATTCACTGATCCAGCGGCGACGCGGTGCTACAGAGTAACTACAACACGGCTGGCCGCTGGATCTCTTGTCTAACACATGGGTGGAAACACTACTACTACTTGGCACGTTCTTTCTACTTTTCCCCGTGCTGTGCTGCTCTGCTCTGCTAATAAGGGTCGAATTGGAGTAAAGAAAAAAGAGGGTCGAATTGGACCTGAGAAACGCAGTGGTTGGGCGTTGCTGGATTAGCATTAAACTCTCGGTCGCTGATCCAACCTTGTTGAGGCCAGCCTGCATATATACAGTAGCGGGCAACATACCCACGGAACGGAAGGGTGCGGCATCATCGTCATCGGTGTATAAAAGGCCAAGCGGCATCCAGCAGCTACCGTGCGCTTCCCCTCATACACTAGTGGCAGCTGGCAGCTACTGAAACAATGGAGGTGCTTGCTGTGGTGACCGGTCTTTTGTTGGCGCTGGTGTCGTGGATGCTGGTGGTGCGGCGGCGGCGGCGGCGCGGGACATGCTACCTGGTGGACTACGCGTGCCACCGTCCCTCCGACGACCGTAAGGTGACGACGGAGATGGCCGGCGCCGTGATCGAGCGCAACAAGCGTCTGGGCCTGGCCGAGTACCGGTTCCTCCTCAAGGTGATCGTCAACTCCGGCATCGGCGAGGAGACCTACTGCCCGCGCAACGTGCTCGAGGGCCGCGAGGACGCGCCCACCCACGCCGACGCGCTCCAGGAGATGGACGACTTCTTCGACGACGCCGTCGCCGCCGTGTTCCGCAAGGCCGGCGTCCGCCCTCGCGAGGTGGACCTGGTGGTCCTCAACGTGGGCTCCTTCTCCCTGGGCCGTCGCTGGCCTCCCGGATCGTGCGCCGCTTCGGCATGCGCGACGACGTCATGGCCTACAACCTCTCCGGGATGGGCTGCAGCGCCGGGCTGATCGCCGTGGACCTGGCCCGGAACGTGATGGCCAGCCGGCCCAACACCGTGGCGCTGCTGGTCACCTCCGAGTCGTGCGCGCCCAACTGGTACACGGGCACCGACAAGTCCATGATGCTCGGCAACTGCCTCTTCCGCTCCGGCGGCGCCGCCGCGCTGCTCAGCAACGACCCCAGGTTCAGGGGGACGGCCAAGATGGAGCTCCGCCACCTGGTGCGCGCCAACATCGGCGCCAACGACGACGCGCACGCCGCCGCCGTCCACCGCGAGGACGCCGACGGCCGCCTCGGCGTCAGCCTCAGCAAGGCCCTGCCCAAGGCCGCCGTCAGGGCCTTCACGGAGAACCTGCAGCGCCTGGCCCCGCGCATCCTCCCGGCCGCCGAGCTCGCGCGGTTCGCCGCCCGCCTCCTCCGCCGCAAGCTCTTCCGCTCCGCCGGACGGAAGCCCGCCAGCACCCCCAAGATCGACTTCAAGACGGGCGTGGACCACTTCTGCCTGCACCCCGGCGGCACGGCGGTCATCGAGGCGGTGCGCAAGAGCCTGGGCCTCACGGCGCACGACGTGGAGCCGGCCAGGATGACGCTGCACCGCTGGGGGAACACGTCGGCGAGCAGCCTCTGGTACGTGCTCGCCTACATGGAGGCCAAGCGCCGCCTCAACAAGGGGGACACGGTGCTCATGCTCACCTTCGGCTCCGGCTTCAAGTGCAACAGCGCCTACTGGGAGGTCACCAGGGACCTCCACGACGCCGGCGCATGGGAGGACTGCATCCACCGCTACCCGCCCGAGACCATGGCCAACCCCTACATGGACAAGTTCGGATGGGTCAACGACATCGACGCGCAGGGAGGAGGATTCGTCTTCTAATTATTCCCCAATGCCTCCTCCTCCTTCTTCTTCTTCTTATTTAACTGCTGACGCGTACGTACCAATTACGCATGATTTCCTTCCACTTTCCCTCGTCCTATCGACCCATCATTTTGGGGCGGGCCAAGATAAGATCATTGGTTATCCAGTTGATTGACAATATATATATTGAAATTGAAAGAAGAACAAGAAGAAGGCTTACGTACGTGTGTGTGTGTATACAAATACTACCAAAAAATAAATGCTACTATTCTTTCTTTTTTCTTGTTGACTGATGATATATGTATACTTGTAAAAAAATGTTCATGTGCTACGTTGTGAAAATAACCAGTAAACTCTGTTCTTCTGTATGCAACAAACAGATAAATGATACTACATGGTTCAAGTCCGCATATGTGCATGCGGCCTTTAACCTTTACAGAAACATGGACTGTACTGGATCTCCCAAGAGCATGCACTTACTATATGACTGATTCCTCGTCAGCAAGTATTCTTTTTTTTTCTTCTAAGATATACCTTGCATTTTTGCCTCTTCATTTGCAAAGGAGATCGACCCTACTTGATGCAACCACTGGTCACATGGCAAATCAATAATCACCACCATTGTCAGTTCTGTTTTTTACGGTGCTACTGCTACCAACAGCAACAGCAAAGCATCCTACTACTCCAGGCATTAATACATTAGTACTAGCTTTGCTGCTCAGAGTTCGTGCTGTACAACTTAAAGACAGAGAGATTGCATCTGCAAGAAAAAAAAACTCATTGCAATTGAACAGATTTGAGTGACGTTAGCATGGGATTCGAGAAGGACGACAACGACCGTCGTCAGGCGAGGAGCGTAGCGACAATCAAAGGCAAAACCATTGTAGTATGATTCTAGACAACCATCGATCGCTACGCATCCCCGTTTTCCGTGTTCTCCGCGATGACGTTCTTGGCGTGGAAAAATGTGCTCTCGAAAGCGATACAAAACAAACGGCATAACAAAAGTAGCAATCATTAAATTTCTTTTTATCTAGGTTATGGTCTTATGGAAAGTAGCAATAATAACTGTAGTTTATGTACCTCAGTTTGGATGACGATGAGGTAGGTTTATGTACCTATTGCAAACAGGAAAGAGTTGCCTCTGAACTGGTTTAATGATCCTACGTGCCGGAGAGCGCAAACGTGGACATATCTTTTCTTTTTGAATTGAGATGTACAGGTCATGGGTCTTTCATGAGCAGAATCCAATTGAAAGAAACAGGTTGGATGTAGCAGCCAGCCCTATCAATGATCAGATCTCAAGTCGTAGTATACTCGCAGGCTGTCACATCTTGAACGCAGTACAATCATTCCAGATCAAGCATCACTTAAATTCTGTCCTGTTATGAGTAGCTGTGCATGAAGAACCCAGATCGCGAAAAAGGGAAACACGAATCGACATCAGCATCTGCGTATGCACTTGTGCCGTTCTCCTGCCCAGCAAGTGTGAGGAGCTGCCTACCCTTGCTTGCATGTTGCAATGAACACGACTCTAGGAGACTTTGCATAGTTAACGGTACGATTAGCAAGTGTGAGTGAGTTGCAAGTAATGACAGTGGGTCGAATAGTAAGCACTTAATAGATGCCCACGCACAAAAAGGCCAACATGGTAGCACAAATCTAACACATACAGTGCTGTCAAAGGTTGCTTTGGTGGCCAACATGGTACCGGGGAATAATGCTCAATCCCATCTAACAGCAACAGGTAGCACAAATCTTAAGCTCAAGGTGAAGCCCTGTGCTAACTATGCCGGAGCAGAGGCCTGCCTGCGCACGCTACCGCCCACCGGCGTCTTCCTAAAACTGTCCTGTTTGGGTCTAAATCTTAAGTTCAAGGTGAAGCTCCGAGCCATGGGCTTGGGTCTAAATCTCATGGCATTTACAGGTGACGATCTGTCCTGCCTACGATTTTACAGTTGCTAAATCTCTGGTAAGAATTGACAAAGAAGCTACTTGGTCGTGGAGACCGGACCGATCACGTTTAACCAGCGCTAGGCTGGTCTCGTGCTGTACGGTACGATGTCCTGGCCCCGTGAGGACATTGAAGCACGTTTGCACTAAAAAGGCCTCTGTTGCCGAGTAGATGTCCTGTAGTAGTAATGAGACGACACGACCCGTCTCCGTGTCCCTGTCTCTCACGCTTTATTAGTGTAGGTTAGGGACATGTACTCGTCTCAAGGTACTGAAAATTTGAACAGCTTCGTTCGAGAACGGTGAGCAATGAACTCATGAGATCTGAGGATCGGAAGGCGACGACCAGCCGCGGAGCCCGCAGCTGGATCCTCTAGTTCAATTGTTCAAAACAGACGGTAGTGAAGAGCACAGGCCAATCGTTAACCATTCGAGCTAGTACTATATGGGTTCAGAAACTTCACGATTTCATTATTTATGTGCAGACTGATGCAAAACCCTTATTTCCTATCATAAAACGGAGTTCCAATACAAATGCCAGGCATTAAATTACCAAATGAAATCAGAGTCTGCATTAGAGAAATGCTCCACGATAAAAATATACGTGTGTGATCTGGAACCAACTATGACCGATCTCACATCTTTGGCTTTGATGCAGGGCTCACACGCCTTGTCAAGGTCCTCATCGTCACAAATTCTTCAGCAGCAGAAGGGTGAATTCCAACCTGAAAAGTCAATGGATACACCAATAAGCACAAGAATTATCGGTTTTACTGAGAGGTATCACTTAACAGTCTAACACATACAGTGCTGTCAAAGGTTGCTTTGGTGGCTCCACATTTAAGAGCAATAGCAATGCCCTGAATCACAAAAGCTTAGTTGTCAGATTACAAGTATGAAATAAAAAATAAAACTTGGAAAACAGAAAAAAGGAACATTTCACATGTGTTTTACCTGGATAATTTCAGGTGCGTCTGGTCCACACATGGATGCACCAAGCACTCTATCTGTTTCAGAGTCAACAACTAGTTTCATGATGGTCTTCTCCTGTCGGCTGAAAAATACAAGTTTAATTACATATCTCCCCAGATGATGGCCTAAACAGCAGGATTGCATGACTATAAAAATAAAACAATGCGAAGTTGACTGTGTAATTAACACAGGGTGAAAGGTAAAGGTGCAATATTCAAAAAGTTCAACTTCTCTCACTCATATGGTACTTACTTGGATATGGTGTTCTTCATTGGTTTGAAAGATGAAGTGAAAACAAGAACATCACTCTTGGCCTCTTCCACAGCCTGTTGTTCACTGAGGCCCACTACAGAAAGTGGTGGAATGCTAACAGAACATAATAAGGTCGCATGTTATAAAGCAGTGATGAAGTTATAAAGTTGGAGAGAAATATACTCTAAAGGAAACAGCAGCATAGACAAAAGCATCAATTATAACGCAAGGATCTAGTACCAGACAAGCTTGAAACTGATTTCACCACAGCTTATTTGCATAATTTCTCATTAATTTTACTTCTACTGTTTAAGTTTTCATCCGCATGGACTTAAAGAAGAAAGGAAAAGATTTTTAAACAAATTGGTTTAAAGAGACTAGTTAGCCATTATCCCTAAAAGCTGTAAAACCTATATAAAAAATAAAGCAAAAATCTAGAGTGGCACATGAAAGAATCAAAACTGCAGGTAGATTACTGAAAATTGCAAAGTTATTGGCTTTGTAGCAAGATAGTGAAATGCATGTGCAAACCATGCAATTTGTTTCCAAAGAAAAGGATGCAGTACCATCCAATAGAGAATAAGTCAAGGTTGACATACCAGAAAACAGCGCATGGGACATCTCCGTAATCAGGCTTAGTTGGCTGGCCACCAAATACACTTTTCTGCAGTTAAGATATTAAAAGGTTAGCATTGCTAATTTTCTCATACAAAGCAAAAACTAAAGTTCAACATATTATAAGCTACTGAAATCACATACAGAAAAACAAGTAGCCTCCATCAATGCAACAGGAGTTAAATTGATCCGATTTGTTACATCACCCACAGCCCATATGTTTGGGACAGATGTCTGAGAATATTCATCAACCTAAGCAGAGAAAACATCAAAATAATTGCATTAGTTACTAAGCAATCAAGTATACAATCCAGAATTTGGTGGCAAACCAAAGCATACAATACAACATCACCAGATTCAAAGGTGGTTCAACAGGGCTATCAGAAGTAAAATTTCACAGGTAAATAAATCCCAGAGGAAAAATGAAAAGAAACAACTAATGAAGAAAAAAAAGAACCTTGATGGCTCCAATCTGATCCATCTCAACACCAACAGCTTCCAAGTTCAGCCTCTGAGAGTTCGGTGTGCGACCTGCACTCAGTCAAATAACACCCATGAGTATAGTATAAAAGGTGCCAACCAAAGCAACATAGAACTCAAGTAAGAAACATCTAATTTACCAGAAATACCATAATCCACACGTATGAAAAGCAGACTTTTGCAAGGTTTCGTTTTTTTAAGGTCATGATGACCCAAATTTTATCTTATATGTGAATAGAAGGTTTAAGTACCTGTGGCAAATAGAACAACATCTGCAATGATCTCCTCTCCTTTGGTAGTCACAACTTTTATGCCATCGGCTGTTTTACTCAACTGGTTTACATGAAATGAAATTGATGAACGAAACATAGATGAGCATGTGAAAATCAACATGCACTTCAGGATTTCGGCTAGCTCACCTCAGATAAAGATGTCCCAGGATGCAATTTGATTCCCCTTCCCTCAAGGTTACTTGCAACAACTGCTCTCATCTCGTCATCAAAACCTCTGCATGTAGTCAGGTTCTCAATGTAATTTTCTATAATATTTTCTACGTTTTAGTCCTAAATCATCTTTTTCCTCAACAGGAAAGAATACCACAAACTAAAAACTCAGATAACGATTTCATAGACGGTAGGCAGCCCTATTCCGAATAACTAGAATACTAAAATTCCCAGGCTACATGACCTAACAGTTGCTATTTAGTTAAAAAAAGCGTAAAGGCTCAAATCCATGTTTCTGTATCAACTAAATCCACATGATACAATATTCAGACTTTAAACAAGCACGTAACAGAATCAAGGAAAAACAGCAAGGCATTCTCAGCAGCAATGGCATAATGCAGTAGCAGAATCCATAACAGAGGCCTTTGATTTTTATTCTGCAAATACATAGCTTTACCTTTTGTTACTAAGCTACTAACCACCAACCAGTTCACCCAAAAGCTTAAGCTGATGGGGAAAGGTGGGCTTTTCACTTATACACTTCAACACCCCCACTCACGTGCAGCCCGAAATGAGGGCGCAAAGTGGAAATAAATGGGTGGAGACACAACGTCTCTGACAGGATTCAAACACGAGACATCTGGCTCTGATACCATGTTACTAAACTACTACACACCAACCAGTTCACCCAAAGCCTAAGCTGATGGGGAAAGGTGGGCTTTTCACTTATACACCTCAACACCTTTCATATTAACCAGAATCGTTGAATGTTCGAAATGTCACTAATGTATTGTTGTACTCAACTATTCACTACAAGTAATGTTACTAAACCAAGACCCAAATGCAAGAACAAAAGTAGGACATATTTATGAAATGCACAAAGGGAAGTGCAGCAACTGTAACAACATTTTGAGTGATCATGAATATTCTACTGAAAAGTTCGAGCTGAATTTCTGTCAATAAAATTGTGATGTTTAGTGGTTCATTATTAAACTACATACCTCAAAGGTAGGTCTTTTCGGTAAAATAAGTCCACTTCTGCACCCATCCCTCTCCAAATAGAAGCAAATTCAACAGCAATATATCTGCAGTATACCAGCCACGTGAGTATGGTAAACAAGGAAATTAACCACAACTGAAGTATGTATATAGACAAATATATATCGGTGGGGCACAATACCCGCCACCGAGGATTACAGCACGCTTCGGAAGTTCCTCCAAGCTCAAGGCCTCATCTGAAGTAATAGCTAACTCCTGCAATAGAGAAGCATGTTCTGTCAAATACTTTTTTTTCTGGCACCAAGAATAATTGATGTTCAGCATTAACCGCTACTAAAACAAGTATGACCCATGATAGATAATTCAAAACTCGAAATCAATCCGCAGGTTTTTTTTTGACAAGCATGACAGTGAACGTGGAGCTAACAGAAACAAGAAACAAAGCTCTAAAAAGTGGCTGAGAATTTACTAACCTTTCCTGGTATGTTGATGCGTTTTGCACGGCTGCCAGTCGCTATCAAGATGTGCTTAGCGGTATACCTTTGCTTGGAACCATTTTGCTGGGTAACTTCAACGGTATGTGCGTCAACCAAACTGCCCGCCCCTTCAATCATTGTCACACCAGCATTCGAGAGAATTCTCTGGTATATCCCGTTCAATCTTACAATTTCTTTAGTCTGCAGAACAGGAAAAATTTTAGGATCTCAGGCAGCTGCATAGTATAGCATTGTAGCAGATCTCAAAAAAAAAAAAAAAAAAGTATAGCATTGTAGCAGTGCCCTGTGCTTGTCGAGAACATGCTTAAGGAGAAGGTTTTGAGGTACCTTATTTTCCAACAACTTCTTCCAGTTAAAGGTAATATCTCCATTGATTTCCCAGCCAAAATTCTCTGAGTCCTACATTTCCAACACAGGTAGAGTTTAAAATACAGAAAAAACCACATTATTGTAAAGGTACAAACAGGCTTCTAAAATAAACAATGGGTTGTTAGATCCCCAACTGTAAGCTGTTACAACAGTTGAGTGTGGATGAAATTGCATAGTAAAGAGGTCAAACAAATATAATAGTAAACATTATTATGTTCACATAGCAGTGATGATTTGAAACTAGTTAGTGGTTACATTGGTAATGTTGCCACCGGGCTTGTATGAGACTACATCAAATTTCAATATGTCACTCACCTCAAACTCTCCCTTGAAAGACGAGCCATACACCAGTATCTTTTTTGGAACACAACCACGTATCACACATCTAGGAAAAGAGTTGTCAAGTACTAATGAGCAAACTGATTTGAATTTTACAAACACTTCAAACAAAAAAATAGCTGGATATTTTACATATCCAACACAAAGAAAAAAGCACAAATTTAGTTGAGATGCTTACGTCCCGCCATGTCCTCCTAGCCACTCAGAGCTGATGGGGTGGAATGGGAGCTCGCAAATGGCAACCTGCAACAGATACACAACCGATTAAATGTCAAATACCCAACACCAAATATATACAGAAGAAGACGATTTTTGCTGAATGGGCAAGATGGGAACTGTAAATGCTCTGCAAACACCAACCATTGAACACTTCATTTCAAAATTTCAAGTAACATATCAAATGCATCCATTTTCCCAATCATTATCACCAATGAGAGGTGGCAGCCATCTATCTAATCCTAATGGTAGCAGCAGGCAGCCATCTAATCCATGGGAGTGGCTGCCGCCTGTCGGTGGGGTGCAGGGGAATGAACGGCGACAGGGACACGATAGAGGGAGGAGTGGGAAGGCGGCACCGGATGGGACTTGGGAAGCAAGGCGAGTCAGCATACACGCGCTTGATGAAAACAAAATTGCAGAGGAATAATAGAATGATAGAACAAGGAACCTTAGCTCCGAAGGAGGCGGCGGTGCGGGAGCCGCGGACGCC
Source organism: Chloris gayana (assembly GCA_031894775.1). Classification (NCBI taxonomy): domain Eukaryota; kingdom Viridiplantae; phylum Streptophyta; class Magnoliopsida; order Poales; family Poaceae; genus Chloris; species Chloris gayana. Next base: position 3,401,551 of record JAUNZO010004234.1, on the reverse strand, counting down.
GCCGCTGCCCGCTCCGATGACGAAGAGATCGTAGTCGTACTGCTCGCCGTCAGCCACGGGCACATCCCCGTCCTTGAGCATCTTCCTCGCCATGGATTCTCGGAACTGCGAAGCAAAACCTTAGGGCGCAATTCAATTTCCACTTCGCAACACGGCAGAGGAGAACGCAGCAGCGGAAATCCGTCGCAATGGGGGGAACGAAGAACTCGAAATTTCACAGGCAATCATACGTACCTGCGATTAGATTGGATGGATCTGAAGAGAGGGCAGGATCGGAAATTCCTTCTCTTCTTCTCGGCCGATCGAATATCGAATACGTGGATGTGCGCCGCGTCGCTCGTCCTCCGTGGCCGTGGAAGTTTAAGAGCGGGTTCCGTGCTTGCACTGCACCTACCACACCATTTGTCGCCCAAGCTGCTGTTTGCACAAAAGTACCTGTACTTTTCGTATCTCAAGTCTACTTCATATCCTGTTGACCGCCAAACTCGGTCACGGTCAGACCCTACTAATCCCTAATCAGTCGAGGACCAATATGCAAATTAGATAACATTGGAGTTTGTTAATTGACCGGCGGCTTAGGTAGCAGCCTCTGTTGTGTTGGTATTCCTCGTTGGCCATCTTTAGTTGACGCACAAAGTGTCATCTTTGCATCACAGGTGACGTTTTCCGGGGATCTCTTGCGGATGCCATGCTTCTCCTTCCTGTGTCCGCCTAAGTTTAAACAGCTTGCATCACGCTGCAATTCTGAAACTTACATCAGCGCTGGCTTTTTACAGTTCCAAACCAGTACTGTAGGTTGGAATGCTCAGGAAGAAACTTACCACAACGCGTGGAACTCGCGCGTGCAGAGCAGCTCCAGAGGACCGTGATTGCAGAGCCATGTCCAGTGTCCTTATCCTGGAGGACGAACAGACAGGCAGAGGCAGGTTGATCCGTCAGAGATACGGCGTAACTGGTGCCGATAAAAAAGATTGCACGAGTTCACAGCTTCTCGTGTAAAAAAATGCTTCATGTTTTTCTTGATCTAAGTACAGTATTCGTTTTCCTGTGACAACATTCCTTTTCTTTCATTCATTTGATGCAACACTTTGTGAGTGCAAACTGTCCCGCGGCGCGCGTGCTCCAGTCCTGATGCGAGCACCTGTTCAATGTATCTAGACACAACCAGGAGAGTAGAATTGCTGCTAGCCTACCGGCTACCGCATATCTGCACTCGGGTAGACGTGGAATTCCATAAGCATCGATGGTCACAGCTCAAATTAGAACCCATCCTGAAAATATCAGATATGCATCATCCGTAAATTTACATTGGGACATAGCTTTCGGTTGTTTCGATTTCCTGCAGTTCAACGCACGACTGATGGAGTGACTGTACGAGTTGAAGTTACCGAAGATTTTGTGATATTTGTGGCCATCACCCAGTACTGTCTTTGTCTCCGTGCAAGTGTATTACTCACTTTGAACTTTACGCTACCCACGCACGCTGTTATGCAACTTTTCCACCACTCAGAATGGGTTAAAGATACAACCTCAAAATGCTCTGCAAAGAAGATAAGCTCAATTCCATCCAGCTATAAATCATTACTTAAGTTGATAAATCTCATGCCGATTTGTGTTTAAAATATAAACAAGGGAGGATAATCTTAAGTCGATATGGTACAGCTTTGGTAAATTCATTTCGAATGAGATACAACTTGTTCCTTTTTCTTCGAAAAAGGGCTTAGATCACTTCAGTTAAGTATTTAAAAGTAATGGGCTTATACAAGAATGGGGTGGTGGCGCAGTTGGCTAGCGCGTAGGTCTCATAGCTAATTTGAGTAATCCTGAGGTCGAGAGTTCGAGCCTCTCTCACCCCACATCGTTTTTATTATTATTCACTCGATTTTTTTGAGTACTCAACCCAATATGATCTACCAGTTACATTGAACACCATGTAAGCAGCGGGACTCAGAGTTGTGTGATAAACTGTGTATGTTGCCATAACAAGCCAACATGAGAACCTTGTTAACATAGTTCCGTTCCAAAGGGAAAAGGGTAACAAAACAGAACATTCGGTCAATTTACAGAGCAGAAGTTGTAAAGATTGTGTCATTTTGTTCTTGAACTCAAGAAAACAAGAACAACACCAATCAATAGACACTTGATAATTTTCAGATTAGAGAGAAGTGAGAGAGAGGTGAGGCAGTCTCAGATGGATTCCCGAGTGGGTTCTCCTCGGCAGGATGGGGTACCACGTTGGCCGCTGCATCAACGCGACCGCCGCTCGGTGCATGACCAAGGGACACGGTGCCATCGAGGTGTCCTTTGCGATCGCTGCTGCCTCGTCCACTGCCCCGACCCAAGTGCGCCTTCGTCCTCATACCTGTGAGCTTCCGTGACCTGGAGTATGGAGCTCTTCCTTGGCACCGTCGCTCCTCCGTGTGTACCGAAACCTTACCTCGTTGGCATCCACTCCGAACACACAGGGCTCTTATCCCGTGCCAACGACCACTGTCTCGCCGTCGTCCCCACCAGAGGACGGGTGCGCTACAATCTTCTCAACGACTCAACCCAGACCAACACGTAGAGAAAAAGGGCAGCCAAGACGGCTTGCGACATGGACATGTGTTCCGTTTCGTTTCACCACACCAAGGTCGGAGGAGACTCGCTGGCCTGGGTCGATCTCAGGTTCGGTATCCTCTTGTGTTCCTGATGGTGGATGGCCCCCATGAGTGTTCCCTGCAAGTGCAATGTTCCTTCTCCAACTACTTCAGCACTGCACCAGAGGATTACCGTACTCCTACAGTACAAAATCACTTGATAACTTGGATTTCCTACACAGTTGGCTGGCTCATAGGTGTCATAGTTAATTTAAGTTATCCTGTGGTTGAAAGTTGAGTTTCTTGATCCTTGTGAAATGTGAAGTTTCAATCCAGACATGAAACCATCATCTAGTGATTGGGATACATATCTTTTCATACCACCGCAATAAGGAATAATTTCTCACGGTAACATTGTATATTTAGGTCAGTCTTAGTGGGGGTTTCATCAACATTAAATGAGGTGTCACATAAGCAAAAGAGATGATGTGGCATAACAATTAATATAAAACTGAGCAAATGGGTTTCATATGTATGAAACTCTATTGAAACTCCCATTAAGAACATAGAGTTTCATCCCAACACGTTTTGATCAATCTCAATACAACAAATAGATGTTAATTTAATGATGTAACTTGCCTATAAAATCTGATGTGACACTCTTGGAAATTGCGAGAGGAAACTATTCATTGAGACTGGCCTTATCACATACGTATTAATTAGTAGGAGTATAAATGGTACAATGTGATTTTATTTTCTTTAAAGGAAAAAGAAAACTAGGATACACCTCCACAAGAAGTGCTTAGCCAATTGACCGTTTCCTACAACATTTAATTTTCTGCTCTAATTTCGATGCCTTCGAGAATAAGACCCCACTTCCAATTGCCTCCTGTCTCCGTGAGGCTCATGGATATGTCGCCATCGTTACCATCCTCGTTGTAGAACCTCCCCATGTTCAGCTCCAGCCAACCGTCGCCCCTTCGCCTAGGGCAGCGTACACCAGTTGGAAGCGTATACGGCCACAGATTTTTTCCAACCCACCGAGACAAACTTTGCGTGTCGATCTCATCCCTCCAATGTTAACTGATGCCTCTTGGTTGGGATACCTCAGCCCACGTGGACTCATATGTGTCCCAAACACCAAGTAAGCAGCATAAGTTGAGTGTCGCGATAGCATGTTACTATGTATCGTGCCACAAATTTTCAACAAGCGACCATATTCGAGCACTGCATTTTCTTTGAACCTGTCGAAAACCACAATGATGTTAACACTGGTTACTTAGTAACAGGGAGAACTCCTTCCAAAAAGAAAAATACGAAAACATAGTTCAAGGTCTTCGTTGTGAACATACTATATAGCAAATTAAGGTTCTTTAATTTGGTCTTGACATTAACTATAACGTGTAATGAACAAGACTGTGGTGACAAGTACACGGTCATGCAAAAGTCAAGATCGAGGTTGTATATGTGGTGCCTCAAAGCTCGGAATGCAATTATATTTTCTAAAAAGATTAGATGGTGACATGGACGAAGGTAATTAGGGTTCTTAAATTTAAAGCGGCTCTTTAATTTTGAGTCGATTCGACATCCAATAACGCTATGTCGTAATTCGACGGTCTATAAAAAATCATTTTTTCTAATTAACATAGATTTCAGCCAATCGAAAAGGAAAAAAGATGAAATTCAAATTTACAAATGAAATTGGTTATGAATTTGAAGTTAGCATCATTGACAGCAATAGGGTCAGTATCACTAACTACTAGTAGTATATATTGTAATAACTAGAATTGCAGCAACAGAACGATGGCATTCAGCAACACAATCAAAGCATTAGAGATGCATGACGAGAGTTTTTCCGACCTGGAGTTCCTTGAAGATATGTGTGTCCAGCTCCACTGCGGCGTGTCGGCCCCCAAGATGTGCAACGCCCTCGCCGACAACATGTAGCACCTGGCGCCGCTCAACCTGTCGAACCACATGCTCTGCGCAACACCACCACTCACGATCGGTCCTGTTGATGATCATCAATGCCCACACAGAGGAGAGGATCTACCATGAGACCGCCGTGGAGGAGGAAGGGTGGGGCGAAGAGGCGCATGAACAGAGCCTTCTTAGACGGCGCGGCGGGCTTGACTTCGCCGCCGGCGGGGGCAGGAAGCAGGACCAGACGGCATCCGAGTCGGCGGCGATGCAGAAGGCGTGTGAGACGGCGGCGGTGCGGCAGGCGTCGCGCGGCGTGGTGCGGGAGAGCACCACCGAGAGAAGCTCCTCAGGCAGGCGAGCGATCTCGCAGGCGACGGGCGTCGTCGTCTCCATTGATGATTTGATCTCTCGGTCATTCGGATCGGTTCGTATTTTTACCAAGTCTAGCGGAAGAGTCGGTCACCATCTATCTCTTGCATTGTCAGCAAAAGGAATTCCATCCCTAAAAAAACGAAAAAAGGAATTCCAAAAAGGATCTGTTTTCGTTTCCAGTCCAGTCTCTACCAGCACGGCATCCTCTGCCCCGATCCATGACGCCGGTTAATTAGCAATGCCTGAACCCTGAACCACCACCGGCGCCTCGGGATGCTATGACCAGGAGGGTGAATTGCTGCTAGACTACTACTGCACTTGCGTACATTTGAAATTATAACTAGTACATGCCTACTGTTGGTTCTCAGTTGCAGCGTAGCAAAAAGAAATTCTAACTCATATTGGTAATCACAAAGAAGAACAAGTGCTTTCTCAAAAAGAAAAAGGAAAGAAGAAGATGATGACGACGACATGAAAAACAAGTGTTATACTCCCTCCATTTTTAATTTTGTTGACGTTAGGACAAAGATTCTAGTTCAATAATGAACTAGTTTCCTTGTCCTAACGCGAATAATACAAAAACAATAATCCTATTCACTAAAAATGCTCGTGCATTGTGTGGATTGTAGCAGTGGTACGTATGATTTCCTTGAGTGGATCCATACGCACTTTCCAGTTATGCCTGCCTCTGTTCTAATCTTCGGCAAAAAGCAAAAAAAACTAATATGCTTGCCTATGGTCTTTTCTTTGGAGAAGAGCCTGCCTGTCTGCTCATATAGAACACAAAACTACTTAGGTTCCCCATGAAGAACCATGAACACAAATGTAGTTCAAGAGAATATTTGCTAATAAATAAATTTTACAAATATTGTTTTCCATTTATTTGCTCCACAGGGCGAAACGATTTCCCCTAAAACTTCTTCATTGTTGTTTTCTTAGGTCTAATTTCAATGCCCTGCACAATGAGACCTCTCTTCCAGTTAAGTCTTTTTATTTCCATGAGGCTGAGGGATACTTCATCATCTTCACCTTCTTCATTGTAGAACTCACCCATCTCCAACTCCATCCAACAGTCAGCCCTTTCCTGAGGAACATGAGCTCCAGGAGGAGGCATAGGCACATGACAGATCCTGGACCTTTTTCGGGACGCTTGAACATAAACATGGCGTGTTGATTTCCTTTCTCTGAAGGTAACTGATGCCTCTTGTGCAGGAGAATCCAAATCCAGACCATAGGAGTCATCAGATATCTTGAACACCATGTAAGCAGCATAATTAGAGTTTCTCGATAGCATCTTGCTGTGCATCTTGCCACGGATTTCCAACCAGCACACACTCCGAAGCTCTGCAGCTTCTTGAAACCTGCTGCAAACCACAACAATGTTAATACTAGTATCAGAACTGAATTTAGTCTTGAAACATAAAATAGAGTTCAATTTCTCTGGACATGAACAAAACACATGAAAGTATAGCTCAATGCCGCGTTCATTCGGTTTACAAAGCCAAAGCTCTAAAAGGCTATCACGAAAGCAAGACAAAAGACATGACTGGCAATCTTGGACATGTTCATGTGGAATCAGCATGGTGCTTTAGACTTTGGTTTCTTCACCGAAACTGCTGCGATTGTACAAATAAAATATCTTATGTTTCGTACTCATTTCACCATCTCACCATGCACGATACGAACAAGATGCAGGAATTAGCATTCTATTTAGAACTAGCAGTACTGAAATTGGAAGCAGTACAGTTCATGTTCACCTCAGAGTTAGAGAGGCCAACAGAGAGAAATAGATGGGTTTTGCTGAAAAAAAGGAGAAATAGATGGGTGAGTTGGCGGACCTGGAGTCAGCCTTGGCGAGAGGGATCCAACGCCAGTACCATGGCGTCTCGCCCCACGAGATGTTCAGCGCTCTTGCCGACATCATGTAGCATTTGGCGCCGGTCTCCCTGTCCAACCACGTGCTCTGCGCAACAACAACACCCATCAGCCAATCGACAGACAAACCCGCACTGCACAGCCACAGGAGAAACAAAGCCAATAAGGAAATCTATTCCGCACCGTGAGGGAATCGGAGAGGAGGACGGGGTTGGCGGAGAGGCGCATGAACAGCGCCTTCTTGGACGGCGGCGCGGGGCCCAGTTCCCCGTCGGCGAGCGGCGGGAGGTCGCGGGGCAGGAAGCAGGCCCAGACGGCGTCGGAATCGGCTGCGGCGCGGAAGGCCTGCGAGACCGTGGCGGCGCGGCTGGCGTCACCCGGCGCCGTGAGGGAGATCACCACCGAGAGGAGGTCCTCCGGCAAGCGCGCGATCTGGCAGGCGGGCACTGCCGTCGTCTCCATCGGTGATTCGATTCCTCTTGCGGGCTTGCTTGTCTCCATCGATTCCGTTAACAGATGCAGGGGACACGGGTTTAACGAGAACGGGAAAGTCTGTAAGCAATAATCGAACAGGAAATCGAAATCGAACCGACATAATCATAGTTTACGTTATTAATTAGGTTAATTAAAAATATCTTGTTTGGTTAACTGAAATTATTCTAAATTTTAATAATACTGAAATAACCATAATAACCACATAAATCAAATAATTATATATTATGTTTTTATACTCTATAGTTAATAACTTATTTATAGTATTTGATGGCGATTATAACAGAATAAAACTGCTATTTTCATTCAAATCATTGCTAGTGTATGATTTCGAGGTAATCATGATATATTTGTACTTGATTTGTATTGATTTTACCTTTTACACAAAATACTTTTTGTAAATCCAGTACAAATTCAAAAATGTAGGTGAAAACCAAAATTAGGAAAAATCAATATTTTGATTAATTAGATCCGGTTTTAAATTTTAACTAGATTGTTTTGGTTTCTATGTTTTGAAAACCGAAAAAATTAGACTGTAATAATTGTATTAACCGATTGTCTAGACCATTATATTCCATCAGCTATTAGAAATCAAGTATGGAGGAAAAGCTTTTCAGATATGCTATAGGCATTATGTTAGTGATAGAAGCAATCGCATTATAAGTTTACGCATTCGGACCTGCTGAGCTGTAGATACATTTTAAAGTGATTTACACTGAACTATAATATGTACAGAACTCCCACAAACAAATAAATTTGTAGAAAACTGAAGTAGTTTTCCTATTCAAATTACATAGCATCATCATAATATAACATTAGGTAAAAAAACACGCAACAAAAAACAACATTTTGTACAACAAGTTGCGAAAGAAGCAAGGTTGCAAAACAACCATTTTTACTCCGTTTTTCTTTGTATTCGGTTAAGTGCGTCTCACAAGCTTGAAGTCAAAAAAAAAAGTTAGGGAGAGCCTCTGGCATCGCCCTTGATACAGGAAGGATGCAGGAAACAACGGAGAAAACGACCAAAAGCAACATGCGGACGGTGGTCAGTGGGACACCGCCGTTGGCTGCCGCCTCCACCATTGTCGTCGGGGGCAGTAGCTGGAGATGGCTGGGTTTGGGTGGTTGCTGTTCGGTGGGTGTCGAGTTCAACCCTCCCATCGCTTGGGCGCGACGCGGAGGGATTCAATTCTCCTATCTTTTTCTGATTACATGTGGCGATAGCAATCTTCTTCCTGATTTCAATGCCATGCACAATAAGGCCCTTCTTCCAGTGACCACCATGTATGGCATTGAGAATGATCGACACCTCACCATCATCAGCACATTCACTAAAGAACTCACCCATCTCCAGCTCCATCCAACCATCAGCCCTTTCTTGGGGAAACTGTACATGTACATGGGTGTCAGGAGAAAGCATTCCTGCTTGGAGGCAAACTTGGCGGGTTGATTTGATTTCTCCTATTTCAACTATTGCCTCCTGGATGGGATGATCCAGCCCATAATTGTGATCAGCAATCTTAAATACCATGTAAGCAGCATATTTTGTGTTTTGTGAGAGCATCTGCGTATGTATTTTGCCACGGAATTCCAACCAGCAAACATCCAGGAGTTCCGCAGCTTCTGCAAACCTGCATCAACAGTTCAAAACAGCATTAAAATTTGTAACAGAATTGTCTTTTTAGTGTTTATTATGTATTAAATACCATTCTTAAGCTGCATTCTCACTTTACAAAAGTACAACATGGACAAAGTATGCCCCATAGTTTTGCAGCTACAGAGAATCAATCGCCAGTGCATCATGAAAAAAATTACAGCCAAGAAAAAATTACAGCTGAGTGCCGTTCCTATGCTGATTTCAGTGTACAAAATCAAATTTGAAAATGCCTTGCGGTTTTGCTCTTGAAAGCAAGTAGGAAATGAAGAAAACAGAATTTCTCATGTCCTAAAGTGTACTACATGGGAAGCATGGGCAGAGGAAGAATCAGAGTTTCGAAAAGAAAATGTTTTGAATTTACAAATGTTGAGATCTTCGTCAAACTACTTTTTCCGTCAAACTGTTGAGAGCAGTCCTTGCAAAAAAAAAAAAAACTGTTGAGAGCAGTAATTTCATCTACTACCCCCACACTACACCACATGATTTACAAACTGCAAGTATTATGTGGACGGCAGCAGCATAATAGCGCGTTTAACAGCAATCGGTACATTCACATGAGTCAGAGAGAAGGGACGTGGGACCTTGAGTCGGTGAGAGGGATCCAACGCCAGTAGCGTGGCGTACTGCCCCAAACGATGCCCAGCGCCCTGGCTGACAGCATGTAGCACTTGGCGCCGCTTTCCCTGTCCAGCCACATGCTCTGCACAAACAACGACCCCGATCAGTGGGATCCACGGAGAAGCACTGCACTGCGAGGAGAACCAGAAGCGCTTTCCGGTACCACGAGGCCATCGGCGAGGAGGACGGGGCCGTCGGAGAGGCGCATATACAGCTCCTTCTTGGACGACGGGGCGGGGTGGAGCTCCCCGTCGGCGAGCGGCGGGAGGTCGCGCGGCAGGAAGCAGGACCAGACAGCGTCGGAGTCGGCCGCAGCGCGGAAGAACGGCGAGACAGCGGCTGCGCGGAAGGCGTCCCGGGGCGCGGTGCAGGAGATCGCCGCCGAGAGGAGTTCCTCCGGCAAGCGTGCGATCTCGCAGCCGGAGGCGGATGCCTTCATTGATGCCTCTGCCGCTTTTCCGCTTGTGATTGGTTTAGAGCGCGCAGCAGACGATTGTACAAGGCCACAGCAAACGAGCGGAAGGTTTATAGGTGGAAGCCAGGTGGAATCAGAAGGCTTAGGCGCTAAGCATCGCGACGGCCACGCACGCTCCCACGTGAGACGTATTGCATGCGAACGAATGAGAAAATATTTAGAAAAGGAGTATTCCTAATCCAAAATAATTCGTTTAGGAGTCAGTACATAAAGATTTAATTTCATAGTTGTTAGGTCCCTTGAGAAAATATTTAGAAAAGGAGTATTCCTGGAGAAATTGAAGAGCCAACTTTCCATCCTGAGATAGTTTTTTTACATTTACCGAGCTTCTAATGCTTAGAGACCAAATGAACTCGTCTTTTAAGAGTCAACACGAACTCAACCTTTGGACAGGTGAAACTGTTGGTCGGGTCAGTCATCTCGCATTGTACATTTATACTGAAATCTGGCATTGCACATTTATACTGAATAGTCTGTACAGTGTTGCAGTTCTTTTCCCTTCAAAAAGTAGAAAGTACATAGCCAGCCTCAACATGCAGTTCCACGAAGCATCCGAAAACAAAGCATGTCGCATAACAGAACACACACTCTAATTAATCGATGTAACCAACAAACATTTTCCACAAGTCCAGAGACAAACAGAACTGCAAACACAGCCATAGCAAATCTAATTTCCTTATTTATTTACTCCGAGTTTGCAAAGTGCTTTCCACAAAACTTTTCAGCCCTATTTCTTCGCTCTAATTTCAATGCCATGCACAATAAGGCCCCTTTTCCAGTGGCCACCTCTGGTCTCCATGAGACTGATGGACACCTCACCATCGTCAGCACCTTCATTGAAGAACTCACCCATCTCCAACTCCATCCAACCATCAGCCCTTTTCAGAGGAAGCTGTACGTGGGCTTCAGGAGGAGGCACGCGGCGTGTTCTTCTCCTGAACCTGGGCCTGATGAGTTGCATCACCCCCGATAATTCTCGGGAACGTCTTCTTCATCGTCCTCATTATCATAGCCCTTGAGGCAAGTTTCGCGAGTTGAACTGTTTTCTCCAGTGCTAACTACTGCTTCCTGGAAGGGATGATCCAGCCCATAGTTGTTTTCATTATCAATCTTGAAAACCATGTAAGCAGCATATTTTGTGTTTTGGGAGAGCATCTGGCTATGAATCTTGCCACGGATTTCCAACCAGCAAACATCCAGGAGTTCAGCAGCTTCTGCAAACCTGTCATCAGCAATTCAAAACACCATTGAAGATTCATAATAGAACAGTCTTCAGAATCTCCATGGTGAACAAGATACATAACAGGAGTCTCATTGCTTATTATGTATATAAAGTACCATGCCTAAGCTGCATTCACTTTACAAAATCGAAGTAAAAAAGATCTCCACTATGAACAAGACATGCAAGAGTTTTGAATTTTCTATGTGAAGTGCCGTTCCTATGCTGCATTCAGTTCGCAAAATCAAATTTGAAAAGGCCTTGTGCTTTTGCTCTTGAAAGTGAGGCAACGAAAAGGACGACATTTCCTACTGTATGTGGGAATCACCATGAGCAGAGGAAGAATTAGAGTTTCCAAACTATAAAATGCTCTTAGCTTAGGACTCTTGAGGTCATGAACAAACTGCCGCCACAGTTGTAAAACTAAAAGTATACATAAAGTTAATATTTCATACTTTTAATCTAGCAGTATTTCAAGTGGATGCAGAGTCCAATAGCATTTAATTTAACAACAATCAGAAATTGTTTACATTCAATTCAGAGTTCGATAACGAGACATTGAGAAGGACTTGACAGACCTTGAATCTGTGAGCGGGATCCAGCGCCAGTACTGTGGCGTATCGACCCAAATGATGCACAGCGCCCTCGCTGAAAGCATGTAGCACCTGGCGCCACTGTCCCTGTCCAACCACATGCTCTGCACAAATAGCAGCGCCGATCACAGTCAATCCGTGGAGAAGCCCGCAGCCCTAAGCGCAAAATAAACAGAAGAGACCTCTCGTACCACGAGGCCGTCGGCTAGGAGGACGCGGCCGCCGGAGAGGCGCATGAACAGCTCCTTCTTGGACTCCGGGGCGGGGTGGAGCTCCCCGTCGGCGAGCGGCGGTAGGACGGGCGGCAGGAAGCAGGACCAGACGGAGTCGGAGTCGGCCGCGGCGCGGAAGGCCGGCGAGACAGCGGCTGCGCGGCACGCGTCCCGTGGCGTGGTGCGGGAGATCGCCGCTGAGAGGAGCTCCTCCGGCAGGCGCGCGATCTCGCAGGCGGAGACGACCTCCATCGATTCCTCCACCCCTTTTCCTCCTCTGCCACTTTCCATGGATTCGATCCGGGTTTGCGATTAGTTTAGTGCTAGTTCAGACAATTGTACAAGGCAACAGCAAAATAGCGGCGTGTTTATAGGTGGAACGGAAAGGCTTCGGCGCTAAGCATTTGGGACGGCGACCCACGCGATCGCATTGCAGGTGAAGGAACACGAGGATATTTTCTTGTTTTTTTTTTAAAGAAAGTCCCTTGTTTACGGAGTATGACGTGTGGGCCTTGAGAGAGGCCGTGTTACAATTGCGGTGAACCGCGATCGGGCCGCAGAGGGGAATGGAAGGTGGAGGCCCGGCGGTCGTTCGATGGACAGATCGCTGCCGACTCAGCATTACACGCGGGTTGCACGGGAATTTTCTGCTGCGGACGCGTGCGTCGATCATTGGAAACCAAACTACCACAAGCCTACCAGTGTGGCCTTTTTAAGATGTGATGTGATTGACTGGCCAATGGCTTTCTACCTCTGTTAACATTGAAAGTATCATTCTGTTTTTCGATAAGTCAAATTTTTTTAAATTTAATTAAAAATATATAAAAAATTATAAATATTTATTGAATATAAATAGTATTATTGGATAGATAATTGAATCTACTTTCATAATCAACTTATTTGAAGATATAAATATTACTAATATTTTTTATAAATCTAGTCAAAGTTAAAAAAGTTGCGTATTTTCTTTCTTTTCTTTTTGTTGAAAAATCACTAATATAAGAACTCCCTCCGCTGTTAGTTGTTTTTCAGTGCAAAGTTTCGGTTGAATGTCAAAAATATGCGATCGGATGGAGTATGTGTTGTTGGCACCAACACGATGCAGCAACCATTTTATTTTCCCCATAAAAGTTGCTATGATGAATTCGGTCAAAATAATCGTAACGCAAAGCGTGCTAACTGCCGAGTTGCTGGCACATATTTCAGTCGTTAACAATCAACGATATGCTGCTTACTAGGGGAAGATAATCGCAATACAACTTTCGCTTTGAAATTAGGAGCAAGCAGGTAACAGACAGGATAATGCTAATTCGAGTCTGCAGTGTTAAATTCGCATTCACCCAATACTGTTGATGGTTAACTGAGAAAGGACGATCAGCTGAGTGGCACCGGTGAATACTGATTATTTTTACTCCCAGTTGGTGGTGGTTCTTACACATACAAACTCGTCAGACCTGTTTCTTAGGCCTGATCTCAATTCCCTGCACGATAAGACCGGTCTTCACGGTGGACGACGTCTCAGTTAAGCTGATGCAAACCTCACCATCTTCACCTTCATCGTTGTAGAACTCGCCCAGCTCCAACTCCTTCCAACCATCAGCTCGTTCTTGAGGGCATAGTACGTTCTCAGGGATTTCATCCAGGTCACTGTCATGGTCGTCGAGGCAAACACGACGAGCTGAGTTTTTCCTGCAAGGCTGACAGATGCATTCTGCACTGGATGCGCAAGCCCATAGGACCCGCTAGCTACTTTGAACACAAAGTAAGCACAGTAGGTTGAGTTTTGAGAGAGCATCTTGCTATCTATCTTGCCATGCATTTCCAACCACCAAACGTGCCGGAGTTCAGCAGCTTCTGAGAAGCTGTCCAAAATTATGAAAGGTTAATCTTGTTAAATTATGAGAAGTTGCCACAAATTAGAAGGAAATTATATAAAAAAAACTCGACCTGCCTGGGAATGAAGCCACCCGACGGCATTATCTAAGAAGAAGAGCCTTCTCACCATGCAGTCGAGAAAATCCCGAACCCCCTCCCTAACCATACACGAGACTCAGCTGGCGCTTGTGAGTGCATGGCGCGAGTCTTTACCTATGCTTTGATCTAGGAGAGCGAGAGGATTTTTTTCTATACTGTGCGCAACTACGGTACTCAGCGCTGCTACAGTGCCTATCACTGTGCACGCTACAGTACTTCATTGCAGCACCAGTACCGTGCGGGATCGGGGGTCGAACCCCCGACCTGGGGCAGCCACTCGGGCGCCTTACCACCAGGCCACAGGCCTGTCCGCAGAAGGAAATTATATGACAGGGCTTCGTCAACTATCTCTATGATGGACCAAATATCTGCTAGAATAAGGGCATAAAGCATAGTACAGGAGCATAGTGTTAACTGCCGTTGCGATGAACAGAGTACAGTGGCCGGCAATAAGTAGTCAGTTCATCAATGGAATAACATTCAGCAATTCATATAATCCCCATCAGATTTGCCAAACGACATGAGAGTGAAATAGAGAACCTGGAGCCTGTGATGGGGATCCAGCGCCAGTAGCGTGGCGTATCGCCCCACGCAATGCCCATCTTTCTCGCTGACAGCATGAAGCACATGATGCCACTCTCCTTGTCCAGCCACATGCTCTGAACAACAACAACAACAACAACAACAAAGACCGATTGCCCGATCAATCGAGAAAGTCGCGTATTAACAAAGTAATAAAGTGATAAATCAAGTTATCTTTTGCTACGCGTTCGGAACCGTACAGTATGGCCGTCGGCGAGGATGACGGGGCGATCAGCGAGGCGGAGGAATAGATCCTTGTTGGACGGCCGGGCAAGCGAAAGATCCCCGTCGGCGAGGGGCGGGAGGTTGCGCGGCAGGAAGCAGGACCAGACGGCGTCGGAGTCCGCGGCGGCGCGGAAGGCCGGCGAGACTGCGGCGGCTCGGCAAGCGTCCCGAGGCGTGGTCAGGGAGATCGCCGCCGAGAGGAGCTCCTCCGGCAGGCGCGCGATCTCGCAGGCAGAGGCGGCCTCCATCGATACGATCCGGGGATGAAACTCGTAGCGCGACCGCAGTCAATTGTACAGTGAAACGGTGGCGGAATATAAGAGGCGAGGACGGAAGGCTTAGGCTCGAAGCATTAGGAGAATGAAGATCAGATCACCAGAAGCAAGAAAGCTTAGTACAGTATATACGGAGCAGGAGCCGAAGATTCATGCGAAAAATCCCCCCTAGTTTGAGGGAAAATGACATGTGGGTCCCGAGAGCGCCGCGCTGTTTAGTTCTCGACAGGTCCGCCAGTGTTGTACTTGTTTTTTTTTTTTTTTTTTTGAGAGGGCCAGTGTTGTACTTGTACGTGGTTCGGACGGGGATTCCTTGGACCAAGGCCTGGGCCGTTGGACTTTCTGCGGCGCCAGCCAGCCGAAGCAGGCCAACCGTATAAATAAGGCCCAATCTGCTCGCACCTTCGCATGCAACAATTTATTTTCTCGAGAAAAGAGGATCTTGTAAGCGGAAAATTCTTTCAATAAAAGAATTTGTCCACACGTATTTAAGTCAATAAATACAGCTTAGGCTATGAGATTACGAGCAAGCAGGTTGGTTAACTGAATTGATGCAGGGACGATACATACAAGGCATGGGTCGTGGTACGTCCACAACCGGCGCAAATATGAATTGAACAATAACCTCGGCCAGAGTATGGAAATGCATTGGTTCTTTGCTTCTTCTTAATGCTACAATATAATGATGCGCAGTTGTTTGAGTGTTCGATAAAAGAAAAAAAAACATCCGAGGCATCACCCTGAGTACTAGTTTGTCCTACACTGATTGCTTTCAGTCCAAGGTAGTTCTGATACAAACTCGTCAGCCTTGTTTCATATATAGGTCTGATCTCAACGCCTTGCACAATAAGACCGATCTTCAAGGTGGCTGACGTCTCAGCTAAGCTGATGCAAACCTCACCATCTTCACCTTCATCGTTATGGAACACGCCCAGCTCTATCTCTTTCCATCCATCAGGTCTTTCCTTAGGGAGCAGTACATTCTGTGGAATTTCAGACGACTTCTCATCGTCGGCCTTAGGAGTGAACCGAAGAGCAACGGATGATTGAACTTGGACGCACGATCCTCGGCATCACTGTCATACCCATCGAGGCAGACAGGGCGAGTTGATCTGATTCCTCCAAGAGGGTGACACAGATGTATCCTGCTCGTGCGTCCAAGTTCAATCATCCGTTGCTCTTTGGCAGGCACGAGATCGATCTCGCAACCGCCCTTTCTTCTCTTCATTGATCGTATTGGAGGATGAGAGGGATTAGCCGCTAGGGTTGGAGATCGCAAAGTTAATTTATAGGGAGCGCATGGAGATTGCCTAGATGCGTTTTGCATAGCAACACAAGCAGTTTCGCGAGCGCGAGAGAAAGAGAGGGCGACGTGGCTGACTGGTGGGCCGGCACCGGAGTCAGTTTATTGGGCTCTTGCATGTGTACCGTCTTGGGCCGTGCGACGAGGGACATGGCGCGTCGTGCCGATGAATGGCAGCGGCGAGGACGACATGATCAGCCGACGGCATCCTCGGCGAGATCCTAGCTGAGCCGCCTCCCCACCGTCCGCGTCGCGGTGGGACCGGTACCATGGCGGCATCGTCGACTGCATCCCCGCTCAACCTCGACGTACGACCGGTCCTCGTCGCCACGCACTCCGCCGAGTACGACTTGTGGCTCCGCTCCCGCGCCCTCGACCACAGCCGCAACGCTCTCTGCTTCCCACACCTCGAGCTGCTGTGCTGTCGTTCTGCAGCGTCAACATCTCCGACGACTTGCTCGCCAGCTGTCCTGCCCTTGCAACCCTCGTGCTCGACGAGTGCATGGGCTTCGTGCAGGTCCGGATCAACTCCGGCGATATATTTCCCACCCCTACGTGCGGCCGCATGCCCTATCCAACGGCTCGGGACGTTTCACTTTTCCTTGGGATGCGATGTGTTGCAGGCATGGACCACTTCGTGGGTTCCACAAAGTCAACTGTTCGATACTACGCCGAGCGCTCCCAAACGCAACCGACCGGTTCCAAACGCGAGCGAACGCGCCCAAACACTAGCAAGTCTCCATCTCCGCTTTTTTTGGTTCCAAACACCTTCCCCTATTACCGATTCCCCATCTCCCTCCGTAGCTTCTGCTGAGTGCCGCCGCGTACACAAGGAGACTCCACCTCGCCGCCACATCTTTCCCCCATCCAAGCAGAACCACCTCGCCGGAGCAGCTGAAATTCTCAATGCCGCCACCGGATCTGCCACCCTCTGTGGCGCATCCACAGCGCAGTCCGACGCTGCCGCAATGTGTTCTTCTGCCGCAGCAGCAGCTCAAATTTCATCCCTTTGGCTGGCCACCCGCGATGCCGCCGGAGCAGCTCGATCCAAATTATTCTGCAGAGTAGAACACATCCATATTTAGAAATAAAAGCTTTTGTGTTCGATCCATACATACATAATTTATGTGATTATTAAAAGTGAAATGCAACTAATCTAATAATGAACTTTTCATGGTTAGTCTATGCTTAATGCAGTTGCCAAAGGTACCAATACTAGTAACTGAAAGGTACCAGTTAACATGAACAAGTGACATGGTGTGCCACAAAAATAAGTATTTTTCATGTTAAGTTGATGGAGCGCTAATGATCATTTGTGAATCCATCAAAGAACTAGTGACATAGCAGACATAGCATAAAAATATATCTTGCTCCCTGAGAAGCACATACTTGTGTTTGCAACCTTTACTAAGGAATATGCAACATGGCAAAAAACACAATTACTACAGTTATAAATTAATGGCAAATGATCTTTGCCAAAAGACCTTTTTCAGAACTAGAAAATGAATGAAATCTAGGTACTATTCAGTTATTGTAGGTGATCAGGGATATTGCAGGATCTATATGGTAGTTAAAACATTCCGTTAGAAGGTACCTCATGATATATGTTTATTCCCAGGGAAAAAAACTAGACAAGACTGCACTTACTCACTTATTATTAAGTGATTCAAAAGCTACCTCAGCAGCTCAGCCTAGGAAGTCACATCTAATATGTTCAGTGAAATGTGCCATGCATTGTATCTTTTGCACATAGACATCTATAATTGCCAAACCATCTCCATTTGGGGTCTTGTTAGTCACGGTTTCAATATCTAGTTTAGTTGACAAGTTTCATCTAGATAGTCATGGTGGAATGGAAAGTTTAGTTGGCAAACCACCAGATCTCAGACTTGACAATACCTTTTTCTACTCATCAAATCCACTGAAAACAGATGCAACTTTCAACAGACCAATGCACTCTACATACTTCTTCATTTCAAGTTTCAACCTCGATGCCATGCTCTCGTGTCCTCCTGACAATCAGCAACCAAAAACTCAACTTCAGTGAATTGTTCTATTTGCTAATTAATTAATTCCTTTCTCATGCATATTTCAGCTTTACTTAGAGATATTTACTATTTACACAATAGATTTGTTCTGGTGGTAAATAAATCTATCAAGTTCTGGTACAATTTTCTAGAGCTAAAAGTAGAACCACATCGTATTCAGAGTACTTGTTTGGCATGCACCAAATACCATGTGGTCTGAAAGGCATGGGGCACGCCAAAGGTGTGCCACATCTTATTCAGAGTACTTGTTTGGCATGCACCAAATATCATGTGGTCTGAAAGGCATGGGGCACGCCAAAGGTGTGCCACATCTTATTCAGAGTACTTGTTTTGAGTGCATGATAACAATTGAAATTATATAAAAAAAGTGGTACTCTTCAGCTCAATATGTGCTTGAAGAGTAGGAGTAGGCAAATTTCTGCTAGTGTACCAAAACTGTAAACTTCAAGTTTCAGTGTACAATTTACTAGGCAACTGATGTATAATGACTTGTCACAAGCTCTTTGAGAATTAGAAGTCTAGAACGAGAGAAAGATTAAAAAAGTTGTCTGAGACATAAAAGGAAAATTCCTGCTTGACAAGAGAAGAAACCTGGACAAGTTAAAGAACTCTGCACAAGAAATTAATCCTACCTCATTTTCCGAGTTGGTGATGCTCTTCCTTGTATTTCCCTCGTTCTGCTTTTTTTTAGGTCATATCTTCCTTAGTTCTTCTCCAGCTAGGAACACAAGAGTAACAATAAGAACTCAACTTCATCATGTCAAAAACTCAACGTCAAGAACCCAATTTCAATTGGCAAAAAGTAGAGTCAATTAAGGTTGAAGTACTTTTTCATAATGTTATTAAAAGATGGAAAGACCCTGAATTAGCCTACAATCTTATTGAGTTGTGGAATGAGCTGCACACAAATATACAATGGTATAAATTCAAGTTAATGAAAACTAGAAAACACGGTGCATCGAATGCTACAATCTCTGATGCTCTTATTATATCATCTAAAAGACGAAAACAGTACTCCCGATGCCATGAAGTTGCAGAAAGTTCCACTGCCAATTTTCAAAATCAGTAAATATCTGAAATGTACCGGGCCAAGATAACTTTCAAAATCAGTAAATATCTTAATATGAGAAGATTGCAAATCTAAGTTCCATCCATCAATATTTGCTTACCATGGCACAATTTTTGATTTCATAATTTATATGTGGCCCTATGAATTGTTATCTCACTTCAGTGGACTGATGGCAGTCTACACGTTTAGTGTTTCCTGCAAAAAAAACACATGTGTTTCATTTGACAATTAAACAACCTGTGTCAGTCACATGTTATATTTATTAGTGTATAACAACATTTTGTTTACATACTGAAAACCTAGTCATGGTTCCAGTGTCTAGGTTAGTAGCCAATATGGTAACTTTTCATCTAAACTTTCATAAAACAGAAACATTAGCAAACCGCGAAATTCTACAGATTTAACTAAATATTGCTTAAATAGAAGTTTTTCTGCACACATGACTGTTAATATAGGAACTCTGAACACTTGTAATTTTGTTGCCAAGGTAATGAAATTCCAGAGGATGCCGTGTTGTGGGAAAAAAAAACAGAAGTTGAGTTTTTCCATGACTCATCATTTAGAAGTAGTGCAGAAATTTGCACTCCATGGCTAGGCCTCTTCCATCTTTCCTCCGCTCTCATTCTTGTCCCAACAAGAACAAAATAACACAATCAAATGCAGAAAACGTCGTTGAGGACTCAAGCAGAAGAGAGAAGCTGAAAACTGAAAAACTTTATCCTACCTCGCTTGCACAACTCTTTCTGAACCAACAGAAGAGTAGAAGCTAAAAACAACGCTAGTACTTCACCACCAGCAGGTGACGGTGGAGGCACCGAACCACCGGCAGAGAACGGCGCCGGCAACGAACTAGCAGTACGCCGACAGCGCATTAGTAGCAGACGACGTGGGTATAGCAGACTATCGTCGATCTGGGAACTTTTCGAATGTTAGGGTTCCAGAGAGGAGGCGGATTTTTGTATATTGTATATGTATATATAAGATGCAAAACAGAGAGGGGAATTTTTAGATCCGAAGGGAGGGAATAGAGGAGAAAAATCCCAGCGGGATCCTGAGCAGGAGATAGGCAGGCGGGCTCGGGGAAATTTTCCATAAGAATCCACGTTGACTGGCAGGATCCACAACTGCATCCCGCTCTCCCCATCGGAACTTTTTAGCTGCACGCGTGCGTATCCCAAGAAAGGAGGATGCACGAGGGCCGTCCGATAGTACGTGCGGCCGCATGTAGGTCTGGTTTTTTTGCTCCCATCAACTCCTCCACTATTCAAACTGTGGCATTCTCCGTCGCACATTTCCCTGAACCCGATGAAGGGTTCCCAGGTGAGGTTGCGCCGTGTCATCGTCGACAACCTGGAGAACCTTCGGCCCGGTTCCGCCACCAGGGCACTCCCGAATCTTTCGAGCTGCGGGTGCTGACCGCGCCGAAACTGAAGTTGCATCTCCAAGAACATCTTGTTGAGGCTCCAGCAGCGAATTTTTTTTTATTTTGGCCCTTTTCTCTCTAAATTTTCGCAAATGGCCCCCCGATCTAAATTTCCATCCTATGGCCCTTTCGGTCACGCCATTTCCGGAGGCGCGTCAAAACAGCTTGGGTCGCGCCCATGCGTATGGCGCGACCCATGCCACGTTGGCAGCTGTGGGCCGCGCGGGGCATCCCTCCGCGCCGCGTTGACCTTACCCGGGCCACGCCGCGGCCGATGGCGCGACCGGGTCGCGCCCATCTATTTGGCGTGACCCGGGTGGGATACAACCGCGCGGCCCTCCCTTTCTCTTCTTCCTCTTCCTTTCTTCTTCCTCCGGACCCGAGCGCTTCTCTCTCCATCTCCGCGGCGGCCGGACCTTCCCCGCCTCTCCCGGCCTCCATTCGCGGGGAACTCCATAAAAATCGACGGGCTTCATCCACTAAGGTATCTCCTCCGTTCCATCCGGTCGATTTGAATTTTATGCATCTATTAGGGTGGATTAGGTAGCTAGGGTTAGTATAAATAATGTATTTAGTAATAGTGATTTTGGTCGACTCGTAAATATTTGTTGTGCATGTATCGCTTGTACATGATAGTTGTGTGATTTTGCGACGTAAATTTTAGGGTGCATGTTTAATTTTTGATGTTTTAGTTGTTAGTCATCAATAATATCAACGTGCATTATGTCTATTTATTTATCGATTTACTTGACCTTGAAATATCATGTAATTAATTTACATAGAAGTAATAAAATAAACTGGCACTAGTGTTTAATGAAATACGGTTGTCGCTAGTGTATAAGTAAGGCACATATAAGTACCAAAAATATGTCATTAAAGAGAATATTTTGTATATTCGGTTAATGACTGTAAGTGGATATATATATCTTTTAACATTTTTCTAGCCTCCATGCATATTCTTTTTTATATTATCTGCTATGTTGTTGGTAATTATAGAAGTGATTAATGCGAGTATTGAAATGTGTAGATGAATCGTATTGTCCAATTGTTTACAAATGGGGCGGTTAATGTCAATAATGAGTTTGATCGGATGACAGAGGAAGTATTGACTTTTGTTAAACCACCGGAATTTAATGAACTTCGGATAGAGTTAAAGCTGCAATGGGTGTGGTTTGTGATGTGAGGCTGCGTGGTAGGTTTGATGCATGTGGCGGAGGTAGGCCTCGGTATGTCATTTTGGACTTGACATCCGATGAGGAATGGACATTGTACAGGGAATGTTTGAGAGATAGTCGGATGAAAGTTGCGAGAGGTAGTTGCGAAGTAGTTCATAATACCGACGTTGAGAATGAAGTACCGGATGAGAATGAAGTAGCGGTCCCGTTGAGCCTTGAGCATACTTGGATTAGATGGCTGTACCAATGATAGCCCTGGTTCCCCCGTGAGCTTGAATCACCTCGTGGTGTGCCGTCATCTCCTAGTGGTGACCACGGTCGTATGACAACAGCTACGGGTGGGGATCCTAGCGCAGCGGAACAATTTGCTATAGTGCACAATCGGGGTTATGAACTTGCGGTTGTGAGTGATGATTTTTCCGAGGACTGTTTTGAACATGACGAAAATAGAGATGACGAGTGCTAAGGAAGGCGGTTGTGGGGATGAAAATAGCTCTTGCGAGTAGTGACGGGAGGACACGGATCAAGAGGGTGACCTATCGGACCAACATAATGATGGTGATTCTCATATTACTTGGGGAAAGGATTTCTCTAGAGGTGAATTGAGGGCTATGAGGAAGATGCATGTTACTCTCCCTACGACTCCTAATCACAAGGATGTGAGTCGCGTGGAGAGAGCCGTATGCGATGACGGTGTGATGACCGCCGATGCTGCCCATGATTCTACCGAACCCATAATTCGGAAAGGGATGAGATTTGATAATCTTGCTGAGGTGAAGTTCTTCTTTCGGGATTATGCTGTTCGCCACCACCGACCTTACATTGTTGAGCGGTCTAACAAGGATTCGAGATACACTATCCGGTGTCGGCGACATAAGTGTCCATGGGCTGTCCGGGTTCGTCTCTTGAAATCCGAGGGAAACACGTGGAGAGTTTCCAACGTGCGACAACCCCATATATGTGGTTCCTCTAAGCCGGCGCAAGTTCATCCCCAATGCACTCGCCCGATATTTGGGACACCGCATACTAGGCATTGTGTGGGCCGATACGGATGTGACCGTTGCATCGCTCATTGAGTCAATCCATGCAATCACAAACTACCGCGTTAAGTACGGTAAGGCTTGGCGGGCTAAGCAACATGCAATGGCCAAATTGTGGGGTGGTTGGAAGGAGTCGTATGCAAGGGTTCCTAAGCTCCTAAATGCAATTAATTATTTCAACCAAGGCACAAAATGCTTGATTGATACTGGTGGAAAGATGTTGCTAGGGCATGATGGCACAAAGAATCCAGTAATGAAACGGGTGTTCGGTGTTTTCCACGGTGCGTAAATGCTTTCAAACACTGTAGACCTGTGATCGGTGTCGATGCAACTTTCTTGATTGGGAAGTACAAGGCAACCTTGATGATCGCGATTGGGATGACTGCCGAGGACCAATTGTTACCGTTAGCTTTTGCAATAACGGAGTCCGAGAATAATGAGAGTTGGTCATGGTTCATAACTCGTGTCGGGAAGGAAGTTCTTGGTGCAGGCAGGTCGGTCCGCATGATATCGGACAGGCATCGAGGTTTGTTGAATGCTGCTAAGGAACATCTAGACGGATATCCTCCCCTTGTTCATAGGTGGTGCATGCGTCACTTTGCTGCAAACATGTGGAGGAAGCAACCGAATAAGGAGGTGATAAAGCGTCTAAAGATTCTTTGTAAGTGTAAGGAGGTTAGAAAATTTGATACGAAACTAGATGAACTAGAGAAAATGTTGAATGCTGATGCGAAGAGCTGGTTAAGAGAGCAACTCCGCGAGAAGGACAAATGGGCACTTGCTTTTGATGAGGGCGGCTTCGGATATGGAATCATGACAACGAATGCGTCGAAGTGTTTAATAACGTGTTGAAAGGCATCCGGTCCATGCCTATAGCTGGAATTGTAGAATACACCTTTCACAAATGCAACTTTTATTTTGTGGATCGGTGGCGGGCGGCACGTGAAAGCCTAACTAATCCGGGAATATGGGCAAAACCTGCAGCCCTGCACTTAGAGACAGAGGGAGATATTTCTGCAAATGAGGTTGCTTCTCTCCATGATCCAGCAACATATGTGTACTCCGTGAGAGGAGTTAGTCGAACCAATGCAGGCGGTGAAGTATCCGGCGGCCGCATATACCATCGAAGTGTTTAATAACGTGTTGAGTGGCACCTACCATCACGTGTTATGCGGCAGTTTGGACGTCAGCAGCAGCCAAATGTTGATACGGTTAGCACAAATCGTGCTTTGCACTCGTAAGTATCGCTTTCATATTCTTGAACCTAATTAATTTAACATGCTTCTTTTCTTTTGAAAACCTATGGATTAATGTTTTGTTGATATCGATGCAGGATTGACCGAAGGAAGAACCGTGGCGCTATCAACCGGCCGCGAAGCACAATGCCCACTTGGCACACTGGACGAACCGGCACGCGGGGAAGATGTGGTACTTGAGCGGGGCCGCTCATACCCCGTCCATGTACACGGCGTACCCGACTTGGCTGCACGCCAATTCCTGGTTGATTTTGAAGCCTGCAGTTGTTCCGGTCGACATCGGCGACGAAGATCCGGAGGATGCCGATTTTGAGTTTGTTGATGAGTATGACACTATGACTCGTCAAGGAAGCCAGCCGGAGCGTGCACCGTTACATAACTACATGGTACGTGCTTTTCGAATTATTATCATATATCTAACTTAAACCATCATAGCTATGTAATTAAGTAACTAAATTTTTTTAGGCGCAACAACTTGGAAGGCTTGGGAATGAGGTCGGGAGGGCTCTTAGGCACCCGAGAGGGTCCGAAGAGGAATTGAGCGCTCTCCGTTCCTTTGTTCAAGTAAGCAATGCATTGGTGCAATTAACAATTTTTATACATTTCGTGAAATTTGAAACTAACCTATGTTACCATTTTTCAGCGCACACGCCGCATGGCCCGCCGCCTCGCTTTCAAGTGCAAGCGTGTGCGTGCTGATGCCGAGGATCCCCAACAATTGGCCATTGTACCGGCTAATCCTAGAAGTCCTGCGACGTCGGGTTCTACACGCACGTCGGCAGGACGTGGTAGAGGTGGTGGTACAGGGGGATCTGCTCGTGCCGGCACAAGTTCCGGTCGAGGCAAGGCTGTCCAAGAACCTCGGGAACCCACCACGGAGACGAAAGCTCGGAGTCCGAGGATGAGGATCCTACATTTGTAAGTTTGATTTTGCAAGTTACATTTAACCTAAAACTCAGCATGTTTGTCTTGCGTTGTTGAAACGTTATATTATATTTTGCAGGACGTGATTCACGGGTCGCAGCTCTTCGATGCGCCACGGTCATCACAACCGTCCCAACCGCCTCCAAAACGTCGTGCAAGAGGAAGGCGGGATCCCTCTCGAAGTCGGCGGTGTCAACATCCTTGACACCAACCCCGGGAGGAAGAAGACTAGGCGGGCACCGTTTAGCCCTCCGTGATGGTTTATTTGAAATATGTGTGCACGAACAAATGTATTGAACTACCCGTGTGTTACGTTTTTACGTTTGAACAATGTCGGTGTTATGTTTGAACCAAGTCTTGAGAATGTTATTTCAAATATTATGTGAACTATGTTTAGAACTATGTTTCGAATTCTATTAAATATCTTGTCTTTGGTAATGTTTCAATCCGGAACCAAAATTATTACATTCCAAAATTTCAAAACATAGATAGGCAATTTTCAGCAACTCGGATCGGTCGCGCCACCGGGAACGGCGTGACACCCGACTTGATATGGCGCGGCGGCCTGTCCGCACAAGAGGTCGACGGTGGGCCTGGCCACTGGGTCGCGCCATCCCTTATGGCGTGACCCCGGGCGCATATGGCGCGACGCAAGCGCTACGATGCCGGTACCTCCTGGAACCGGGCTGGCCGTGGCGCGACCGAACGATGGGTCGCGCCACACGTAATGGCGCGACCCATCGTTGGGTCGCGCCAAACGTGGTGGCGCGACCCATCGTTCGGTCGCGCCACGGCCAGCCCGGCTCCGGAGGTACCGTGCATCGTAGCTCTATGGTCGCGCCATAAGTGCCCAGCGGTCACGCCATAAGGTATGGCGCGACCCGAGCGGCCGGGCCCACCGTCGACCTCTTGTGCGGACAGGCCGTCGCGCCATATGTAGTCGAGTGTCACGCCGTTCTCGGTGGCGCGACTGATCCGAGTTGCGAAAATTACCTATCTATGTTTTGGAATTTTGGAATGTAATAATTTTGGTTCCGGACACAAGGGTGCAGTAACTGTTTATTTTCTTATTAAATTTAATCATAAAGAAATAACACTACGTGGATAAAAAAATATGAAAGAAGATGATATAAAGAAATAACACTATATATGTAACGAATAAATAACGAATGCTTCCGGGGCATGGTCCACGACATCATCCACATAGTCGTCTAATACATAATATAGTCCCACATTCAACATCACATAGTCCGATACGAAATATAACATGACAAAATATTAAAACGAGTTATTACTTGGGTGCAACGCGGCCATTTCCCCTTAAGAAAGGCATCGGTACCACCTTCTTCAATGGCTTCTTTTGCACGACGCGCCCGCTCACGCTTCTTCTCCCTTACCCTCTCCCGTTGGAGCGCTTCCTCCCTTTCACGTTCTTCTTCTTGTTGACGTTTCAGCTCCGCTTCCCTACGGCGTGCTTCCTCTTCCCTATGACGGGTAGCACGACGACTTTGGAGATATTGTTGACGTCGCCTCTCTTCTTCTTTCCGTGCACGCGCTTCCTTTGCAAGTCTCCGATAAAATGTCCGCCGAACCTTGTAACTTTCAATGTAATCAAGCGCTTCTTGCGATCGCTCCATATCGATCCATTGCCTAAAGTCACAAAGCGGGGGCGGACTCGCACGTAACATGTCTCAACTTAGACATGACAGGAAATATGAAAAATCATCGGGACTATGCATAATAATAGAACGTACCCAATCATCCTCTTTCGAGCGGTTCATTGAATCGTTCTCACACTTCCAAAACCTCCGCCACGGGGTTTCAAACCAACCGGACCCAGCCACCTTGCAAGGATCTCCACACCAGCACATAGGGGGCTCCTCTCCTACGGGCTTAGAAAAAACCTTCTCCGGAGGGAGGTAGTAGCCGCCACCGTCCCAACTATCTATACGAGTTAAAAAAATCAAATTAGATTACAATTTGTTCGTACGGAGATGTAACAATATAATTGTAAATGTCACTGAAATTCGTATCTTCGAGTCCGTAGCCTCGGTAGCGGTTTCCATGTGTGTGTCCCGACTACAAGGTTCCTCCTGCCCGGCAAACCAATTACTAGGCCCTTGAGACGGAGCGTCTCGGGCTCGAGCTTCTTCCTCTGCTTGCTTCTTACGAGTCTCTGCTAGCCTTGCAAAATAACTCTCCCAAGAGTTTGGGTCACGTAAGTTAGCTTCATAAATCGCGGCTTCTGTGCCGCTTTCTGCCGTCCGGCTTCCTCCAACCTAACGAGTCCTTCGCCGTTCCTGTAAAATTGGATCAGCAAGGTCCAATAAGGTACTTCTAGCCCATCCCATTAAGTCATTCTTGTTGTCCCACATTCCGTAAGATCGAATTCCCTCCTCTCTCATATATTCCGTCAAAGCAATCCACTCGACTTAGTTGGGAATTCTTCCTTATTTCTTCTCCGATAAAACAAAGCACTTTCCCAGTCAAGATTCATCTCCGCTCCGATAGTGTCCAATATCCATTCCGGTGGTACGAGTAACATGATTTTTCTTACGAACTTCATCCCTTCTCTTCTGCAGATATTTTGGAATATCATCGAGGTAACCTCCTTCTAGGGTCGGTGTCCCATTCTATCTTGTTCTTCTCCGGAAATTGCTCATAATCACAACGTCGAGTGTCCTACAATCACGGATAACTTCAGATTTATTAACTTACACAAAACGATTCATATTCAGGTTCTAACAAGAGAATAACCATGAAGACTCGTCAACATCAAAACGTACCCAAGGATTTTCACCGATCGCATTACCGCAAAAATAGCCATATCCAAGTTCGGAAGGTACCACACCTACGAGTGCCTTAACCCCGCACTTACAAACAGGACTAGCACGCCGATACGTTGGTGCCATTCTTCGTCCATCTATGTACTCTTGCAGATCACCGACCTCCGCCCAATGTGGCTTCCTTCCATAAACGTATTCTTCAAAGTTACACGGTCACCACCCGTCCTAAAAAAATTCAATCAATATTATTAGTTTCTGATCAACGAAAAATTGGATAGAAGAATTTTATATGCATCATCATTAGTGACTCACATCATCGCTCGGTGCACAACGAAAGAATGGAATATAGCTCAATTCCTCGGGAGGGATCTCCAACACGAACGGTGCCCGCACTTACAACGGGGTGGACTATTCATACGTCGCATCGAAGCCTCTATCTTCTCTTCTTCTGTCATTGGCTCCGGATCGGGCGGTGGAGGAACCCAACGGTGAAACTCTACGTATGGCGTCGTCTTCTTCTCATCGTAGGGGAACAACATGATGCGCGGATCGTACTTGTCGGGACCATCAATCCATTGGAAAAAGTAACACTACAAGACAATTAGCTCATGTTACAACTATAGCAAATCATGTATATGATTATGCTTATCTGCAAAGAAAATACTAACCCCAAGCACAGATCCGAACTATCCTTGTCTTTGCATACGTAGTAAGCACGTCCCGCCGACTCGCGATACCTTGATCGCTTCACTTCAGCAGGTTCTTTACACTCACACATTGGCACCGGGAGTGGGGGTGGCACAGGCCCATCTACTGCACGTGCGGGTGCATACTTCTCCCACTCGAAAATGAAGCCGCCACCGCCTCTCACTCCTAAAAGGTATCATCCTACAATAAAAAAATAGATGAAACATTAATTTTACCTATATTTCATAACCATATCTAAGTGAGGAAAATATTCATGCACTCTTTCATTTACGTAGCATAACTACCGAGCAAGCCTAAAGTATCGAAACCTACACATCAAATCAATTCGATACGAGCAAAATCACCATTACAAAATACTAAATGAACTCTAACCCTAACTAGCCATATCAACAACCATACATGAAAGAATTTCAAATCTATCCGGATGAAGTTAAGGAAATACCTCACAGCATGAAATTCCGAGAGTTTGGGGACGTTCCCCAAGAACCAAGCCCGGATCCGAGGGAGAGGACTAATGGGCGACTCGTGGGGTGAGGAGGACAAGCGTTTCGGTCGGAGGAAGAAGAAAGAAGAAGGGAGAAGAAAGGGAGCCGCAGCCGGTTTAATCCCGCCCGGTCACGCCAATTAGATGGGCGCGACGGACTCGCGCCATAAGCCGTGGCGTGACCGCGGCGTGCCCAGGCTGGGAGTCAACGGGCCACGTCGCGCGCCCGAGCTGGCCCGCGAGCCTACGTGGCCATGGGTCACGCCATGTGCATGGGCGTGACCCTATTGTCGGGACGCGCCGTGTCGTATGGCGCGACCAAAAGGGCCATACGATGGAAATTTAGCTCGGGGGTCATTTGTAAAAATTTAGACGAAAAAGGGCTAAAATAAAAAAAAATTCTCCAGCAGCTCGGAACGGGCACGGTGTTCAGAGAAATGCGTTCCGAGATGCGGGCAGTTACATTGGGAACTACACACTGCCAACCGTGAAAAGTTTGGCTCTGGAGGATGTTGATCGCAATGATGTTGTCTGCAGCTTGCTCAGGTATTTCCCGTGCTTGGAGAAGCTCTACGTCTCGGTGAGCAGCCCCATCATCTCTTATTCTCCTTTATTTATTATTCCAGTTTTCTAGCAATTATTTGCTTCGTCGTCATTTTCAGTCGACGCAAGGATTCAGAAATTCAGGAAGCTTCGACAAACAAATTCCTGTCGAGTGCCTTCAACAACTACATCTCAGGATGGTAGTTCTGAATGGCTATGATGGCAAAAAAAAAAAAAAAAAAATCAGATGTGAGGTTTGCCATGCTATTTGTTCGTCATGCACGAGTGCTCGAGTTGATGAGGATCAGATGCCGTTCCAAATTTTCGAGACGATTAGTGAGGAATGGATCGCGGACCAGAGAAAAGGCAATTGCGTATATCAACAAGAGAGCTTCTCAGGACGCCAAGGTTCGTTTTGTGCACGACTATGGTCGTAACTATACTGATTTGCCAGAGCACATCCATGATGGTCCCTCTCCCTCGAGGAATGGCTCATTTGATTCATGGTTTGAGCCTTAGGAGCAAACCTTGGGTTTGCTGAAGGAAACGTGAATGCAAATAACAACCCGACGACACCGTACGTGTCTGTGCTTGTGTCTCTTTAAGCAATTGATAGGTTCACCTTGTAAGATTACCTCCATTGTAACCATAATATAAATAAAATAGCGCACTTGCTTGAACACATGATGGTGCCTTGTAGCTAAACAAAGTTGGTTATTAGCAACTAAGATGATGGAATTAGCAACACGACAGGGTACTACAAATTAAGTCCATGAACGACAAGCATGGCGCACGAGAACATACATGGTGCAACAATAAATTAAATAGTATGCTCTACAAATTAAATATTAATACAACAAACAATCTATGAAAAAAATCAAAATATATATCATACAGTAAATTGATATAGAAATAGAATGCAACAATACATCATTCAATAAAGTTTCCAAGTTATGATGCATTACATGAATTGAGGTTAAAACAATGAAAATAATTGTTTCAATGTCGGTTTACAATGTGTTTATAGACAAAAGTAAAAAAAGATGCAATTTGTGATAGCTAAAATCCTACTCCAGGGATATTGGAGACAAGATCTGCTTTTGTAATGTAGTAAAAAATTAATTTACATACTTAATACATTTCTCCTCTTCAATAGACTGAAAGTTTGAGAAAATTTCGACCCACGTGATTTTTACAAGAAGTTATATTATTATTTATTTTTGTAGGATTATGTAACATGTCGATAGGGGGAAAATATATATTGATGTATAAGTTATGAAAAAAGTTATATTTTTGTATATGGTTTAATTTCGATCTAGTGGTGTTGAATATTGATCAATCAACTGGAAATTAGCTAGCAAATGCATATTAATAACATGATTATATGTGTTAACCAAAGACACAATTCGCACATCACATGTCATATCAAGCTTTGAGTCAAAATGGACAATTAACCACAATGTGATCACCATTGCCATTGATCATAGTGATGATTGTGAGCGGTGGATTTTTCTTCTTGGGGGGGGCTTACGCCCCTATCTCTCGCCTGTAGTCTTGTATCGCTTTGGTGGCGAAGGCCACAATCGGATAAGATCTGATATAGGAGGACACAACCAACACTATCACCAAGAAAAGACATGATCAAATGTGGCATCTAATTTGTTATGTACTCATTTGTTATCACCATTCTCACATGAATATGCTTTTTTGGTATGGCCATATGTGTTGGCACCCAGTGAGAATATGCTACTTGTGGTGCCATAGTGAGTGGGCAGATCATAGCTATGTGTTGTGTCTTATCGGTAGGCCCACACCTACATCATGTCATTGATGTGGGCTCATGACTATGATCCACAGTCATGAGCCCACATCAATTTCATTACTGAAGTTACACACATCAAATGCAGTGGTACGTCAGCATCCTAGCTATACCCTAAACCCTAAACAAAAAGGAGAAAGCAGCGTTAGCCGAAGCGAAGTACTGACGAAGCAAACAAAGATCGCTTGATATGGAACGCCATGACGACGGAGTCTCACCTCTCAAGCACAATACCATGCATGCACAATATTTTCCAGCTGCTATGGAAGTGAGCGATTCTACGGTTTAGGATTTGCTACGCTTCTTCGTTGAATTGGCTCTAAAATAAGCTAGCTTAAGCTTTTGACCAATTTCATAGATAAGAACACCAGCATATACAAAATTAAATAAGTACACAATAAAAATATAGTTCATGATTATTATTATTATTGTTGTTATTATTATTATTATTTAATAGGAGAGTTTTAGTGTTTTCTCTACTAGCTTGATCGAACTAAGATAGCCTAGCTTTGACAATTTACAAGAGAACGGCCAATTTACAGATAGATGGAATGAAACAATGAAGAACGACAGACATGTGGACTCGTAACACAACAACAACACTACTAAACATAGTTATTAGTTACAACACAAAACTACTAACTTGACAACCAGATGATTAATAGTGGTACGGACGAGATACACTGGAGAGAAATCGTCGTCATTGTTATCGATCTTAATATTCATGCTTAACACTCTGCACGTACAGGAATGCAATGCTTTGCCGTACCATCACTTAAAAGCATATACAGTTAGATCCACAACAAAGTGCTTCGACCAATCGACGAGATAATCGTCTTAAGTAGCTATATGTTGTATATAGTCCAGCAAAAACCAGCTTGATGAGCTACATGCTGTTCCTATCTGGACCTAATGAGTCATCGGCACTTCTGAATTTCTCTTTCTCTAGAATAAATTTAATCCGTCGCAGAAAATTAATAAAGGCACCCAAGCAGAGGAAGCTTGTTAATTAGCTCGTGTGCTTGGGCCTTATCTCAATGCCTTGCACGATGAGCCCTTTCTTCCACCGCTGGCTATCAACCTCCGTCAGGCTCACCTCGACTACCCCGTCCTCATCTCCGGCCACGCCCACGGCGAACACGCCCAGCTCAACCTCGGCCCACCCGTCGGCCCTCCGCCGCGGGCACCTGATGTCGGGGTCGGCCTCCCTCGTGAGCATCATCTTCCGGCCGCCGTAGCCCTTGCGGAGGCGCATGTACTGCTGCTTGCGCCGGTGCATGATCGTCTCCTCCTCGCCGTGCATGTGCTGCAGGCAGACGGTGTGCTCCGTCGACGTCGCCTTGCCGCCGGACCCGGAGGAGACGACGGTGAGCTTGGCCTTAGGCGGCGGCATGCCGACGTGGCACTCGAGGCCGTACGAGTCCTCGGCCATGGCGTAGACGAGGTAGGCGGCGTAGGTCGTCCCCGGAGTGAGCAGCGAGAGCTGCAGCTTCCCGCTGATCTCCAGCCAGCACACGTCCACCAGCTCAGCGACCTCCGGAAACCTGATCAAATCAATGGAAATTATATTGAATATCAGGTGTGTTGTCATGCTAGCATGAAGAGTACGTAATAAGCTCTTTTTGTTTTTCATGTCCTTGTCTCGGGTCTCTATCAGTCGAACGTGTCTATGATGCTTCTCAGAGCACTACGAGCATGCATTTTATTGACGTGTGTGCCGATATTTGCATGCTGACGTGTGCCGATCGTAATAGTGGAGCTAGCAAAAACTTAGTTACAAAGCATGCGAACGAAGTCTAACTACTGACGCCAAATTCGTAGTAACATGCTGATAGACTTTGAATTAGTAAGCAGGTACACAAAGATGCATCCGAATAGTCCTAGTAGATGACAGCAATACCCTTATGTACGTATCTTCCTTACTGATTAAAAAGTCATAACGATTGAAAAAGGGTTGTTTCATGTACTCGGACAATAATTCCTTTATGAAGTTCTTAATTAGTGTGAAAAAGGGTTGCACCTAATTCTTTCTCATGAAGAACTCAAGTTAGACTACTTTTAACATTGTCCTAATGTTGCTTCTTAATTTACCTAGCTTGCATTATCGTGGATTACTAAACCGCAGATGGTCTGGCAAAATGCGCCATTACTAGGTTATGAAGCAATTGACAACAATGATTCTTCTATTCGTTTCTAGATAACTTTAAGCTACGTCTGGGTCTAGGTGCTACTAGTTTCAATGAAGAAGCGTACTAGCTAGGTGGCAACATACCTTGACCCTGGAAGGCTAGCTGTCCATATCCAGCACGTGGGATCATCTCCCAAGACGATGCTCAGCGCTCTGGCGGACAGCATGAAGCATTTCGCACCGCTCCGTCTCTCCAACCCAAAGCTCTGCAGAGCAATTAACAATGAGTTTTGCTAGTTGATTGATCATCAACGTAACTAGATAAAGAAGCCACGAAGAATAATGCATATATAATCAGCAATGTAATTAATTAGGAAGTGCTTAATTATATTGGTACCATGGTGGCTCCGTCGAGGAGGACTGGGCTGTCGCAGAGGCGCGAGAAGAGCTCCTTCTTGGACTCGCTGCAGTCGAGGACGACGGGCTCGTCGGCGCGCTCCAGCACGGCGGCGCAGTCCGGCGGCAGGAACCGTGCCCAGACGGCGTCGGAGTCGGCGGCGGCCTTGAACGCGGGCGACACCGCGGACGAGTGGCACGCATCGCCGGGCGTGGTCAGCGAGATGGCGAACGCCACGCACTCCTCCGGCAGCCGGAATATCTCCGGAGCGCCGCCGTCCATGCAAGCTCCGCCGGTCTGGTCTGGTGCAGCAGAGAGAGACCTGCTACTAATTGCTGCGTTGGAAACCGTGGTCGTTGGTGATCACGTCGGCCGCGGCTTCTTATAAGGGCCAAGGACGAAGGAGACAAGAAGCTTAAGCGCTAAGGCTCGGCAGCGACAGCGGATGGGGGCGTTCGTTCCTCGCTTCCTTGGTCGGAGCTCCGCTGTGCTGACTCGGATCCGGGTTTCTTAAATGCCACCTTCTTTTTCAGCGTGTCTGTGTGCGTTTTCCGGCCCGAGATCTCGTCTGCCCCACACCGTGTTCAGGGACTTTTGGGTCCACCGGTTGGTGACACGTGGTAATCCCAATCGATGTTAGCCTTCATTGTCGCGCTACTGGTCTGCCCAGCAGTTTGGATCCGACGGTTAGTTTCAGCCAGGTTGGATGCTTCAACTCTGTCGATGCCAAATTGTCAATACAGGAAACCATGCATGTTTTAATTACTGACTGTAATACTACATTGTTGTCTGACCTTAAGATCAACGTACGGCATATAGCATTGGAGGAGAGGAGAGGAACCCAAATGTGATACACCTTCCGCAAGCAGATTTGGACCGGCGTGCTTTCCCGTCAGAAATATGCCGATTCACCTTATCCGGAAAGAATATCTCGCGCCTCTAAGTCCAAAATGTCGTGAAATGTTAACACCGTCGGATCAGACAGGGTCAAATAATATTAGGTCATCAGGCGATGAAACCTAACAAGGGCACAAGCAGGACCGTTCAAACGTTGTTATGGTCAAAGTAAAATCATCTGAAATATTAAACAAAATCCGTATCCAGCATGACTAATCACAACACATTCTGAGAAAAGGTAAGAGCCGTATGAAAGAACTGAATAGATTAAAACAGCACATGCCGAAGAAGATGGGTAAAGGCACAGAGCGATTGCTTAGTGCAGCAGTGCAACATTCCTAAGCGCCTTTTCCTCTTTTGGCCCCAAGGTTGTTTTGGATTTTTCACTCTTTCTATCGGCCTCTGATTTCGCAAAGGAAAGAAGGCTATCAGGGATCTAGGGGAAAAAAATTAAAAGGCCGGAGAAAAAAGAACGTACTTTAAACAAACAGTGCCTCTTTTGAGGTAAGATTAGTGCCGGATCTACGCAACCCACATGATCCGTTCAAGGCTTTTGGGCAAGAAGCCTCCATTGCTTTTTTTCCCGCAGACCCCCACTACATCTGAGCAGAAAGACGAGGGCAAAAGGAGCCATATCTAAACAAGCTTTTATTAAAGATTTGGGCAAGTGCTGGCTGCAAAGAAACAGATGGACAGTTAAACAAAACTTCACAGAAGCAGCGACGAAACCAAAGTGAAAATTGCAGGACATCTACACTCTGAATTCTTTTCGACCCACTATGCTCGTGGGAAAATCGTTCCGCATCTTTTACAATTGGTTAGAAACAAAATTGCGTTGTATTGTACAGACAGTTACATGTTTCAAAACTTGCCGGTTGCAAACTCAGCTAGGAGACCACTCAAATCAGATGCTGCATTCACCTCACGTGCAAAAGAAAAAAAGAACTATGTACTACTGCCTGGGTCATTCCTCTTCATCGTCTTCCTCTTCAGCTTCCTTCAGCCACTGAGTTGAGTAACAAAACGAAAAGATTTAGCATTAGTCCCAACCACGATTTGTGGTACGAACTGCTTGTGACAAGTAATTTCATCACATTTGGTTTTTTGTAATGTTTATCAGGAGTTAATCTCTTGCTTGTTGCCGCTTACACCATGTCATCGATGTCACATTTGGTTTTTTGCAACAGTTCAAAAGTCACAGATTTAATTCTTTTCCTAACATCGATGACATGGTGTAAGCGGCAACAAGCAAGAGATTAACTCCTGGTTCTGTAATAAATCTATGTGCAACAATAGGAACCAAAAGCCAACCCAGTAAAGCACATTACCTGAATAAAAGCCTCCGACTGTTTAAGGAATACTTTATCAGACTCGTCAGCATGCTCTTTCTCTTCTGCCCATCTCAGAATAGCATCTTCACTTACTATCTCTTTATCATAGAGGAAAGGTAATATCTGTGTTGCATACCAGATTATCAATCAAATCATTAAGAGCTCCACAAAGGTAAATTTTAAGTGCATTGTACTAGCCCATTTTCTAAGCTGAACGGTACCTATTGAGATATAAGAACGTTGAAGAATACATGAAAACAACCTAAAGTGAAATAGGTGTTACCTTTGCAAACAGAGGAGAAAATTCTTTTGTAGTCTCTTGACACATTTCTTCAAACTTCAGAAGTATCTCCATCTATACAGATGCCAAAAAGATTATCTATTAAGCACACAGAAAATACAAACGAGAAACCCAAACCCCTTAAATCCGTAGTTAAACTAGATGGCAGTTTCAAACTGAAGGAACCACGACACCACACAACAGTTATGCAGATTAATGTAGTGACAAAACAGCAGCAGGTGATTGAGAATCTAAATCTGCCTACTCATAAAATAGACGACGAAGCAACCTGCATTGAATC
Source organism: Chloris gayana (assembly GCA_031894775.1). Classification (NCBI taxonomy): domain Eukaryota; kingdom Viridiplantae; phylum Streptophyta; class Magnoliopsida; order Poales; family Poaceae; genus Chloris; species Chloris gayana. Next base: position 3,364,568 of record JAUNZO010004234.1, on the reverse strand, counting down.
TAATTAAGATCATTGTTACAGCTGTGAACTAGTACATGTCACTGACAACCATACACATGCATTAACACAGAACAATGTTAAAAAATTCAGAATTTTTCATCCACTAATTAATTGTTCAAGGTATTTAGTCAGTAATATTACTGTACTAACCTCCTCATCAACTGTCTTTGCGTAATTACGCAAAAGATCTTTCCACTTGCCAAGTGCTTCTGCCGTTGTCTTTAGAAGAGTCTCTGTATAAATAGCACAGGTTTTGATTAACCATTATCAGACCTCCAACGATCACATAAGAAAAGCAAAGAGGCACAATCCCACTGAACACTGCTTTTATTATATACTCAAAAGATGCACGTCTAGAATGCCAGAAAAATTAACACGCTAGCCAAAAACTTTACCAAAAAAAGGTCACAAGCAATCTGTTATACATTACTAGGCAGACTCTGTACTAATATGCACTAAGATTATTTGTAAAAGGTTTAAACTTGTTAAAAATGCAAAAGCATTGAGTTTTCAAACAAAAATAATACTGTGAGTTGAGGTTACACAGTTACACTCTAACACAGAAAGTAAGAGCATACAATGGACTAGAGTTAGCAATTAGCATAACATGAATTACCAAAAAAATAATGTGTAAAGGAACCTGGCCTTCTAAGATCACTAGAGGTAGTGATAGGACCCAACCAAGTTGGCATAGATTATGCATTATGGATCCATAATTAAAAGTACTGTGTGGCTTAATGATGGAATTTGCTTAGTATAGGTTACAGTTAGTGGACCTGCAAAAGTTGTCGCATACTTGTATCTGGGAAAGTGAAGGGCAGAATAGTAGTTGGATTTTCGCTGGTTAAGTTAATGCTCCAATTTGTTTTGATTTAGTTGACAGTACTTAATCTGTGCAGGGAAGCACAACAAGTGCAGTACCACCACAAATAGGAAGTAAAGAACCAAACCAAAATAAGTTTTGCTATAACTTCCAAATCCAATGATCCAGATGCTTTCCTGTGACCATTTGGAGAACCCCAGAATAAACCAGAGCCATTCTCTGATGTTAAGCAATCAGATCTCCTAGCTCTATATCACAAGATTCCAACTTTACATTGTTTAGAAATCCAACATAGCACTCTTAAGAAAACAAAACAAAAAAAACAATCTCACCATTACTAGATTGTGCAGCCACTAATGCACTCTTCATGACAGAACAGAACACAGCTCCAGCACAATCCGCATGTTGAAGACTATAAGACAACCTGCAAAATAAGCACGATATCAATGTGCAACCAACCTTGATTAATAGTTCACAAAACACATAAAAATTTGAATATTCCCTATCTTTGATTTTATTCATAAAAATATACAAAGAAATCACAACTATAAATGTAACTATTGTAACAGACGAGAACTGCAATTATACCAATAACAATTAACAAAAATAATATGGGACTTAAATCTTTGCTCGTCAACATGAGCATCTCATATGTGGACTTGATAAAAAAAAATCACGAGTTTATTCACAATTTTAACCTCATGGAGAAAGGTAAATTCATTTGTACACGTAGGACCTCAAAAGCAAGAATTGTTTAGGAATATTAGATTGAGAACAAATTCAAACCATGTCCTTAGGGTTAAGATTGCCAAGAGGGAGGGAGGGATCTTACCTGAGCCCATTAATTTCTAGTATCAAATTTGCCTGAGAAACACCATTCAGCGCCCGTTGGAAAGTCTCCTCCACCTGAAGGATAGAATTAATCAACAAAATGGGAACAAGAAAAAACGAAGTACATTTTTCAGAAGTGTACTTACAAAAACTACATATAGTTTGACAAGTATCACAGAAAACATCAAGTTTTGATGTTCATTACAAGAATCAATGACTATCCTGACATTTCGTAGCAAAGAACTACAACGTTTATGACATGGACCCACCAGTCACCTTTATGTCATGTAATAGGTGGTCTCACAGTTTCAACAATGGATGCTTTGAGAAAGTTAAAAGTTTCTTGCAACAAAGTGTCAAAATATCTTAAGGTTAAAGGACACAAGAAGCTGTAGTTTTCTGCGACATGCACCAATGTAGTCATAGAGTTTTATTTACGATTTCCAGATAGTATATGCTAACCTCTTTCTCAAACTTAGCGAAAGGATCATCCTCATCGTCAACCGTATCCACAGATTCATTGTCACTATCTGGTACAGTTGGATTATTCATTTCACCTTCTGAACCATCATCATCCCCACCAGAACAAGCATGTTGCATCTCTTCAAGTTTCTCTTTAGGAATTGGAGCAATCGATTGTCTCCAGTCTTCCAGAACTCCAGGATCACTTGTCCATATATAACCAACAACACCGCAAGTTCCAGTCTAGTACATACAAGAGATAGTTCCCCCAATCAGAACCATAATTCCAAGATGTACACTGTTGCTAAGAATATAGGGATACCTCATCAGAAGCCCCAGAGTCCTCTTCTTCAGAATGAGCAGTAACTTCGTCACTGTTACTCCTTGTACTAGAAAGAGCTGCAGCAATGAAAATCAGTTTGTTAAGTATGACATGCTGCTTATCTGTTCAAAATCACATCACAAGAAAGAATAAACTTTTAGGGCCAGCAGGCTCACATGGACTATCAGTAACTCCGGAGTTGGTGTCAGCATACTCAAGTTCCTCATCACTATCTTCATTGGAAGGCTGAGGAAGTAATGACACCTTTGAGTTGGCAGGAATAATAACATTCTTTCCGACTTCAACCTGCAATGACATGAATGCAGGTACTCCTTTATTCATTGTAAACATTATGTACCATAGGCACTCCCGCAGGGTCACTGCCTATACTTTTGACAAAGTTCATGATAAATGTACTGGTGGCAAACAGCACAACTTAGTGATTTGAATATTGCATCAACATTGCTATACCTTAAATGACAGTATGCTACCAGGTTCAACAATTGCACCAGCTTTTAGATGAACCCCATCGCAGACTAATGAGTGACTAACTTTGCATCCATCTTCAATTATGACATTGTCCCATATATGCGAGCCATTAATCACAACGTTTTTCCCAATCTTGCAGCCCTCGCCGATAACTGAATTTAATATCTTACACTGGTCTCCGATGTTTGTGGCACTGCCAACAACAGAATTCGCACCAATTTGTGCAGAATGTGACAATATCACATCTGGAGGGGCAAGAACATGCACAATTATTGTCAGGGGATACTTATTTCATTAACTGAAGAAAAGAAGATGATCCACAAGACCACAAGGCCGAAAGGACTAAGAAAAATAGCCACCAGATAATTGATTTTGACAGCACAGAATAGGAAAAATCCTTTTTAAGCTTGGTGCACATCAGTATATAGCACTAATTGTACATCAAACAGCACATCTGAAACTATGATTATCATTGCAGCGAAGACTCATCCAAAGAGCATTACCATGTACTAATTCAGTGCATTGAAGGACATCCGGATAAAGAAAATCTACACCCATAAATTTTCCTTTTAACTCCCATGGAGGTACGTAATAAAAATAAACTCGACCTGTTCAATGCACATTTAGTGCAATATCTTGAAGTATAAGATATTCCCACCAAAGGCCATATTTCAAACAAAAACATTATAATACTAAAAGTATACTACCTCCATTCCAAAATTTTTTAATAAGACGAATGGTCAAACGCAACGAAAAAGTAAATGGCAACAACAACTTTGGATCGGAGTAGTATTAACCAATTCACAAATGTGACTATACTAATGCATAATAAATGTAATAATTTAAAACTAAACATCCTGATATGGTGAACTTGCTTGGATTCTCAAGCACTTAACTTTTACTGACATATCAGGAACAATATGCACATAGCAAAGGTCTAGAAATAAAGCAATCTAATTATATTCAGGCTGTTGTATACCTGAAGCTTTGTAAATTCCCTGACGATGAAGTTTAATGTCTAAGCAGTTACCAAAGGATAGCACATCTGGCACCATAGGGTATGTCCACCTTTGAATTATGTCTTTGCTCACTGTATCGTAACTCCTGAAATTATCAACCCTTGCAGCATAGCTTGAGTGTATTTCATGAGTATAAATTTTGTATCCCATGATCTGAAAGGGTTGGTAGGCAGTTCAATGACAGAAAAAAAAAGGATGAGGCAAACAATTTAATTAATTTTCTTACTTGCGGTAGAAGGCAAATAAATCTAAAAGGCTTTGTTGTGGTTGAATGTGGTTAAAAAGTAGTGATTGACTTACATCATCAACTAGTAATCCCTTCACAAAATGACGTCGAAGGTGTTGATAGTCAAAGTTATCAGTAAAAAGACTCAGGACTTCTGAAGAGCAGATATCAATATAGCAGTCCTGCCAGAAATGAAGAGGAAATCGGGGGGGGGGGGACATAGACAAGTTTTCAAGACTGCTATGCATAACTGTCAAATTACTGAGTATAGAATAGAAGCAAACCTCCATATCATTATGCAGAACAAGAGAAGGATTACTGGCAAGTATATCCTTATCGATTGTCACATAAGAGCGTGAGCTATCTACCCTATCCTCGTAATAATGCAGCTCCTTTGTTTCAGGGTTTATCGCCATGACAATTTCATCATTACCCATCCGTGTTTCATTTGTCAGGATGTCTGGTTTTGAATGCTTTATAATCATAGTCATAACAGCAAGTGGGTCTTTTTTCCTTCTGTCCTTGTGCTCCTGGAGAGCATCCTTCAAGCTCATATTGCTGATTGTGTCACCACTGATAAGAACAAAATCACCATGTATCTACAATGGAAGGATTGATTGCATTAAATAACTTTTATTATAAATGGATCTAAGTGAAATGGCAAATATTCAGCTGAAGCTACAAGTGCTTCAACTACAGAAAAAACATAACTAGCCATGGTAATCTGATTGTGCAACTTAGAATTTTAGACTTTCCAGGTTGAACTAGACTAATGCCAGAGTGTTTTACGAAAGCAATTAGTACAGTAGGTAAAAAAAACTTCGGAAAAACAAAACTGTGAACTCTCCAATGGCCCTGCTTCTCTATTCTGAGATCAGATAAAGAAGTGGGGGTAGTGAGATGCCATTAATTTTAGTTTGCAAAACTCAGTGTAAAAAACCTTATTTTGGACCCCCGTCTTGTGTGAGGTGGGGTTGGGTAATCCCAGCTCGAAAAAAACAAACTATTAACTCACTTCAGTTTCACAAGGTGACATAACAGTAATCCATTCTCAAGTCCCCCTTGATTCTATATGAGAGGGATTGTCTTCTGTTGCTCAAATTTCTTAAACAAACCAGAAACTACTCGAAATGTGCCTAGATTTCATATCAAAACTCCTTGCTATCCTTGAAATCATCAAATACTCCAACGAGAGAGTCAGTAGAAAGCACGCAAGTAAAAACACATTAAGGATTTTGGGCTTCCCAAGTTGAACTAGACTAATGCTAGAGTGTTTTAGGAAAGCAGTTATCACACTGGTTAAAAAGACCTTGCAGAAAATCAAACTATTAACTTGTTCCTTACTGCCTTCTGCTGCTTAACTTTCTTAAACGAACTAGAAACCACACGAAAAATGTACTTAAGTTGAGAGAGTCCAAAGTAGTCTAACGAACCAGAAGCTCTTTGCTACAAGTCAAGTCATCAAGATAATCTAACGAGAGAGTAAAAAGTAGCAAACACGCAAGACAATAAAACCTCAAATTCACAATCACGACGAAAAATAGGAATCCCTCATGGTCTGGATTTTTACGCGGATCATGACTCACCACGCCGCGGTCGTACATGACGCGGAGGGCGTCGCCCGCGCTGATAGCATCGTGCGACTCGACAGCCGAGACGGACATGCTCCCGGCCGCTGCCTTCCCTGTCCATCCCGCCTTGTCCAGGTACTCCTTGACCTGGTGCGCGTGCGAGCAGCAGAAGACGAAGACATCCTCCACCCCCGCCGTCTCCAGCCACGTCAGCGTGTACTCGATCATCGGCATGTTCACCAGCGGGAGCAGCACCTGCGATGAAGAAGAAATTCAGATGGGCCCCGCGAGCACATGAGCTTGGGTTTCGAGGTGGTGATGCAGTAGGGTTCTCGGAGCGAGTACCTTGGGGCGCTCGAGGGTGATGGGGCGGAACTTGAGGGTGAAGCTGTCGGCGAGGAGGATGGCCTGGAGAGGGGGCGGGCGCGTGAGGTCCTCGGAGTCGTCGCCGGCGCCGGCGGCCCCGCCTCCGCCGCGGGACTTCTTGCTGGACATGGCTGCTGCGGGTGCGGCGGCGGAGCGGAGAGGGGCTCGGAGGTTTAGGTCTCACGCCGTCGCCGTCGGCCGGGTCTCGGCGGTGCGGGTGGATGGGTGCCTGGGTGGCGTGTCGTTGGGCTTCTGCGCTTCGGGACTGCACTTTTTGGAGGCTCTCTGAATTGGGCTGCGCAATGCGCTTTTCTCTCCCTCCACAGTTTTGTTAAGATTCTCCTTGGGCCTGAAGTTAACAAACAGGTATTGGAGGCCTGACCAAACACAAACACAAGTGTGTTAATCTAAAAAACCATGCACTTTTCTTAAAGTACAAGATTTTTATTTATCATCTGACTTTTGTTCATGAACCTATGATCACGACTTTAAGTTTATTAGAATTAAATTAATTAATTTATTGCTGCTTCATCACAAAGTATATGTTTTCATGACAATAAAAATCAGAATGTAAATGGAAAAATTGCATTGATTTTTCAGACTCCTTTAGTTGCTATCTCCTCACTTTTTCTTGTCACGTACAATTTTGCATTAAAAATCAGATTTTTTTCTTTTTTGAAAATAAGAGGGATCCATTGTATATCTCGATTTGTTACAAGTAGTGCGGTGACTTCTTGCTCGTGAGATAGGAAGCCATGTGATTGCCGTTGAAATTGAGCATCTATTGTAGCATCAGGCCCATCGTTACTTTTACTGAACTATGGGTGAATTGAGTCGATTTTACGCTCATGTGTCAATATGAGTTCATTAGTTGTGACATCCCCTATCCTTAAGTGTTGAGTCTGATTTTAAATTTTGTGTGGATATAGTAGTAGTATTTAGTGTTCATTTTGTGCAATTCTATCTCGCCGAGGGGGGGGCATATTCACCTTGGATCATGAGCAAGTTTCACCGCTATTTACCGATGATACGTTATGGAGTGCATATTTTATAAGTTCTTTTGTTCATAGCTAGTATTACATGTATTGATAATGTAAACATAATGTCATATTGTATTTTTCTTACCGTTTCGATTCACAATCTTGTATTTTCTTTTCGTGTTAGATTTTGTTTGGGGAAGAAGTCCGAGAGGTTTTTCATTTTCTAACGAAAAAGAAGTATATGTTGTATGTCTTGATATTTGTTACAAGAATAAATTTCATCATCGGTCTTTAAACTTGTCTCGTCGTGTCATCTAGGTCCTCGGACTTTTAAATTGCATTTGTAGCCCCTTAAACTTAGCTTCGGGTATCGTTGAAGTCCATATACTCTCGAAATGCAAATGTAGATGCGTAAATAATATGGCTTCAAGTATCATCTAGGTTTGACAATATAGTGTTATCGTAATGGATTAGTTAATTAGGTAAACGTTGCTCGTAATACATTTTATTGCTACTACATTTCTAACCACTTATCTCATGGTACTCCATGCCCAATCTTAAGGAATCAACAAATATATTTTAGTCCTTAACTCTATCTTTATAAATTATTCTAGATAGTAGCAATATGTAGCTAACAAGCAAAATGAAGTACTTTTGTTGTTTCACATCATAGTGTCCACACATTTGAGCTGAAATTCATATGTTTCATTTAACTATAAAGTATATTATATATATGAAAAAGAAAATTTAATCAATTTATTTGAATAAGGATATATTTTGAAAGTATAGAGCTAGATAAGTTTAGAGAGCTAGATTTTCATTTTTTAGAGTACGGGGACCTAAAAGACACCTGAATCTATGTTTGATGAGCTAGAAATGCAATTTGAAAGTATAGGGACCTAGATGACATAACAAGACAGGTTTAAGGACCGGCTATGAACTTTACTCTTGTTACAATTATGCATGTTGTTGTTGTCAGATCATGGTGATGCATTAATTATAAATGTTGAAATTTGGTCTATGAAAAGAGATAAATTTGTCCACGTATCATAGGTTAAATCTGCAAGGAATTGAGTCACTAGACAGTAGAAATAGCTAATCAAAACTACAATGGTCAATAGAATGCTCAAGCCTAATACCTTCTGTTGTAACAAATAGGTAGTTTGAATCTCAACCTGTGAATAGTCTTGTGTAACCGTATCACAGGGTAGCAACAAAATCCATATGGAATTATCACTAAAGAGTAGAGCAGCTTGCTCCGAACACAATATAAATCTCAATTAGGATGCAAAAGTACCTTTTGTTCCAAGAAATTGATGTTATGTATCACAATGCATGAGGATTGCCAGGGAAAGTAATACAAAGTACTGATGAATTCAACTTCAGACTGGATTTGGAAGATTGCATGATGTATAATACACACTACTCTGCTCAGAAAATTTCCAACATAGGGCATGCCATGCACGCTCAGCACTCTAATTAAATATTCCTGCAAAGCTTCTTTCTTTATCTTTTTTTTTTTGTCTAGTAAAAATGGTCTAAAGAGTAAAGAACGCAGAGTCCAAGCTTTTGAACTCACACCTCTCGTCGCACTCCCACTGCACTCGGTGGTGTTGGGGGAATTTTTATTTTAAAATAATCATTATTAATCTAAAATTTTAAAAATAAACTGTCTCAAACTAAATTTTCAAGATCTAGACGTTTTTGTCACGCCATATTGTATGGCGTGATTCTCGAATAAATCACGCCATATGAAATGGCGTGACTATGTCCACGTCAGCGTCGACCGCCACGTCTGAACGGGCGTAGATCGAGGTTGACTCGAATCACGCCAATCTGTATGGCGCGATTGGACTATCAATCACGCCAAACCATCTGCGTGATACGGACTTAGGTAATTTTGACAGACGCGGACGAAACCGAAGCATAGCTGAATCACGCCATATGATTTGGCGTGATTCATAAGGAATCACGCCAATTCACATGGCGTGATTCATTCTTCTCTCTCTTAAGTGTCGCTTTCAAATGATGTCGACTGACATCATCAAGTCATATTTTTTTAAAAAGCCGTAGACGAGTACATATGATGTCCGTTTTGAATTCCGTTTTCACCATTGTGATCTATGCGACGAGACGAACAAAACTAGATCTCACTTGCATATGTTTTTTTAAAAAATATTTATAACTTAAATTTAAAAATATGTGTACTAGTAATTTAGGGACTAAAAAATATTCGAAACATATGCAAGTGGGATCTAGTTTGTTTGTATCGCCACGTACAACACAATGATGACAATAGAATTTAAAATCAAAAAATTTATATCCTTAATTTCATTATATGTGCAGTAGTAATTTAGGGTCCGGAAAAAATATTCGAAACATATGCAAGTGGGATCTAGTTTTGTTTGTCTCGTCGCATAGAACACAATGGTAAAAACGGAATTCAAAACGGACATCATATGTACTCGTCTACGGCTTTTTTAAAAAATATGACTTGATGATGTCAGTGACATCACTGAAAGTGACATTTAGAGAGAGAAGAATGAATCACTCCATATGAATTGGCGTGATTCCTTATCAATCACGCCAAATCATATTGCGTGATTCAACATGTGCTTCGGTTTCGTTCACGGCGTGTCAAAATTACCTAAGTCCGTATCACGCCGGATGGTTTGGCGTGATTGATAGTCCAATCACGCCATACAGGTCGGCGTGATTCGGTCAACCTCGCTCTACGCCCGTTCCGACGCGTGCGGTCAACGCTGACGTGGACATAATCACGCCATTTCATATGGCGTGATTTATTCGAGAATCACGCCATACAATATGGCGTGACAAAAACGTCTAGATCTTGAAAATTTAGTTTGATGCGGTTTATTTTTAAAATTTTAGATTAATAATGATTATTTTAAAATAAAACTTCGGTGTTGGGGTGATGCCGGTAGATGAGCTCTGCTGGAATGTCCTGTCCCGGATTGCCGTGGTTCCAACTGCGATGGAATGGATTTTTGACACCATAATCTCCACTTTCTGGGTGGTGGCCATTGGGGATTTTCGGAGGACGACGACGCCCTCAACGTCGACGGGGGTCTCATGCCGCAGGGTGACGGCGAAGCGCACCATCCGCGTGGTGACCTCCTCGTCGGCGCCGGCGTCGATCACGCAAGGCACCGTGCTACAGATGTCGAAAAGCACCAAAATGGCCCTCGTCTTGCTCTGCGGCCGGATGTAGCGCACCGAGCCAAAGACTAGCACGCGCTTTCCTACCATGGACTCGTTGAGCTCATGGACGTCCATCCACGGCCGCTTGCGAAACTTGTTGAAGGGGATGACGCCGTAGACGGACGCGTAGGGGTCCACTGGTTTTTTGGCCCTACCCCTGCTCCTGGTAAGCTTCTTGCTGAGGCCGGCGGCTGAGGCCGGCGTATTTTCATCCAACCCCGTCGACATCCTATTGTTCGGGTTTGGGAACTGGAATCGACCGCCGCCGGCAGATCGGGGTTTATAGAAGATTTTGAGCTACGATTCGTTGTCGGAATCGTCGTTGGCGGCAGGAATCCGAATCGGGCCCGTTAGCAGCATCAAGGACGTGCCTTTTCGAGATTTCCTGGGTGCCTAGTGGGAGGGGAGGGGAAGGGAAGGGAGGGAGGGAGGAGGATGGCCGGCGCCGGCGGCAGGGGCAGTTTCCCGTCCGGCTGGGGGTACAGGGAAAAGGGTAACGAGCAGAGGTCTTGGTCTCCGTTTTTTTCTTTTTTTTGGGATTAAGGTCTTGGTCCTTTGGAGTTTGGAGTTGAAGGAGACGTGAAACTGAGCCTACACGCAATCGTGGTGACCATCACCGGTTGTTGTAGCCCGCCCAGGGAACTCACGGCCTGATCGTTTCCCAAAAAAAAAAAAAAAAAAAAAAAAAACTCACGGCCTGATAGGGAGACAAAAGCCCATATCAGCTCGCAACAAAAGCCCTATCAAGTATCAACACGTAACAACTCGTTGCAATCATGAAACTCGGTGAGTTGTACCTAAAAAAAAACTCGGTGAGTTGCCCTTGGAACAGCAAGTTTTGAGATTCGTGATACATGGACAAGCAGTTGTGTTGGCACGAAATGTGCTAGAGAGATCGAGACGAAGACACGATGACATGTGTCATCATCATATTTCAGCACAAAAACTAATATTTGATTGAAAACTTCAAATGGATTTGCACTTAAATCATAATTCTCTTTTCGAACCATCAGATTCTTTAAAATTAAGGAAAAAATAGATGTTATATATATATATATATTTTTAAAAAAATAACTTTCATATTTTATAGTGTTTAACCATAAGTGAATTGCACATCTTTCTCATTAGTTTAGTCTTTTGGGTGAAGTGGTTAGTGCATGGTAACTAAACATTTGTTCCATTATTTAAAAAAAGTTTTGAATTGTTTATGTAATCAAAATCAATTGCTAGCAATGAAAATCAATGGATCCGTTTTTTTTATTTAACCCGATAATGAAAATCAAATTAGCAGATGGAAAAAATACTTTATTGTTCATCACAAAAGAGTATTACACGTATTGATAATGTAATAAATCGGAATGGTTCATACACTTGTTTATAAGTGGAGGGGATAAAACTACACAATGAATTTTGAGACGTGTTTTCTTGTCGTGTGAGATTATTTCTGTCCAGGGATTTGTTTGATTTGTTACAAGTATGCACGGCGTTGCTGAGCGATGACAGGCAGGTGGCCCTTGTGCTGCATGCAGATCACCGCTTCGTACAAGCTCTTGTCGAGGGGAGTGAATTCCAGGCCCAGGTCCTTGATCCTCTGGCTGGAGAACTTGTACGGCTTGGCCATTGGCATGCCGTCGTCTTCGCACCTATATATAGCAATTTGGGCACGGCGCAATTAGAAGAGCAATTCGGAACAAGATGATGATGCGGCCTCTAAAAGAGCTGAGGTCACTGACTCTGCCGTGACGGGGTAGGTGGGGAAGAGTTCCTTGAGCATGGCGATGAAGTTTGCGCGGTGCAGCACGGTGCCGATGCAGAGGTAGCGTCCGCGCGCGGCGGGGCTCTCGTAGACGAGGAGGTGCGCGCGCGCGACGTCGCGGACGTCGACGTAGGCGGCGACGGCGTTGGGGAAGGTCTTCTTGGTGCCCATGAGGTAGCGCGCCACGTGGTTGCTGCTGAAGTTGAGCGTCTGCTGCAGCATCGGGCCCATGGTCATGCAGGGGACCACCACGCCCAGCTGCAGCCCGCGCTTGGCCGCCTCCTCCGTCGCCGTGATCTCCGCCATCATCTTGGCGCAGCAGTAAAGGTTCTGCGCGCATGCACAATAATTCGTCGGTTCACTAGCTATAGCTAGTACTTACTACTAGCTACTACTACTAGTTGATGTTTTTTTTTTTGAGGGCTACTACTAGTTGATGTTGATCAGACTTGAGAGGAGGAGGGTTCCTTACATCGGTTTTCTTGCAGAATTCGTAGTCGCTCCAGCAGGTCTCGTCGAGGACGGTGTCGGGGGTGCGGTTGGGGTCCATGTGCACGGCGCCGTAGGAGGACGTGAACACCACCCGCCGCGCGCCCTCGTCCGCCGCAGCGTTGATCACGTTCCGCGTGCCCTCCACCGCCACAGGCACCAATTGCTATTATTGCATTCAAATTGTTACTAGTACTAGTTAGCAATAACAATGCGCCGGCCGTAACCGTAACCGTAGCTAGCTGTTAGAAGAGCATGCGAAACTACTAGTACTGCTTACAGGGTCGTTGGAGACGGGGATGCGACGTGGAAGACGCCCTGGCATCCGCGGAAGGCGGCGCGGAGGCTGTCGTAGTCGAGGACGTCGGCGCGGCACAGGGACAGCCGCTCCTCGGCGCCCTCCAGCGCAAGCAAGTGCGCGTTCTTGCTGTCACCTGCATTCAGATCGCAGTTATATGTCGTCAGAGATCGAAAGGTTGGAATGCAAATTTGCGACCGAATAAATAGCTGCACTGCTCACCAGGGTCCCTGGCCGTTCCCCTGACACGGTAGCCGCGGCGGAGGAGCTCCCGCACCACCCACGACCCGATGAAGCCGCCGGCTCCGGTCACGCACACCAGCTCGCCATTGTTGCTGGAAACGGTCGACATGGCCACCGCCTCTGTTTGATCGAACGACGACGCTGCTAAGTTGAATGTGAGTTGGTTCTGCTCTTCAGATATGATTCTTGTGTTGATCTCTGATGATCGAGGTGATGCCGCTCTGAATGGCAGGCGCCGGTATTTATACTATACCAAGGGGAGGAGGAGAAGGAATGTAGCGAGGTCATGGTTGGGGGCGGCGCAACTGCGTGCGACCTCGTTCCTTGGCGCGGAACTCAGCAGCGCCGACAATTTGATTGATTTGTTTCCGGAGCACTCTATTTCGCGCTTTCAGCGGCACACAGCCGATGGGTTTGGGCACGAGCACGCGCAAGAAGATGCCGAGATTCCTCTTGGTTCCCTCCTGGAGCGGGAAGGGGATCACGAAGGCAAGTTTGGCACGTCGCCGAGTCCAAAACCTGGAGAATCTCCTCCTCCCTGCCGTTGAATGGAACTACTACTACTAGTAGAACCACCAGTGAGCTAATAAGCGGTGTATGTTCTGACTGGAAAGCGGGTGGCTGTTGGGTCCCGCCCGGATACAGCAGAGCTGACCACCTGAAACCACCTGATCGTGCCGTCCTGGTACAAATATACGCACCCCTGTTTCGGAACATACGCACGGTCCTGGAAAGGGAGCAACGTTTTGTCGCCTTGCATGGCGGGTGGCGTCAGTGGGGGTGTCACTTGACACCCAAAGAGGAAAGGAGCAACACGTCTTTGTCCTCTCCTCCCTGGATCGAGAACCCGCTCCACTCCGGTGGGCTGCGTAACCGGCCCACGATTTTCTTGTGGGCGCCATGTCGGCGCTGGATTGCGGAGCGGGTAAAGCTGCACATGCGGAATTCGATGGAACTCAGCTCCGAGCTGGGCTCCCCCAAGGCAGAATTGGGCTTTCTATACGGGCCTTGGGTGGGCCAGGCCGCCGCGGACCCACAGGTACGACCTCCCCGTAGACAGACAGACATCCCGTACTCTCCTACGGATACGATACGATGATGACTCTCGTGGTCGTGGAGCAGCTTTCTTTTCCCTGCTCCTCTCCTGAAAGGCTGTTGGGCTCCTTTGACCAGCGGCAGCGGCAAGGCTGCTAACTGCCACTGCATGCATCGCACGGAGCCACGGGAGTGGCTGCTTGACCGAGCGAGCAACGCAGCCATCACGAGCCGCACGGCACAGCTGGCACCGTGCTACGTACATGGATCGCTCAGTGGCATGTGAGTACGTGACAGGGGACAGTACCCTCTGGACACACATTCCTCGCTCCGTTCCTTCTCTTCAAGTTCAACCTGATCATGATCGATTTCAGAATTCGCAGTAACGATGACCGGGTCTTGCGCATGCTACTACACAGTCTGGTTATGAGCTTGTATAAACTTGCCTTTCCAGTTCAATTTCAATTGATCTATGCTCCTCAGTGAGTGATTAAACAATTGAGAGCTATACCACTACTGCGTCAATGCATGCCAAAGGACGAACAGAACAGCTTGTTTAAGCAGCCGAAGAAGTTTACTTTCCGACGATCTATGGAGCTAGTGTAAAAATCAGTCTAAAGGCTAAAATTGCAAGGCCGTCTTTTGATAATGGTCTTTTGTTCCGTGGTGCAGTTTAATACGGTATGCTACGCGCTTCCCCAAGACTAACAGACAGAGCAAGGAATGATGTTTAGCTCCAATCAACCATCGGCATGCTCGCAACAGCCGTGGGTGTCCAAATCATGAGATTGGCTCATGACTTGTTCCATCCACAATTATAGCAACAGCGGCTTAGCACGGCTACCGCTACTGCTACTATTCGAAAAAGCAGACGCCTCTGCATCTAACTGTATACAGTAGGTGGTACACTTAGGACAAACAACATATTTGTTGTTATTGCTAAATGCTAACCTAGGAGTAGGGCTACTAACCTGTGAAAGTTACTACTAGTAGGCAAGTTATCGGAACTGGAATGATGATGCGGGTGTAATAAAATAGAAGAAAAACAAACATGTGCAGAAAGACGAGCTCAGAGAAAGGGAGCATTTGACTCGTCATACTGATAATGCCCCCGTAAAGCCCGGTTGCCACATGCAGAGGCTCAAAAGCATGCTCACACAGAAACAGAAGGCGCCTCTTCTCCCTGTATGCAGCGTTCGGATTTCAGAATCACGAGAGAGCTCACTACTCACGGGCGGCGACAATATAAAAGTTTCGATTAGACAGGAGGCCGAGATCACGCCAGTTCTTCTTGCATCCATTCTCGATCATAGCTTATTATGTAGTAGTATGTGGGTACTGGTACAATCATGGCGACTCCAAAGCTGGTCTGAACCTTTTGTAGTAGTAGAAGAGTACTGCACGCCCTCATGGAAGAAGGAAGAAGATGCAGCGATAATTAAGCTGAGGCCCCGTTCGTTTCCACCCTCTAAAATTTAGATATCTGTCACATCAAAGAGAATCTTACTATTTAGTAGTAATTTTATTAATTTAATAACAAAACCTATGTCGCGATCCCCTCTAATTTGCGAGACGAATCTAATGATCCTAATTAATCTATGTTTTACTACAGTGATGCTACAGTAAACATCTTCTAATAACACTATAATTATCCTCGTTGGATTCGTCTCGTGAATTAGATAGGGGGTCTGCAATTAGTTTCGAGATTAGACTTTATTTAAGTACTCCAAAATGATAAAATTCTCTTTGATTTGACCCTCTAAAAATTAGATAGGGGAAACGAACAGGCCCTGAATCTACATGGTGATGCTGCTGGAGTGAGTTGAAGCAAGTTTCAGTGGGTTCAGTAGGGTCTATGGACGAAGTGAAGGGACAATTGCAGGCCACGTTGGGGACAAGGGGGTTGGACGACGTGAGGCAGCTTCTGCTTTGTTTCTCCATGTAAAAAAGCTTGTCTGCCTTGGACTCACTCGTCGTCCTGGTTAATTATTTTCTTAATGCCCATCCTTAAGGGCTGCCAATGATACCGTGTTTCAACGTCCTAAAATTGATCTAAACAGTTCAGGCTGTTGAATGTTAGCGTTAATTTGCAGTAAATTTTTGTTCTTGTCGTCTTATCTTAAGAAGAAAAGCAAGATAGACGCGTCACTAGTCGCGAAAGCCAGAATAATATTTCCGTCAATGCCCGTCAAATTGGTGCATGGAGCTTTACAGCCTTAGCAATACCAAAGCTTCCATTTGATGCCAGCTTACGTCTTTTCCTTGCTGCTTTTGCCCCCTTTCGGGGCTCCCACGGTCAACTTTTCGGGCAGCTCATCCTTATTCTTCAGGTATCAAATACCACTGTAGTGTACTATTTCAGAGATGGATTGTTTGCGCTCATCGTACTAACAAGTAACATTCCGTATGCATGGACGATGAGGCAGTGAAGAAAGCGATGGAGAACAGCAGTAGACTACTCCACGAACCATCAGTGTATGGTGATGATGGTGTCAGATATACTTGAGCTTACATTTTTCAAGCGTCTGCCGCCACTGCCTCTACTAGCACTACTAGCACTATAGATAAGAGGCCGCCCTGCTCCGTTGCTTTGCATGCACATGCCTGCCTCTCATTTTCCACCTGCAAAACTCTGCCCGATAGATTCAGATTGAGCCAGCATTTGAACACACTCAAGTCTGAAACAGAATGGTGCCAGCTCCAGCTTGTGCTTTCCCACCTCCATGCTCCCACATTCTAGCCTGATACTGCTCTAGTCTCACAAATATCAGGGGCTCTGCCTTCTCACTCCGAAGTGTGAGAGTGTGAAGCGAGTGAGCTCACGCGCGCATTTGCTGTTCCGCTCTCACAGAAACTGTCGCTGGAGCTCATGGGCGTTGCTTCCGGCTCGTGAGATTGACAGCAAGGCGGTTCGATTCTTGCATGGCAAGAGCTCAATGGGCCGCAAGAAGGCCGGGCGCCGCGCTACTGCTGCTCCTCCTGTGCGCCGTTCTGCTGGTCGTGTCGGTGGCTCGGCTCGGAGAGGAAGCGGCGGCGTCGCCGGCCACGGCCACAGCCACGGCGCTTGGCGGCCGGCGCGTCCTCCGGCACGCTGCGGCGAGGTCTCGGCGGTTCCGTCCGGGCCGATGGAACTCGGCGGGCTTCGACGACGGCAAGCATGAGGTTCCCAGCGGCCCCAATCCAGACTCCAATAGGTAGTAGATCCGTCCCAGTGCTGCTTCCATCTCTAGGTACCCCTCTGCTTCGTCCTAGTTAACTTCGATCTGCTTCAGTGCTGCGCCTGTCTTCTCCAGTTCATATCAGAATGAATGTACAAACAGATGAGCATTATTAATATGCATTATAAACTTGCATTGCTAATCAACTCCTCGTGCAACTACTACTGGGTGGAAGTGGAACATGCATCAGCGTTGGCTCATAGTTACCAGTCCACGCATTGCAGTTCTATGAATTTACCTCGAACCAGGGTGTAAAAATCAGATGTTCTGAGAAGAAATACACCGGTCGACCTTTGCATCTGAATCAAAACTAGTATACTCATTTCAAACATGGAATGTCTGGGTATTTTTCAATCGCGTTCTGATAATTTTGTGCTTGTTTCTCCCAAAAAAAAAAACAAACTGTGCTTGGACCATCCATGTTGCCTTTTTGCTGTGAAGTGTGTCCTTCGCACACTCCTGATCAATAATACCAGGCGTCGTGTCTGCTTCCATTTGGTCCATCCACGCATCACCCGTCGGTCCGGTGAAGCCAGGCAGCAAGCGGACACCCAGGTATATGAGTCGAGGATGACTGACACATCGAGCGTGCACACTCCTGATCTCAGCTATGCCTACACCTTCACATGGCCTGGATGTTGCTGCTATCGCTTTGCTTTCACATACTACACGCTTGTACACTAGCGGCCGGCCCGGCGCGTGAGTGGACTGGACGCATCCTGCGAAAATCCAGCGGAAAAGCGGAGCGAGAGCAACGTTACTACAAGCAAACGGATCGAGTTCCTCGACAGTCTAGCAGTCGACTGCACAGTCGCTGCAGGTGTACCATCCAGCGCTGTGGGTCCCACACGTCAGTCACAAGACAGTCGACTGCCCCGACTGTCGAGGATCTCAATTGCAAGCAAACAGGGGCTGGGCATGGCAGGACACCGTCTCTGTGCCCAAAGTCCATTTGTTCGTGTTTCAGGAACGGGGATACCGTTTTCTTTCTTCCAACGGAAGTCAGTTCCACGTCCGGACAGAGCTAGCTGCATTTCTTGTCTCCTGAATGAAAATAAAGTAAATAAAGAACAAGGATAACTCTCCTTTAGTAATGGATTAATGGCCCCTGTAACTGCAAGGTAGTGCTCTGCATGCGAAGGCAGCCTTCCCGGGTACTAGCGAACAAGTCAGGAGGAATCAAACCGAAACGAACATCAGATGGCTGTGGGCAATGAAGGTGCTAATCAGTTCTCTGCTCCAGCGTTGTTTCTCTGGATTATTTGTTCCACCGTACTAGTATAAGAGAATTCTGATGAGGCAGATACCTCATGACTCATGAGAGCAGAAAAGAGATCCTCTCCCTCGGCTTCTGTCGCCCGCAGTAGTAACTATGGGCTCAGGCTTTCTACACGGCCCGTTGATTTCGCCGTAGTGGCCCATTCGATCAACTGAGAACTGGCGAGGCCACATGTCTGCTCAAATTCAAATGGTCCCAATGAAAACAAGTTGTAATGGGGCCCTTATATAGATAATGGGCCAGACCCAGACCTCGTCAGTTGGTCACACTTTCTTGCATTTGAAACAAGCCTTGTGAGTTGTGATATAATTCTGTCCCAACCATATACAATACTCCCTCCGTTCAACAAGATGGTAACGTATCTTATAAGAACCAGGGTTTGTATGAGAATTATGAGAACTCCGATCAGAGCTACATGATCTTAATCCAAGGAGAGCAAATTTCCACTCCCACCTAAATTCATGCACCCGTTGGATGAAGATCATGTGGCTCCGATTGAAGCTCTCATGGTTCTCACAGCTAGTGGCAAACTCGAGAAACTGCAACGATCTGAACCCGAGTGTTTCCCTGCCGCAAGACAAGCGAGTACTGCTTTTCCGCTGAAGCACGACCAGTCAAGCAAGAAGAAGCACCGCGACAGGATCGTTTCAGTAACAACAAAATGCCAGCAACAGTCACGAGATGGACAAAGACGGTATCTGAATACAGATACCGTGAAGTAATCTACGGTAGTATCTCCCGGCGGGCTGACGAAGTTGATTGGGACTTTGTACAGTTAAATCCAGTACGTAGCTAGTAGCTAGGTTCACATGATCAGGATAGTCTTGTGCTGCTCTCCATCTCAATTGCAAGTAATATTTTACTAATCTGCACCACGGGTCTAACTACCTACCACTGACTGTCCTAATGCATTGTTTGTCCACTCCCATGTGTCCCTGTGAAAAGTTTAAGGCCCTGGTTCCACGGTGCTCGATGCATTGGCGTCTAAACAAGCCATTGACAGCGAAACTCTTAGTTTCTCCGACCGAGAAACCCCCGAACACTTGGTCCCGTCCTGACACTATAGGAACATACTCATGGTTAGAGACCGTTACCTGGGCCATAACCACATGCCATAAAGGCTTGCGGGACTAGCGAGGGAGATTTTTTAACGCAGACTGAAATTCACCCCACCGAGGGTTTGAACCTAGGACCCGGGAGGTGTCATCGGTGGCTCTTAACCGCTAGGCTATAGACCCTTTGGCGAACTCTAGGTACTCTTGCGCACATTTATTTAAGAGAACACTACTTCGGCCTCATTAAAACCACGTGGGGGAAAAAGTGCCTCCTTTAGTGTTCTTTACTCCGCCGAGTCGGCGATAGACTCTCACGCGGCCGGTGCCGCTGCGGCTGCAGCAGCTGGCAGAGCTTCCAGCATTGCGATGCGAGTACGCGATGGCTCGTTTCATGACAAGGTATAAAATGTAGCCGAGGCCCAGCCCGATACCACAAGCAAATGCGTAGATTATGTCGAGGGCCCATGTTGGCGGGCCCTTTTCTCGTGCGCCTTCGGATTGTGGGACTCTAAGCACAAGAGATTAGAAACATGTTGTCAGCCAAAGGAAAGAAAAACAAACAAAGAGGCAAAGTATGTTACTGTACAAGTACACTTACCCTCGTCGGTGACGAAAGTGAAATCGTTGAATTAGAGCCGCTGCGCAACATCGATAAGGAACCGACCGGCGTCTTGCTTCACGGGGCCGTTTGACGGTGACGTGGCCGACCCCACAACGGCGATGCTCTTTGAGCAGCTCCATCACCCCCTCCATCTTGCTAGGGAGGGGCTAGCAGAGGCCATGCCCCCCCCCCTAACACCGGACCAAAAAACTTTGATGCATGGTTTATGGGCTTAAGTACATGATTACCGACCACATTACCTCAATTAATGTCTAGTTCAGGCTATTCTAGGGAGTGTTCAACATTTACGATGGCTGGAAATTAAACACGCACCGAAACACAACAATTGAGACAAGTCGGAAAATAGATGGATAACGAGAATCTACGATGACTAGATTTTCATAATTATTGTGTTTCACGAGTGTGGAAACATGGTAGATGCACTACTAAACGAAAAAGATTAGTTTTTCTTTATCTTCTTTATTTTTCCCACCATTTTCTTTTATGCATCCGGATTATAGAATTTTGTATAAAAATACTAAGTGTACATGAATTCTGAAAAATAGGTGAAACTTTTTATATATGTTGATCATGCTTTAGCCGGCCTCTCCTATGTAAAATTTCTGGCTCCGCCGTGGGGGTACAGAGATACCCTGCAGTAATCTACGGTAGCATCTCCCGGGCTAACGAAGTTGATTGGGACCTTGTACAGTTAAATCCAGTGCGTAGCTAGCTAGGTTCACATGGTCAGGGTACTCTTGTTCCATCTCAATCGCAAGTACAGTAAATATTTTAGTAATCTACACCATGAGTCTAACTACCTACCAGTGACTGTCCTAATACATTGTTTGTCCACTCCCATGTGTCCCCGTGGAAAGTTTAAGTCCTTGGTTCCACGGGGCTCGATGCGTTGGCGTCTAAACAAGCCATTGACAGCGTAACTCTAGGTACTCTTGCGCGCATGTGGGGTGGGAGTGGGAGCTCTTGACAACTGGACGTACCTAGTGACCACATGCACGCGTTGCATTCAAAGAGTTATTACAGACGGCAAGCTCCAAGCGGTGATGATTGCCTGCCTGGACCTGGAGTTAATGAGATTTTAGACGTTAATCGGTACTGGTACGAGGAGGCCGCGCAGTAGCTTTCCCACCGACGGCTGCGATCGATGCTGTTGCCGACGGCCTGTCCGGAGCTACGGGTGTGTTCGTTTACTGTGGCTCTAAAGTTTATAGTTGTCACATAAAAAAATCTTATTATTTAGAGTACTAAATAAAGTTTAATTATAAAATAAATTACAGACCTCTAGCCTAATTCACGAGATGAATCTAATAAGGTTAATTAAGTCGTGATTAGAAGACGGTTTCTGTAGCACCACTTTAGTAAAACATAGATTAATTAAGCTCATTAGATTCATCTCGAAAATTAGCACCAATCTGTCAATAGGGTTTTGTCATTAAATTGATCTAAATATTCATAAATAATAAGATTCTCTTTGATGTGACAGATGCTTAAATTTTAGAGGGTAGGAAACGAACAGGGCCGTCTACGTGGATGATCAGCCAGGAACATCAGTTGCTCTCCACTTTTCTAGGAAAAAGGTTCCTCTGTTTGCTGGAGTGTTTTTAGTGGCTCCAAGTTGATGGAATTATTAGGCCAAAGCCCATTAATGATTTCTATAATTCCTAGAAAATCTCAAAGGCCCATGAGGAATGGTGGGAGTGCAATGTTTAGTACTCACATTGCTTAGCGGAGGTGGAGGGAGACCAATTTATAAACTTGGATGCTCTTGCCTTCCTTGTAAGTGTGAGAAAGAGAGAAGGAAGACCACACGCGCGCGCTCGTTCGCTCGCCTCGCCGGGCCGGCGCGGCGCGGCGCGGCCGCGCATCACCTGCGTGAATGGTCCGCCAAGGCAAGGGCGCGGCTTCCTTTTGCACTTTATTTTTGCTGCGAGTCCAATACATTTTCTGTTTTGAAAACCGACTCGGTTTTAGGTTCGCCTAACCCTAGCGGTCTCTCCTATATAAACGTACGGGCGCCGCCGCAGAAGGATCTCTCGAATTCACCTAGGGTTTTAGCCTCTCTTGCTGCTGCGCCGCCAAGACTTCTCCATCCCGATCGTCGGCGTGCACCGTCGAACGGGAGAGCAGGTCTCCGGAACCGGCGCCTTCGGCGATCCTGCACCGGGAGAAGGCGAATAAGGTTTTTGGGAAGCGCTCGCGCGATCGCTCGATCGCTTCCACCACGGCGCGTCTTCCCCGCCGCGTGAGCCAAGCACGTCGCTGTTTTCGCCGTGACGCTGCTGAACGTCGTCGTCAACTCCTCTACTCCGTCAGGCCGGAAACGTACGTACCTTCTACTTCCATTATGTCTTACATACTAGCCTTTGCGTTCTATCTCTGCATGATAGTTATGGATAGTATGGTAGATGTGTTCATCTTCTCTTGCTTATTAGATATGTCTAGATCTTGTGTAGACTTGTCTAATTTATTTAGCAATCTGTATATCATGTTCATGATTTATTTCTGGATTAAATTAAAACTGAAAGTGCTTATATTTCCAACACAAGTGTCACTCGGGCTAAGTACAGTGCTAATGTTCGTTACGCTTGGTGCGTGGTCATGATATGTCGCGAGATTGCGGAGCGTATTGTCAGGGACGTCAGATCCGATCCGTGTGGCCCGGGCGATCGGTTGAGTCTAGCTGAATGAACCTCTCGGTCTCCTCGGCTGGACACGTCAAACACGGCCGTTCCTCTCAGCATCTGCACTACTAGGAATAGCCTAGAAAAAGAGGAATTATAGTGCTGGCTCAAGAGATGGCGCCGCAAGAAAGTGACCGTCAGCTGCTGGTTGCTTGTAATTATTAATGTGACAAACGGCGAGGCACGCTGTTTACCACTTCAGTTTCTTTATCTCTGTCTAAAATACTAGTCCAACTCTTCAGTTGGAGGTACAGTGACGCAATTCGGCAATAAGCGCAGCGGCTGATGAACGAGAGCTCCAGCTCTCTTCAGTGTTTCTTTCACGAAAGCTAATTAACCATCGTTGATTTAGGACAATACTATGCGTTCAACTTATCCTGGACAGACAAGTGTGTCGTATTACCGTTTCTACTGATAATCCAATCTGTATATATATATATAAAGAAAATAACAAATCAAAAAGAGGACAACTAGTCAAGCGTCCAAGCTGGTGTTGTTTTCATACGCTCTTTCATCACATCTCTATCATCAACCTTTCTAAACGTTCCGTCGAGTTCGGATGCTCACACACGCAGAGAACATGCGCATGCCGACATCTGTTTCTCGATCCTTTAATTTACCGACGTGGACTCCCCTTCTTTAAAATCAGCAGTATCTTGTCTTCCTTTACGGGAGGAAGGAACCCCTATTCCGTCCACAATTCCTTTCACATGCACAATCCATATCTTCCGCGTGGCTTTTTCAGCAGCTGATATACTGAATTCTGGACATCACAACATCTGTCAACCAAAGGAACAATCACGCGCGGTTAATACTCTCGATCGCCACGGGTGAGCAGCAAACGAAACGAGTCTATTAGCAGTGAAAACAACAGTTAGACAGGCACCACCAGTCACCGCAGGATAATAACCAGCAATCTATGCCAAGTACCCTTGCACTTGGTGGTTCATGTACAATCAGGAATACGTAGAAGTATCCGTTAATGGAATCGTGCTGGATGCCAGGTGCTGCTGGGTCGCACGCATTCTCCCGAAATCCATTGGGGTTCCGCCTTTTCCCACCTGCCTTGACTGGATACAGGCGCACCAAGCCCTCTTCCATCTATGCCCTCCTCCATATTCTCCTGAAATTTTATCCTTTTTCTTCTATGCTATAAAATTTGTTGAAGTTCCCCTTGTCCCATGAAAAAAGTTTCCATGTCTTACATGCCACAACCGTCAGTTGACCTACATAACAGCGTTACGTGCAAGGTAAAAAGATGAAAATACCCCTTACTAAAACATGAAAATCGGGCATACATACGTTCCTTTTATTGACATTCATAGACAAATGAAAGTCACTTATATTTCTGAATGGAAAATCATATTTACAACAATATTGGTACAAAGGTAGCCACGTGCATATATATACTAAGGTTGCGTTTGGGATAGAGGAATTTTAAAGAAATTTCAAAGGAAATCAGTTCCTCCATTTTGTTGACATCATATAGTGTTTGGGATGGAGGAATGAAGCTTTCCTTTCATATGGAAAGGGTTCCTTTCCTCTACAAAATGGAGGAAACAAAACATCCACTCCTACCTCATGGAAAATTCCCTTGTGTGTGAAGGAGGAGCTAATCTATCTTGCTAATTGCCTACTCCTAAGGTGGTCACGCTAGCTCATGTCTCCAACTTGCCGTAAAGCTCTCGAGGATGAGAGATGAATCCACCAAGGAGATAAAATAGTAATATTGCTAGTAAAAATAAAAAATAGTGCAGACATCTAATTGTTTGTGACTTTGTTGGCTACGGTACTATATTAGACATGAATGTTACTCCCTCCGTCCCAAATTACTTGACGTTTTAGACTTGGGTACAAGAATTAAGGAGAAGTGAATAAGGTAGGTACGCAGAAAACGAGGAAGAGAGAGATAGAGATAGAGATGTATTGGGAAGAGAAAAAGGTTCATTGGGATGCGAGGATGACAAGTAAATTGGGAAATCTGGATGAGTCTAGAATGACAAGTAAATTAGGACGGAGGGAGGAGCAAATAGTAGGAATAAACAATTATGAAATACAAATGGAGATTACTAATTGAATTTATATGCATTAAATAATGATACTATAGCTTATAATACTTAAATTTAAATGTATCAATATTTTTATTCCCTTGTTTCTATTCCTGCATCCCAAACACCTAAAGGTTCTTCATTCCTGTGTTTTGAATTTCGTGGGTTTTTTCCTTTCTCGATTCCTATGTTTTCTCTCTTTCTGTGTTTTTCCTGTTCGTGTGTTTTGTATTCCTTCATTCCAAACGGACCCTAAAGAGGGTAAAATTTTGTGACATAAGAAGAAAGAAGGTAAAATTTTCATGGCAAACAGAGAATTTACTCTAAAAAAATCCGCACCCATCATGTGGCTTTGCAAGGCCGTGTGCCCTGTGGATGAGCCTACGGGCCGGTAGGGATGGAAAGTGGATGCGGATAATCCAAATTATTCGACATTCACATCCGGGAAAATGTTAGTGTGGTATGAAATATATGTATTCCATTAATACTTTTAGACTATTCATATTCGTATTCATATTTGTATTCATTTTTGTTTATGGATATGAAAGTGGTTTGGGATTTTAACATCGAAGCGATCCGTATTTGTATTCTTATCGGCCATTATAGCATAATTATATATTTATATTATACCTAAATTATTAGAAAATATGTTCAGTTTGATGTGATTCGGTGACTCTTAATTAAAGTACAATATATCAAACTAAATGACCAGTGGTAATTTAAAAATAAAGAAGTGTAGATAACTATCTTCATAACATATAAAGTTAGATGTATTTATATTCGTCCGAATTAGTGACTTATTCAATCTGTATTCATATTCGTCAAACTTCCGATTCGTATTTGCATCCAAACAATATTCGTATTGTATTCGTATACTGTATTATAATATGGATAGAAATGCAATATAGACCCTATTTAAACCGTATTTGATGTGTTTCCACCGCATAAAATAGTTTGCAAAGGCCGCGGAGCCCGCACCCGGGACCCAAGTTGTTCATCCCTATTCCCTAGTACCAATAAAATATTAATCAGGTAATATAGCTAATATTGAACGGCGTTTTTTGCAACAAATATTGAGCGGGTCGTAGCGCTCACAACGAATTAGTGACTTATTCAATCTATATTCATATTCGTCAAACTTTCGATTTGTATTTGCATCCGAACAATATTTGTATTGTATTCGTATCTGTATTATAATATGGTTAGAAATGCAATATAGACCCTATTTGAACCGTATTTGATGTGTTTCCACCGCATAAGATAGTTTGCAAAGGCCACGGAGCCCGCACCCCGGGACCCAAGTTGTTCATCCCTATTCCCTATAGTAGCAATAAAAAATTAATCAGGTAATATAGCTAATATTGAACGGCGTTTTTTATAACAAATATTGGACGGGTCGCAGCGCTCACAGCTTTTGGTGTGTTCGTTTCCTAGGGTCTAAACTTTAGAATTGTCACATCAAAAAGAATCTTACTTGTTTATAATTATTAAATAAAGTTTAATTATAAAATAAATTACAGGTCTCTAGACTAATTTACTGAGACGAATCTAATGAGGTTAATTAAGTCGTGATTAGAAGACGGTTACTTGTAGCATCACTTTAGCAAAACATAGATTAATTAAGCTCATTAGATTCATCTAAAAAATTAGTACCAATCTGTCAAAGGGTTTTGTCATTAAATTGATCGAAATATTTATAAATAATAAGATTCTCTTTCATGTGACGATCTGCTAAATTTTAGAGAGGAGGAAACGAACAGGGCCTTTGATATATTGCTGTCCTTTCCATCCAGCAATGCAATTGCCCATGCATCGCAAAGATAGAGGTGCTTGCTTCACGGCCAGGACCCTCAATTGGAAGGTTTCTAATGATTCTTTATCCAAGGCTATAAACAAATAATCAATCTATTCTATGTGTGTTGGACCGGACACACTCTAAAATATTCCTCCTCTTCTCGCCGGGGTATAGTACATAAAACTATCCGAATTTCATCCGCTTTGCCTGCTAACGACCAACTGGCTACCACATGGTCTGCTAATAGACTAATAATAGAACGATTGGAGTACAATCCTACTTGCACATTGGAACTAGAATCAATGCTTGCCACTGTAGTTTGGACTAGCCATGCAAACATAGTGAACTTTCTTTTTTTATTGTCCCTGAAAATTTAGATATGAATTGAGAAATGAAGACTGGAGAGCACCGATTGATGGGGCTATCATTAACAGGCATGTGCCCGGATGATAGGTAATCGAAGAGAGAGGTATTATAAATATTAATTATTGAGAAAGAGAGATAAGAAAAAAATATAACATAATTTTAAAAGAAAATCATGGGTCCTAGTAGATTTTTCAGCCCCACTGGAGTTGCAAATTGATGTGGTGGTGCAGTCCTTCTGGTCCGGTGCGCATAGCGTTTTGTGGCGGTGGTGAGTTAAGCACCCGTGGAGAATTAACGCACCGAAAAGCGGGCCGGGTCAATAACACCTCCATGTTCGGGCTCAGATTTGACGGCTCGTTTGGCTGCTTGTGTCACAGTCGCAGAGTACACGGTGCATGTGTCCGCATACTATTAAATGTATTCTTAACCGCGTACTATACGACAAATACCAAAGGCGTGCTGTTCTTTGACGAGAGACAGAGACGTGATGCAGGATTGATGAGCAGCGTTAGATTTCCTCCTGAATCAAGAGGTTAGTTGTGCATAATTTGGGTCCATCCTCATCGGACTGAACAAAACCAATGGACATATACTAGGCCCTGTTCGTTTCTTCACTCTAAAATTTAAGCATCTGTCACATCGAAGAGAATCTTATTATTTATGAATATTTCGATCAATTTAATGACAAAACCCTTTTACGAATTGGTATTAATTTTTGAGATGAATCTAATGAGCTTAATTAATCTATGTTTTGTTAAAATGATGCTACGATAGCTCGTCTTCTAATCACCACTTAATTAACCTCATTAAATTCGTCTCAGTAAATTAGTCTAGGGGCCTGTAATTTATTTTATAATTAAAATTTATTTAGTAATTCTAAATAGTACTCCCTCCGTCCCCTTATATGTGTCGTTCTACGGTTCAAATTTTGTCCCACGAAAGCTGTCGTTCTCACCTCCCAAAGCCTCTGCAGCACCAAGGGTCCGTTTGGATCCAGGGGACTAAAAGAAACCGACTAAAATTTAGTCGGTTTGATGACTAAAGTTCCAAACGTGCTTGACTAATTGTGACTAAAATTCTTTTAGACCATTTAGCTAGGTATGGGTAGCTAAAAGGAGCTAAAAGGAAATCCGGACACTGCTGCCCCCATCCCCACATTCGTGAAATATCACCATGCTACTTGCTCGGGCCGTAGGCCGACCCCGCGCCACAGCCGCGACGCGGCCGCGAGCGCCGCCCCACCGACCGCCGGCTCTCCGCCTACGCCTCCGCAAGGCTTCGCCTCCGGACCTCGCGCTCGGAGCTCCCGACGCCCTCCCCGGTGCTCCGAGCTCCGCGAGGCGCCGTCCCGCCTCCACCCCGGCGGCCCATCGCTCTCCACGTAGGCGTCGGCGCCGCCACTCTTCCATATCTCCACGCCCACATCCGGCTTCTCGAAGATTCCCCACGACCAGACGCCCAAGGCCTCCGACGCCACGAACACCCGTCCGGCCCTCCCCACGCGTGCCGCCGCTCGTATGTGGCCGGCTCCGGGCCCTCCTCGCGTCTCCGAGCACCGATCCGACTTCTCGAAGAATCCCAAATCCCCCAAGCGCGGCCGCCCATCCGCCACCGACGCGTCGCCTCCCTCCTCGTCGAATCCCGGCGCACCGCCGCCTCCACCCATCGAATCCCGAATCCCCAACCGCCGCCGCCGTGCGCCACCGACGCGTCGCAGCCCATCCGCCTTCGACGCGCCGCCTCCCTCCTGTCGAATCCCCGGCGCACCGCCGCCTCCACCCATCGAATCCCGAATCCCCAACTGCCGCCGCCGTGCGCCACCGACGCGTCGCGGCCCATCCGCCTTCGACGCGCCGCCTCCCTCTGTCGAATCCCCGTGCACCGCCGCCTCCACCCCGAATCTCGGAAGCGTCATCGCCAGTGTCGCCGACGCGCCGCCGCACCTCTCGCCTTCGACGCGCGCCGCACCTCTCGCCTCCCGCACGCCGGCGTTTTTCCACGACCACAAATCCACGCCGGCGCTCTTCCGTAGCTACAAATCCACACGATTGTCATCTTGGGTCAGCCCATCGGGTCTACCATGGCTCGGCAAGGGGACGCCTGCCATGACCTTTTTCTCGGGGAAGTTAGGGGTATTTTGGTCTTTTTGTAACTCATTTATTTAATTTTAGTCATTTTAGTCATATGATCCAAACAGGGGTGACTAAAATTTAGTCACCCATTTTAGTCACTTGGTTTTTAGTCCTGAGGATCCAAACACAACACAAATCAATGCATCGACGAGTCCAGGCGTGGGCGAGACTCCTTTGTCCTTTTCTCTCATTTCTTCTTCTTGCTCCCAGCGAAAAGCAAGCCCAAGCAGCACAACACTCCTTTCCTCACCTCCCATCTATGCTCGCTCGTCCCTCTCAAAAAAAAAAAAAAATCTATGCTCGCTCGTCCGAACAAGAAGGCGGAGCTCGACGACTGGAGGCGGAGCGGCATGATGGCCAACCAGATTGGCTTGCCTTATCTATTTCCTCCTGGTGTTCGTCCAATCACAATCAGCTGCAGGAACAAGATCTGCAGAGGATCTCCATGGTCATCCACGGTCGGCTCGTCATCTCAATCCCAACAAATTTGTTGGTCCTGCGCGCCGATGATGTTCGTTTCTTGGGCTGGGACTACGAAGACTTCTAGCGTATGGGGCTACGTGCCGCCGTGTCGATGAGGTTCACTTCTCAAATTGTGCCTTGCCGACGGCGTAGGGGAAGGGCAGCTCCTTGCTTGGGGTCGAGTGCGCGAAAGAAGGCGCACGGCAGCGAGTCGCATTCTTGGACGAGGAAGAGGAAGGGGATCGGTTGGTGGGGAGGACCGAGAGCAAAGAGGAATGAAAGAAAAGGCGAGGAAGAGGAAGGGAATCGGTGGCGAGGGCGGCGTAATGAATGAGGGTAGCAGAGTAAAATGCCGTGTGCGTTGGTTTTTGATCTTTTGGCTAAAACGACACATATAGTAGGACGGAGGGAGTAAGATTCTTTTTGACGTGACGACTCTAAAGTTTAGACCCCAGAAAACACGAACACTTCCATATGTAAACTACGAGTACAGTAGTAGGTTGGTATCCTCGCTAGTGCTACTAGTACTTGGACGGATGCAGTGTGGCTTCCGTGCATTTTTTTCTTCTTTTAGGCCCTGTTCGTTTTCTGCTCGCTCTCTAAAATTTAGCATCGTCACATCAAAGAGAATCTTATTATTTATGAATATTTCGATCAATTTAATGACAAAACCTATTGACAGATTGGTGCTAATTTTCGAGATGAATCTAATGAACCTAATTAATTTAGATTTTGTTAGAGTGATGCTACAGTAACCGTCTTCTAATTACGACTTAATTAACCTCATTAGATTCGTCTCGTAAATTAGTCTAGGAGCCCGTAATTTATTTTATAATTAAACTTTATTTACTACTTCTAAATAGTAAAATTCTTTTTGATGTGACAACTTTAAAGTTTAGACCCAGGAAAGGAACACACCCTTAATCAGCCTTTGGCTCTCACGTCGGTCAGATTGCAACAATTGCGGATCCGAAGCGCAGTCTGTAGAGCGTGATCTCTCTGGGCAGTAGTGGTAGTGCTGCAGCAAAGACAGCAGCACCGGAGTAGCAGGCAGCAGCAGACGCACGGAAGAAGGCCCTAATGCTCATCAGTACAGCATCGATCAGGAAAAAGTGTAATTAACCCTCTGAATGTATGCGGACACAGAAGAACCCCTGGACGCGATTGCGGTCGGGTCACGATGGCCGATGGGCAGGCAGCAGCGTGGCCATGGCCGCAGCGAGCTGTGGGCGAGCGCAGCCAGGTTTTGACCCGGTTTGGTCTGCGGCGCCCGCCTAACACGTTGCCAGAATTAACTCACACTCCACCAAGCGAGCAAGAGACATGGTGGCCACACCAGGCAGTGCATTTGCCATTTGGCATGGCTCTCTCCTCCTCCTTCCTTGCCGTGCCTTTCTCTGAATCGTGCGCGTGGCGGCGCTCGAGACCGAGTGCTCCTTGTCGCTCGCTCTCTCTCCGCGGCTTTGGTTGTGTTCTGGCCTTCTGGGTGCCTTGGCTGGCCCATGCAACGCACCGTATCTCCAGCAAGTAACAAATCCTTGTTTCTCCAATAACGCGTTCCGTGTGTTAGCATAAACCTAAACCATTGGTAAAAAGGTCACACGGTTGCGATGCAACCAAGCAAGCGGGTCGGCCTGCCTGGACGTAGCCAAGCCAGAGCTGGTATGGCTGGCCGAGAAGAGAGCCTTGTAAAGTGTCGCCAAGCGCGCCGTATCTAGCTGTCGCCATCGCACGCCGCTGCGGGCTGTTGGCCACCCAACAAAAACTTCAATCACGTCTCAAAAGCCTTGCCCTGCCGTAGTAATTCAGAACGCAGATTTTGTATCAACGGTTCAAATGGTCCATGCAGTTCAAAAACAATTCTGAATTGTTGTTCCCATCACAGTTCAGTGCTTCACTCGACTCTTGGGGTCACCACTTTTTTCTACTACCAGTAGTAGTAGTAGCATAGTAGCAGGCCGTACTCCTACCAATCAAAAGGAAAGATCAAACTAGGCTGGTGGGGATTTCATACTGGGGAGGTTATAACCACGCACGCATAAATTCAGCCATACAAGCATCGCAATAAACGATACTAATCCATACCTACCTTAACCATCCTGGCGTGAACCAGGTTGAGGAAAAGAAAAACAAATGGAAAGAAAAAGAAAAGCGAAAAAGGGGGCCCAGCTCAGCAACGCAACACCTCAATCCCAACTGTCCCCGCCAAAATCACATCAACCCAGTCAACAAGCCTTCCAGAATCCCGGCGACGCCCGATCGCTCGTTAATCACCCTCCTAATCTCCCGCCGCTAATCTGTAATTCCTCTCTCCTCTCTTATAACACTTCCCTTCTCCCCTACTCCGCGCCTCCTCTCCTACCAATTCCCCACCCCACCCAACCCTAGCCCCCCGCCGCCATGGCCGATTCCGGCGACTCGTCCCCGCACTCCGCCGCGGCCACCGACGACACCCACCATGACGCCTCCGACCCCTCCGCGGCGGCAACTGCGCCGGCGGCGGTGACCGCGACCGTGCATGCGCCGCCGCCGCCCCCGCCCAAGGTGCGCCTCATGGTCAGCTACGGCGGCCGCATCCAGCCGCGGCCCCACGACAACCAGCTCGCCTACGTCAACGGCGAGACCAAGATCCTCTCGCTCGAGAGGCCCCTCCGCTTCGTCGACTTCGCCGCCCGACTCGCCGCGCTCGTGGGGAACCCCGGGGACTTCTGCGTCAAGTACCAGCTGCCGGGGAGGACCTCGACGCGCTCGTCTCCGTCACCAACGACGAGGATCTGGAGCACCTCGTCCTCGAGTACGACCGCCTCCACCTACTCCGCCCCGCGCCGCCCTCCTCGGGAAGCGGCTCCTCCCGCGGGGGATCCAACCTCAGGCTGAGGGTCTTCCTCTTCCCCGTCCAGGCCCCGCCGCCGCCGCCGCCGCAGCCGTCCGGGCTCCTCGACCCCAAGCCGGACCAGCGCCACTGGTTCGTAGAGGCGCTCAACACCGTACCCAAGCAGGAGGTTCTGCCCGTTCCGCCCCCGCAGGAGTCGTCGCCGCCGCAGAAGAAGCAGGAGTCGGTGTACGCGCAGCAGTCATCGCCACCGCAGCAGAAGCAGGAGTCGGTGTCCGTACTCCAACAACAGCAGCAGCCGCCACAACCGGCGACAGCGCAGGTGCCGGCTCCGCAGCAGCCCGTGGTGCTGACTCCCGTGAGCCCCGACTACCTCTTCGGCCTCGACAACGGCTTCGTCCCTCCCCCGGCTGTGAAGGTCAAGGACCCTGCGGGCGATCCTCCCACCGTCAGGGAGAACGTCCCCGTCGAGCTACCTGCCAAAAATGAGGACCGCGCTCCCAACCCTGCTGGTGGTGGCGACCACGTTGCTGTCTCACCTGTCGTCTCACCTGCCGAGTTCCACCGCCAGATCCAGGAGCTCGAGAAGCTGCAGGTCGCCGACAACGCCTCCCACCAACCACCCGCCGCCCTGCCGCGGAACGGCAGCGACGACTCCCTCACCCGCGCCTACCCTCCCGCCACCGCCAACGCCGACTACTACATTCCAAAGTTCCCGGAGAAGCCCCCTGTTCCGCCGCCGTCATCCGCTCCTCCCGCGACGACCTACCTGCAGGTGCCGGCCAGGTACACGTCCGTGGCCCCTGGCTCTGGCACCGAGCACGCTCCGGTCTTCTTCATCCCGGCGCCCCACGGCTACTACGCCACCACCGCATCTCCAGGTGCGCCGAACTCCTACTCCGCCGTGTACGCCGTCGCGCCACCACCCAATGCCAACGGCAACGCCAACGGCAACGGCATGTCCAATGCCACGGCCTACGCCCCGGCTCCGCAGGTGGCGTACGACAGCAACGGCCGCGCCATCTACTACACCAGCGTGCTCCCCCAGTATCCTTCTGCTGTCAATGGCATGTCTGCGGCGGGCGCAGGGCTCGGCTCGGAGCCTGCCAAGCCAGTGCCGGTGAAGCCGACCGTCTCCTGATCACCAGCTTACCGCTTCCTATGGATCAAAGGAGTTTTCCCGGTTTTTCTTTCATCCGTCAATATGCGTTAATACTATGTCAGTTGGATTCGTTATTGTCTCTAGTATTATTCACCTATATTCTTTTCCTTTCTAATTGTCTAGAGTTTTGGTTTGGCGTTCAAGCTATGCAACTGGAGTAGTTCTTGGTGTGCTTAGATGTACATACAGAGTCTGTGGACATAATCAGATATTATATTAGCCTGTGGGAGAGTTTTTTAAGGTGCTGGTGCCATTTGTTAATTCTTTCGATTGCTGTATTGATTAATGTCAGCAGTTCAATGCGGGATAATTGCCCATGTGATCTCGGTATCCTGGCTTCGTCTGTGGGTGTGTCCTGTTTCCTGTCAACTGCTCCCTCGTGGGCGACTACAGTGGTTTCCTGTGCTCATCACGGGAGACCGGCTTGGTGCATTTATGCATGTATATGTATCATCCCAGGCAAATTGGTTGAAAGTTCGGGAGCCCATTGTGGTTGAGCGTGATGTTTGTTGAATGCCTTTGCCAGCCTAACTTGATTACAAGGTTTCTCCTGTTTGATTCTTGTCCAAATGTCGTTCATGATAATGAATGTTTCTCTTTGATTTGGATGCGATGATGTGCTGCTGCTTGTTTGATGTGTTACCAATGGCCGGTTCTGTTGATGATAATCGTGGTCTATATTCATTTGATGTGTTCAATCTGTGTGTATTAATATGCTCTCTGTTCTTGAAATTTATGAACAGAATTGCTGGACTGGATCAGGATAACTGAGCTTTCCCTAAAATCTCTTGTTAAAATCCACACTGCTACTTGAATAACAGATACTTTTCCGTCACTATCTATTTGTTCCTCCGGGGCCTATAAGGTGGTAAAAGTGCTTCACCCCTGTCCCGGCGTGGTGCTGTGTGTTTCCTAGTACTACTGGTAGGGCCAAAAAAAAAAAAAACGCGGGAGTAAGCAGCATAGAGGAGCTTGGATGCCTTGCATCGCGAAGAGGATCTTTTCATTCTTTCGATGTCCATCAAGGTATGATTCTCATGTCCCTTTGGGGGCAAAGATGGTTAGCTTCTGCTGCGGCATGGTTGGCTTTTGACCAAAGTGTTGTTTCGTGCCCCTTTTGCTGTGCAGATTATTGCCGCTTTTTACCACCTGAATCGCCGGCTTCGGCCTCTGTTCAGCCGTCACCGTGTCAGCTGCGATGGACGATGAGAGCTGTTCTTTTTCGGCTGTCGATGTTGAGAGGCACTGGTGCTGGAGCTGCTGAACAGAGCCGCATCCGGCATTCGCGGCACTGCACTGCATGCACCCAGGAAGGCAGCGGCCATGGCACATGGACAGGGCATGGCTCCCCATCATCTTCACACCGATCGGCCGGGAGCTGGATACGCAGGTCGCTCGCTCGCTAGTACTGTAGCTTTGAATGCGCGCTCGTTTGGTTGCGCAGGTTACTGGGCATTAATCCTGTTTGGTGATGGTGTTCATGTGCTTGATGTGAGATGGCAACTGACGTTGAGGACGGTGGCGGCAACGCAGCGGTCCGGAAGCATGGGTGTCATTAATAAGACGGCTTTGCCGGTCGGCTGCAGTCCAGTTTCAGTGAGCTCTCTCGCTTGGTCTGAAAGTGACGACGATGTTGAGCTGCCTCGGACTCGAGTACCTTGCCTGTGAATTTCTCCAGGCGGGGATCGATCTCTGTTTATTGTTCAGAATGTGTCTGTTGTGCAGTAGGACAATGTGCAGTTGATTAGGGGCCCAGCCCTGGGGGAAGAAAGAAAAGAATGGTTGCTTTGGAGCTGTTGGTGACGCCTTCGCCTCCGCATGATTGTTGTTCCGCGAGCTGTCACGAATCATGATTATCGCCTGGGCATGCACTACCTGCATGGATGTCTGAAAGTGCAAGCATGTCTAGCCTGGACTGGATGATTCCTTTCCTTTCCATCGCCTCGAGTGGTTGATTCTTATGCAGTATTCAAATCAAAAGCTATCCGGCTCCAATTAGCATAGATTGTAACCATAATAAACTGACATTAATGTAGATAATGTATAGAAGGCAGACATCATATTATACATTATATCGTGCAAGCAAGAAGATTAATATTTTCAGATAGCAGCAGGTACCTTTTAGCAATGATGTTCATCATGGTATAAGCGGAGCTAGGCACCATCACACCCATGCATACTGTGATTGTGAACTGTCACGGGACAGTAATTGAGAATGACCTAAGTGCTCTGTTTTTTTTTTTAAGAATCCTAAGTGCTCTGTTGCGATCATCATGGTGGGTTCTGACTTCTTCGAAAGATTGTTTCTGGGGTTCTTAACGTTGAGATCATACAGCTTCAAATTGGGCCTTTAGTTGTCAAGCCCAAAGCAAGCGACCTCGTTTGTTTAGATTTATGGGCCTTTTATCGTGGGTAGAAATTGGACCGGAAAAGGAATGGAGGCTTTGGGCTGTTAGGATTGCTAAAGCGACGAATGATGGCCCGTCCCAGTTAAGGCCGTGAGTTCGGCCGGGTCAGCAAAAGGACACGTCGAGAGAGAACTGCGGAACGGAACATCTTCTTCGCGAGCCCAAATCTCGGTGGAGAAACAGAAAATTGTTGAGACGAGTTACCATCATATTGCCGACTTTGCTTGGCCTTTACGGATACACACACATCCTCTCTTCTGGCACGCCTCTCTCTCTCTCTCGTTTCAGGTTTCTAGAGAGCCATCATCATAGTTCATAGACACTGCAAGGTGCACAATTAGCTCTCCATGACAGACGTACCATCATTAAACACGATACAGGCATGTGGTACTCACTTGCTCAAAATGGATACCACGAAAGTTGAGCGCAAGAGAATCGTAGCATGCACCAAGATACACTTGAGCTGCCGAGCTGGCCACGGTTGGGGCGTCACGTCGAGCTTGCCGCAAACGCATCGATGCACCATATCCATATCAAAACCAAATCTTCTCTGCACCCGCCTCGTTCCCCTTTTGCCCCGTCACGGGTCTCCACACGCATGCGCCTCTCAGCATGCAAGACAGACGCTGACATGTGGGGACGCTACGTTTCCACGTGTCGTCCTACGCTCCAGTTGTCATTCCCCTGGCTCTTTTGTGGGCCCCGCAACTTTCGCATTTTCGTTTGTACTCGGAGCAACGCAGGGTTCCGCTGACACACTGAGTTTTCGGCATGAGTCCCACTTGCTAGACATGTTACCAGCGCCTCAGTTTTCGGTCCGTTTCAAAAATCAAAAGATGGCCACTTCGCTAATGTACTGATGAACCGTCTATTTCCTGATCACTGGCAGTCAAATTATCCATCGTACTACTTTATAGTGGTAGTATTCTCTCTTCCGAATAGTACTGATTTAAAAGAATCTTGAAACAGAATACCAAAGTTTAGGCATCTGGCATTTCACTCCTTTGCTAGGAGCGAGACAAAAGAGACGACGAGAAACAAACCGTTTCCATTCCATTCCTGATTTCCCTTTTCTTTTCACTGAAACAAAAATCTTGTTGAATCGGGGAAGCGAACTTCAGTTCTTGCGAGGAAATCGGCTTCATCTTCAATTTCGATTTCTTTCGCTTGGGGGGACGGGGAGAACCCAACAGGAATCGGCAGCACAGAGGTCAGCGATTGGTACGCAGTTCTTCCGCTTCCTCTTTCACAGCTGTTGTTGATTTTTTTCTTTTTTGTTGGCGATTGCCTTCATCAAGTCTTCAGTTTCATCAGTTTTGCATGTCTTTAGTGTGGAATCGAATGGAGGGCTCTGATTGTGTGTCCAGGTTTGTGTATCGTGTCCATCTTTGGGGAGAGGATTGTGAGAGCTCTAGGGTCATGTCCTTAAACCCTAACACTCAATACGTGTTGCTTCAGTGCAATCAGCTTCTTGATTCAGAAGAAGCTCCACTAATACACAAACATTGATTTTCCTTGTTTTTGACAGGATACAGTTGTTGTTGCGGCCGTGCTTGTAGCTGGTGGGCAGAGTCAGGATGGAGAGTCATGCACACGCCAACGGAAAGAGCCTTGAGAGGGTGATATCTAGGAAGGCTCTGCAGGTCGGGAGCTCTGGTCCCTGCAAATCCTGGATTACGGGTTTCTTCTGTGGTATCTGCATCATGTATCTATTTGGAGCTGCTCTCCCACCGATGTCAGACAATCCACCACTGCGGCGAATAATCCTGTGGAGTTCCACAACGACTGATCCTGGTAATTAGTTGCATGTGAAATGTTGTAGCTTTCATGTTTATGCTATTGTCGTTTCAAACATGAAAATTCAATGCTCCAGTAGTAAACTGAATAAAACTATGGTGTGCAGTACATCAGATATTTATTTGCAGGTGTACGTGTCACACATACATCGTCATCCTGTTTGAAGTACATCAGATATGTTTTACTGTATATGTCAGTTTAATCTACTGGAGCAAACAACAATGGAGTATAAACTAACTCATGCAGAAAGTCATCAATGCAATGCACTTCCTTGGCAGACTATGGACTGTAACTTGTATAATATATAGTCTGCAATTGGAGATTCTCAACTGTTACTGTATGTTGTATCCATGCCTGCCATCCTGTAACTAATGTTCTTTGTGCAGATGGGCATTCAAGGCAACATCAATTAGGTTCTGCAAAAGAAAGGATAGAAAGGACCAAGAGAAACATCACCAAAGTAATGCACCTGTACAACGCTTGGAGCACTTTGCTCAATACCACCAGAGATGTTGAAGAAAGTTCAGGAGTGCCGCGTCCACCTCATCTGGATAACTGCAAGCTCAATGTGCAAAGAAATAAGAAATTTGACACTTACGGTGACAATGGAACACTTCCTCCGTGGACATTATGGAAAGGGTCACTTGGACTTGAACTGTTAAACCAAACTTACGCAGAAAATTCAGAGTCCATTCCAAATGCAATTGCTAGTAAATACTATCCTCCCTGGGTATGTAAACTTGCTTCGATTTATAATTGTTTTGTTAATATTTCACATCCGCATTCTAACATCTGAACTATAATAATTGACTGCATTTACAATTTATTTGTGACTATTTCACACGCGGATTCTAACATCACAACAACTACAATGAAATCAAAGATTGTAGGATCAGATGAAGAAAACTATCCATTGACCAGACGAGTACAGAGAGATATATGGATTCATCAGCATCCTCAAAACTGCAGCGATCCAAGCTTGCGGTTTCTTGTTGCAGATTGGGAGAGGCTACCTGGATTTGGTATCGGTGGGCAACTAGCTGGAATGTCAGGACTTCTTGCTATTGCAATGAAAGAGAAAAGGATTCTAGTTACTAATTACTACAACCGGGCTGATCATAATGGCTGCAAAGGTGGGTTTCCCTCTGTTTTCTGATTTGGCATTGGAAATCATAGTATAGTTTTCACAGGCGCGTATGTAAACTGAAAAGTTGGGTGTGTGTGTGTGGTTTGTGTTTTGTACTCTGTTTTTTATCCTTCTATTGATGGAATGAAACACAGCTCTCCTGCGTGTTCGAGAAAAAAAAAATGCATACTGAATTTTGACTTTTGTCTTTTAGGTGTCTCAAGATCTAGCTGGTCCTGTTACTTTTTCCCAGAGACATCCTCAGAGTGCAGAAACCGGGCTTTTAAGCTCATGCAAAGCAAAGCCTACTGGGCCGATGGTACTGTAACACTGAAGGGGAACTATACCTCAAAGAAAATATGGGTTGGCCATATACCAAGGTACCATTTACAGTGTTTCATTGCCATGCTATATTAGTTAATGTTATCTATCAAGTTCCTTCTGTCAATTTTCCCCTCTACTTTTCATCATGGTTATGGATGTCCTTAGTGCGCTCATTAAAAGTGCCCAAAATCGTGGACTGCTGCAACCTCTGGCGCAACGATCTCCAGGACAAAGGATGTTTCTATATGCAGACGACGTGGTTCTCTTTGCTGTACCGGAAGATTCAGAACTACAGTTAGTTCGAGAACTCCTCAAGAAGTTCGGAGATGCCTCTGGCCTTAGGGCAAACATGACAAAATCACAAGTTCTGCCGATCGGCTGCACGGAGGGTGCGTTGGAACAGGTACGGGATCTACTAGGGTGTCAGATAGCAGAATTCCCGTGCAAGTATCTTGGGCTACCGCTAAGCATCAGGAGACTCAAAGTGGCGGACCTTCAGCCGCTACTGGATAAAATCGCCGACAAGTTGCCAGGATGGAAGGCAGCACTTCTACAAAGATCGGGTAGACTACTGCTGGTAAAAGCAGTCCTTTCTGCCATACCTATCCATGTGCTGATCGCTCTCGACGCACCTCGCTGGCTCATCAAAGCCATAGACAAGATTAGAAGGGGATTCCTATGGAAAGGAAGAAAGGATGTCAGAGGAGGGCATTGCCCGATAGCTTGGGAGAGGGTAACACGACCACTTCATTTAGGAGGACTTGGAGTACCAAACCTAGAGCTCATGGGATATGCCCTCAAAATGCGGTGGCTCTGGATAAAACGAACGGACCCTGAATCACCCACGGCAAGTATTGAGTGCTGCCGACCAGCTAAGGCAAGAGCTCTATTTCAGGCCTGCGTCACCACGGAAGTAGGCAATGGGCGTGCAACCTTATTTTGGACTGACAAATGGTTGTATGGTAAGTCCATTGCGGAGCATGCATCGACAGTCATGCACTTTGTTTGTAAGAGAGGTTGGCGCAAGCGCTCCGTCCACGAGGCGATGCAGGGCAGCGCGTGGATAAATGACATTGTCGGAGGACTGCCTGTCCAAGCTATCTGGGAGGTGCTGCAGCTACTTGACACCCTTGCGACAGTTCATCTTACCCCCAGCAGGAAGACGTCCACATTTGAACACGAGAGCCCAATGGCAGATTCACTACAAAGTCGGCATATCAAGCCTTCTTCATGGGAAGCGTCCAGTTTGAGCCTCACAGAAGGCTGTGGAAATCATGGGCGCCACTTAAGGTGAAACTCTTCCTCTGGCTAGCGATCTGGAAAAAATGTTGGACATCGGATAGGCTCGCTCGACGTGGACTGCAGCACCCGCAACGGTGCGTCCCCTGCGACCAGGAGGAGGAAGACATCCACCACCTCCTGGTTGGTTGCGTGTTCGTGCGGGAGGTATGGTTCCGCACTCTCCAGAGAAGTAGCCTACACCAACTCGCACCTACGACGGCTGAACTGAGCTTTACGGACTGGTGGAGGCGGGGGCCAGAAGAGCAGGTAAACAATGGCGAAAAGGTTTTAATTCGCTAGTACAGCTGGTTGCTTGGTCCGTGTGGAAACACAGGAACCGAGTCCTTTTCGACAACCAAAGGCCAGACGTGCATCGCCTGATCAATGAAATTACAGAGGAAGCCGGCCTTTGGGCGAGGGGACTCCGGCAGCTTCTATAGGTAGCCATGGTCGAAACGCTAGGCCTTGTTGTTGTTTCTACTACACAAAGGTGAAATTGTAACGTGACTGCTGACCGGCCATCTTTGGCCTTGTAC
This sequence comes from Chloris gayana, assembly GCA_031894775.1. Lineage (NCBI taxonomy): Eukaryota > Viridiplantae > Streptophyta > Magnoliopsida > Poales > Poaceae > Chloris > Chloris gayana. The sequence goes on along the minus strand of JAUNZO010004234.1, from coordinate 3,323,311 downwards.
CGGACCGTTTTTCCTCTCCTTAATACAATGACATGCAGCTCTCCTGCGTGTTCGATAAAATTTTTTCCCCTTTCCGGTTCTTTACACTTTACATGTCAGCCCGTTGTTTTGAATCCAAATTTGCTTGGTTGATTCATTCCTGTTCTTCACTGTTCAGTAATACTTCTACTGCAGGCTGTGGGGTAAACCATGGAAGTATATGCAACCAACAACAGAGATAAGTGGGAGATTAATCAGAAATCATCGAAAAATGGATCGGAGATGGTGGTCAGCACAGGTGCAGATATTAATCCTTGTCACAAAAAGAATCAATAAGTAAATAATGAGTTTATTGTGGGCTTCTTAATGAGTCAGTCAGCACCAATGCTGCACCTTATATACTTGTGATGTTGTTTAAATCTTCTTTACCCTTAACTTCCATGAAGGCTACAAGATACCTAATGAGGTTTCCCACGGAATACACTTGTGAACTACTGAACGTGGCTCGGCACTCCGCCTTTGGTCTACAAGCAGCAAAGTTGGTTCTCGAAAGTACCCAGAATAGTTCAACAAAGGTCCGGGCAATATCTGAAAACTGGTTCTTGATTAGTAGCTGTTGTGCATTGTGCTGCGCTATGTTCTGTCTGAATACTCATCCATATATAGTAACATCACCACTAGCATTACTTTCTCAAAATAATCGTCTAAAATATTTCACAAATTGCAGGTTGGCACTACTAGACCCGAATCTGATATTGAACGGCTTGTTTGGTCTGACCACGGACCATATATACCTCGGCCTCTTCTCAGCATGCACGTAAGGATGGGCGACAAAGCTTGTGAGATGGTTGTGGTTGGCTTCAGGGAATACATGAAGCTGGCTGGAAATCTTCGCAAACGTTTTCCAAGTCTCAAGAACATCTGGCTTTCTACTGAAATGCAGGTAAGTCAGTTTCCCATCCAGTATAAAACATCAATTACGTAATAGTTTCTGCAGTGTCAGGCTGTTAGCAGAATATTGTTGCCGTTAACTTGACGTTTCCACATTGCAGGAAGTAATTGAAAAGACAAAATATTACACCAATTGGAATTTTTACTTCACAAACATCTCACGCCAAGGTGACAATATTAGCATGGCAATGTATGAGGCTAGTTTGGGCCGTGAGACTAGCACAAACTACCCCCTTGTAAATTTCATGATGGCCACCGAAGCTGATTTCTTCATCGGAGCTCTGGGATCAACTTGGTGCTACCTAATCGATGGAATGAGGAACACAGGAGGGAAGGTAATGTCTGGCTATCTATCGGTGAACAAAGACCGGTTCTGGTAAGCGCTTCAAAGCCTGCCCAGAACTCCTTGAGCGTTTTGCAGATTCGGGTTTGTAGAGATGTTGTGGCCTATTTTGCATCTGTACAAAAGTAGGGCATGCATGTATGTACTTTCTGAGGAGGTATCAATCGATCTTTATTAGAATGAAACTTCAGGACTAAGTAGGAGAGAACAGTACTTGTTATATCATCAAATCAGGCCCATATCTTTTGATCTGGTATCCACTGAAAGCTAGATAAATTATCTCTGCCCTTGGTCCAACTTATAGAGAAAAGAGGATGCACTTACTCTATTGCTCAGTGGCTCTCATGATGCCAATGAGTGGTACACGAGAGATCCAATTATGATTTTTTATGGTAGTATGAAGGTAACATCTATGCCATGTAAAAAGACATTGACATAGACAGGTTTTTGGAAAAAGAGGTCCATTCTTGCAAAGATTGCAAAAAGGGTCCATTTTTGACATTGAGGTTGAAAACAGGTCCTCTGATGCAATTATCCCGTTTAATTTCTCACACAGCCTGAAATGACCTGAACTTTCTCGCCTTTGTCAAACATTTGATTTCTTGAAGATCTGATGGAAGATATCCATCCACTGAGATCAATGTGTAGACAAAAGAATGCCATCTACTACTCCCTTACCAAAAAAGAAGAAGAGGAATGTTACTGATCATATAGTCCCTTGGAGTTTGGATGAATATTCAGTGAATCAAGCAAATGTCGTACACGTGAAACTAATGTAAAGTGGGTCATTTCTACATGGAGAAAGGGATATTGTGGCATGGAATTGTGCTGCACTGATCATCCTTTTCATCTTTATATATCCAGCCATTTTCCAAGTCATCTTTAGAGGAGGCACTAGTCTCTGGTTTGCAGTTGGTGGCCATGAGTGATGCACCGGTTTCTGCTCAACCATCCATCCATTTACTGCTCCTGAAGCGCAGATAGACCTGCAAGGGACCCCGTAACAGCGCCCTGATGAAAAAGATGAACTGCTACCTGACATACGTAGTAGCACATGCACATCACAAGGGCTGGTGGTAGTGGACGTGAGCTCAATGCATTTCAACTTGCTCCCCACTCGAGAGAGTAGTGGATATTCCTTTTGGATCCCCTGGGCAGTGGTGCAGCAGCCCAAGAGGGCTCCGCGCACGAACAATGGCGCTCGCGGTCTCGACCTAGCTGGTGGAAAGGAATCGGCCGGCATATTGACCTGGCGATTCATATGCAATCCGGATTCAGCAGGGTGGGTACAACTGTGTGGAGTGGATGCAGATGCATGGAGACTTGAAGCAGTAAAAAGCCTGGCCTGGATGGCTTGATGGCAATGTGAGGTACTTATCAGACAGTATATTCTGGCCATTACCATTTGGATGCCGTCCTTATCTGAAATCTGATGCCGCCTCTTTAGTAGTACGGCAATGCATGGAACTTGATGTTCGTTGTTTCATGCATTCTGAACTGTGCCGGTTCATACAAGAAAACTACAGGATTGCAGCTGATGAGTGCATAATTAATAGCTCAAGTTTGTCGTAATACATACGGGTCATATAGAATAGCAGAGTCAACTTCTTAGTGGATGGATTTCGTTTCTTTCTCAAAAACAGAAACTCTGGTCAATCAAGATGAGAGGACGGGTGCTGCTGACGAAGCTCAAACTACCAATAGTTGCTGTCACCATGGCATGACCCAGGATCAGCACAAATGCAACAGGCCAGAGCATTTCTGGCGAGAACGTTCGTTTGGGCTCAAAATCTGATCCTCGCCGTCTGTCTGTATCTCATTCTCACGTACGACACACAAAAGAGATGCAGAAATCAGAAATGACCAGAAAAAATAGGGGGAAAAGCGAGGAAGAAAGAAGAAGGACTGATGCTTTTCCTGTTTCTCTTTACAGCTGAAAACCGCTTCTTTTCCGTGTATCAGAAGATAACTAGCCAAAAAGGAGAGGAAATGTGAACAAATTGTGAGGCAAACAACCACTGCGCTGCTAAGGAGACGTCATCATGCACCACTCCCTTGATTCTGACCTCCCAATCAAGCAGACAACACCCCAACAAACCACTCACACCTCATAGGCATGCACAGATTGCAAAATTTGCAGTGCCCTTTTCGCTGCCATGCAAATCAAATCGAGACATCGATCATTTTGGGGTCAAGGAGCCTTGGAATTAACAGATCTCTGTGAAAGTGACCTGTTTATAGCCACTCCACTTTGCTCTCTCTCCTTCTTCCTGTGTGACAGTACCCATAAGCTGCAGCAGCACACACCAGCTTGTGCACTGCCCCCTTACGGACCTTGGCCAATGTCCATGTATAAATTTTTGCATCATCACATTTTCTTAAAAACACTGTGACCATTATCTAAAAAACAATACTCTTTCTTACAAGTAGCAGTGTTCTGTCTCCACTTACATCCTGTATTTGTGCAGAGATAAAATTAAAAGGTCAGCATTAATGGAGCTGAAAGTGGAAAAAGAGTTCCACTAACAATAGCCTAGATTTGGAAAACAGAAAACGCCATTCATAGACGCAAGAAATAAATAAAAAATAAAACGGCACTCACATAGACAGACGCCTCATCTTTTACAATAAATATTAAAGCAAACTCAGTGACGATCCAAAAAAGAGTGCCCTAAAATACGTTGTATTGTTGCTAGAAGAAGTTAAATTATTAGTTGGTCCAGCTATCAAATTTCTTTTCGTACACGACATAGTATCTATCACTTGGAGCTTTTCCTAAAGCATACAATGTGTCGCGTCAATGAACCCTTCTTCATGTTTATGGGAGGAAAACACATTAATTAATCTACAGATTTCCAGTACGCATCTATTAATAACCAAGTCATCGGGCCGGTGCAGAAGATAAGGAGAAAGCCAATAACACAGAAGGAATTAGTAGGAACTACTAGATTAGATAGCAACACGCCATAAGGTAGAAATCTCCTCCGCGTGAACATCATTTAACTCGAGAAAAGAAAAAGATCACTTTGCATTGGTTTGCATCATGGATGCCAACGAGCCTCCCTTAAATTAGCTCCCAGAAACGTATGGAACTCTCCCAGATCCATGCAAGATTATCCGGTTCAACTCCCGAAAGAATGCACATTCTTAGGTGGAATATCTCTCTGCACCAATACTTGTGTGATTTAACTTGGCAATACTACACTGTAAATAAGCTTAACGCTAAAGAAATTACATGGATTATGACAGTTTTGATGGCAAGTGGCCCAGTCCACCACAAAGGGTTGCTATCTCCTTTCCCAATTAGCACACACTTCTTGTGCCGAACAGCTAATACACAGTGCTCCCGTCTTGTTTATTAGGACACACCTACAAATAAGGAAACATGTGGTTGAAGTTTGTTGACAAATGGCTTTGCTTCGTTGTTCAAGTATGACGCCGAATCACGTACCAAGATATAATTAACTAGGATTACATCATGTAAGATTATCGATCTTTCTTCTTCTTAATAAAAAGATATGTAACTCTTCTACGTATTATAGAAAAATAATTAACTATAATTCAAAGTTTCATTAGTAGCCACAATATATATAGATTAAAGTGTAATCATTATATAGGAATCTATGAGCAGCTTTGTTGGATAAAGGAAAAATCATTCTGTAAACTCTTGGTGCTTTCTGAACTTACCCACTGATGGAATAAATGCTTGCGCACAAAACAAGCCGTGCACGAGTTAAAATCAGGCTGACACAGACTCAAACAAATTAACTATGCAGGAATACTCCGAGCGGTATAATTAATCAGATGACTAATATGCAAAGCCAGAGTGGAATAAACAAGTCTACTAACCAATCATTTGGCAAAACATGCACGGTGTACCAAGCGATGAGGTATAGGTACAATTAACATGAGCCACATAGTGGGGTTACGCTTTTCGTATTTGTTGTCAGCATTAGCCAATCGGGGATGGTTCAGGAGAACAAAGGAGCATGCAGCATTAGCCAATAGGTGATCTTTCCATTCTGGAAGAAAAAAGGCTGGCTGGCAATTTAGGTCACAGTTGTTCCCGAGTGGACACTCATGAAACGGCAACAGCTGCTAGCAAGCACGATAGGAGAAAGGCCCTGGAAAAAGAAGGCGTTCATGTTGAGGAGCATTAAGCCCCGGGAAAAGAAGGCTCTGGCCAGTGCCTTGCGTCCTTGGTGAGGTTTCTTGAGGTTTAAATAAGCTATCTCCACGAGCCTCTTTTCCGGTTTGTGCTGGGTGACTTGGTTTCATGAAGCAGCCAGCCGGAGCCGGATGAGATGGAATGGAGATTCCACAGCAGTGCCGCGCTGTGTGCGCTTGGTTTCAGAGTTTTGACCCGGGCACAGGAGCAGCTCTACTGCATCCAAAATCCAGATCACCAGATGGGATGAGGCTTCCATTTCCATGCATACGCCTGACACCTGTTGTCTTCTCGTCTTGTGCTTTTCGGTCAGCGTCCACTATGGCAGATCACTCCAAAACAATTTTACGCAGGTTTTTCGCTAGGCAGGGGACAACATGTGGCATATTTATCGAAACTCAAACCTGGGGTAATCCTTTTTGGAGTCTGCCTTAATTTGCCAAGCGCGTACAAGGAACAGGAAGCCATGCCGCCAGCAACAACGGTTCCGGTTGCGGGAATGCGCAGAATACGTCAAGAAGCCAGGTATGTCACAAAATACTCCATTCGCAGCGTAGCTTTATACGTATATACCAAAGACGACGTGACGTGCCAGAGCCACGTACATCCATACATAAGCGCACCAACTTGTGCAAACATTGAATGCAGGATGATCACCACTCACGTCCCTTTTACAGACTGCATGTCTATTTGAGTAAAGTTAGTTCGATATAACCTGATTGGGAGACTGCACAGTCACGCCTAATTCTAGAAACCCACGGTTTCGTGCAGCTTAGTACAGATTAATTAAGAGTACTTTTTTATAAAAAAACAAAAATCAGAATTACTTTTAGAGATTGTACTGATGGTAAGCTTAAAATTCGAAACGAATCTTGACTGGGGGCAATGGAATGCAAATTTACTTGCTACTAGTAGCTCATGAGGGCTGGGTGCAGAGCAGGTCATATATACCTGTTCACCGTCCTCTTTACCGTTGTCCGCATCAGAGTCGTGGAATATACTTTTTAACCCGTTGTTCGTGGACCGAAGCTGCTTGACCTTAACGTTTGTGAAAAAACGCACGCGAATCCAACAGTATTTGGGGGATTATCCCGAGTTTGATATTGGGGCATTCTGAAAAGGGAAAGAGGCGGTGGTGGCGCAGAGGCTGTTGCGGCGTCATGGCCACGTCAGAACCTCGCCGCACAGCAGCACCAGCACCGGCTGCACCGTCGTCAACTGACTGATCTGGTTCCATGCACCTCCCAACTTGCGATTCCTGCGATCCAATCGAGCTATGAAATGTGTAAAGGACACACCCCTAGTGCACTGCACGACCGAATTTAAACTATTTTACGGTTCTAATGCTTCTTTGTTTATTACTCGTAACAATTTGCACTTAGCTTTTTTTTTGAAAAAAGGGAAACTTGATTAAGCAAGGTCGATCATGGATCGCGTAATTCCTGCGAAGCAACAACTGCCCGTCAGTCTTTTCGGCAGAAAGATTACGACCGGTTTTCCCTTTCCTTCCGGAATGGTACATTGCCATCGCGAAAAGGCACCGGCCAGCTTAAGCTGCACAAAACTCTCAAGAAACCCTGCATTATATTGATCGAGTAACCGAACACACCTGATCATGATTACACATCGGGCAGACATTGCAAAAAAAATCTATCTAGTTCCCCGGTTACGTTTCTAATCTCCCATAGAATTAAATTAAGATCATTTCCACTTTTTAATGGCTTTGTGTGTGTACCTAATATTGTTATCTCCTGGGTGTTGTAGCAGCACTAAGCTAGCGAATTGGTATAAACGGGAGCAGGCAAGGCCGGGTGGAGCACGCCTCCGCGCTCGTCTGAATCTATATAAACAGGATTGCTTGTGCCATCACCCCTGCCTGTCCCTGTCCCCCGACCCGAGCCATCCTCTGCACCACATGTAAATACCTCCATCGGAGACACGAGATCGATCCAAGAAGATGGTGAAGTTCTCGCGGGAGTACGAGGCCAGCATCATCCAGGAGTGGAAGGGCGCCTTCGTCGACTACAAGGGCCTCAAGAAGCTCATCAAGAGGATCAAGATCACCCGCCGCGACGCCGGCCACCTCCTTGCTGCCTCGCCGCCTCTCGCCGCCGGCTACGGCTTCTCCGTTCTTGATCCCGTCCGCGCCCTCGCCGCCCGCTTCGCCGCCGGGAACCCGGGGGCTCTCGGAGCAGCTCCACGACCAGTACGTTGTTCGTAATTAATCTGTCTCTTTCTCTTGTGGGCGATGGGCCGGGTACAAAGAAATGCGGGGTGTTTCTGACGTCACTCACTGCGTTGCCGGCAGGCGGAGGAGGACGACGATGGCTTGGAGTCGGATTCAGGGGAGCTCGTGCGATCCACGGACAAGCATGTAAATAATAATCCAGCTACTAGATAGCAGCAGCACGCGCGCTCGTATTTATTACTATTTAGATTATGGGGGATATAATCGATTTGTTTCTTCTTGCTAATATATATAATTTGTGTGCAGGAGCGCGAGTTCCTGGAGAAGGCGGACGAGGAGCTGGAGAAGGTGAACACGTTCTACGCGTCGCAGGAGGCGGAGCTGCTGGCGCGCGGCGAGGCCCTGATCAACCAGCTCGGCATCCTCGCCGACGTGAAGCGCATCCTCGCCGACCACGCGGCCAACAGCAAATCCCGCCGCGGCCGCGTGCTGGGGCGGTCGGCCACGATGCCGCCGCCGTCGCACTCGCCTTCCCCGAACGGGTCGAGCGGCCGGCACCTCCTCTCGCCGCAGTCCATGTCAGGTAGGTGCATCCAAAAGCGATCTCGAGCACATGAACCCCGTCCTTTTACTAGCTAGCTTGTGCATGCATGGCCGCGTGGCGCGGGCTGACGTTGACCCTGACGTTGAAAAATTGCAGACGGGAGCGTGGAGCTGCAGCAGATGCGCGTGGCGGAGGGCGCGGCGGTGGCGGACGAGGTGATGGCGGCGCTGGAGCGCAACGGCGTCAGCTTCGTGGGCAAGGCGGCCAACAAGAAGACCAACAAGCTGCAGATGCCGTCCGCGGTGCGCATCGACATCCCGCCGACGAGCCCCGGCCGGGCGGCGCTCAAGGTGTGGGAGGAGCTCGTCAACGTCCTGCGCAAGGACGGCGCCGACCCCGCCGCCGCGTTCGTCCACCGCAAGAAGGTCCAGCACGCCGAGAAGAACATCCGCGACGCCTTCCTCGCGCTCTACCGCGGCCTCGAGCTCCTCAAAAAGTTCAGGTATTTTTCCTGCTAAATTTTATTTTTCTCCTCATCCTTTAATTTTTTGCTGCTTATTAGTTGCCTACCAACAACCAAAACTGTGGACGATCGTCACGTCAGTTGCATGTTCGATCCTTCCACGACACTGCTCTCAATCACATCACATCACGCCATCGCAAACCTCTTTACTTGCTCTCTTCCTTATCACCTGATTCAGAGACACGACAGTAGCACTAGTAATAATCTCCTTCTGCTTTCTTCAATGCACTGTACATAGTATATGTTAAATGCTGATGGCTTACTCAAATTAATTTCAGTCCATAGTGTTATGCATGTATGGTAGCAGCCATGTCAAATTAACCACGTAAAAGCCATGCACATATAAAATGATTTATATTGTTAAACCTGTCATTTTCTTCACGTTTGTTAATGAACGGACTTTTGTGGCATGCTCATGGATTGACTGTCATTTCTGTTTTCTGGCACGTATGGATGGATGGATGCAGTTCACTCAATGTAAAGGCTTTCACCAAAATACTCAAGAAATTCGTCAAGGTACTACCCTATACTATATTTTACTAGGCACATGTACCTGTTATCACTTATTTTCAAAAAAAAAAAATAACAAAGAGAGAGAGCGAGGAGAATATATGTGATCTTTTCAACTGTGTGGACAACAAGAGGGAACATGCTAAACAGTAGTAGACCGGAATAAAGACAACTGTCACACTGAACTCTCATTACAGATCGAGGAACACAGGTCCGTACGCACTAAAAGCAAATCACCAAGCTAGTGGCGATAAACTAGTGCGTGGTTGCGCAGCCGTAGAAACATGATACTCCTTTTTCTTCTGCTGTCTAAAACGTAAATAAAATTAGCCTTCCCTCGATATTAGCTAGTAGGACAGAGGACTTAGTTAAAAAAAAAAATTGGACTAACATCCATGTCATAACATCAACAATTCACAGCCCGCACGGCATGTGGATCCTAGTCCCAAATTTGTACCGACAACTGAGGAACAAACACTGACAACATATCATTGCGTATTTCAGGTGTCAGAGCAACAGCGAGCCACAGACTTGTTTCAAGAGAAGGTGAAAGGATCGCCGTTCAGCAGCTCTGACAAGGTATCATCGTCCACCTAGTAGTATCCTATATCTGACGAATACGTTCCTGAAGAAGAAATTAACTGGGGCGGTAAAAAAAACATGGAGAGCAGGTGCTTCAGCTCGCAGACGAGGTGGAGTGCCTCTTCTTGAGGCATTTTGCCGGCAACGACAGGACGGTGGCCATGAAGTACCTCAAGCCGCAGCAGCCTAGGAATACCCACATGATCACCTTCCTCGTTGGTGAGTAGTTCCTCAAGGCAATCACCATCATAATTTCACAACCCAAATGTTAAAAATCTATTTTTTCGACCTCACCTTTTTCCCCCTTTTTTCTCAGGCTTGTTCACAGGCACCTTTGTTTCGCTATTCATCATCTATGCAATCTTAGCCCATGTCGCCGGCATTTTTTCTTCCTCTGGAAACACAGCCTATATGGAGATAGTTTACCATGTTTTCAGGTAATCCTGTTGTGAGCCGTTTCTTTCTTGAAACAGAAAACATCTAGATAGCATATATACCAATTTAGTGTAGTCAAGGATACAGTTGGGGCTCAGAGTAATAGTATTGGCCTTGCTTTTGCAGCATGTTTGCACTCATCAGCCTGCACATCTTCCTTTATGGATGCAACCTCTTCATGTGGAAGAGCACAAGGATCAACAACAACTTCATTTTTGATTTCTCCTCAAGTACTGCCCTGACACACAGAGACGCCTTCCTCATGTCCGCGTCCATCATGTGTACCGTCGTGGCTGCGCTGGTTATTAATCTGTTCCTCAGGAACGCCGGTGCAACCTACGCTAATGCACTGCCCGGTGCACTCCTACTCGTAAGAAACACAAGCTGGCCATGAAAAAAAGAATTGCATTGCTGCAAATAGACATGTGCTGATTTGGGTTCTCTACTACTTTTCAGTTGTCAACAGGAGTTCTCTTCTGCCCGTTCAACATTTTCTACCGCTCTACGCGATACTGCTTCATGCGTGTGATGCGGAACATCATATTCTCGCCATTCTATAAGGTGCTAAAGAACTCAAGTTTTTTTTTCAGAAAAATATTCGTAGACTGTTGTAAATAAACATCTGTCTGACGAGGAAGCGGTCTTGCATTGCAGGTTCTCATGGCTGATTTCTTCATGGCTGACCAGCTAACCAGCCAGGTAACATTAATTTAGCCTTATAAACGAAAACTTTGTATGCACAGCGTTAGCTAAGCTAGTTCTGATTATTTATGTTTTCCATCTTACAGATCCCACTGTTAAGGCACCTGGAATTCACAGCGTGCTACTTCATGGCCGGCACCTTTCAGACTCATGCATACTCGACCTGTACTAGCAGTGCACAGTACAAACACTTGGCCTATGTTATCTCTTTCCTGCCTTACTACTGGAGGGCAATGCAGGTATTTCGATCAAATCTAAAAATGAACAGTGCAAGTTTTAGCGATTGATAATTTGTTTGGAATAACTCAAACTAAACGTTATTGTATCAATTAGTGTCTGAGGAGGTACCTAGAGGAAGGACACGATATCAACCAACTTGCTAATTGTGGCAAGTACGTATCAGCGATGATTGCAGCTGCTGTTAGGTTCAAGTACGCTGCAACACTAACACCATTCTGGTGGTGGATGGTGGTCATTTCATCCACAGGTGCCACCATTTACCAGCTCTACTGGGACTTTGTCAAGGACTGGGGCTTTTTAACCCCAAAATCCAAGAACTTTTGGCTCCGAGATCAACTCATCTTGAAGAACAAGTGGATCTATTACGTTTCCATGGTATTATACCTTATTTACCTCGAATAAAATACGGTGCCAAATTCATGTGCCGCTGACGCATTTACAACAATGCAGATGCTCAACCTTGGTCTGCGTCTCGCCTGGACTGAGAGTGTCATGAAGCTTCATATGAGTCAGGCGGAGTCTCGCTTGCTGGATTTCTCACTCGCTTCACTAGAAATTATCCGACGAGGACACTGGAACTTCTACAGGTAATTGAAAATACCAGTACAAAGGTACTCCCTCCGTCCAAGAATATAAGAATTTGTTGACTTTCTGATTTTTCGTTTGACCATTCGTCTTATTCAAAATATTTATGCAAATACAAAATTAAAGAATACATACTTAAAACATACCTAGGAATAAAGTATATTGTAATAAAATAAATAAAATTTTAACAAATTTTTTGAATAAGACGAATGGTCAAACATGACATGTAAAAGTCAACAAATGCTTATATTTCTGGACGGAGGGAGTACAATAGTTAGTTCCATTGAGTTATAACCTGATGTTTCATTGATCGTACTGCAGGCTGGAGAATGAACACTTGAACAATGCTGGAAACTTCAGAGCAGTGAAGGTTGTCCCATTACCATTCCGCGAACTTGAAATCGATTGAGAAGACAGAGATGAGGGTACCCTGCTTGGCATGCTCCCAATATCAAGGGGCCTTCCAAGGACAGATAAGCTTACGCTAGATTTTGTCTAAATGGTAATAAAGTAATCAGAGAGCAAAACTGCAGCAGACCAAGATGTTGCTGACATCAGTGGAATAAGCCCACACGGTGCATAGCATCCAGGGTGCCAGGGCACAGATAAATGAGGGGCATTCTGGTCAGGGAAGATGGGATGGATTCCTTATTGGTCGATTGAAGATTGCTGCGTGTTAATCGACTAACAAGATCTTAACTTTGTCCATGAGTACATATGTATGTAGGAAGTGATGCCATAAAAATATTGCATGAAATTGTATGCTGTAGGGCATCAGATTAACTCGAAAAATGTTTCCATAAAGAAAACTAACAGCAAAGCTCTGAGGGCGAACATAAAACAAAGGTACGGCACAGAGAAAACTAACTGCACAGGCAAAAACAAAACATTTCTGCTAATATAGTGAAAGCAAGATGCTTGACACAGCAGAAGTGACACATAGATAAAGTACATATATTACATGACAGATATCGCACACAAACACTCCATAAAAATGGCCTACAACAAATACCTCCAATGCGCTGGACGGTCTCTTGAAACGAGCAGGACCCTTGAAGACGAGTAATCAAATGTAGGACAATACAAATCATCAGGTCCAATAGCCTCTCTCACTCCAATGGTATTCCCACGGTCAAAGCTGTAAGTTGGTTGTGTGTCTTCCTTAAAGGTGTCAAAGGCAAATAGCCCCATACCGCACGCAGCCAACACAAGGTTTGAGTTTCCCCACACTTGGGTTATCGAAGAGTGATGGAAATGAGCATTGAACTCTGGTAACTCATAGGTTGCAACGAGCTTCCCCTTTCTGAGAGAGTACTGCTGGACCCTTGATCTCAGTCCTCCTTTTATTTGCAGCCTGCCTTCGGTGCTACCAATAAATACTGAATCTCCACGAGAAAAGATTGAATTTGCTGTACCGCCATGTCTTGCTATTTTAAGACCGATGCCAGCAGGTACACGGAAATCAAATACATTAACACTTTCCTGTGTGCTGAAAACACCATCATTTCCCTCCACCTCAGATGAACTAACCCTGTACACACACACAAAAAAAGAAAAAAAAAGATCAGAAACAGGTTATGAAATGATTGGGCACACCCAACAGCTCATGAACAAACAGGACAATTATCCATTGCTGTCGGTATCTAAATAACATAAAACGAATGGGAATTGAGATGTTAAGACAAAATACGATACTTTACCTTTGACGCACTCCGCCACCAACCTCAGCATCTGTGTTATTCACATGAAGGCAGTACACTTTCTTACCAGAAGAAGTAACAGATAACAAGGGTTGTGGGTTCAGCGAATTCACATCCCACAACCCTATTGACTCGCTTCCAGCAATTACAACTTTTCCCCGGCTACGCCATTGTAGCGGGCTGGAGTGTTCCATTGCCATTACTGGATTGTTCACTTCCCATTGCATCACTACATCTCCATCACGGATATCATAGGCTGTGACCATCCTTTGCTTGCTAGCAGTAGAAAGCAAAAGAGGTCCACAGGGTTTATACCACCATTGCTGTCCTTCTGTATTTGACAGCCCAGAGCTGGATCTTGATGAACCTACATTAGAGAGGGCCCCAAGAACAGCCCTGGAAGATGGAGCAGAAGCATGAGAAGCCTCGTCCTCAATATGGAAAGCTTTTACTTCTCTGGTATAGTAATCCCAGCTGCAAAACCCAGGCTCCAATGCATTGCCAGCTGATGCAGCTATAACATATCTACCGGTACATCCATCTACACCCGGGGCACGAATCAACCAGCAATCACCCCATATATTATTTGATACCATGCTGGGAGGCTTGTACTCAGATTTGAACTGCATCAGCACAGTCAAATTTAGTCAGCAATTGCAATGTAATTCACTTTCCATAACAAAATGAAAACAGTACAACATAGCAATAAACAACGAAATACCTCATGGTTTGCAATATCATAATAAGAGCATGTTCCATCTCCATGAGCAAGAAGAACAGCTTCCCCCTCCGAAACAAACCATCCACCTGTTGAAGACTTGTTTCCTATTCCTGTTAACTGATCATCAGATGACTCCTCAGGTTCCTCCTGAACCATCATAATGGGCTTGTTTTCCTGCTCCGCAAATTCATCTAGCTTCTCTGTAGCAAGCAATTCAATCTCTTCTGTGTAATTGGGACCAATTGGATTCTTTGAGCTACTTTGGCTTGATGTCTTGCTGGTGGCATCTGCTACTTCTGATACCATATTCTTTTCCAAGTTCTTAGCCCGACGGTCCTTGAAGAAACCGTTCTCTTCACCATCTAACGAAGCCAGAAACTCCATGGCTATACTGTTCTCATCATTGGCTAGGTCACAGGTAGCAGGTTTTGTTTTACCATTACAGTCATTCTTCATATCCCTGGATGAATCCAGTTGAGTAGAAGTAGACGACCTGCGATCCCTCAATAATTTGTGGTGCGGAAAGAACCTCGCCTCCAGCTCATCAGTATTCATCCCTTTCCCAGCCTGATTCAAACCAACTGGCTTTGCAACTGTACATTTTGCACTCACTTCAGCATGAGAGCTCCCACAGTCGCTGCTATCTGCAGTACCAAGTTGAACCCTATTGTCATCCTTAACATGCGAAATTGCCTTCTCGATGGCATTGATCTCCTTCTGGATATTAGACAAAATTTGCTTTGGCTCTTCCGGATTGTCCTCGTCCAGCATTTCTTTGGTTTTCTTAATATCAGTAGCAATCTTCTGAACCCTCCCTTCCAGAGCAGCTAGTTTCTCATGGAGCTTGCTTGGGTACTTGTTCACAGCAGCAACAGCTTTCGCTGACCTAACCTCTGCACTTGCTGCAGCTTTCTCAAAAACTCTAATCTTGTCCGCCAATTTCCCCTTTTCTTCCTGCTTCTTACAATCCTCATTATCCTTCTCTTGTTCTCTCACTCCACATGAGACATCATTGGTGTCCACGACATGGACAGTAAACACTGGGATAACAGAATTGTTGCTTACCTCCTCATCCTTTTGGGTAGCAGGAAAAGCTGCAGCTTCGGAAGTAACTTCCCCTGAATCAACATTTTTCGGATGGATCTTCACCTGTTTCATGGTGAGACTATCTTTCTTCCTATTGATTTCATCACCTACCTTGGCCTTAGCATCAAAGCCATCTCTTCTCCCAATCTCTTCACTTTGCTTCTTTTTGGCAGCCTCAACTATCTCTGCTTTCCCTTTGATCTCATCACCTTGCTTCGCCACATTCACACCGAACATCTCTCTTTTCCCACTGATCTGCTTGGCTTTGGCATCAAAACTCTCCCTTTTCTTGCCAATCTCACCAGTCTGCTTCACCTTGGCATCAGCGCCATCTCTTTTCCTGCTGATCTCATCAGTCCCCTTGGCCCTCGCGCTGAATCCCTCCTTTCTCCTGCCAAAGTCATCGCCGCCAGCACCACCACTACCTCTCCTAGCCTCCGTAGCCCTGGATCCAACGGCACTGACGGACCTTCTCCCTTTCTCTACAGAAGAAGCCCGGATCCCGCCACTCACACTCCGCCGCAAGGTCGTTTCCGTCAGGGAGTCCTTCCCTACGGACGCCCTCCCCGGCAGCACGGAAGCCCTTAGGGTGGAGACCAGCTTCGATGACTCTACCGAGCTCGGGATCCTGCTGGCTCGCGGGATCGACGACGTGGACCACCGCACAGCGGAGGTCGGCTTTGACGGCTTAGACGCCGAGTTCTCCTTTCCGGCGGCGGCGGCAGGCGTCCGCCGGGCAGACGAAGAGGAGGAGATGGACTTTGGCGTGAGCGGACGGGAGGCCGCCGCCGTGCCCATTGTTCGGCCGCCGCCGCCGCCGCCGCGGTCCTTGAGGCGGGAGGACATGGCGGGGCGGCGATGCAGGGTTAGGGTTTGCGGGGATTTGGGGGAAGACGAGAGGAATGGTCGCTTTGATTTTGGGATTTGGGAGTGTGGCTGATTGGTTTGGGGGTTCGGCAGGAGAGAACGGACGTTTCAAATTTCGAATTTGTCTGGGCGGGACAGTGGGAACCATGTTGTGGGCCATACTCCTATATGACAAGTGGCACGCGAGTTCCGAGGTAGGCCCACATGGAAGACATTTTCTCTTATGTTTTTTTCCTTTTTTTTGAGATTCAATAGGTATTTGCTCTGAAGAGATATCTGGTCCTAGATATAAATTTCTTGGCCACAGAATTCTAGATGGCCCAGCCCAGAAAACTATCGGAAAAAAATTGTAGAATTAACTAAAACACAGTTTGCTAATGCTTAATAAACCAAAAAAGGAACTGTTGTTCAATAAACGAAAAGTTAAAACAACACAACGACCATATTTTCTGTATATTACTGTATATGATGCCATAAGAAACAAGAATACCCTTGTTTTGTTAACAATGAGACATGAATAAATTTTCCTTCAAAACAGAACAAAAAGGAAGGCATGCTTCGCATATGTGATAACATTATAACAAGCAGGAATAATAATACTGGAACAGAAAAATTGACGAACATGCCGCATAGCAAAAGTACGGGGAGATCCAAGAGGAAAGTGCGATGGTGTCTCATCATCAATCAAATAAAAAAACTGCCAGTATTAACCGTTATGTTTCCACATCGCCCGGGTCGTTGTCAGCTGCACTGATGTTCTTAACGGGGGCAACGCACTAGAGATAGTACTCAGTTGTCAGTTGAAAGAGCAATGAGATAGCAATTAACAAATCTCATAATGCAACAAACCATGCAACTCACTGTTCACACGTCAGGTATTAGAGGTTTAGAGGTTTAGATTGTAGTGTAAGCAGTCAACGGAAACAAACTAAGCGAAACAAACAAGCATGTGCATTGAACTTCCTCTTAGCGAGAAAATCGCTGCATATTTGTTGTCTTCCATACAACAAGGGGAGGGGTACGCTGCAGTCCCCTCCAACACATTTTTCAACAAGAGGGCCATATCATCATCAAACATACATTCGGAGCAAGATGGAAAAAGGTGGGTGGGGCAAAAATAGCACTGAATTACAGATTAGCGGGGTATAAGCCATCCTGTACGTTCACAAGGAGATTCCACTCCAATTGATTACCACGCCGCGTGAATACTCCAGGCACATTACCAATCTGCCTCGGGCGTGCAGCTGCCATCAACAACTAACACCTTAAGAATGCAAAAGGTAACTTACTATGCTGTCGAAAATGTGTTTACTCGAAGCCATCCATCATGGGGTGGTGACCTCCTTCTGAAGTGCTTTTCGATGACTGTTTTCGAGTTGTGCCCCGTCTGCTCTTGGCTTTCTTTGCCTTCATCCTCCGCTTCTTCTCAGCAGCATCAACCCACGTGTAGTCAGAAGGAATGTGGAATGGATCAACCTCATCTTTCCAGTTCCGGCCATCACTGCTGTCACTGGACTGCCCACCTCGGCCCCCTTTACCCATGAATACCATGAGCCTGATCCTTCTGATTCTTTGGACTTCGCATCCTGAAATTGTGTAGGACTTGAAGGAGGAGTGGCAAACTCGTCTAATGGCTGTAGCTCTTCAAATTTTGTGAATGTCACGATGACTCGTATTGTTGGAACAATAGGGATGGCAATCTGAAATAAGATGTTACACAAAGTCAGAAATCACTATGCTAAAATATAGTTCAATGCGTGAATTTTAAATCACCCCTGGTTTCTCATGCGGCAATGCCTTTATGCAGAAAAACATATCAACCTGTTATGTCCATGTATGAAGAGACTTAACGAAATTCCTACACAATCTACACGATGAACAGTGAGAGAAACCCTGAATAACATTAGATAGTTGAATGAAACATTCCTACAAGGAAAGGTTCACTGATGCCTATGGTTCTTTCCACCAGTCTATGCTAGCTATATCCAAAGTACAGCTCCCATATGCCACAATTAAAATGTCAGTATATCCCAAATAAGAGAATGCAGCCTGTAGCCTTTTCAGACGAGTTACATACAACTGAAAGGCTTAAAGCAATATTTCATGGGCAAATAGCAAATAAAAAATGGCTTGGCATGGAAGTGCTAAATAAAAAACCAGCATGGACCGCAACGAAACTTCATGTCTAATCACTGTAGACAAGGAATAAGGGCAGAGTGCCTAGATCAGCCTGGATAATAGGAAGAAGTAAAATATGACAAGAAAGAGTGGTTGAAAAACAATGGATGTATTAGCAACTACCTTTTGAGCTCTATATGGTTGGGAGCAGTGGGGCATTAGTTTTCTGGTAGCTTTGAGTAGGTCCCAGCTAACTAAATTGGAGGACGAGACAGTGTGATGAGTGATTGACAAGCGTAAGAATGTTTTAAAGATAACAACAGGGAATAGGTAACCTTTTGGTTGCTTCTGAAATCTGTGAGATCATTGAATTGAATGGTGGGAACAGAAAACCACTAGCTTTATTTTAAAGGGTTTAAAGTTGACTGAAAGCAATAGAAGAGATGTGAAGAGATGTGAGTATGTGACAGACGGATGACAAGGAGAGAAGGAGAAAAAAGGATAGTTCACAATAGCTTTTGACTCAATACATGGGAATTTGCCTATATAATAGGAAGCTAGCAACACAATTTTCTCAATAATAGTACTAAATTTGCATGTTACAACAAATTTGCCACACATAATTCATAGCTATTTCCATATTCAAATGTATTCCAAAAGGCGTGATGGGAAGCAGTATTAGCAGCTTAAAAGGTCTGTTTTGCTTAGTTTCAAATTGATGTTATGAGAGTAATCATACCATGGTAGTAAAGCTGTGGTACTTTCTTTCCAGGCAGGCAGGAGGTGGGAAACACATGTTATGATTGTGTCCTTGTTAGTGCAAATAATTGATTATCGGGAAGACACATGGAAAATGCACTAGTTCTATAACATGAACAATGTTTTATTACAGTCCTAGGTTCTAGCTAAGCATTACCTTCCCTGTTAAAAATCCAATCATAATGGATAAAATGAATAGCCAAACATCAGTAAACACAACAGAGCTCCCAATCACATAATGCATAACATAGAAGTAAAGAAGGATAGGATCTGAAAATATAGCATAACATATGCACTTGTGAATGGCTTTTCAAACAACTAGCTTGGAGCTTTAGAGTATTGTGCTCTTAAGCAAATGGTTATTGATTGTAGAACAAACATTGAATTCATATAAGATGACAGAATTTCTCAACGTACCAAACACATATAGTTGTGCATCAAGAAGACCAAGAAATAATAGGCACATGAATTGATTGAATACATGTCACTATGCAATCAGATGGAAATGTTAACTGAGGTGTTATGTACTAGTATAATCAGGTTGCCGATGGTTACCTTGACTGGAAAGGTTCCCGTAGGAAGCTTGGTTGTCAAGAGTTCCCTTAGCCTCCTAACAGCCTTCACTTTGTTTGCTAGGACATCAAGCAGAGGGATCAGTTCATCAGTCTTCAGAGGGAAATCCGGTGTCAGCCACAACACTGGTCTTAACCCCTTCTTGTACTCGCTTTCAAGCTTATTGGAATCGCCTGATGAACCACCCTTCTTCTTCTTCCCACTGCCCTTCTCCTTATGCTTCCCTGGATCACCTGATTCATCCTTACTCCCAGCCTTCGGCGGCTTCTCATCACTCTTGGCGCCTTTCTTGCCACCCCACCCAAACCACCCCTTCTTATCTTTAGCAGTGCCATTTGAATCCATATGATCAGCCCCACTGTCACCTTCCTCGCCCCTATCCTCAGATTCCTCGTCCTGGTGCCCCATCCTCAATGCAGAATCAAGCTGCTTTCTCTCCTCGGCTGTCAACACATCGTCTAACTCAGCATCAAGCTCTGCACCCCTCCCGTTTTTCTCCTCACCGTCCATCGCGAAAAGCTCCTCGTCTGTCATTGCCCCAGGCACCCTCCTAGACTTCACGGTCACTAGAACATTTAGCATGTCATATACCTTGGCTTTCCAATGCCCAACCGCTTCTGTCCTCTCTTGCCGGCGCCAATTCAAGTGTGGCACGAGCTCCGCCTGTGTAACATCAATTCCAGGGCGATACATATTCGTCTTGGACATCAATGCCACCTCATGTGCGACCTCTGACTCTGTTGGCTGCACGCCAGCTCCCTCCAATGCATCTGTTATCTCCCTATCCTTATGGGCTAGCACGATGAGGGAACCCGGATGCAACTCCTTACCCCCAGCGTCTTCAGGCCTTGCACCATCCCCCAGAAACAGAAACGTCTGATCCGAGCGCTGGATACGGAAGCCGTCGAAGCCAGCAAGGGTCATGTCAGCCCTGAGCGCGGACCCACGTTTCCAAATGCGGTAGGTGTCGGACGGGGCTATGCGGCCTATGAAGGGTATGACGGAGGACTCGAAGTGGAAGGAGATCTCCATGTAGAAGTCGCGGATGCGGTTGATGTTGGCGAGGATGCGCGGGAGGCGGCGGCACCACTTGGCCCAGGCGAGCGGCTGGTAGTGACGCGCGATGATGGTGGCGATGGCCTCCTCGCGGGTGCATACGGCCTCCTGAAGCGCGGACCACCCGTCGGCGTTCTGGAGCGACCAGTCAGCGCCCGCGGACATGAGGATGTCAGCGGCGACGGGGTCGCGGAGGCGGACGGCGAGGTGGAGCGGGGTCTCCCGCCGCGGCACGTCGCGGCGGTCGATGACGGCGGAAACGGCGTCCGCCACGGCCTCGCCCGCGATGGACTCCTCCTCGGTGGCCACCTCACCGGCGCGCGGCAGGCGGGGAGGCCGGCGACCAGCTTCCTGAGCGCCGCGTGGTCGCGCCGCGCCACGGCGAGGTGCGCCGGGCTGTGCGCATACTTGGACACGTCTTCCATGGTGGCGGGGAGCCTGCCGCGCCGGAGAAACCGCGGGTCCGCCGCGCGGCGCGCTCCTTGCTAGGTCAGCCGGATCTGAACGGAGGCAGGCACATGAGGAGTCGGAGTCAGATCTGGCGCCGCGGGAGATGGCGACAGGGATCGCGGCGCGCGGCCGCACTCCGGCGGCGGCGCCGGCGAGGGGCGGGCGGGCAGACGGGCGGGAGAGGAAAGGAAGGGGAGGACGAGCGGTGAGAGGGGAGAAGACCGGAGGGGGAAGTGGTCCTGCTATTCTGGGCCTTCTTCCTGTCTCGGTTATTTTTTCCGGTTTCCCCTTCTCTCTCGCTCGCTCGCGGGCGGGACAGAACTGTGCGGAATGGGTCTGTCTGCCTCGTCTCTCTCTCTCTCTCCCTGCCCTGTCCCGTTCCCGCGAGAGGAGAACCAAAGAGATCGTGTATTGATTGAACATCATCGTTAGCAATTGTGAAGCTGTAAATGCTAAGCAAGGTAAGGATGAGTGGTTCCAACTCGTGGAGGGATGCGAACATTTATATAAAAGAAAAATCGGTGATTGCCCATGCATAAATGTGAGGTGTAGTTTTGGCTCAGATATGGTACGGGTTTGGTAATAACCTTGATTAACATGCCTTTAATATGTCAGAATTGACTATCTTGGTTACCGATATCCTGTAAGACACCATACCTGAGTATATATTTGGCAAAATGTTAAGCGGTGGTAGATTAAAACACGTAACAATAGCAATGAACACAATTATGCTACGTGGATATAATCATCTTGGTTAAAGATTTTGGTAAGCTTTTGTGATGGCTAATAATTAAACGGCTGCAATGCCATCGATTACTTCGTGTGCTTAGCATTCGCTGTGAATCCTCGGCTCCTTTGCAAGGTTTAATTCATTGCTACCTGCAAGTTAGTAAAACATATACCATCGCTTGTAAAAATGTGTTAGAGCCTTTTTTTTTCTTCTTTAATTAGTTCATCCGCACGACAAACTTCTACCCTGGCTGAAGCAAGACACGTTTCAGTGACAAAGCGGTGCACACTTGTTGATGCAGGTTTTTCTGTAAAAGAAAAAGGTCCAATCGCTATCCCTTTCCCCTCTTGGACCGGCAGCTGTCGCTGTGAACATTACTATCTTCTTTTCATCCTTCTCCCTGCTTAGTTTCTGATGCATCCTATGGCTGCAAAACGTATATATATGTGTGTCCTCGTCGTTGCATCGGGATCCTCTGACTTCATTGTCTCAACGTCAGATCAACATCCACGACAAATCCACCGTCTGTTGGGATACGAACGGCATCAGCTGCACATACATAGAGTAGCAGGCATGGAGCTAACTCTGAAAACTCATTCTTCTTTCTCTTACTCAAAAATCCGAAACATGACATTTGGAATCTCAAAATTTTATGAATATTTGAGAGGCTAAATACGAGACATCAATGCATCCATTTTGATTGTAAACACTCAAAGATATGCTTTGGAGATTTAAATAAAATTTCCCAAAGTGTGCTAATCGGCATGCACCAGTCTGCTTGTTTACAGTCAAATAGCATGACCATTAGCCAACTTTGAGAAATTTTATTCAAATCTCCAAAGTATATCTTTGAGTGTTTATAATCAAAATGAATGCATTGATATCTCCTATTTAACCTCTCAAATATTCGTAAATTTTGGAGATTGCTCATGTCATCTTTTGGATTTTTAAATAAGAGAAAGAAGGATGAGTTTTCAGAGTTAGCTCCATGACTGCTACTCTCTCGCTGTGCAGCCTGAGCCGTTCGTATCGGCACCAACGGTGGATTTGTTGCGATGTCGATCTGACGTTGAGACAATGAAGTCAGAGGATCCAGCGTCCTCAAAAAGAGAGGCGTGCATGGACAATTCAGACATGCCTCCTCCACTAAAATCTATAACCCAGAATCTATAGACCTGGCTGGGATCGTGCGCACACACCTAACAAGAAAAATCCTAATATATCTCGTGATCCCCCCACGCCTCGCCCGTCAGAAAAAAGTGAACGACAAGGAATGGAACAATTAAACATCGCGGGGGTCGCTATTAGCAGCAATTAAGCTACGGAAATCATGCCATCACCAAGAGACGAGAGTGGCGTTGAAGTCGCCGGTGGTTAGGCAATCTGGTGCCGTGTTGATACGGACAAATTCACACTAAAGCTCTGAACAGCACACCGAGCCTGCCGGTCGAGTCAACAAATCACCGTCGTCAATGGATGAGCGGAGCGGGCAAGGCAGCTGAGCGGTTACAGAAAGAAAAATCCTGTGGTTGGTGAGTTGCCAACTGCAGAGGCTACGCCTGCGTTTACTTGTACTATGTACTACGTACTGTACTAGAGTAGATCATTAGATCAGATGCTTCTGTCCGTGCAAAGATTTGCAAGCGCGCAAGTTGGGAATCACACTGGGAGAATGGAAATGGGGCCATTAACTTTGGCTATTTCAGTTCCAATATTTATTTCTGTACATCCAGATCAGCTTTACTTTCAGGGTTTCACTGATATTATTCGACCTGAGTTCTGCATTTACTGGAATTTATGGAGTTCCCTTTTTTTTCTGCACCTTACTCCGAAGATGAACTCTCGTATTTGTGAATCACTTACTGAAGAAGAGTTCCTGAGTTTCATAACAACCTGCACTGCAACTATGGTCTCTTTGGCCATGCTGAAGATCCTGCTGCTGACGATCCATATCCTGCAGGCTCACCCAATGGAATACTACTTTTGTTGCTGCTGATGCAGTGATGCTGCCACTTGATCTACTAGATTTGAGATGGGCAAAGCAGCGGCAGGATTTAAATAATAACGGTGACAGTTGTGCCGCGTGCGCATGGACCCGTTGCAATGGCGACACTGACTGGTCCCCTCTAGTGTTGTTTCTCATCCTCTCTCATGTGACCATGCCTTCCCAAAGCGAGACCCCTCATCCCTCCATGATACGAGCTGAGGCTGGGCCAAGCTCGCTAATCATCCCCTGGTGCTGGTGCTGGTTTAGCAGACAGCAGCGAGTGATCCAAAAGCTTAAAAGGATCCATTGTTTAGCTTGGTATTATTGGTTTAGTTCATCATGATGATAGAGAGAGAGAACGTGTGCCATTTTTCTCTGGAAAGGTTGATGCGCTAGCGTAGCAGCTTATGGTGGCTTACGCGATGATTATGGCCACGGGGAAACAAAGTCAGTGGACTGGAAGACAGAAACTGGCTCCCTGATTCTGTTAAAGATATTTTGGGCTTATTTCATGCAAGGGCCTCACAGCATTTGGCCCAGCAATATGCATTGGATTCCAGCCATGTGAGCGTACGTACGGCATTTGGCCCAGCAATACGAATAGGATTCCAGATACCGCAATTCCCACGGAGCAATATTCAAACGCGTTTTTCATAGTCGTTCTGCTATTCAAATCTGTTGGTACAAAATCGTGCTGATGTGCAGGTTCGTCGATGCCGTTGAGAAATATCAGTTTCGAGGCGGCGAAGCCAAGGAAAAAAGGAAATAGTCCATGCTTCCGCAACACAAGATTCCGGGATCCAAGTTTCCAATAGTCCATATTTGTTTTGGTCACTTGAAGATCCAAACCAGCGCCAGCTGTAAATACTTAATAGTGGATTAATTGCAAGCACATCTACTCATTGAACGCTAGTCGCATACTTACATATTGTCTTTGAATTCCAATATTCGTAACCACCAAAGCACATGTATAATTACAACACATTAAAACGATATGTGTAAGCTGGTGCCAAACCAAAATTCAGTTTGAGTGCACGGTTGAATTCAATTCGAGCCGTCCAGTTCGGCAGTTCCACCGTTTTCCAATTTGCTTTTGTTTGGTCCACCGAAATCTCGTGCTCCACGGCCCCCTCTCCCTCCTCGCTGCTCCAGCTTCAAAACAAAACAAGCGCCGATATAACCGTTACAGCCCCAACGGCTAGTTCCATTCCGGATCCCCTTCTTCCCTACTCCACCCTTCCTCCTCTCCGCATTCTCTTCTCTTTTCCCCCATCTTCTCCACGGATTTCTGCGTGACCCAAGTTCCTTCGTTCCCAGATCCACCGATTCAATCCCGGTTCACACCTCACGAAATCCTAACCGGCTAAGTCACCGCCATCCATGGCGCCGCCCACGCCTTCTCCGCGGCCTGGGCCGCCACCGACACCGCAGGGAGCCCTGGCAACGCCCCTCAGGACTCCCGCCGCCAAGCACCGGCTCCACTTCCCGGCCACCACCCCGAAGAACAACCATGGCGGCGGCGGCGGCGCCGCCACGGAGCACCCGGTCGAGGTTATCGGCCGCATCCGGAACCTCACAGCGAGCGCGGCTGGCGCGTCAGCGTTGGAGATCGCGGGTTGCGGGACATCCGTGCGCGTGCAAGGCGACGCGGTAGGGTGCCGCGACTTCACCCTCGACGGCGTCTCCGTCTCCGACGCGGAGGACCTCGAGGGATTCTACCGCCGCTTCGTGCGCTCGCGGATCGAGGGCGTGCGCTTGGGCGCCAAATGCACCGTCATGGTCTACGGGCCAACGGGTTCCGGGAAGAGCCACACCATGTTCGGATGCCCCAAGCAGCCTGGGATTGTATACCGCGCGCTCAGGGACATTCTGGAGGCAGGAGGAGCAGGACAAGGGGGTGAGGGCGCCGGCGAGGATGACGCCGGATTTGGGGTCGGGCTCTTTGTGCAGGTCGCCGTGCTAGAGATCTACAACGAGGAAATCTACGATTTGCTTGTGGGAAGTGGAGCCAATGCTAAAGGAAACACTCCCAAGGTGACTGTCTTCTGCTGGTCATCTAGTTGCAAACTTTCACATTTCACTTGTTACTACTAGTTATGCTACTAGTTTTGGATTACATTCAGTTTATTACTACTTGGTAGTTTCCTAGGAACCTGAATCCAGAATAAGGAATATGTGCTTTCAAGTGTGCAATGACGAATTGTAGTATGCCTGAGATAAGTTATGTCGTTAGTAGGTACCGTGCCTGTAATATCTTCTTGGTTATTGATCAATTCACTCTTGATAAACCTGAACATGAACAGCCAGAGTACAAGATAATGACATTTCTTTGCTCGTATTTTTTGGCATATCATGATGTACACTTTTTGTTATGCAGTTTCAACTTGCAATCCTAAGTTTGTAGTGAATACTAGTATTTTATATCATAATAATTAATTACAGACTGAGTCTAGGCATTTTTAGAAATGGTAGGTTGGTTGTTAGTAGACTAGAAGCTAAGTTGTTCACTGTCTTCTGTACTGAATCATTTGTTCATCAGTTGAGTTTAATTATATTTTGTATTGACTGGCGGTTGGTAAGGGCCATGAATTCATGATGAATTGGTCACAGTTCATAACATGTACTGCTGTAGCAGAAGTGCAGAACTTACAATAACAAATAGTTGACACACTTGCTGTTTGCCAATGCCATTCTTTTGACATTCCACAATTCTCTGTCCATGCATAGGTGAGGTTAGAAGTAATGGGAAAGAAAGCCAAAAATGCTACATACATATGTGGAAATGAAGCTGGTAAGATATCTAGAGAAGTCGCCAAGGTGGAGAAGCGGAGAACTGTGAAGAGCACTCTTTGTAATGAGAGGAGTTCGAGGAGCCATTGCATGGTTGGTTGCATTCAGCCACTTGGAACATTTTTTTTCTAACACCAGGTTGCTTATGAGATGTTTTTCATTCCTCTAGATTATCCTGGATGTTCCATCAGTGGGAGGAAGGCTTATGCTTGTTGATATGGCGGGATCTGAGAACATTGAAGCGGCTGGCCAGACTGGATTTGAAGCAAAAATGCAGGTTAGATTAGCAATTCTTGTACGTGTGTGCATCTGCAGCATATCCTCATTTTGACTTGACATTTGGTCAATAACATTGTTTATTTTCCCGCAGACAGCAAAGATTAACCAAGGAAACATCGCTTTAAAAAGAGTGGTTGAGTCCATTGCAAATGGTGATTCTCATGTTCCATTTAGGGACAGCAAGCTAACAATGTTATTACAGGTACACTATTCTGAAACTTTTCATTTATTGATACAACATCTTTATTTTCCAATGATGACTTAAAGCTTATGTTTCTTCATTGGATTTCAGGATTCATTCGAGGATGACAAATCAAAAATCCTGATGATTCTGTGTGCCAGTCCTGACCCAAAGGAATTGCACAAGACAATTTCCACTTTGGAGTATGGTGCTAAGGCAAAATGCATTATCCGTGCTGCTCATGTTGCAACACCAAGAGATAAAATGAGCTCGGAGGAGTCATCTACAACGCTCAACTCAAGAATTGTTGCGATGAACCAGTTCATTTGCAAGCTCCAGAAGGAGAACAAACTGAGAGAGAAAGAACGCAATGACGCCCAGAATCTGCTACGGCTGAAGGAAGAAGAACTGGCCCAGCTGAGAGCAAAGATCAAGCTAATGGATGTGCAGGGTGCAGCAGCTAAGGAGGAAGAGATCAACACGAAAGTCATGGAGAAGACACAGACATTGAGGAGCGAGCTCATGAAGATGGAAGAGGTCATGATTAGGCAGCAACAAGAACTTGCTGCGCTACAGCATCGTCTGCAGGAGGTTGAGAATGAAAAAGAAGCCCGCCAACCTGTCCAGCAGGATCTAATTGGATGTAGATTGTTGGCAAGGCTATCGGAGAATCCTGCAGGACTTGATCAATCAATGCTCATGTCCATGTCCATGGATCTAGACACGGGTGATCAGCCGCAAGATGTAAAGGTTATAAAGGAAGATCGTCAGCAGAGCCAAGTTTGGAATCATACAACCAATCAATCTTGCACCAGTGCTGTGGCCCAAGAAGATGATATCAGATTATCTGGGTATCCAGAAAAAGTGATCCTCAGCACTGTATTTGAGGAGGGGGATGAAGATGAAGGTGAAAAGGATAACAGTCTTGAAGAGGAAGTGTGCAAGGAGGTTGTAGAGGAGAGCTTTAAGGTGGACATCACACAACATACAGCTGCTGAGCCGGATGATCCTGCCACAAGGCAGCATCGGATTGAAAATATATTCAGGCTCTGTGGGAATCATCGTGAGCTAGGTAAAAAACCAATGGTTCAATTGGCAGCCAAGCAAGCATTTGGTGACGAAAACAGATCACCGACAAAGCAAGCATTTGGGAATGAGAACATGGAAGTGCCAGCTAGGGGAATTATAGATCCCATGTGTGATGTCAAGGTGACTGACAGCCTAGTATCTTCTCAGCTTTCACCAATAGTATGCAAAGATATGGACGAGCCATTGTCAGAGCTGAAATCATGCAACAAGTTTGAAGAAAATGAGCAGAACAAGGAGAACAGCTTTGCTGTACATAAGGAACAGGAGAGCTTGTTGGAGGTCTACCTCAAATGGGAGTCAGGCAATCTGATCAAAGGGGTGAAACTACTGCAGAACGCTTGTCTTTCAGATCTGAGGAAGCTCATAGAGGCTCATTTCGAAGAAGCAGGAAGCAAACACCAACAGTTCACCTTTCTCCTCCTCAGGGTATGTCATTCAGCTCTATCTATGTCATGGTATCATCCAAGTGCTCTGCGCTACCTATTTCTCATCGCCATCTCGTTCGTCTATCATCACATCCTATCTTGGAAAATATAACTTTGTTAACGATTCTTCTTCAAAAAGTCTGCTACGGATTTTTTTAAAAAAAAAACTGTCCGTTTCATTGATCAAGAGCACTGACAAGGGCAAAATAAACATCGGGGATCTCTGACTGATGCAGGATCCTTCCGGTGCTCCGGTGTCAAGGGAGAAGGAAGCGTCCGTGCTGATAAGCAAGCTGCCTCACTGGAATAACCAGCCAAACAGCTACCTGGCATGCTTGCGTGCGGTCAAGAAGCCAACGGTGGATCATGTGCCGTTCAGCCCGTTGGACAGCAAGTTGAACTCGGCAGTAAACGACGCTCACCGTGCCGATGTGCTGTCGCCAAAGGTTAACCAGATGAGCCCCAACTACATCCGGGAGCTGAGAGCTTGAGCTCCACCTAGTAGCTGGTCTCTTTTGTTGCTCGCCATTCTTGGCGACATTGACATTGATTGGTGTATCTATCTTCTATTTGTGATCAAGATTACTAGTCTGGTTTAACATTAGGGAACTACTTCGATCCATGATGTAAACTAAGTTATTGTGACACGGTCAGCAGGAGGAGCTGTATCCGATTGCTGGGCGTCGTTGAACTTGTGTCCACACATTTTGTGGCCAGCTTATGAATGTTCTTTCAAGTGTATCCTGCCTGATCTGTTTATGAAGTATTGACTGATGAGGGTAACTGCATTTTGGAGTATAGTCTTTTCTTTTTTTTTACCGTAGTTCCTATGGGTAAAATGTACCACCTCCGAACCTGAATTATTGACGTCCTGATAGTTCAAATGAACTAAAGTTAGATTTTTTAAAAAATGAACTAAAGTTGAATTAGAAAAGTTGTCCTGAAACTAGGAAAGAGCAAGGAAAGAGAGCAGCACTGAATCACTGATACTGGGTCCTGAAACTGATGAGTTACTACGAAACAGGCCCGGAAGACCGCAAGTCCAGGTCTAGGCTCAAGGCCCAGCGGTTGGTAGTTGGTACTGTGTGGGCTATGTTGTTTGGGGAAGCAACTGACGCGGCGAGCATACGGCCAGACAAAGTTCCCAACAACTCCCAAAGCCTCCCTAAAACAAAGCGCCGCGAAGAGATCGATCGAGCGAGCGAGAGAGAGAGAGAGAGAGAGAGGCTTGTTCGGATCACCAACCGGCGGCGGGGGAGATGGCAGGCGGCGAGGGCAACGGCGACGAAGGGTGGCGGCAGAGCGGCATCGAGGTTAGCGCCCTTCAGTTCGGCTACGACGGGCAGGCGCCCCTCTTCGCGCGCTTCAACCTCTGTATCGCCCCCGGCTCCCGCTGCCTCCTTGTCGGCGCCAATGGATCAGGTATGCCTAACCCTATTCCCTGCTCTCAGGTTCTCAACAGATGTCAGTACGTAGGTAGGATACTCTGACAGTCTGAGGGAAATGGTATATTTGTAGTGGTATCGCTGAAATTGTACAATTGCGTAATCTGATGACATGACCTTAATAACTACTTAGTGCCGCAGAATCTGAATGGCAACAACGTATGCATTTAGGCTAATTAGACTGTAGGAATAGAGGCTATAGAAAATGATGAATTGGTTTGTGATGTTTCTTGTATGACCTGTTTACCACTAATTGCTCATTTTTTTAGGCTCATGTCCATTGCTTTGAATTGTGTGACCTGTTCCCGTCCTTTCCTTTCCATGTACTAGATCAAAAGCTGTAAAAGAAATTTTAATTCGGAACACTGCTGGAGCTTGCCACAATAATTGGGCAAGAATTACTTGTCCTTTTCAGATAAACTTGCGTGATGTGTACACATTACATAATCTTTCAGATTTTGTACATACCGTTTTGTGGCTCAGATGAGGTTATGTTATCTCATTTCAGTGCAGTTCTTTTCCTGACAATATATACCAAATGCCAATATGCAGGCAAGACCACACTCTTAAAGATTCTTGCGGGAAAGCACATGGTTGGAGGAAGGGATGTTGTCCGTGTTCTCAATGGTTCAGCTTTTCATGATACACAGCTCGTTTGCAATGGCGATCTTTCATACTTGGGTGGTTCTTGGAGCCGCACTATTGGTTCAGCTGTAAGTTCCCGCACTGTTTACTCGCTCTAGAAATTAAACATGGTTCATGCTGATTCTCGTTCCTTCATGGCCAATGTTCTTCTTATTGAAACATCATATTCTCTGAGTGCATGACTTTTTATTGCAATTTCTATGTCTCATGTGCAAGTAACCTTCTCAGGGCGATGTTCCACTGCAAGGTGACTTCTCTGCCGAGCACATGATTTTTGGAGGTACTTAATCACAGTTATGCTTATCATTTCATCTTGTGTTCTCATTCACAGAAGAAATCATTGTCTCATATACATATATCCCCCAATTTCTTCAGTCATCTCTTGTAGATGACTTCCTGTTTGCATTCTTTTCTATTAATAAATGTTTCTCGCAAATTCATCTTTTGCCTTTTCCCTTGTTTAATAATGCCTTCAGCTAAAAGATGGACAAAAAAATCTACATTTCTGCTAGTATAAATCTTATAACATTTCATGTTGGTGAGGATACATGTAAACATGCCTTTCATTTTTCTACCATGAAATATGAGCAGTTGATGGGGTTGATCCTGTCAGGCGTGAGAAGCTGATTGATCTGCTAGACATCGACCTGCAATGGCGCATGCATAAAGTTTCAGATGGGCAGCGCCGCAGGGTGCAGATCTGCATGGGTCTTCTTCATCCATACAAGGTGGTGCCCTGTTACTATTGTTGCGTGGGTTCTGTTACTTTCACAGCATGACATTGAAGTTAATAATAATAATAATAATAATAATAATAATAATAATGATGATGATGATGATGATGATGATGATGATGATGATGAATATACCATAAAGTGGTGCTAGGATAGAATAAGTCTAACTGAGGAGTTATCATTGATTTATTTCAATGGAACATACAGGAATAAGGTTGTTGTATCCTTGAATACTTGCATGTGCTGGGTGACCTATTTACTGGGTGAACAGATATACTGTTATGTCTCTTGATTATTCTGAGAACTTTTCCAACGAGTACATACTAGTTTGCTTGGAAGGCAGAATATGTAACATAATGTATGCATCTAAGTTCTGTAAGTAACATAATGTATGCATCTAAGTTTTTCTATATGGGAAATGTGTGGTCGAGCATATGTGAGACCCCCCACTCTTAACTGGATGAGAAAACTGTGTGTACGCAAGTTGGTCATTGCATTGTCTTGTGAGTCGTGACCACCCTCCGGCATGAGTTCAGCTTGACGCAGGCGCTAACTATCTCCTTATGAATGATGGCAGTGCTCCTGCCTTTGGCTTCAGTGCCATATGTATCTCTTTTTTCTTCTCATACATGAACATGAAGTGATATGTTGTGATAATAGGAAGGGCAATTCCCATGTTGCTGAATTTTTAGTTTTTACACATTTCTTTGGTGAAAGGTACTCACATGGTTAACCTGAGTATTTCATGGTGGTACTAAGACATCTGAATCCGTTGCAGGTGCTCTTACTTGATGAGATTACCGTTGATCTGGATGTTGTGACCAGAATGGATCTCCTAGATTTCTTTAAGGAAGAGTGTGAACAGGTAAATTTTGGGTATGTTATGTCTTGTTTGTCATTCCTTTATCGTTACATAACATGAAAATATTCATCACAGAGAGAAGCCACCATTGTCTACGCCACTCATATATTCGATGGACTGGAGACATGGGCTACTGACATTGCATACATCCAGGAAGGCGAATTGAGAAAATCAGCAAAATACTCAGACGTTGAAGAGCTGAAATGTGCAAAAAACTTGCTGTCAGTGGTTGAGTCGTGGCTCCGTTCCGAGACCAAACTGCCAAAGAAGGAACTACCTCCACGTTCTGAGGCTGCGACCCAGACCAGACGCTCCTCGCCATTTGATGCTTCTCCTTTCCGTTCATCTCGCCACATGGCATACTACCGTTGATTGTGATCTATTCCATTTCCATTTAGTAGTATAATAGATGCGAAGCTTGTCATTTTTTATGCTTTACTTCTTCCCTGTAGTATACAGCAGTATATACACACACGATAAAGTGAGCTTATCTTGCTGAGCTGTGGACGCCATTAATTATTTATTCTGTACTGCCCTTGTTAATCTAAAATTATAAATACACACGAATGAAGTTCTTGTTTCTCTCAAAGGGAGGCTTGATGTATACTGCAGTTGTCGCGTATATCATGAGAAAGTAACGTGTAGCTGTTTTCCTGATGCTGCCACTTAGTTATTTAGGCATCGATAAACTGTGAAGATCTGGGGATGCTTAAACCATTCAACTAATCCTGCTATGCTATTGTTACTTGGTCAGCTTTGCCTAACAGCTACCAAGACTTTGATGCTTTCCTTTGCGTCTATTGCATGTGCTGTCCTGGAATGATGCCGCGTGAGCCCCGGGTCGTTTGCAACTTGTTGGACGCGTTGATTGTGCGGTCGTGGCTCCACCGCTTGGCCGCTTGCCAGGTTTTGTTTATCCCTGCCAACCTTATCTATAATAAGGGCATGCCTTTGATACGATCAAGGCAAGGGAAACAAGTCGACATGCAGGCATCCTTCTTTGTCGATCTTGCCGTACTGCCGTCCATGTCTGGTGCCAATCTGTAATCCAGCTTATGATGCCTTCCAGCATTGACTTCGCTAGTGATCACCGGCCTGTTCAGTGAAGACCGGAATCAGTGCAGATAATTCCAACTCATTATCCCTAAGGCTTTGGGAGGGAGTATCATTGTTTGTTCTCATAGTCAATGCACGTTCCTTTAATTAAATACTAATCACCAGTTAGCTGATGCTGATTGATTACCTTGACATAATTCTATGCAAGATTTCTAATCACTTGTTACTTCCTTGCTTAGTGTTGCCAAGTCGTGTTCTGGTGGGGATAAATACTTTTGCATCAGATGCGGCGGCTCTGTAAAAAGTACCAGTACTACCCGTTCTTCGATTAGTACTAATCCGTATTTCTTCATCGAAATGCCACGAGGAAAACGCTTTGATTTCGCGTGTAAATAAAGCGGACCGGCAGCGACAACGAGTATTGCGTGGAAGCTACCACCGCCGTGCTGTGCCGTTCGTCTCGTTGCCCGAGTTCGCATGCCGAGTTGCCGCGGCTTTATTTACCGGCCACGTTAACGTCCCGTCAACGGTCAACTCTTCCTGTCCGCTGCAGAGCCCACGAGCCCATCATCGGCGTGGACGGCCCAGTTCCGTACCAGTACTTCATTTCCATCGTCGGATTGGGTGAATCGACGGCTGCTGTGGTCCGACCGCGAAGATACCAGCCACGCGCGTGCGGTGCGGAGCTGCGGAGAGGCGAAGAAGGCGCAGAACGTGTCGGCCGCTACGTAACTTTACGGGCCCACCACATGACAGCGTTTTACCCGGTAAAGGCTTGCCACCACTTGCAGTGCAGTGCCTTTCATCATTTTCTGAGAACAAAAGCGGCCACGTCATTTGATCGTGTTTCTTTAATCTAGGAAAGTAGTTGTTGCCTCATTTGGGGTCCATGATACGTTTAAAATGGAGCCATATCCGTGCATATATAGTACTGGCAGGTACGCGCGATTTTTCTTCTCTCGCAAAAAAAGAGGAAACATCTCTACAGTACTTGCTACAAACAACTTTTGTCGTTCAATTCGATATAAGCTTCAAGCAATTCATGTAACCCAAACAACGCATGCGCAACGATCGTATTGCCCTTGAAAGAAACGGGCCGTAAAATGCTTTCGAAGTCTTGCTCAGCGGACCGAGCCTTTGATTCCTCCTCGGCAAAGGGATTGGACATGAGTGGTAGGCAACACATTTTGGAAAGTAGAAGACTGAAAGCACGAGTTAATATTTTCGGTTGTCTTTATAAGCGACGAGAACCTGGCGATGACTGGTTTGACTAATTTAAGTTAGCTCAACGGCACATATCTGAAATTCGGCACTTGTTCTATATTCACATCGCTGTCATTTTAAGTCATAATTTAAATTGCCTATTCAATAGAGAGAATAGTTAAATTGCAAGCCACAGGGAGATAGTGTTGTGTTTCATCACCATAAGAAGGTGTTGTGGAGCATATATCTATGGATTCATGCCTCACACTTTCATTTTCTTCAGCAACCTATAATGCTTTATATATTATTATTTTTTTTAAAAAAATGATTGGGTCATGTAATTAAAGGCAATGTTAGTACAAAACCACTAATCAATTTTTATTACATGGTGCATTTGTTAAAGAAATTTCAAAAATAACTGCTGTCACTTGGACACACGATACCTTACAACGAGTGAGTATTAGATATCTCCGGACAATCGTTGCTAATTAATTTGGACAAAAGCTTATTTGCACGTTAGCAGCAACGTTTTCATCTACTTACCTCGTATCTGAAGCTAATAACAGCATGTTTTTCGGTATGGCAAGTGGCAGGAAAGAAAAGAAAAGAACTGCTCAATGAGTGCGAGTACAACCGAAAAAACCATAAAGAGCTGGAAAAAAGAAAAGAGCAACAAAACAAGGTGGCCGCACCTGTCAATTACTTGGTCGAACCTGCTCCCCGTTAATCCGTTTTCTTTAACCGGGTGGCGCCTATTTACTAATCATCATCCCCTTCCCCGTCTTTTCCCGTCCAGGTCCTCCTCCACCTCCGTCTTGGTCTTGTTCTCTCCTCCCCTTTTCCGTTCTCTCTCTATCCGCCGCTCTCTCCCCCCTCTCTCTCTCTCCTCCCCGTCTTGCGGCGAATTCGCCGAGACCCCCAGGAATTTCTCTTGGAGAAAGGAATTTTTTTGTATCTGTTTCTCCGGATCCGTGTCCCTTTTTGGAAATTCGTTCGCCCGTTTTGCTCGATTTAGATTCATTTCTATTCGTTCTTTCGTTCGATTGGAGTTGGCCGCCGCCAGGATTTCGCGCTCTTCTGTCTGGATCTGGTCTCACTGACTCCCGTCTGTGCCGAATCCCGTTTCGGCTCGGTTCGGCCTGGTGCCGTCCGTCCTCGGTGTGTTCGGATCTCATCAGCTGAAGAGGAGAAGGAGCTTTCCGATTCGTCTCAGGGGAGATGGATCATGTCGTTGGGGGCAAGTTTAAGCTTGGTAAGAAGATCGGGAGCGGATCGTTTGGGGAGCTCTTCCTCGGTGAGTTTCTGCCTATCCCCTTTCAGTCACTTCAAAAAACATGTTTATTCCTATCGTGGTACGCTTAAGGGAGAGAAATGCTAACTTTGTTGTTTTGATTTCCTCTGTACTGTAGCCGTGAATGTGCAGACCGGAGAGGAGGTCGCCGTCAAACTGGTATGGGATTCTTTTCGATATCCACACGCCTTTTAGTCTGCGGTGCTTGCTTTACGTTTATGATAAGATCGCAAGAGGAAAATGTAGTGAAATGCCTATGCCGCTAGATGGTCCCCTGGCACTATTTGTCAATATGTTTCTCATTGGTATCACTTTGGTTGGACAGGAAAATGTGAAGACAAAGCACCCACAGCTTCATTACGAATCGAAGCTGTACATGCTCCTCCAAGGAGGAAGTAAGTTAATATCGTGGAGCCTATCCACAGTCACAATTATGGAACCGTGCTTTGTGATTAGCTGCCACGGCCGTGATGACTTGAGTTGACCTTTTTCACTCCTTGGTTACAGCTGGCATCCCGCACTTGAAGTGGTTCGGTGTTGAGGGAGAATATAATGTGATGGTTATTGATCTTCTGGGGCCAAGTCTCGAGGACTTGTTCAACTACTGCAGTAGAAAGTTCTCGCTGAAGACTGTGCTTATGCTCGCTGATCAGATGGTGTGAACGCATTCCCTTCGTTTGGAAACTAGTCCAAATTCTTTTCTTAACTTGCATCTTGTAAGCACATTGTACCAAATCTGTACTTTCTGACTTACCTTGTCAATTTCTGGTTTCTGTTTCAGATTAACCGAGTTGAGTACATGCATCAAAAGGGTTTTCTTCACCGTGATATAAAGCCTGACAATTTCCTCATGGGGCTTGGCAGGAAAGCCAATCAGGTCTGTCTTCATATCTGTACCTAATTCTCGGTGTTCCACTCTATATGTGAGCCAAATGTGTTTTTCCTCTTAGAAATGTCATTTGTGCTATGGATTTTGGATGTTAATGATTGAGTTGGTTGACTGTCACTTCTTGATAGAGGGATTGCTTCTTATCAAGAACTAAAATATGCTACAAGCAAAAGCATTGTTTGGACAGTTTTAACTTATAATATGTTTTGTTTGCTTAGAATTTTGTATGGTTTCATTTGTATGCTTATATTTGATACTATTGGTTCGCAAGCAGCACAATAATTATTCATTTTGTCATCTAATGACTGCTGGTGAATGATACATGAGTCCCGTTTGATACCTCTAACAATGTGATGTTGATTGAAATATTTATTTGAAATGGAAGGTTGTGTTCTGTTAAGTTTTGAGCTTATTGGTTTGCCACGCAGGTATACATAATAGACTATGGACTTGCAAAGAAATATCGAGACCTTCAAACTCACAAGCACATCCCTTACAGGTTGGTGCAAATATTGCACTTATAAGTTGCTGCTGCTGATTTTGGTACACTGTTTGTATTTTAGTTTTTTGATGATGTGATGCTCATTTCAATATGCAGAGAGAACAAGAACCTCACTGGAACTGCACGATATGCAAGCGTTAATACTCACCTTGGTGTTGGTGAGTTCCGCAGTCCTCTCAATATTGGCTGATTAACCAGTGCTAGTATATATTTTCCTAATACTTCATTTTATTTGGATGCAGAGCAAAGCAGGAGAGATGATCTAGAATCTCTGGGCTATGTCCTTATGTACTTCCTTAGGGGCAGGTTAGTCTGTCATCCATCTACTGTAACGGTTCTCTTATGTGCCTGTAAATAATATCGATGTAATGGTTCCATGCTTGCACAGCCTACCGTGGCAGGGGCTGAAAGCAGGTACCAAGAAGCAGAAATATGACAAAATCAGTGAGAAAAAGATGCTTACTCCTGTGGAGGTATTTCATAGACAACTATGGCTTTTGTTTTTGAAGGTGAAGTATGGTAAACATACTTTTTTATTTTGTTCATTATGTTAGGTACTATGCAAATCGTACCCAACGGAGTTTGTCTCCTACTTTCACTACTGTCGTTCATTGCGGTTTGAAGACAAGCCAGATTATTCTTATCTGAAAAGACTGTTCCGTGATCTCTTTATCCGGGAAGGTATGTTTTTGAAAACAACTTTTTCGTTTAAGCTTGTTTCTTCTTTTGTTGGCTTTTTATTGTTCTCTACAAATCATATGCACTCCTGGACTTTGATGGCTTTCTTCTTTCTGTAGGATACCAGTTTGATTATGTGTTTGACTGGACCATCTTGAAATATCCCCAAATAGGCTCCAATCCCCGAATGAGGGTATATTCAATATTACCTGTTTCTGTTTGGTATATATTCTGTATTTTGTTTGACTTATTCCATCTATACGCAGAGTGAAAGAATCAGTGGGGCTGCTGGACCTTCTATTGACAAAATAGAAAAGACCCCAGGTTTGTTTATCTGCACATGGAAATTGTATGAGAAAGTAATGATACAAACCACACGTTGCAGCATGTAAACAGCAACATATTTTTGAACAGGTGAAGCATCTGGTAGAAGGAATCCTAATGGTTCTCTGAATCAGAGTGACAATTATGCACAGCGACCACGAGAAGGTGTATCTATGTCACTTAAGGAAATTGTAAGTTGGCTAACATTCTTTCATGCATGATATATGAGCTTTAGATAAGATTTACTGCTTTGGGTGCCTTTATTTTCTCCCATGCGGCAACACACATATATCTCTGATAAGTTAACCATGAATGTTCCATTTTCTCAGATGCATAGCACAGACCGATCCGGGGAACGGACTGTGGAGAGGCCTCGTACATCCTCTCGCACAGGCAGCGCTTCGCGAAGAGCTATTGCATCAAGCAGCAGGCCAGCTTCATCTGCAGAACCAAGTGAGCAGCAGTATAACCGGACAAGCAGATTGTTCTCTAGTAACAGCGGCAGTCGTCCATCTAGCACCCAGAGAGTTAATCCATCAGCAGGCGAAACAAGGGCCACTTCCCTTTCACGGGCAGCGGTTGCAAGAGGTTCCCGTGATGAGCCCCTCCACCGTAGCCTGGAGCTCCTATCCCTTGGTGGCGGGAAAAGGAAATAAAGAAATGGGGAGGAAGCTGAGAGCTGTCTGCGACTCTGTAAATGACAGGATATCGCCTATTTGTCAACAGTTTCCCTGGAGCATCTCATAATTTCATAGTGCTCCGGCCTGTTGTATCATTGCTTCATAGATAGCAATAATTTGCTGTTAATGTGTGTGGCTGTTGTGTTAGGGCCAAGTCCTAGCTTTGTGATGATTAATTTAGGGGTGGTCAGATTCACATATTTATGTCTCTTCACCCTTTTGCTGGACTTGGCAACTTCCCCGAGACAAGTTCTCGAGCATTTCCTGTTGAACTCTGAATTTGGTTATATTCAACAGAAGTTGATAGAAGGGACAGCCTGTATAAATCGCTGTCTGTTAGTTTGCATACTGTCATGGTCCATAGCATGTAGGCAGTCGTGGAGAATTGACATTTGGAGCCCGCACAGCTTTTTAAAACTTCTGAGAATCCTGGCAAATTGAGTTTATTACTTGAAATATTATTACCCAACTCATAAATAAAAAAAATGCTTCAAAATTTGCACGCACTTTTTTTTTGTTTTGGTATTATTACAGGACTGCACGGGTTATCTTTGACTGATTGTATTGAAATCCCGGTCGGAAGTCGGTGGATTACGGGAATTCCGGTCTGGACCGGGATGATCAGGATTCCGGACCGGGACGACCAGGATTTCAGGTGAACTGTAGCAATCCGAGATTCTATCCGGAACTCCGGTCCGGTTTCATCGAATTTTTTTTCCGCTACCGTCACGGATTTCAATCACTGACTGTATCTATGTGCAAAGGCCCGGATAAACTCCTACATTTTCTTCTCTTTTTTGATCGCTCAGTCATTTGACAGCGCAAGGGTCCGTTCACAGAATTTTTCTTTTTAGAGGTCAAGTTACCAGAGCTTTTACATTATGAGCAGGATTACAATCATCCGTGAGTGCGCTCACTAGGAATTTCCGCACGCCTTTTACATCCAATATTAACCGGATCAGAAAATTTTGCACAGCAGTGCGCTGTCATAACACGCAGAAAACGAGTGGGTTGCGCTCGCGCGCCTTCAACATTCGACCGAGAAGTCAAAATAAGCGGGAGTAATCTCCTTTCAAAACAAAAAAGAGAAGTCGGCCTGCCGGCCGTTGATCTCCGTCGAAACGATTGTGGCATGCAAATGCAACGCAGAAGCCCAGCGCTGGCTCGGTCCAAGTCCAATGCGAAGAAAGCTCTATCGATTCCTTTTTTGGGCCATACTGGGCCGGTGCGTGCGTGCGGACCTAGGACACTGCTATGCTAGGGTGTGTCGTAGGATCGGCTCGGCGGAGATCGACGGTGTCTGTAGGCCGACTGCTCGGTCGACTGCCGACGATCCCGCGCACTGGCGAAGAGAGCGAACCCATCTCGGCCGCCGGCGACGCTGACCGGGGAAGAGAGCCTAAACCCTAGTGCCTAGGGAGGTGCGAGTCGGTGGCGTCGGCGATGGAGGTGGTGGCGCTTGTGAGCGGCGGCAAGGACAGCTGCTTTGCCATGATGCGATGCCTCGACTACGGCCACAAGGCAAGGCAACACCAGTTCCATTCGTCTCCCCTGAAATCATCCCTGTCTACTCAACGAGACCAATAGTAATTAACTCTATCCTCCTTTGCAGATTGTTGCTTTGGCTAATCTCATACCGCTCGATGACGCCGTTGACGAGCTAGATAGCTACATGTACCAAACTGTATGCTCCATTTTCTACTCAGTTGCCCTTCATTGGCAGTTGCTGTTTCTGGTACTATTTAATTCGGCCTTCTATTTCGATATCTGCTAATTGATCTCTATTCTGCTGTGACCGGGGAGGCTTTAGGTTGGCCACCAGATTGTGGTGAGCTACGCGAAATGCATGGGCTTGCCACTCTTCCGGAGGCGCATTCGAGGATCCACTAGGTAAGCCATCTCTACATGGACTGTTTGATGAGCTATCCATATGAGATTTATGTGGTTTGCAACTGGTCATTGTTTGTAGGGATCAAGGTCTTAAGTATAATGTTACTGCAGGAGACGAAGTAGAAGATATGTTTGCTCTGTTGAGTGAGGTTAAGCAAAAAATTCCATCCATCAGTGCGGTGTCCTCAGGTGCCATCGCATCAGATTACCAGAGGCTTCGGGTTGAGAGTGTTTGCTCCAGGTTGGGCCTGGTCTCACTGGCGTATTTGTGGAAGCAGGATCAGACTCTGCTCCTAGAGGAAATGGTACCTTTGAAGCCCTTTATTTTTCCTCTTCTATTAGTTATCTGCACTAACATGAAAAGGAGAACAAGAAATGCTCACACACATTTTAACAGTTCTGTTTTTTAATGCTCACAGATAAGAAGGGGCATTGTGGCAATAACTGTTAAGGTACACAGCATACTAATGTATTTTGAGTGGCAATACAACGACCATGAGTGGCTGATTTCTTGATCTCCTCTGTAGGTTGCCGCTTTGGGGTTGAAGCCTTCGTCTCACTTAGGTAAAGAACTGGCTGAACTTAAGTGTCATCTGCTCCGAATGAATGAGTATGTCTCTCGCCATTCTATTTGTGTTTTATTCTTTACCTTAACATAGCCTACCCCAACTTGCTTGGGATAAAAGGCTTTGTTGTTGTTGTGTCTTTTCCTTAACATAGATGTCGTCATGTTTGAAATAGTTGTTTTTATTTTCTCTATAATGCAGTAACAGTTTGGATTTTTATCCATTGTCGGAACCTAACTTTTGGTTGAACAAGGATACTAACTTCCTCTAGTGATCAATGCCAAGTATTTTTCAAACGCTAGATCCTATTTACAGTTTAACTCTTTATGTATGCTTATTCAAATGACATTTGATTTTTTTTTCTAGAACACGCAGGAGGGCTGTGTATCTTTGTATTTAAGAGAGAAAATGACATTTGAATTTGATTGTCACGTCTTTATAAGTGGCTTGGGGCGAGTCGGTTAACGTGAAGGAATGATATCTCTAAGGAACTAACTATGGATAGGCGCGCTTGGAGACTAGCAATAGACGTGCCTGAACCGTGACTCTTTTTCTTCTTTCTTGCCTACCCTTTTAACTCTACCTTTTGTCTTGTGTTCCTTTTGGGTCTCTCCTATTTGTGTTTTCTATGGGTTTCATCTCTAGCCTACCCCAACTTGCTTGGGATAAAAGTCTGTTGTTGTTGTTGTCTTTATAAGTGGCTTCTTGCTTGTACTGGCATGCAGATCTAATATCTATTTTTCTGTGTGCCCTATTAGGAATTATGGAATCAATGTCTGCGGTGAAGGTGGAGAATATGAAACACTAACTCTTGACTGCCCCCTATTTCATGTAAGCTTGAGTAGCTGACTGAAAACCTTATGCCACTTTTTTCATAGTGCTGAGTAGATTCTGACCACTGAGTCATGTTCCATGATATGGTATTACTGGCTATGTAAACATATTTTTTCAAAATCTGGATGCTATCTATTCATCAATTATTACCAACCTTTAACCCTCACGTTTCTTGTGTCATGACATTTATGTATTTGCAGAATGCAAGAATTATTCTCGACGACTCTAAAGTGATACTCCACTCTGCTGACTCCATCGCTTCTGTTGGAATTCTTCATCCAGTGGCGTTTCATCTTGAGCACAAGGGAGAATCATCTGAAGGAATTGGGAATAATGCTATTGCTGAAGTGAATTCTAGTTGTATATATGAGGTAGATGAAGGTATCGCACACACAGATGTGGAAGAAAATCAAACCTTCAGTACAGTACCAGCTGTTGATGCTTACACAAATATAGATCTGTGCATCTCAAAGACAGGAAAGAAATTGCGTTCCATTGGCTGTTGGATCCGGGATCCCTCCAGTGCTTCACAAGGTACATAATCTCTGTCTTGCATTACTAAATATATTATGTATTCTCTCTGACAGGAATACCTTTTTATGCTGTTCCTTGCATTGTAAAACATGCACCTAATGCTCTATTGCATTAATAGGCCTGAAGGAAGATCTTGTGGCAGTTTTGAGCAGAATTGATAGTCAGCTGAAGGAAGATGGGTTAGGTTGGGCTAACGTTTTATATGTTCACCTCTACATTTCAAGCATGAAGGAATTTGGATTGGCCAATGAAGTGTATGTCAGCTTCATTACAGAGAAGAAATGTCACCTAGGTGTTCCTTCACGCAGTACAATTGAATTGCCACTAGTTCGCGTTGGCTTGGGCAAAGCATATGTGGAAGTCCTGTTTTCGGATAAGCTACTCAAGAGAGTTCTACACGTGCAGAGCATCTCTTGCTGGGCTCCTAGTTGCATTGGTCCTTACAGCCAGGTGCAAGATATATTTATTTGTAATGCAAAGAATTCATTTTGAAACTATTCATTTTTCTTACATTACCTTATACCCTTCCCCCCCCCCCGGGGTTTGCAATAGCAGTCCATTTTCTTTGGATTTCACATATAAGATGTTGCATGTAGATTAGCTGTTGCACTATTTAACTCAATTGTTCAGAGTGTTCTTTTTTCCTTTTCTATTGAGGATGCCAGTTTCAGACATTATATCTGATCCTCTTTTTTTAGGCAACACTTTATGGAGAGATTCTGTACATGGCTGGTCAGCTGGGGCTTGAACCCCCGACAATGAAGCTCTGTTCTGGTGGTCCAACGGCTGAATTAGAATTAGCACTACAAAATAGTGAAGCTGTTGCCAATGCATTTAGCTGTTCTATCTATACTTCAGCAATACATTTTCTGGTGTACTGCTCTGCACACTTGACATTCGATGAGAAGGAAGAAATTGAACAAACACTGCAAACTTCTTATATTACTTGTTTGGATTGTTCAAAAACTGGATCATATCCCACTGTTCTGTATGTATTCGCAC
Organism: Chloris gayana; assembly: GCA_031894775.1. Taxonomy (NCBI): domain Eukaryota; kingdom Viridiplantae; phylum Streptophyta; class Magnoliopsida; order Poales; family Poaceae; genus Chloris; species Chloris gayana. Next base: position 3,279,615 of record JAUNZO010004234.1, on the reverse strand, counting down.
CAGATCTTCCAAAAGGGTATGCATTTATACATAAGCAAGGAAATAGTGTAGTTTGGATTGACATGTTTTGAACATGTTAGAATGTTCTGTTTTGAACTTCATAAGAAGCTTTTTTTCCCTCCACATTTCAGAGCACGTGTGGAGATCAAACCAATATTGTATGTCCCCACTAATGATGATGGCATTATGATCAAAGAGATGGAGCCTGCGGTGTTGCAGCCAGTACTGGGCAAAGCTTGGAGCGATTGGAGTGCACAATACGCAGACTTGCACGACTCATATTGCCAGGTCCACACAATTGAGGGGAAATTTTGTTCTGCTGTGGTTTCAATCACAAATGATATTGCATCTAAGATCTGTTGCACAGCCGAACAACCAGACAAGCCAGAGCATTTGAAAGCTATCACTAAATTTTGTGCTTTCCAGCTCGCTAAGATCCTGCTAGACACCCAATTTTCCTGGGACAGCATAACGGTACGTTTGTGATGTAATTGGCTTTACAACTGAATTCATGTATCCTAACCTGCGTTCCTGAATCAAAATCTGCAGATGTTGAGGTTCTACTATTGCGTGGAGCACCCGATGGCAGCGAACACACTGTCTTGTGCATTTTCCGAGGCCTTCAGCGAGCTTGCAGAAGCCGACAGTTCATTAATAACTGACGGAGTTCCTTTCTATAACATTATTCCTGTATCCGGATCTGGTCGCTCTGCATGTTTGAACGATATACTAACATGCGAATTATTGGCTTCCAAAGTCTAGGATATTGACCTGGCCTGCACGTGGATCCAAATTGGCTGCTGTGGATGCTTGCTGGAATGCAGCTTTCATCTCGTGGATCGGAGGTCTGGCACGCCAAATTTCTGCCATGGGGGCCGGCGGCCTAGTCGCCAGTTGGACTGGTTAAATTTGGTTAAATTTGTTTCGTAATGGTGGACAGCGATTGCTTTCTGTGGTGATGATCTTTTAATGGTACACCATATTCATATGATACCCTTTGTTTTGCCAAGGTATATTCATATGATACTGTACCGTAATATATCCATGTTCGCCGTACATCGGGCCTGATTATCCCGTACTGTAACAAGGTCCAGGAAGTGACGTGTTCTTTCATTGTGCTGACATTATTACTTATTGGATTGAAAGGATTGGCGTTAAAACTGAAATGGCGTCCAAATAATCATGCGCGCACGTCTCTTGCCGTCTAATCAATAACAGAAAAAGAAATAGAGGTTCCAGAACCCAAAAGTTGTAGCAATTATAAATCAAGTATTAATGAATATCCCAACGATTTGCAGATATAATTAACAAATAGAAAGAGCAGCCGTAAGCCCGTAACTCATCCGACTGGGAAAGTAGATCGCCGATCCATCCGGAACTGTCCTCTTCTCTCGAGTTCGAACAATTCCATTGGGGGCAGCAATCGGAAGATACTTCGATGATGCCAAACTGGTAAAACAAGGCGGCGGCGGCGGCGGCGGCAGCAGCAGCAGTGGCTCTTCCCCGTTTCTCTCCTCCGTTCCCCCGTCCGTCTCCTTGCCCACTTCCAAATTTAGCCGTTACTCTCTCTCTCTCTCTCTCTCTCTCTCTCTCTCTCTCTTTCTGTGAACACGCGCGCATCAATTGGGAAAGAATCATTTCGCGAATCCTTCTCGGACGCGATCTGTCGCACCCGAGCTTAGCTTGTTCCGGCAGACCAGCGCCCTGATCGTCTCTTCCGGCCGTTCGAATTTGCGGCAATCAAGATGAGCAGGATGATGTTCATGGCGTGCTGCTACAATGATCCGGAGATGCTGATAGATCCGGATACCGTTTACCCCGTCCGCCCCGAGTGCCGCGACGACACACCCAAGACGCGCTTCAAGCCCCGGGTAATTTTCTGTCAGATTCTTTAATTTAATCTCGTTTTTGTTTGCCTCCAATCCAGCACTGTCGTTCCCATGTTTAGTAGATGAGATCCTAATTGGTGAGATCTAATTTTGGACTGGCAGTCTTAGTGAACCTAGTGGAATTGCGAGGTAACTAGACTGAAATGATGAACCAATCTAGTGCGATTGAAGGTTCAAACAAGATGAATAAGAGCTTTGCCGAATGCCGAGCATACCAGAAGACAGACCAAATTCCACATCCGTTCTGAGTGAATTTGAAATCACATAGTTCATAGTTTTGACAAAATTATTCTCCTCTACCTCAACCTCGAATTGATTTGTTGATTGGTGCTGTGTCAAGGAATGCTGATTAGAGATATTAGTGGATGGCATATACTGATCATGAAGTGTATTGAGTAAATTATTATTGGCAGCCTGGCCTGACACTAAGTCCAAAGAGATGGAAGTTGCTCCACAACGAGGAAGGTTGCCTGGATATAGCTGGAATGCTCAAAAGGGTGCAACGTGGGGTAAGCTGTAATTTCTCCAGACTCATGACCAATAACTTATTAATGATATCTATCTCATTCAGGAAATGACACATTTTGTGTATGTGTAAGTAGCATAATGGAAAATAAAAAATTCTGGAATCAGGGCAGTTGTCCCTTTGTCCCAAAGTGTATGTATAATCAAGATCTTTTCACAGGAATTCCTAGGGATGTAGTTTTGTCATTACTTGTCCCTGCAAGTTACAGATGGTTTGACGGGTGAAGTGTATATCATAGTTCGATGTTTTAGGCTAAATTACTGACACAACTCCACCATCATTTATGTTGATAAGGGTCGTGTACAGCATTTTACTTTTTACGCAACAAATTTGTACCCTGTGACTAGAGAGGTCACAGGGTATAACTGCAGTCGTTCTTAGGCTTGTTTTTCTTCATCTCAGCAGTTTATTTTGCAACATGGTGTCCCTTATATGGCCTTTATTCTGATTGGGAGCTGCTACTATAGGGACTCATATTCATTCATCCATGATATGGTATTTAATTTGGTCGTGCAACAGGGGATCCACCCAACCATCAAAGGAGAAGTTTGGGAATTTTTGCTGGGATGCTATGACCCTAAAAGCACTACTGAACAACGTAACCAATTGCGACAACAGCGAAGGTTTTTACTGCAATTGCATTTTTCTTTTGTTTGTTCCCTTTGATGTCTTAATAAAATGCAGGTTTTCATTGTAGTATTTAGTTTAGATATAACCTTTAAAAAGGCCTTGGCCACTTTTATTGTGTTCTTTCAGCAAAGTTGATACGATATAATAAGTTTAAGCAAACTCCAAATTGTTAAAACATATGACATCATTGCTTAGTGAAAGTACGACGGAACTGCTAGCAGTTGAGATTTTTAGGAAACTGAAAGTTGTATGTAGAAATCGGGAGCAACTTTGTTTCCATCAAGATTGTTTTTTGTGAAACATTTTATCTCTGGCATCTGACACATTGTTTTGGTCTTTTGGAAGTTCAGCATTTCTTATGTAGTTTCCTTTTACAAAAGGAGCACTGCTTATGTAATTTTCTTTTTAAGAAGTGCTATTTACACATCATATGTATGAGATAAGGATATTTGCATATTGTGATAGGCTAGAGTATGAAAAATTGAAATCAAGGTGCCGAGAAATGGACACAACAGTTGGTAGTGGAAGAGTAATTACCATGCCTGTTATCACAGAAGATGGTCAGCCTATTGAAAACCCTGATTCAAATGGAGGGGCAAGGCCTTCTTCTGTAGGCTCTGAACAGGAAACCAGTGGTGTACCACTCTCTAAAGAAGTTATTCAGTGGAAGCTCACTCTGCATCAAATTGGTAAGGACTCCCCTTGTTTCAACACTCATATTTATCTATACATATATATAAGGAAGAATAGTTTCTTACATAATCTATCACATACATCTATTTCAAGTTTAATTTTTGAATTGTAGGTCTTGATGTTAATCGTACCGATCGTGCACTGGTTTATTATGAGAGCCAAGAGAATCTGGCAAGGTTGTGGGACATTCTTTCGGTGTACTCATGGGTTGATAAGGACATTGGTTATTGTCAGGGTGAGCTGTTGAAACAGATATTTTTCTGCTAATCCAATCTCCAAAAGGGAACACAAAACTTACAGCAATATTTATTCATTAAACATTATTTTGAATAAACAGGAATGAGTGATCTTTGTTCACCAATATCGATCCTTCTAGAACATGAAGCAGATGCTTTTTGGTGCTTTGAACGTCTAATGCGCAGAGTGGTAAGCGCCCTTACATGCTTAACATTTTAGTCACCAAACAAATGTACAAATTCTTCCTTGATTGCCTTCTGCTAACATTATCTATAGTAGGATACAGTTTTTAATCGAAACTTACATATATTTGATGTTACAACATAGAACTGAAAGTTATAGAATATTTTGTTTAGAGCTGAGGTTTAAATTTGCACATAAATGAAAAATGAAGATGCTAGCTGTATGCTAGACCAATTAGCCTGGTAATATATTTTTCCCCTGCATGCATGCTTGTGTATGAAAACCTGGTAGGGAACCATTAGTTTGAGATTTCTATATATTAATCTTGCCATCTTGGCTTACCTAATTGACTGGCTCAGTTAGCAATAAAAGCTTACTGTTATAAAAAATCTAAAAAGAAATCATTCATATGCAAAATAAATCTAGGAACTATTACATTGATGAAATCAACTTAGCATAACCTTCCATGCTTGAGTCTTCATATTATTGTGTGGGGCCTATGGGTACTCAATTTAGTATGTTCCACAATGTGCCTTGCCATTTTGTGTAAGGTCATGGAAATGGCCACGTTGAATTTTGGATGAAGATCTGGCAAGAACATTTATTTGACATAGATATACTCCGTTCTTTTTTTTTCTATGTTGCTGGCTAGCTCAGGTTTGAGCTAACCAACGAGAACAAAATCAGAATGGAGGGAGTATATAGAAGACGTGTATTGGCCGTGGTTCTATAACGTATGGGGTAGTGCAACAGCATATCATACCTATCTTTTGCTTAATTTGCTTGAAACAAAAAGGTTTCACCTTCTAAATATGCAGCGAGGAAATTTCAAGAGTACTTCAACGTCCATCGGAGTTCGATCTCAGCTGACCACCTTGGCATCCATAATGAAAACTGTTGATCCAAAGCTACATGAGCATTTAGGTACATCCATTTGGTGCCACATGTTTACCGAACAGTTTAAAGAAAGCAGTATTTATGTTTTGCCTTGTGTTGTACAATAAACATGTATATTTGTACACCATGACAAACAATTACTTCTGCAGAAAATCTTGATGGAGGGGAATACTTATTTGCCTTCCGTATGCTGATGGTTCTTTTCCGTAGGGAGTTCTCTTTTGTAGACACAATGTACCTTTGGGAGGTAATCTAACAGTACATAATTTCATAATAACTTCTGGATATGTTAATTGTCTGTAGATTAGCTTTCTTAACAATTCAATCTTGACCTTGCTGGTAATCCAAATAAAGCATAATGCTAATGGATTTCTATTGTTTTTCTAAAGATAGGATCAATGGTACTAGAAATGTTGATTAAAGCTTCAAAATTTTGCAGCTCATGTGGTCTATGGAGTACAATCCAAGTCTCTTTTCAATGTTGGAGAGCGATGCTGGCACATCTAATGCAAACTCAAAGGATGAAAATGTCTTAAAACAATGTGGAAAATTTGAGCGGAAAAATTTACAAGTAACTAAGAAGGACGAGATCCCTCTATCCGTCTTTATTGTAGCTAGTGTTTTAGAGGCAAGAAATAAACGTTTACTGACTGAGGCAAAAGGTCTAGACGATGTCGTCAAGGTCTCTCTCTCTCTCTCTCTCCACACACACACAAACAGTAGTAATTAAGTTGATGGTGGCTGTAATTTATATTGTATATATGTTTCCCCTGAATACAGATCTTGAACGACATTACCGGTAGTCTGGATGCAAAAAAGGCATGCAGAGGAGCATTGCAGATTCATGAGAAGTACCTAAACACAGTGAGTTTTACTTGATCCATAAAACTAGTGCACCAGTATATTCCATGCTCAAACGTTGTAACAAAGTGACTTGGTTGATTTTTTTATTGCAGGTTAAAGCATCATAGCAACATGTACAGCTTTGTATTAGTACATCATAGGTTGGAAATTTTTGGGATTGGAGAGGCTGCTGTATCACATTACTTTTTTCCATTCTTTATGGTGTTTATTTTCATTCTTTATGGGTGTATCATGCAATTCTTTGACAATATTGCATTCGTGAAAAGAAGAATATCGATTTTGTAAAGATACACCACGAAATGTTTACATGGATATAATTCACGATGAATCTTTGTGCTACTAGTCGGTCTTTTTCACCTTGAGTCGGGGCCCTACGGCCATGAAATGAAATTGAGAAGATGGGAAAGTGGAAAACGAAAGACCCTGCAATTGTTCTATTGCCAATGCAAATTCAAATCATTCACAGTGCTTATTCATCTCGGTGCTCCCATTTGGCCATTTGTGTTTATCAGATGGACACAGAACACATAACTCTGCTACCAGCGAGCCAACCTTAATGACACGAAATTTTCTGGCTGTCATCTGTAAGAACACGAGATCCATGCAAATGTTAAAACCATCGCCTGTGGCTGAGAAGCTGCCATGCATTCCCAGTCATGTGCGTTGCAGACCAATTAAGCAGAACCAGGAGGTCCAGGACCCCCAAAACTGGAACTGATCCAGCTGTATTGAAAGCAAGGGAGTTCACCAAAAATAGTGCACTATAAATAGATCGATGCAACAAACTTTGTGCCCTTCCATTTTCTCCAACTTGGAAGAGGAAACAAGAATTCTGCCTCTCTTGGAACTCTGGAGGAGAGATAAGAATTCTGCTAATAATTTGCAGCAGATAATGCAAGAATAGGAGGTCAAGATAAATGGCAACCGCAATGAATATGGCTCTGAGAAGATGAAATTCGGTCGACTGGACTTTGTTTCTCCCTGAGCACTGCTTCCTTAGGTATGTGATTCTCATTCAAGCGTGTCCATCGTATTCCAGGCATCATTTCGTGCTTGTAACGGTTATCTGTTACATCTTAACATTGTCAAAATAGTTTATCTATTCGATTCGTTTCCCATTGTTATTTGGCAATACCGCATCATGTGTTTACAAACAACCTTCTCAAAATTACCCTTCTTTCAGAGTTTGTTTTCTTCCACAATCAAACTATACAGATCACTGTTCATCCTGATGATTTTGTATACTTGTGAAGGCTAGTTCAATGATTCATCTCCCCTTATCGTTTGGCAAGACTGCATATGTGTTTTACAAAAAATCTTCTGAAAATGACCCTGGAAGGATTCGTTTCCTTCAGAGTCGAACTATTCAGAAAATTATTCATCCTTATGATTTGATCATACAATTGTGAAGGCTACTTCAAGAGGTGAGGGAAGCTAATACGTAAGTGGTGGATTCCTCTGGGGGCACCGCGGGCGGGCAGCCGCCTGTGGAACCTGCTAAGATGAAAGGCCTTCTCAAGGGCCTCCGATATATATCGCAAATTTTCGGTAAGCACACGGATTCCGTACTAACTAGAACGACTTTGTCATCTCAATTGTGTTGATAGATGATAGCAGAGCACTCTTGAAATCAAATAATGCAATGGCGGGATGGTGTTATCTCACCTTGTGGTTGCGCGGTCTGCAGATGCCAAGGAGCCGGAGATGAAGATCGGGAATCCGACGGACGTGAAGCACGTCGCGCACATCGGGTGGGACAACGCCTCCACCGTCAACACGCCTAGCTGGGTAACTACCGCGTCTTCGTCCCACTCAGAGATCCTCGACCACCTGATCTCCATCTAACGCCTACAATTGCAGATGCAAGACTTCAAGGCTGCGCCGGGGCCGTCCAGAGGCGGCGAGCCGGAGCCCTCGCAGCCCGGCGGCGGAGGAGGAGCGGGAGAGTGCGAACCTGGTGAAGGAGGAGCTGGCGGCAGGGCGGAGCAGACGGAACGGCCTCGGCGGACGAAGGGGAAGGGGGCGGGGGCCACCGAGGCGAAGCGGCGAGACGGCGCGAGCGAGGGGTCGCGGCGCGATCGGCGGATGGCGAGTAAGGCGGAGGCGGAGGGCGGTGAAGGGGATGCCGCCGCGGCGCAGAAGCAGCGGCGGAGGAAGCCTCGGGGAGGAGGCACCTCGTCCGGGGGTCGGTCCAAGTCGTCGTCGGGGGCGCCGGCTGCGGTCCGGCCTCGGATTCGGAGACGGCGCGGCCGGGGACGGCGCCGGGGGTGGAAGACGATCGCAACGGCTAGTGAGGAAAGCGGAGGAAGCGATTCAGTGCTGTTTTCTGCTGCTTGCTTGGCCGCGCGCGGTTCTGGTTGTTGACTTGTTTCACTGGTGTATCATGTAGTATGTATACAGAGGGGGAAGGTTTTTTAAATTTAATTTCGTGCAGTTCCACTGGGAATTTGGGACACGGGACTTTGAGAGAAGGCCTTTTTGGGAGATTTGGGTCCTTTTTTATTTTTATGTTTAGAGGGTCATCATGTAGATTGGCGGCACGACCGGGGCCGAGGGGAAACAAAATGGCCCATCTGTAAGTTTAACATGTATTCAATATTCATTGCCTACATAACTAGTGTTTCTTTCTAGACGGCCAAAATGAAAAATTCTGTTACAAGTGTGTAATGTACTTCATGCTAAAAATATCGTAGAGATGTGCTGTTTTCTAATTCCTCGGCCGATGGTTAATTTTACTCTGAAATGTACGTTGAGAATAGTATTCCTTTTTCCTCCTTTGGCCCTGTTGGGTAAGCTGAAGAAGCACATCTTGAGCACCGTTGCATAGCTGGCTTGTTTTGTGGAAATGTATATGGGCCGTCCCTCCCATTACACTTTTGCAGGCCGTTGACGGATTAAGAATTCCGTCCATGTTGGCCCATCTTGTGCTTCTGGGCCAACCGGGCTGCAACGCCAACTCCTCCGATCCAATGAATGTTGACGGGTCTGAGTCCTGAATGGTCCTCCTTCTCCTCGGCTCCGGTGGCCTGAGTCGACGGCGCGGCGGGTGGCCGATTCTTGGCTGGATCGTAAAGTCGGCCGACTTGCTCGTTGTTGGCGAGGTATCAGTTTCAGTGGCAGTGACGATTCGTGCTCTTGTTAACGGAACCCGCTCGGCACTACTATTTACCAATCATTCGTGACGTGAAGTTTATTTGTTTTTAGGATATTCCTCTCGTTTGGCAAAACTTAATTGCATCAAAACCAGTCATTTATGGGATTCTCGATCTGGACAGACCACCACTCAACACACGCTAGATTCGATAAAGATCACCATCTTTTTATATACCCGACTTGCACGATCTTGCCCTACGCGATTCGTTCGTTTGTCCGGGTGGTAATGACAAGCGACAAGGTTGCAGGCTAGCTAGAGATTACAATTGCTGATACGGACAATGGAACGCCCACTGAGGTACAGATATCTGCATCTCCTCACGGAACGGAACAGAATCTCTTGTCCATTATTCCTAGGCATTTGCTTGCAAACACACCCCATGTCTCGGCGTCCCGTTTGCGCCTCACAAAGTGCCGTCCACCTCAGATTGCAAACAGTGGGCTCGTGTAGTCTCTTTCTCGCCTGAGTTTATTTCATCCCGACCTGCGCTTCCCTAATTATACCTCCTGCAACGGTTGCATTTGCATCAGAAATCGTCCGGAATTTATGTAGCGGACGACGCTTGTGCCTATCTGCAGAAATGGACAACTTTATTTGTGCTCGTCCCTGAAACTCGCTGCTGACAACACTGTGGCTGTCCACTCATCAGGAAGTGGACAATTGTGCTTCACCGATCTGGATGGGGGGCGTACCCACTAGTGGCACTGTGTTGTTTCTTTCCCTTCTGGCTGTCCAAATTAATTAATCGTCTCAACAGAAATAATGTAAAATTTTGTGACTCGCGAGTAATATATGTTAACGATGATAGGGTTAGAGCTTAATTACCAGAAGAATCTGGTTTCCGAATCGTACAGGCCTCGTTTTTGTGGCCGGCAGTGGCACTGTGGCACTAAATCAGCCAAAGTGAAGGACATGTTTTTGGCCGTTTTTAAGGACGGATCAACAGGATCGGTGATCCTGATTTGAAATCAGGAATAGCTGTCCCTGGACCACGCACGCGCGCGCGCAGTGCATCGAATCGATCATCATCGTCTTCCTCTGCTGTTGATCGATCGATGCGTGGGCTCGGTTGCTATCAGCATTATTGTAGAGGTAGTTGAACCACCGTTGTTCCTGTGGCACCGAAACCGGCCTGGCTGTACTTGGCTCCCAATTCCCTCGTGAAACTGAGTCCTCAGCCACATTATTCCCGTGCGATGAACAGTGCGCTGCATGTCCGGTTGCGTCGCGTGGCGGCCGGCCGGCAGCTCGAGTCCCCATCTTGGAAGAGGTGAAGTGGCGATTCCGTTACCATCGCCACATCCCCATGAGCGACAGCGTTGGCCGCATCTGGAGTTGTTGTTGGCGACGGGGTGCCTCGCAACACGACTCGGCCCCGTGAACGATCCTGCGATCTAGTGTGATCTTGCAGGCTGGCTGCTACCGTGATCCAACTCTGAATGTGTTCATCACCTGTTTTGCTTTATTATAATTGCAGTGCCCGTATATATGGTGTGCGACGGTGACCGTGCTTGTCCCTGTCTCAGTTAATGAACCATCCGGATTTGGGCGCCTTGGTTTGGGGGCGGGGGCTGCAAAGCAAAGCAGTAATCGTGTGCGAGAACTGCGCCGATGGACCTCGTGTCGCCGTCCCGCCATTTAAATTCGTTTCCTGGGCGGTCAATTCGTTTCCCGGCGACGACCTGTTTGGGAGTTTCTTAAAAGCAAATTCGCATTTAGTAGAGAGGGGGGACAAGGGCAAAAGCAGGGACAGGGACCCCGATGGAATCGGAGTGCCCTAGATCTCCGGTCTTGGGAACACCAAACGTACAGCGTCCTGGCCGTGTATCCTGCACTAGTACTATCGATCCGTATCTTGTTTGTTCTGATAAGCAACGGGTACGGGCCCAGTGGCAGCAACATGCATATTTCGGTTCCTTGCTGGGCCGGGGACCGCGGCGGCCGGACGACCGGGCGATGGGTGAGAGCATACGGTGGTGGCGCGGCCGGGGACATCATCACTGATGGCGACGGAGGCGAAAGCAACGGCTGTGGCGTACGTGGCATGCTCGGTCCGGAGGAAATGGAGGTAAGCAGATGATGATGAGAGGGAAAGAAGGCAACTCCGTATTAGCCGCGCGCACTCCATGTATCGGAAGTGATCGACAGGCGGGAGGGATCGGAGAGGGGGTCAGTGTCCAGCCACGCGGTGGATAGATGGGAGAAGGGAGCTTACTTGCAGGCAACCGTTTGCCCACCCGGCCAAGCTAGCCAACCCCTCTCTCTCTACGTCGTAGCCACGCGCCGCGCAAGCCGCGTCGCTCTCCTCGACGGAATATATATGCTGACGACGCAGTCCCGTCCACCAATCATTGCCGATGCCGCCGCTGCTGCCACGGCGGCCGCCCACGTCACTGCCCCCGGGGCCTCCCCGTATGTCGATCCATGCGTGCATGCCCGGCTAGCTAACTCCACGGAAACAACCTACCAAACCTAATTTATCAGTTTCCTTTTGTTTTCTTTTGTTTTGAAGCACATACTGACAAAACGTCTTGCTTACTAGTTTGATTTTTGGTTTCGTATATATATAGATACTGTGTGTGTGAACCAAACTTTTGCATATATATAATCATCAACAGTGGACTTGCGATGTCGTAGCTAGTGCCGCGTCGTCCGCGGATGAACTATCTTTTGCACATCTCTATAGCTACTCGGGGTCGGGGAGAGAGGATTCAGCATTACGCTTCGAGATACATATAGTGCATGGCTGCCACATCTCACCCCTGCATGGTTTAAATCAGGTGGGATCCCGTTGCCAAGAAAACGGCGCAAAGAACGCAGGGTTTTCTTTCGTACAGTACATATGTACATGGAAAGAGTTTGCTTACCTACCGGCCGGGAAGAATTCTAGTATACAGACACATATAGCAGGGACAGGTTCCTGACGACGAGCCTAATTAGCTAGCTCGACGCTGTCCCGGCCTGTTTGGCTATACGTATATATGTTTTTGGATCGAGATGGAGAGTTTACACAAAGGTTTGCATGCTGCAGCAAGCTACTGAAGGACCGCTCGCTGGCATGCGGGCCCTCCCCTCTGCATAAATAAACAACCGCATGCGATTCCTGCATACGCACTTTGCTTTACAGGTAACAACACTGCAGCCTCGGCCATATTTGAATATTGCCACCGAGCTGATAACATCGTTTTAAACAAGAGTCAATGCTTCGACGGAATGTTGGTGTAGTAGACGACTTCAGCTACACACTACTACTGAAAAATGAGTAGACTACAATTAACCGGCAATTTTGGTGTGCCCATTTCGGTTTCTGTCGCTTTCTTAGGATCGGGAAAAGGCTGTATTGTGGGTCTCATTTAGTAGGGAAACGAAGGATCGATGGAAGAAACGGAGTGCTCGGAGCTGGCACTCTTCTTCGTATAAACAGCAGGAAAGAATTTGTTTTTTTTCTCACAATGCAACGAATTAGGAACGCAATAAAACGGCATGATAGCGTCTCTGGCTGTTGCATCCCTTTCTTTGCATGAAGGGGGACCGTGTATTTCTGTTTAAGAAGCCAGGTAAACTAACGACTCGTATTTATTACAGTCAGCTCCTTCACTAAGAGTACGTGCCTCGATCGCTAAGAGATACATAGTGACATGGCAAGGACTGTCCCAACTTTTCGACTGACATGCCAAGATAGCAGAATGGATACTGAATGTTGAAGAATGTGAAATGTTCTTGCATGTCAAGCATCAAGAATACTACTATTGTTCACTTTGGAATTTGGATCACGGGCAACGGGGCATCTACATTCCAAATTACGACATCCAAGAATACTGTTCAGATAGATATATCTCCACTTGATGCCGTGCGCGCCTCAGATTTTCGCCACGTACACTCCATGGGGTCCATGACTAGTCCTTTGGGGATGGAACGCGCACATGCAGCATGGCCATGTACTATGTGTTATCAGATATATTCGCCTCTCTGAACCAAAGCATTCTTAGTTAGTTGCATTTTTTTTTTGTGACGGACCGATGGCCTAGAGCTCTGTTGCTGGTTTGTTTATGTCACGAATACATACTGAACTGCATATCTCTTATAGTATGGGTTAAGCTAATAGGCTTCCATTTGATTCTAGTATGCATTTCAATTTTCATCACCAGGAAAGGTTTCAGATTGATGAGGAAAAATAAAGCTTGGCCGGCCGGGGCAAGGTAACCGTCGTCGTTGTTGACGGCTGGAAACGTGGGAATCTATCAATGTTCTTGGTTAATCTTATCAAAGCTATCTAATCGTAAGATGGGTGCAATGGCTGATGATGGACCAGACAGCTCCCGTTAATGATCTGAGCCTGCAATTGCTTCCGATCCTCTCCTCCCTGGAGATCAGGCATAGGTATCGCTGTCTCGAGTGATTGGGACTTGACACCTTAGCTTCCAGAGATGCCGGTATCATCAGGATTCGGCATACTCCTACTAATAAGTATACTATATCAATGGATCAATCAATGCTTATCAGCTTATGTTAGTTATTGCCCATGATAAATCCCGAAGTTTTATTTTTTATTATTATCCAATAATGATCAGCTAACAGGTCTCTTTGATTCCTTTCTGAGTTTTTTTTCTTCCAGCAAAAAAAAAAAAGAAACCTTTCAGTCATCTATCTGAGTTGGTTATCTCAACTGCTAAATTGCAGTCCACCATCAATCTAGCTCATCAAATCTTCAGTTAAGTAGTAGTAACGGCGTGAAGAAGATATGTTATGCGAAATATCGCAATGTGGTACAGTACCATACATGTACCCACCAAGTCGCATATCACCGACCTTTGCCTACTTAATTCCCTATGCTTATTAATTGTACTAATTGGATAGATCAGTACATGCATGTGCATATTTGTATCTGTATCAACTTGCAGATCGAGATAGCTTCTTCGTTCCGGCCTAGACAATGATATTTATCTGCGCAGATGGGGAACTTGAATTCAGGGACGACATTAAGCTCCAACAACCATGGCATGGTGTACCATGACAAACACTGATCACTGATACACGTACGCCGTACATGTTGTTTCATCCCCTTTTATTCTGACGGATATGTCGGGTGCTACTGTTTCGGGATAAATAGAAGCAAAGGCAAGTGCGCCCCTCGCTTTTTTCTTAGAAGGTACTTTGCATTGATTATTGCACTTTCGGATGCAATAATTAATCCAACCGGCCGGTGATGAACCCTTAGACGTCGGTGATCGATGGATCCCCACCGGGGCCAACGCCATGGATAGATACCACATCTTCGTATCGTTGATATATCTGCTTCATCGTATACAGCAAGAGGACTGAAATTATTGTTGACATCTTGGATGTTCCTCTCGACATCCCATCTTTGAGTAGCGCTAGGCGCTAGCTAGCTAGCTACACAAGGAATTTCGCCCTCCCTTTTCTTTCCTCTTTTCCTGTCCTTTTGTCCGTTCTCTTGCGCATGAATCCAAAATCGTTGTACATGATAATTAAACTTTGCTCGAAAAGAACAGCGCTATTATAATTTTGCAGAGGAGATTAATTAACAATATCCAAAATGACATTGACCAGGAGCTAGGCGTGGATCGGACCGTCTCACCTTGATGAATCAGAGAAACTAATTTACAGCTAAATTAAAGCTTTATGCTTCACTTTATTAACTCGTCGGTCCCAATTTAGGTACTCCCACCTCATCTTGATATTTTTGTTGGCTGGCGTAATTACCATAATGAGTGCCATGGCTGCGACATGCACTTACTTGCAAGCAAATTTAACCGCTAGCTACAGCTATCAGCTCGGAGACACAGGGATGAAGAGAGGACAGAGAAAGATGATCGGTTACAGTGACCCTGTTTGCTAAGCGCGTCACTGTTGACAGTGGCATGTATCAAGGGGGTGGGGCAGCCGTTTTCTTGTGAGCCTGGGTCTCCTCCTCCGATCCTCTCTAAGCTAGCTCTCTCCATAGCCAGCTCTGTACAGAGACACATTTCTCTTGAGTTCGTGCTGCGCAAGCATCGGCGGGATAGTAAAAGGCGCGGCGAATACGACGGGCGCGCACGCGTCCTCGCCTTCGTTCCCCTCTCCCCGCCGCTCTCTCTGCTGGAGGCGACAGGCAAATCAAGGACCAACAGTGCCGCCTCTTCTCGAT
This sequence comes from Chloris gayana, assembly GCA_031894775.1. Classification (NCBI taxonomy): domain Eukaryota; kingdom Viridiplantae; phylum Streptophyta; class Magnoliopsida; order Poales; family Poaceae; genus Chloris; species Chloris gayana. The sequence continues at coordinate 3,264,394 of JAUNZO010004234.1, read as the reverse complement.
CTCGTGATCGATCACACCGGCGATAGAGATTGCCCTACTGGTGGATCGAGCAAGCTAGTAGCCATACCACCCGCTAGCGCTAGATTCTCCATCTCCTGATCTATCTCTCGCTAGTCGTCCTCTACCCCCTGGCCCGGCCTCATCTAGTACTAGACTAGTACCATATACCACCACCCTCCCCGTCTGCTTGTTGCTTGCTTCCATACACTTCTTCGTCCCTTCTTCTTCCTCTACATATAATTAATTAATCCAGCACCAAGCTATATATACTCTTCCTACCACCCAAAGCCACACAATCTCATCAACATATTTGTGCTAATAATTCTTACTCATCCCTCTCTTAAATCTCTGCTCCCTAGCTCCTTCTCTCAACAACATATATGTCCAGGTCGACACAAATTACACAATAGATATAGAGCAAGGAGAGAGGTTAATTAGCTTATTATTAGCTAGGGATCGATCTCTAGCAGAATTCAGATGGGTCTGAGGGACATCGAGCTGACGCTTCCGCCGGGATTCCGGTTCTACCCGAGCGACGAGGAGCTGGTGTGCCACTACCTGCACAACAAGGTGGCCAACGCCGGCGGGGTCATGGTGGAGGTGGACCTGCACACCCACGAACCGTGGGAGCTCCCAGGTGCCAACCAATTACCCTACTTTAATTTGGCTGCTGAGTTATAGTTAATCCTCTCTCTCTCTAGCAATAGCAAGCTACCTCCCCCTTATCTGCTGGCTCCTGCTAACTGGGTTAACTGATTAAATTATGTCATGGAATGATTGATTTATTAGCACGCAACCACGGTTCATTGGTTCAGTTATTAAGTTTGTTTTGTTCTTGTAAATTAAGGAGAGGCGCGGGTCATGTGTGTGATCTGCTAGCTAGATTCGATGGCCAGTTTTGTCTATCTATGCTTCACAGCAGTGTTACTTCTAATACAAGTTTCCTCATTTGATGGTTAGCTAGTACACTATTATATTGGATTTCGATGTGTATAATTTGAGGTACCAGTGCGCTTAATTTTCAGACCGCCGGCCGGTTTCCCCTTTCTAATTCTCCCTTGTGCAACATGATTTTCCTTTTTTCTGCTAGTAGTGATCACAGATATGCATGCATGCATGTCTCTCTGTGTGATTCTTAGAATTTAGCACCCAATTAATTCGTTCTGCGGACTGCATGATTTCAAATTTCTCAATTTGTCACTGACGGAAGATCATCCAATTTGCCACCAGACGTTGCGAAGCTGAGCACGAACGAGTGGTACTTCTTCAGCTTCCGTGACCGCAAGTACGCGACGGGCCTGCGAACCAACCGCGCCACCAAGTCCGGCTACTGGAAGGCCACCGGCAAGGACCGCGTCATCCACAACCCCAAGGCCGGCCGCGCCGTCGTCGGCATGCGCAAGACCCTCGTCTTCTACCGTGGCCGCGCCCCCAACGGCATCAAGACCAGCTGGGTCATGCATGAGTTCCGCATGGAGAATCCCCACACCCCACCCAAGGTGCCTACAGATTCATGCATGTCGTTGCTCCTATTAGTTAATTCCAACAGTAAATCCACTAATTGATGATTGATCAGTACATATATAGTACCTTTTACAGTGACGTTATTGGCTAATCATTAATTGCTGAGATTTCAAGTTGGATTTACTCTAATTGACATGTAGTATGCATGCATGCAGGAGGACTGGGTTCTGTGCAGAGTTTTCTACAAGAAGAAAGCCGATGCCTTGGACTACGCCATGGACAACGAGCAGGAAATCGCCATGGCTCGCAGCGCCGTCGCGAGCCGCAAGTACTCGACTTCTTCTAATCCGGGCTACTCGCCTCCGTTCCCCTCCCTCGGCTCCACCCACTACCAGCTGCCGCCGCCTTCTGATCATCACCACGGCTCCATCAACGACTTCTCTGCCATGGCGCTGCTGCAGCACAATGGCATCTTCGACTTCCACGCGCAGCCTCTCGACAGCAGCAGCAGCAGCGGCGTCCTGGCGGCGGCGAGAGACAGCAGCGGCGAGCAATGCGGTGGTGGGGCCCTCATGGACCTAGGGTTGGAGGAGCACTACAGTTACAACAGCCTGATGCAGATGTGATATCGGCGCTGCTGCAAGAGCTAGTACTGGTAGCTGGCCGCTCCCTGCCGAGTGTGTGATAATAATAACCGCGTTAATTTGATTTTATTCGTTTCGTGATTGATCTTTGTGCAGATATCATCGTGCATGTAAAGGCACCACCGGCCGGTGTAGTTAATTAATTAATCTATGTAGCAGTAGCACTGTTGTGTTTGGGTTGATCATTAGGCTGCTGTGAAATTCATTCACAAGAAAAAAGATCATAGGCTTGATTGGGACAAGTAGTGATGTCGCGCATGTACATAGTTGGTCTTATATATAGTTTTACTTTGGCTGGGGAAGCCGAAGTTTGAAACTGTTATGTTGTTATTAGTAACTGTTATATATCAGAATCATATATATATATATATGCATGCAAAAGAGAGTTTACATGATTGCATCTATGGATAGTTTGAGATTAATTATAGTTGATGATGATGTTTACAAAATGTAACTGTTACTGACATGCATGAACAGTAATCACTCTGTTTTACATGTATGATGCTAATAATCTGCTTTTGTAACTATGGAGTCGTAGCGACTCATTGGCCTGTCCACCGCTACATGCTATTTATCCCGTCTACATAGTGCAATTTTGCTGTTCTCTGAAAGGATCTGATATTAATATTAACAAAAAAATCTAAGATAGATAATTCATGCATGATATATAGTTTTGATATGTTGAAAAATGTTACTAGCTACCTCCAAAGAGGAAAGGAGCAACAGAATTTTAAAATAGGATCATGACAGGCACTTTTTGTACACAGTTTCCTAGTACTACCCTTCACACTACAGTGTCAGCAGTCATTCTACACTGATGCGCATACCCAATTGGCCTTGAGATTGTTATTATATCCTGTGCATTACGCGTAACATTCTCTTCCCGCACACATGCATGACTAGGTCAGATCCGTTATCCATAGCAGGGTTCTGGTTGTAATTAATGCAGACCTCCTGCCTCTCCGTATGTAGTTCCATGCACGCATGCACGAGTGATTTTGAGGTTGAGGATCTTGCTCCACACTGATACTACTGATCAATCATATGGTACTAATTTTAGGTGTGTTCGTTTCCTGGGGTCTAAATTTTAGAGCTGTCACATCAAAAAGAATCTTATTATTTAAGAGTATTAAATAAAGTTTAATTATAAAACAAATTACAGGCCCCTAGACTAATTTACGAGACGAATCTAATGAGGTTAGTTAAGTCGTGATTAGAAGACAGTTACTGTAGCATCACTTTAGCAAAATATAGATTAATTAAGCTCATTAGATTCATCTCGAAAATTAGCACCAATCTGTCAAAAGAGTTTTGTCATTAAATTGATCGAAATATTCATAAATAATAAGATTCTCTTTGATGTGACCGTGCTAAATTTTAGAGGAGAGAAAACGAACACACCCTTTGTTACAGTGGATGGAAGCGTCTGTCCTTCTACAGCACCACCGCAGCAATGGCCATGGACTGCACGCAAGTAGAGACCAATACAGAGGACAGCTTGGTTTGGCCGGTACCTTACTTTTTTTTCCTCCCCAGCCAGCCCTACACGTAGCAAGATCCATGACCACGCTTTCTGAAACAACTCCGGTCGATCCAGAGGCATCATGTTAGCTGCTCGAGTTAGCATAATTATAGCACTCATTATCATCAGATTCTGCTGTGTTTTACTAAAGCATTGGTCAGTTTTACCTTGCCGTGCCTATGGTCCAAGATAGAAGCTTGTGTCGTACCGCATCGGTCAATTTTTTGTTCAGCGTGCAGCCATTGGTCCCAACATTGCTGACTTTTCAGAATCTTTATGCAGAGTGCATATAACTTCAAAACTACTAATACAAATACACAGACTCCATGTTCCATTAATTTGATTATATGAGAATGACATTTAATTTGGTTAGTTCAAAATGAACCAACGAGAGAGAACCTCAGATCGATATGGAAAACCGTAGGGCCGGGACTAGTAATAATTTACCATGCCTAGGCTTATCCATGTTCACAAGCTAGTGGCTCTCCAAGAGGCACACAGAAGCATATGCTTATTACATTTTCACCTCTGGATCCTGGATCGAAACCTGATAGCAAGATATTAGATACCTTTTTTTTTACCGAAGAAGATATTAGATACCTAACTATACAAGAGTGCAACGACATGGTCATATATCAATATTACAGCAGTCAGCAGGGCCAGGATCATCATGTCTGCTTGCTATTTCTGATGATGTGTGTTCCCCATCGTCGCTCTAACATTGAACAATCAAACACCTTTTGCATCACAACTGTTTCAAGTTTCACCCTTGTCACAGGACCACACTGCAGTTACACACATGTTAAGCCTAAATATATTTCTTTTGCTTCACGAACTAGACATTCAATCGCTTTGGAATCTTCAGGCATATCATGCAACTTTACGTTTGTTCGCTACGTCGCTATCAAAGCGACTAGTCCTGATGTTGACTCCACGATCCCAAACTCATTCATTATTTGATCGTTGATCTCTATTATCTGAGAAACTAGAAGAGACATTACTGTCTTCACGCCCATCAGGGGCGACTGTAATTTGCTGCATGCGTGACGGCGGATGCAGGATATATTTCTTCGTTATGTTGTTGTCTAAACTCTGTTACGAAGGTTGCGATGGATGGGAAATAGTTTGACTAAGCACAGTGATAGAAAATTAAATAGTTGTGTTACGTTTTCGTTTTTACTATCAATGACCAGAATTCTTTTTTGGTATACCACCCTATACAGCCCTAGTTATCTATCTTCATGGACTGCTATTTCTATTGTAAATTAAACATCCTATATAGTGGAACTTTTCATCTTCCACACAGTTTTCTTGTTAGGGTTTTCCACAAAGAATAGAAGCATTATTACTTTCACTGACTTTTATGTGTACAACTAGCTAGTATAGTATGTAACTCAACAAACAGAAAACCGTTGCAAAGTAATGAAGTACTACACGCAAAGGAATTGATAACCTTAAAGTAGTGCAAGATTCATTGTTCTAGCATGCATGCTTACATACATAGCTGATGACACTTCGTTATTTAGAAGGAAACAGCCAGTGCAAGTGCGTCTTTTCTAATAGTTCCAACATAATTAGGCTAACCGAGGGGATTGTCTGGAAGCAACCGACCTGATGGATCTGATTGGATAGTGCATTATTGTGAGCTTGCAATGTAACTTCCAACAACATTCATTCCCGTATTGACTAGTGTCATCTTACTTAAAAAAACACCGACAAAAATGTTAGATGACGCTGTGATGCAGCAAGTGTCTTTGTTCGTACGAACTGCTTTTGCTTATTTGCCTGGCAGTGTGAGCTATACCAAACCTTTTCTATATACCCATATGGGTTAGCGCGCTAGTATATTGTATACATGCAACACATTTATGGGTGTGATTAAATAAACTCCAGCCACCGGTATAACGAATCTTGGTTCATGCATGATGTCGCGGTGATGGCAATGTGTGAGTTTATGTCTATGAAAGGTTTATATATGTTGTGGTGCCTAACTACCTCTACACTACTATTATTTTGGCACTCGCTTTCTAATAACTAGTTCTAACTTCAGGGTTCGTTTGGAACAAAGGATTGGCGTAGGAATATTTACAGGAACTCATTCCTCCGGAAATGAATGTATCTGCCCGTTTGGAACGAAGGAATCCTCCATTCCTTTCCTATGGAAAGGAATCGTTGGGCCTATGTTTCACGGGAATGAAAAAATGCAGTCAGACCTAAAGGAAACTGAGTGTGCTCTCTCTTCCTCTCACGCTTTGCTGCATGCAATGGAAAAGCTAATCAACCTGGTCACATGCATGTCAGAGCAGGTAGGCCACTGTTGTTGCTGAGCTCATCCGACCACATCCAAATAAAAACTAATGCAAGAAGTCTAATAACCTGCATACATCAATTTATTTATGAGCTATAATGCACTATAAATACTTTAGGTTTAGCAAATGCTATACAAGAAGAAAGCTATTTATGAACTACACATGTATTCTCGTGGTAGGAGACTGCTAGTTTTATTTGTACAGGCTGCTAAAGATTTTATTAGTTGTTTTAATGTCTTCTTCCTGTGTTTTTTATTCCTCTGTTCCAAACACTTTAAATTCTTCATTCCTCTATTTTGGATTCCTGTGGTTTTCTTATATTTCAGATTCCTGTGTTTTCTTCGTTCCTGTGTTTTTTCCTATTCCTGTGTTTTTATTCCTTTGTTCCAAACGGAGCCAGGGGTTATGCTAGTAGCTGGCGTTTTACTAGACAGATCTCAATATCTCGCCGTGCTACTGGTGGTTAGATTGGCAGGTTTATGTATTCTTTTTAGCTAATCAGAAACTGGCATTGCCCAAGGTGGACTGATGAGGAATCGAACAAAGTTGTTCATGTTTATGTTTGAGTTCTGGGGCATGGCCAGTCATCTGCACCAGTCATGGATCGATCTTGATCTCTCTAAAAGGTGAAAGCACAGTAATTAAGGAGTAGTCTTAAAGGCCGAGGATTTTACTGTGACCAGTAGTGAATGCAAAACTAGAGCGCTTCTTGATGCAAAAGATTTTACTGCTGCTTCTTCTTCTTCTTCTACCGCCTCGCGTGCATGCGGTGGTCGCGCAGTTACCCTTTTTTGACCGATCGACAACTCGCGTGTCGGCTCGGCTGCGTATAAAGGGCGCTACGTTTTGGGGGCTTTGGCTGCATGCGACTGCAGCAGCCTGCTTTTGCGCTGCGTCGTCGTCTGTGGCGGTCCAACGTCGGCCGGTCCATCGGTCATCACTCGCAACGCTTCAAGTTCAAGGCAACACTCCCACTCCCAGGTACATTTTTCAGGCCTCACATTATTACTGAGTTAAGCTGCATTTGTTTTCCGAAATTCACCTCCTTCCTACCAATCATCATTGATCAGCACAAGAGCGAGATATACTCACGAATAATTGTGTGCAATCTTATGAGCACACCAATTACAATCACGAGGTAAAACATCGCATCAAATAAAATATGAAAATGAGACTCGTCAAAATTCTACCGTTCCTAAGCTAAACCAGCCACCAGCCGGGGCTAACAAAAGCGGTTACCACCGAAAGCTTTTTTGTTGCTGGAGTAGCATACACCATGTTTGTGTGTGGTGTCCATTCCACAGACACCGTGGCCCAGAAATTGTCTTGTGAAATGATCCCAACAATTTTTTTTGAGGTACAAATGAGCCCAACAAGTGGAACGTAACAATCCCGAAATGGAGTGCGAGCCCATTACTTCTTTCCAGTTCCAGCTGTGCGCTGAGCCGCTGACCGTTGAACATCCCGAAACAGAAAGCCCAATATACGACGGTCAAAACGTGTGGGCCCGAGCAAACCACCGCGGAAACACGGGCCAGGCCTATTCCGCATCTCTGCGTATCCTCATGCAGTCATCCTAAATCCTAATGGTTCGCACCGCTTGCTAATCCTATCCTTTTTCTTTGTGAACGCGTGCAAATCCTATCGTGCAACCACGCAAGGTAGCGTCATGAGTCACGACGCGGGCGCAGGCCAAAGGGCAAATACAAGCTCAAGGCGTCGCGATAACGATTCTAAAAAAAAAAAAAAGACGTCGCGGTAACGATCACATGGACCCCGCGCCAGTACCGCCGACCGGCCCGCCTCCTAATCGCGGGGGTCGCGTGCTCGCATCGTGTGCTTCTCATCGACCGTCCGATCAGAAGAATCGGACCCTCCCAGCTGACTATTACGCGGCGGCAAATCATCCGGTGGATTAAATAATAGCCGCGTAACGTGCAGGTCCCTCCCACACGGATCATGATGCTTTGCTTCTTTTTCTCCGCTTTTCATGCAACGAAACAAATAGTATATTTCTTTTTCTCTTTCACAAATTATGGTATTTTCTGTGAGAAAAAATGATACACGGTCATGCAGCACTACAATTGGTAATAACTGAAAAACTTCCAACAACATTTGCAGCTCTACAACCTATAACTGAAAAATTCCAAGAGCATTGATGAAGCTCACATTCTGTGCACACAACCTCCTTTTCCGCCTCGACGTCATGGTGCTTTGAAGAGAAAGGTGAGGTGGGGCGGCTTCTTTTCTCCCTCTCCACCGTTCCCTGACCGGACTTAGTCCCAACTCTTCCAAATCAAATCTTCTCTTTCTACACACGACATTTGTTTTATTAGTGGCAGTACTAGCCCTAGACCTAACTAAAATACTGCCAACACGGACAAAGGTGCCCATCGTTTAAGGCACAAGGAAGCGCGCACAGCATGGGCAGGCTTTGCTTTCCTGTGCTGTTCTTGTACAATCTCAACAACCCCTTCCAATCATCTTCTTTTACAACTCCAACTCCTGTACCAGATAGAATACCACTCACCCCCATGCCTCCCATAGGATTCATCTGATGGTAGCCTAAACCAAACCACCTCCTATTTATTATCCTGCCAGCCCCCTGTATTTGTTTGGTCTTGCAGTATTTATCTCTCTCCTTTGTTGGGTGCCTCTGCTGGATTGGATCTGCATATCTTTCTTCACAAGAACAATAATAACTCCTGTGTATGTTGTTGCTGCCCTGACCTGGCTTGAGGAGGAGGAAGAAGTAGGTGTTCCTTATTGGGATTGGGCTTATCCCTATCTATCAGTGGCTTGGATAGGGCTCAGGGGCAGCAGCAACAGCAGGAGCAAACAGAGAAAAATTACAACTGATAATACTCACAATTGTTGTTGCTGCAAGTTTTGGATCTGAGGCAAAATTTAACGCACGAGGTGAGATGAGGATGATGTTGATGATGATTCTGATCTTGAACGTTTGAACGGCACCTCACCTCGCCTCACCTCACCTGACGGACGGATCTGTGCAAAAGAGCTGGTAAATCTCCTCTTCTTGCTCCTCCCCATCTTCTTTGGCGGGGGATCTTTTGGGTTCTTGCTATTGGACTTCCTTTACCTTTTTGGTTGCGAGTGTAGATAGGAGTATATTCTTTGTAGGCAGACATCTAACTTCTGGTCAGATGGTAATGGTGTGTAGTTGATGTGAAGGAACGAGATATGTGTTTTCTGTACCATTTTTTTCTTCTTCTGTAGATCGTTCAACGTAGGGCCATAGATGGGCGTAGGAATTCCCTGCAACTCGATTGGTGTGGGAAGCATCTGTTCATGGTAAGGATTTTTTCTTGTCGATGTGGTATTCATGATTGGGATTACTGTAGGTAGTTTTGGGGAAAGCATCAAGAAGCCAACTCTAACCACTTTTCGTCTTCCAATCGCCCACCGCTCTTTAGAAAGATCTGAATCCATATTGCTTTTTTCTTTGGCGAAGCTTGGTAGTAGATGTCTTCTTCCGTGTTCACTCATTTTTGTTACCTTTTTCTTTTTGCAATGTTGAAGGCGATTGATGCGTCTATTTTTGTGGTGGTTCCGGGGATGATGCCGGATTGTTTTTTTTTCTGTTTTTATTTGATCGGATATCTTTGAGTTGAGCTCGGACTGATTTGGTCTGGTTTCGTCAGCTGATGTTGTTCAGGTCAGATTGTGGCGTGTTAGTAATTTCTGCTTCAATTCACAGGTTTTTGAGAGATCTGCTGCTTTGATTCAATCGAAGGATTTAAATGTGCGCTTTGTTTTCGAAAAATAAAGCGAAAAGAAATAATAAAAGCAAAAGAAGTAGTATAACTTTCAAGCTATGGTTTCCACTTTCGATTCCCTTCTAGAACTTCTACACACGTACTGCGACTCTGTCTGTGAGGTTTGCGTTCAGAGATGTTCGTCATGTCAAACCAGCTTATCGCTTGTTCGTCTGCGTCCGTCCTTCGCTGCAGAGTGGCAGGGAGCGGAGAGAAGAAAGGGATAGAATTCTTCACGGAGGCATGAGTGCCGTGATGCAGAGGAGGGCTCTCTCTACCGACGCCAGGATCCAATGAATCACGGGGGTTGGGCTAATGCTTTTATTTTTGGGCTGACTGGGCCGGTTGCTAGCTTTATGTGGGCCGGTTGTCTTTCTTTTCTCTCATTGACCAGTCTGCCCGCAGTCCGCTCTCTCTCCGCCATCGCTGCCTCTCTGTTCTCTCTCGTTCCTTTGCCCACCCGTCTTCCTTTCCTCTCCCGATGAAGCCATGGGAGCAAGACATGCTTCCATTCTCGCGGCGCGCGTGGAGGACGCCGCGCCCTTGTCACCCCGATTCCTATGCAGGGCCGCCGGTGATTCCGCCTCTCGCGCATAATAACTCACGCATCAGGAAATTTCACAAATGATGTAGGCCACATCGGCGGCTGATGCTCACCGGCGGCGCCACTATTATCGGCTAGGTTCAGTTCACGTTTCCTGGTGTCTTTGTATTGCGATTGAATTAACGAAGTGAGGCGAAAGCGATTCACTGCATTAAAGCGCCTTTTCTATCTGTTGTTTTCTGATTCAAGGTTACCTCGGAGGTGGCGTTATTAAAGTTGAGACAGATGTATCTTGTCACCTAGTAGCTAATAAAAGGCAAAACATGACATTGTTTTAATGCTTTCATTTCAAATACTGATTAGCGGTAGGCTATCTATATTGTGGTTGTGGGACTAGCTTTTATGATCCATCTTACAGATCTATATATCTTTTGGTGTTCTAATCAAAGTGTATTTCTTTGATGATGCAGTAACGATGGGAACTGAGTGCATTATGACCACACTCAGTGAGGACCCTGACCCCTCATTCCCTCCTGGATTTGGACCTTTTGCTTCCCTTACATTGCGGGGCATAAAAAATGATGTTAAACCAACTGATAGTCATTCCAGTTCTGTTCAAGCACTACGGACCATCGAGAAAGATGTAGAAATTTTGGAAACAAGTTCAGCTCATTGTCGGAGTGGCACACCTTGCAGTACTTCTGGGAGCTCTAGTTGTAGGAAATCACTTCGTAACAGACCTCCAATAGACTATAGCGTCTTTGACCTTATGTCAGATGACGACTCTAATGTTGAAGCAGCAGGAAAGGTTGTGCTCGCGTGTATTTCGATCCTTATTTCTTCTGCAATACCTGAATTATGTATTGATTTTAATGCATTGCATGACATTGCCCTATTTTCTGGACAGGGAGCAACCTCAGTCAGACGTAGACAACAATTACCGAAAGGTGTACTTCGGGGATGTGCAGAATGTGCTGACTGTCAAAAGGTTTGAATAACTATGCTTGTTTTTTTGTGCTACTTCTGTAATGATGGCTTTATCTTTTGTTAGCTTATTCACACCACATCATGCAGGTTGTTGCAAGATGGAATCCATCTGGTGCGCACAGGCCTGTTCTCGATGATGCTCCTGTTTTCTATCCTTCTGAGGAGGTGTCTTCTTAGCTGCCATGTTGCATTGCATATGACTGTACCTACAACAGTACCAATGTATTTTTGCATCACTAATTTCATGGTGCCTTCTCGTGGATCAGGAATTCAAGGACACCTTAAAATACATAGAGAGTATACGGCCTACAGCAGAGCCATATGGAATATGTCGTATTGTTCCACCACCTTCATGGAAGCCTCCATGCCTTCTTAAAGAGAAGAACATTTGGGAATGCTCAAAATTTTCTACTCGGGTGCAGAAAGTTGACAAGCTCCAAAATCGCAATTCATCCAAGAAGAGCGGAAAAGGTGGAATGATGAAGAAGCGGAGAAAGCTTTCTGACCCCACTGAGAGCAATTTCATCAATCACAATCAAGCTGAGATGCTACAAAACCAAGAAAGATTTGGATTTGAACCAGGACCAGAGTTCACACTCCAGGCATTCAAGAAGTATGCTGATGATTTCAGTAATCAGTATTTTAGGAAAGATGCATCTGAGGACTTACATCCGTCAGTTGAAGATATTGAAGGCGAGTATTGGCGCATAGTTGAAAGGCCTACTGAAGAGATAGAGGTACTACACTTATCTTAGCAAAGAGTACCTATGTTTGCAGTTTGTAACTCAGTTCGATCTTAGAAGTAGAATTGTTGTTGATCCTGCTTTTTTAATATCTTTAAATCATAACTTCTGGTAGAGAGTTGGTAGTTTAGTTCTTCAGTGAGGCACTATTATTCTGTAGTCACTGCACTTGGATATGAAGTTGTTCTTCAACTAACCATGACATCTTTCAAGTTTGTATACCTTTAGCGTATGCTTTTTGAAATATACTCCAGTCATCATCTAACGTAGGGGAAAATATGTTCTCATATAGGTGATATATGGTGCTGATTTGGAGACAGGAACTTTTGGCAGTGGTTTTCCAAAGTCTTCTTCCGAAGTAAAATCTGATGTTGAGCTTAAGTATGCGCAATCTGGTTGGAACCTAAATAATTTGCCTAGACTGCAAGGTTCAGTTCTTTCATTTGAGGGTAGTGACATCTCTGGTGTTTTGGTACCTTGGGTGTATGTTGGCATGTGTTTTTCTTCATTCTGTTGGGTAAGATTCTTGTTAGCATGACTACTTGGCTACTTGTGGTTGTTATCTTATACTCCCTTCGTTTTTTTACTTACTGACGTTCAGACAAGGCTCTCTAGTTCATCTCTTGTCTAAAACGTCAACAATTTTAGAATAGATGAGTATTATCATAATATCTTGCGATAATTTACACTTGGTTTGTTGTGTCTGCTGACAGCATGTCGAAGATCATCATTTGTACTCACTGAACTACATGCACTGGGGTGCTCCGAAGATGTGGTATGGAGTTCCAGGAAAGGAAGCTGTGAATTTGGAAACTGCAATGAGGAAACATTTACCTGATTTGTTTGATGAGCAACCTGATTTGCTTCATAATCTGGTAAGTGTCCTCTCCTGGTTGGTGAATTTGGTTTATTATATCCACATCTTTCCATTTTGGACCTCACACAGAGGAATTTTGCTAACATATTTTATACTATTACAAAATTATAAATTATAAAAAAATGTAGTGTTAAACCCCATTCTCGATTTTTTATATATAATGAAGCTAGGTGTAGGACCAGTCCATTTACAGTATTTACATGTGCTGCTCCCAGGATTGAGGAAACTGATATCATCTTTTACTCCTTAGCACACCCACAATACCATTGCTGTGTTTCTGATTGCTCATTCCCAGTCGGATGGGTCACCCCGACCACCACAATCTTGGTGTTTCTGATGTGAGGTGGTGGACGGGGGTTATCTATTAGTTTTGAGATAGGGGGATTTAGCTGCGTGTCCTCGCTGCACACCTTCTCTTCTCCTTGAATCTTTCCTACGATAAATGCATTTTACAAACTGTCAGCAGCCAATCTTAGCGGTAGCAGAGTGCTGCATTCCTTATCTGTAAGACTACCGGCGGCCGCCCTTGGCAGCTAGCGTTGTACACGGTCATCGACCTTATTCTTCTTAATACAAAAATGCGCAGCTCTCCTGCATATTCTGGAAAAAAAACCACTTACTGAAGTCCTATACCATGTGATGTAGTGTTCTTATATTAAACCAACACTTGGATATATGGTAATAACAATTGATTGTACTTGTAACGGGTAAATGTATGTTATCTTGGAAGCACCTTCACCAATGAATATGAAAGACAAAAAAATGCGACAATGGATTTGTGGTTTTTTCCTGTAGCTTGTTGTGTTCGCTCATGTTGCCTTCCTTGTAGTAGATACAAAGTATGGTGGTTCATTTTTATGATACCTACCAACCCCTTTTGCAGGTTACTCAATTTTCACCATCATTGCTCAAGTCTGAAGGAGTACCAATCTATCGCTGTGTTCAGCATGAGGGAGAGTTTGTTCTAACATTCCCACGGGCATACCATGCTGGTTTCAATTGTGGTTTCAATTGTGCAGAAGCTGTTAATGTGGCACCAATTGATTGGTTACCAACCGGACAGGATGCTGTTGAGCTTTATCGGAAACAAGGTAGGAAAATAACTATTTCCCATGATAAGCTTTTGCTTGGGGCTGCAAGAGAAGCGATCAGAGCTCAGTGGGATATACTATTCCTCAAGAGGAATACTGCTGACAACTTGAGGTGGAAAAACATATGTGGACCTGATAGCGGCATATGCAAATCACTTAAGGTAAATAACTGTTAAAATATTTATTTATTTTCACTTTAAAACTAGGTGAAATCTGATATGATCGATATTTTCCTTCTTAGGCACGAATTGAGATGGAGTTGAACCAAAGACAAAATATATGCTCTCCATCCCAATCAAGAAAAATGGATGTTACGTTTGATTCTACCGATAGGGAGTGTGCATTCTGCTACTATGATTTGCATCTTTCTGCTTCTGGCTGCCCCTGTTGTCCAGAGAAATATACTTGTCTCGCACATGCTAAGCAGCTTTGTTCATGTGACTGGGAAAAAGATTTTTCCTATTACGTTATGATGTCAGTGAGCTAAATATCTTGGCTGATGCTTTGGGAGGGAAGCTAAGTGCCATTCACAGATGGGGTGTCTCTGATCTTGGATTAAGTTTGAGCTCATGTGTCAAACGAGAAAAGGTCCAAGATTCCACAACTGCTCGCAGATCAACTGATGGTCCCAGAAGGTCCTACATGTCGCATGCATCAACAGTGTCCATGGTAACTTCATTTGTTTGCGATGAACAGAAAAACAACGGAAATATGATGGCAAAGTCAGTTAGTCCAGTGACGAATAATGTCTGTTCTTTTGCAGAGCAAATGAAAATAGGAATTTCACTATCAAAAGAGCCGTGCGAGAAGAACAAGGTATCCTGTTCCCGAAATACCAATATCAGCCAATTTCCAACAAGCCCCTTTAGAACTTCAGGTGGAACCATAAGAAGTGGTCATGGTTTGACACTTGATGAGCCAATACTGATTGATCATGGAACCCACATGAGGCCTACTTTAGAAAGCTCAAACACTTCTGACCAATTGACAACATCCAACTGCAGTGCAACTCCATTGTACAAGGACCAAGTACTCATATCACCAGAGAAAGATAACAGCCAAGCCTCTATGTCATCATTTCAGCAGTTTGCAAAAACTGCTTCTAGAGTACAAAGTCCTTCTCAGGAAGTACCGGCTAGTATATTTGCTCGCAAGGTGCTAGTAGATCCTTTACTGGGTATTAGTTCGGGTGCTGGCCATCTTGGGCATCCAAATATGGGTAACCAGCAACCAAATGATGGATGTCTTAAGACAAGATCGGAATCTCCATCTGGTGTGGAAGATAGAGCTAGGGGGCATTCAGCTGTATTAATGCATTCTAGTCTGGAAAACTACAATAGGAATGGAGGTGCACAGAAGGGTCCTCGCATAGCTAATGTTGTACATCGATTCAAGTGCTCTGTTGAACCTTTGGAAATTGGTTACGTGCTATCTGGGAAGCCATGGTGTTCAAGCCAAGCTATCTTCCCTAAAGGTGTGTTTTCCTGTGGCAATTTGGCATAGCTATACATATTTCACATTTTCTCAATGTCAAAGCACCCTCGTTATTGCTAATTAGCTTTTTGCATCCTCAATCACTTTTATATTATATATATAAATATATAATAGTATTCATGCTCTAGAAATATTTACTTCAGATATATCTGTATTTGCCACTTTGTTAAGCAAGCTTTATTTTTGTAAATGCAGGGTTTAAGAGTAGAGTAAAATACTTCAGCATTGTGGATCCAACGCAAATGGCGTACTATGTATCTGAAATATTGGGCGCTGGACCACATGGGCCTCTGTTTATGGTAATTTTTTTGGAGATATTGTCATCTATACACCAATTCTGCTCTCTCTTATTTTTTTTTATATTTACAGGTGACTCTAGAAAACTGCCCTGGTGAAGTTTTTATTAATGTCTCTCCTACCAAGTGCTGGAACATGGTCCGTGAGAGGCTGAATATGGAAATACGGAGGCAACTAGGTACAGGAAGAGCTAACCTTCCTACCCTACAGCCTCCAGGATCAGTCGATGGTCTTGAGATGTTTGGGTTCTTATCACAGGAAATAGTTCAGGTGAGGCAACATATGCCAGGCATTCACTTTACGAATCTCTAATACGCGATATATGAAGAATGGCAAAGAAATCTCCTATACAGTTCTAGATTCTCAGTTGTTTCAGTTTGCATAATTTATTTTTTTTAACCGTCAGGGAGGGCCCTACCTTTTTTTGTATTAATTGAAAGAGAATATTTACATGGTACAAGGCCTTAGACCCAAAAAGACCCTAATTGCATGATAATTGCTAATAGTTTATGATTGCACTCTTCACTACTTGTCCAGCTTGGCTACTCTGTTATGTTTTTTGAAGACATAGATGCTTGATATCTGTTGATTGAAGTGTCATTTCATATTTATCTTTACAGGCAATCGAGGCACGGGATAAAGATCGCATTTGCACAGAATACTGGAGAGCGAGACCTGATGTTGCGGTTAAAGATCGAGACAGTTGGCATATGCCACCTCAAGTTCCACCGCACATTGAGCTCAGGCGCCTCTTCCAACGGGCCAATTACAGTGAACTGCAAGCCTTGCAGATTCTGCTAATGAACCCTGACGGCCTGGATGACAGCACCAGACACCAGGCCGCGCAGGTCCTTGATGAGGAGATTGCCAAGCGATGGTGCTGACGGCTTACATGTAGGATGTTGTTTTTCTAATCTCTTGATAGCATTTTTTTGACGGGGTTAAGCAGTTTTGAGATGTTCTCTTTTGCCGATTTCATTGTATTCTTGTTGCATTGCTCTGCCATAATATTTGCCGTTTGGCAGTTATTATGCTTCGGATGACAAATAGCTCATCTACTGACCAGTGTACATATAGTTTTTAATGTCGGGACAAAATGTCTCAAGCTCTCATGGTGTCCTGTGAAAATTTTCTAGCTCACTGTGGCAAGTCTCATTCTCCTTTCCCTTTCGATCTTGTCTTCACTGTCGGAAGTCATTTCTAATTCTGCATTGTCCTGAAACCACATGTTTGTACCTTTACAACCTGCCATGACGCAAACTTTTTGTCACACGCAGTGATAGTATTGAGGTCCAAGTTTTTCTTGATTTGTTGTACATCAGACATGGTCTCAATATATAACATGAGCAGCTGCAGCTGTGCTGAATTCGTCAGAGCAACTAAGCAACGTACGTGGAGTTTCTCCTGTGCAGTGCATGGATGCTATATAACATACAGTAATATGTTGTGGTACTACTGCAAGTAAGCTGCTGTTCCATTCCAATGTTCAAATGCCTCACAAGTCGCTTCCATGTGACGAGCCAACCTTTTCACATTTGGAAGGCAAGGAACGATGGCCGCTTCGGACGTCGATGGTCTGTTTTGCAGGTACTCTGGGCAATCAAGACGGACATCAAACACCAACGGAGCTTCTCTGTTGACAGCCAAGGTGAACAGGGATCGGTCATACTACAGGCACAGAGACTGCCAATTCAACCGGCAGCTACAACAGCTCTGCCACAAATGCAGATGCAATCGGCGGGCACATCCCATTATCCCATGGCAAACAGGTTACATCAACAGGAGAACAGCAGCGACGGCCTACACCGATTCCAACACCGGACCAACGTCAGGCTTCGGCAGACAGATCAAGCATAATCAACAATCAATTCTGCTGCCAGGTCCGAGATGCTACATCGATGCTGCAATTCCTCCCGGCATCAACCACACAATCAGCCGAGGAAAGCCGGGATTGGCTTGTTGATCCATAACACGACCACTCTAATCACCTCCATAATCTCAATACAAGCAACGGTGCCAAACATCAGGGATCCTCTTCATGCGGAAGCCCAAGCAATGCTCCTTGCATCTCGGGTGGCCAAAGCCCTCAATTTTCAAGACACAAACTTCATACCGGATAGCCAAATTCTGGTGACCACTCTACGACAAGGCAATTTCATCCAGCAACCAGGAGATTGACGGCTCAGGCCTTTGCTATTTGAGTTTGATGCAAATACACAACATTGTCGGCACAAGATTCATAAGATAAACAGAAATCATAACAGGCCGGCGCACAGCCTTGCAAGAAGAGCATATAAGGCACAGCCAAATGTGAATGCTAATTACTCATGTAATCATATAGGTCGTGGTGACCATTGTCCAGATTTGCAAGCATTGCAAAACCTGAACTGGGAAAACTTGTCCCCAGTTTCTGTATCTTGCTCTTGATATGAATAAAGCTCTGGTTATCAAAAAAGAAAAAAAAACTTTTCACACTGGTCTGCCTCGCGATGCCTGTGCTTTCCATTCTAAAATATTTTGAGTTTTGTTGCTTTCCATCCTAATAAGGGAAATTATATTAACTTAAGGCAACACAGTGCAGAGGCAATATATTGTATAGTGTGATAGCGGTGACTAGAACCTAATAACACATGATCGATTATCTTGTCAGCAAAAGGGACACACATTAGGCTGAGATGATACAGGCCCCGCACATGGTAAAGATATGCATTAAAGAAAAACAACAACAACATGAGCTAAGAGTGAAGATCGACGGGCCGGCTATCGAAGGATCGCCGAAAGGGCCTCGCTGCAATAGCTAAGGTTGGTCGAAGGGTGTAGCACATGCGTGAAGAAGCATCGTCAATGAAAATTGATATGGTTATAGTTCATTCGAACGCATGTGGCATGCAGAAAGACCGCCACAGGATGGCAGATCACCTAGAGCCAGACTTGTTGGATCCGAGTCGTATCGATGGAACACCCATAGCGGTCGCGAACCATGAGACAACGATTAGTGGCCTGTTACTATCGAGGACATCGTTGATGCAGATACCGATGAGGAAGATAAAGCTCACTACACTTGTCGTTGGCGTGAAGGAGCAAAACATCGGTGGAGTGTGGAGGTGAGGGCACCGCGTCCGTGTTGTGAACCCCATCTCGGCGGAGGCAACAACAAAGAAACACACATGGCGGTCTCCCACGGCGGCGCCAAGGACGACGCCGGCTCCGAGGTCCCGAGTGTGCTCCTTGGATGAGGGGGGGGTGGCTCCCGCACCGGCGGCATGGTCGATGGCCCCGAGGACTAGACGGGTAGTAGGCGGCCCGCCAAGATTTGGACTACGCGGGTTGAGGGTGGAAGTGATTGGGTCTACCACCGGCCCGATCGGAGCAGAGGTGGCCTACGAGCTTAGAGGTGGAATAGAGGAGGAAGCCTCATATCCGGAGCAGCGGGCTAGGAAGGCGGCCTTCGGTAACCCAGTGTCCGGTGGTCGTGGTGGAGAATCGGGGCCGGATGGGGCAAAGTGGTGGGGATGTGGACAGGGGCGAAGCCAGGAATCGAGCTCGTCGGGGTCATCGGGGTCGGCCTTCACTAATCTTGTCGGAAATCATTGAAAATTTATATTCTTGCCACTAATCTTGCCGAAAATCGTCGGAGTCGGCCGACCCCAACAACTACCCATAGCTTCGCCCCTGGGTGTGGATGTTGGGGTTGAGTTGGGGGAGGTAACGACGAGGGAGGCAACGATTGGGTCCGGATGCGGGGTCACCATCCGGATCCGGCGGCGATGGACAGGCGATCGGCTCCGGAGGCGTTAGCGATGGTGGATTCGGCGTTGACCAGCCAAGGAAGGAAGTTTTCACCAGCAAGGAAGGGTGGTGGAGGTGAAAGGAGGGAAGGTACAACTACTTTATTGGGTCTCACCTGCTCCAGGACACCGCGAAGAGGAAAAATGTCACTGCCGTTGAGCCGGGACTCAAAGACAGCGATCAAGGCAACCTGGAGGAGGATGAAGCACATGTGGCATGTCGCCAGCTGGGTGATCATCACGAGAAAACTACAGGACTACTACTAAAGCTCAGCGAAAGAGAGAGAGAGAGAGGGGGGGGGGCTTCCCTCTCCTTCTCACCACCGACGAGGCTGCCGAACGGAGGGGAGGAGGGGGGCCGATGGTGGCGGCGGAGGAGGAACCTTAGGCGAGAGCTTTCTTTCTGGTTGGAAGGATAAGTTTTTGTCATCCTAAACTTTTTGAGTTTTGTTGATGGGAGGCCAAGGCGCCCGCCAAGCACCTAGGCGGTCTAATATGGCGAGAGCAAGCTTAGCTTGTAAAAATCGGTAGTGAAAATTGTATTGCACAACATTAACAATACCGGTGCTCAACAAAAAGTGGCACGTGTCATTTAAAATCACCGACCAATTTCTTAATAAATAAAATATGCAGCTCGATCTTCTTCGTATTCTTGAAAAAGTTGATGGAAGCCGTTTGGTACAAATCAAGAGTTTTTATAGTAGAATGTGAGGTGAAAAAAAGTAGGATCCAATGTGCAAGTGTCGTGAGGCCACAGAGTCCAGATATGTCTTTTCCACTTGGCTGCTGCTGAGATAGTGACGTGCGCTCTCTCCCCGTGTTTGATGTGCGAGGGCGTGCGTCAGTGCGTGCATGTCTCATTGGTTTCAGGAGCCTGCTAAATCTTGGTTCGGTACAGGGATCAAGAGAGCGCAAAAATAAATAAATAAATAAATGGATGACGAATGCTGACCTTATTTTCCCTCACATATATAAAAAAGTTTAGCTGTACTCTACTTCCTTTGTTCCAAATATAACTTGCGAGTAATATAAGGGATTGTAGGTTTCAAATTTTATACTGAAATATAAGATATTCTAGAGATGGTACAAAGTCTGCAATTAAAAATTGGGACAAAGGAAGTAGAGTACAGCTAAACTTTTTTTACTCAATTGCTATTTGTGCATCAGGATACTAAAATCTATGGATGGAGTACATTAATTCCTGGAAGCAAGTTTACTGCATGACTGTTATACAAATTCCATTGGACTAAATACACGGTACTGCAAAGAGACACATGAGTGCATCTCAGCAAATTCATATATCCACGATAGTTAAGGAATTTGAATTGTGCTACTCTAAAACTATGCGTCGATATAAACCAGATGACGAGCTAATAATCAACTACAAAATATGATGAACGGTTTCATCTAGGTTGTTTGACCCAGTTGGTTAATTAAAACTCTGTTTGATAAGTCGGGTGAAATTTACTACTCCCTCCGTTCCATTGAAAGTGTCGCTATGGTATACTGTGCCAGTCAAACTTTTTAAACTTTGACTAGATTTCTAGAAAATATTAGTAATATTTGTATCTTTAAATAAGTTGATTATGAAAGTAGATTCAATTATCTATCTGATGATACTAATTATATTCAATAAATATTTATAATTTTTCATATATTTTTGTCAAAGTTAAAAAGGTTTGACTTCTTCGGAAGCGAGAACGACACTTTCAATAGGACAGAGGTAGTATATCATATTGGGGATTTTTCAAGAATCTATGAGTAGGTTACTTTCAAATAAAAATACTATTTAACCTCAGAAAAAAATTTGTGAAAATAAAGAAAAAGTTGGGATACATATATGGATTCTCATTTCATGCAGAGTGAAGCGCTAAAAATATTTTTATTAATAAATAAATATCATAATCTACTTATAATATATATATATAAATAATACTCCCTCCGTCCCATTGAAAGTGTCGCTATCGTATCCGTGCCAGTCAAACTTTTTAAACTTTGACTAAATTTGTAGAAAATATTAGTAATATTTGTATCTCTGAATAAGTTGATTATGAAAGTAGATTCAATTATCTATCTAATGATACTAATTATATTCAATAAATATTTATAATTTTTCATATATTTTTTGTCAAAGTTTAAAAAGTTCGACTTCTTGGGAAGCGAGAACGACACTTTCAATAGGACATAGGTAGTACTATATACTACACTAAAGGAAATAGTCTACGCATACAACATATATACATAATGACACAAGTAGCTATATATTCATCACTCCAATACCTATACTAGCTTATTCGTGAATCAATATGGCGATGCAGTTGTCCAAAACAAAAACAATGGTTGATGTACCATAAACTATAGAAAAATGTGAAAACAGACAGAAATAGGAATTATGTATATGACCTCAACTGTTGCAGTGGTCATTATATATATCCGAATGTGCTAGCTACAAAAATCACAATTTTTGGAACAAAAAATCACATAATTTTTGGACAGATAGCTATAGATGTCGTCTCATCAAAAATAGGGGAAGAGGGACACATGATTGATATTGTCTGTCGTTCTCTCCCCATATCAGATTTAGCCTTTTTTCCTCAACCATGCAGTTAAAGGGACAGACAAAAGTCTAAGAAAAATGATAGATGCTACACTAAGAAAAGGCCGAAGATCCATCTACTGTTTGAACAGGAATTTGATTGTGCTCCTGACAAAGATACCATATCATAATACATGCGGCCGGAGGAGAGCAGACTGAGATGTAATGTGGCACTGAACTGATAGGGGGATCTACACAAATAGTTCAGGCAAAAAGAATAATACGTTGGACATTAGAAGAAAACTGTTCTGAACGACAATGTTGTTTTTCCTCCAATGGTTATCTATTGAGTGCTGCGATAATAATCTGGAAAAGATCGACTATCTGTTCTGTCTACATACTATATATATACTCTCACCAGAGAAAGAGACAAGTGAAAGCAAATCTACGTACCCACAGATCCAAACCAGTAATTCTAAAATAACTATGGGAAATGCATCCAGAAGCATCAAAGCATGGGCTACAACAGGTGTTCCCCCAATTGTACTAGCGCCACAACCAATTTAACCCCTTTACGTTTTCGGTTTCTCCTCTCTTTTTTACCCCGAAAGACTCATCTCTTTCTGACTTCTTTTGTTCGGCTTGTTTGTTTCTTCTGGGTTTCTCTGGAGGTACACATTTACTATGACCATTGTAATTTGTAAAGGCGAAATCAGTAGCCACCATATATAATATGATCTTTGTTCACAAGAAGCAATGCATCACTTGAAAGGAAGAACAAGCTGCAACGACGCATGCCAATCACAAGATATAAAACTATAACCATGCAATTTCGAGATCACTTGAATTGAAAGCAGTATATTGAAATGCATTATTACATGATTAGGGTTGTGCCGGGGATGTGGCATATGGATTTTGTTTATGAACTGATACTAAACAATACAGCAGCAATGGAGGAAATTTTTAATCGGTACACCCCTGGCTTTAGGTGCCATTTCGAATCACTTTGTACTCTCCTCATGCATTACCACACCCTTCTCTGCTAAGAAATGGTAACTATATTGACTCGGCAGCAGTACATGAAAAGGACAATCAAACATTCTCGATCGTCTGCCAGTATGCATGATGAGAAGCTAATTAACAATCTAGTGGCTTGGTTATTTTCCTCTGCCAAGCTAGTGACTTGTGGATAATTAAGTAAATAAGGATCAGCAAAGATGCAAGGACGGATCGGAGCAAATAAAACATAGGCAACTCAAGTTAATTGAAAGCTGAATTCAGACAGGAATTAATGGTCGATGAACTAGTTCACATGCAATGGCTAAATGAAACTAAAAAAGGACAAATAAATCTTTTGCGAAATGCAAGAAGAAGCCGCCGAGGAAGGCAATAAGAACACACACTGTGTCCTAGCCTTGTTCCACCAGAGCTAGTAGCACATATTCCAGAGGAAGAACTTCCATCTCGTGGGGCTAGAGACGATGGCACATCAGGATCTGCTGGAGATGAATCAATATTGTGGAGGGGCGACACGAAGAATCACCTTGTAGCTAGAGCAAGCTAGCTCGGGGAAAACTCGATCACGGCATGATGAACGGCGGCGAGGCCGAGGTGTCGGCACCGGACGGCCCACCCGGTGGCGGCGGGCTCCCATCGGACGAGGGCCCGGCCGCCGCTGCGGAAGCTGAAGCCGGCTTCTTGCGCTTCTTCTTCTCGTAGCTGATTCCTCTGGCCCTCGCCTGCGACTCGCGCACCTCGCGCAGGTAGAGCCTGACGGCGCGCGCGCCGAAGGGGTTCATCTCCGGAGTGCCGCCGTTCTCCTCGTAGGCGGCGCGGAGGCGGCCGATGAGCGCGTCGAGGGATCCCCAGGCCTGGCGCAGCGGGCAGGGGCATGGCGCCGGCGGGTTGGGGTGGCCGTAGAAGGGCACACCGGCGTGTGCACCTTGGTCTTGCCGAACTGGTCCATGTACTTGAGGAATTCCAGCACGTGTGCGCCGCTGCAGCGAGACAGCGACAGCGGCGGCCGGTGGTTGCGCAGGTACTGCCCGAACGTGTTCCAGTCCCGCCGCTTCTGTGATTCGTACCGGCTCAGCGAAGGCGACGACGAGCTCGACGGAGACGGGCCACCGCCTCCCGCCGAGGACCCGAGGGCCGCGGCGCCGGAGGAAGACGAGCCGGCCCCCGAAGCGCCGGAGAAGAGGACGGCGGCGGCGGGCCCGAGGAAGAAGCCGTCCTGCGGGGCGCCGCCGTCCGCTGCCGAAGGCTCCTGGCCCGGGATCATGTGATGGTGATGGTGGTGGTGGTGGTGGTGATGGTGATCCATCGTCCTAGCTGGGCTCTCTCTCTGCCTGCTGTCATCAGAAACGCAACGCAACCGACAAGGAAGGAACATCATTTCTTGCCCTGATTAGTACATGGCCGACTGATCTGCAATGTACAGCTCAAGAGACGAGAGGAAATTAATCAAGTGAGATCGATGCGTACCGATCCAAAGGCGGTGTAGCGCCGCCTGCTCGATCTCTCTATCTGCAGCAGCGTGTGGCAGTGGTTAGCTAGTAGTACTCTTCATCTCCCTGCTGGTGAACCCATCCAACAACACCACCGCCAATGCTATGCTCAGCAGCAGCTCAGGTGGTCAAGTCATCGTCGGGAGTCAGCATGAAGCTGGAGGGGGATGAACAGTACCGGACGGTGTCACTGCTGAAAGAGGATATGGGAGGTGGAGGAGATAGGTTTTCAGCCTTTTAGTTAGGCAAGCAGGCATTGGGGACAAGTAATAGGTGTAGGGTAGGGTATAGCTAGCTCTACCTACACACAGAATGAGAGTTATTAGTGAGAGAGAAGGAAAATGAAAGCAAATAAAAACAAGGAACCTCTCGCTATTCTTCCTTTAAAGTCTTAATTTATCCCATCTTTTTTATGCAAGTTATTACTACTATTTATCAAGCAGTCAGGATTTTTGGGTCAGCTGTCAGATTTATACATTTTTTTTTTCGCGAAGAGTCAAATGTATACGGTCCTTCACTAAAGGACTCTTCATAAGTACGATGCCTAGTAATATTTTAAAAAAAATACAGAGTGGGTGAAAATGAAGGGCATGAGGTGATTTGGAAGTTCAAGTGCATTCGGAAATTCGTGCATTCGCCATGCCTTGTTATAAAACAAAGAGTCAGTATATATGTTAACAGGGGGATGTCTTTTTTGGGGGTGCAGGTGCAATTCGTTCCATGCCTTCAACCTGTAGCAGCTGCATATGACATGACTGCACGAAAGGATAATCAGGAGTTATGGCCACTTCTTTCTTTTGTTTTTCCTGTCCAGTTTTGGCCCCCTTTTTTTCCCCCAGTTATATCGTTGCAGCGTTGATGGGATGGTTCTTCCATCGGTGTTGCACGGGCACTGATAGGAAAATGTTTAAAAGGAACAGGCTACTTATGTTACTACTGTAGACGACATGAAATATGGCATATGATGCATACATAGATATTATATTTGTGCATCCCTTGTATGTACACGTATGGTGTCTGACATCCATACTTGTAGCTTTGCTTGAGACACAGACTAGTCAAGATTCAATATAATGTCCACCTGAATCCTCCCATGCATGCATGCCTAAATGCAATTTCTCTTGTTCATTTATTTGCAAATGAAATAGGATGATATCATTTGGTCACAATCTTGATTAAATAATCTAGTGCGTATAATGTTATCCCAAGAAAATGTTTGATAATAAATCGAAAGAACTAAAATATGTATTCTTTTATATAAAACTAACACTAAAGGTTTGGACGCTCACACAAGCATATCGCCGGTTCACCACACCCACCTCTCGCCAGTTCCCCTCTTTCTTTCCTTTTTTTAATCGCAGAAGTCCATGTTGATAGGTCTTGAGATTGAAAAAAATCATTACTGACAATTTGGTGTGGACAGTCATGTTGTCTACCACACTAAATAAATAGCTCAATCAATGAGACACACATGAAATTAAACATGGGTTTTGATCCCCAGGAAAAAGGGGGATATAAAACCAACAAAGCAATGCTCGGTATTGGTACGGAAAATGAACTTGCTACGTTGTACGCTTTTGTTACACTATGGACATATACATACAATCTCAACTATAAGAATGACCCAAAAATTATATGCTTAGTCAAAGTTAAAATTTTAAAACATCAACTACAACGTCTATAAAATAAATTAGCTTACATAGAAAGAGTGTTTAATTATATTGATATTTAGTTTCATAATGAATCTAGAAATATTTGTTGTTAATAATAAAATAAAAAATAGTTTGATTTTAACCAAATCTAGAACCCTTATAATTCTTAGAGGTAGTGGAAGTTCTAGTGCACAGGTCATATCAACATGCAGTAATAGAGAAAACACTCAAAGATATGCCGTGATGGAGCCGATGAAAAAACACTGGCTTCATTATTTTGCAACGTTATATATAAAAAAACACGTCAGTGTTTCACAACGGTCACTGTCTTCTGGAATGGTAGGCCCATATATCGTGGTCATACATTCGTGCATGTGTAGCAATGTACGAGCACAAAATGATCGCCGGTAGGTCTCTCTCTCTCTAGTAAAAAAGTTAGTTACATGTGTGGTAAATATTGCTTTTCGATCACATAGCAGTGGGCATACGTTAGTACTTCCCACGCAGAACTATGAGCACATACAGTACTATTACGTCCTAGTAGTACATAATCTCTCTCTCCGGCTGAACCCTAGTACTCTCTGTCTTCCAAATTATAAGACGTTTTTGACTTTTAGACATCATACTTGACCGTTAGTCTTATTAAAAAAATTTGTTCGTCGTATTAAAAAATTTGTACACATATTGTTTATTTTATTGTGATTTGTTTCATCATTAAACTTATTTTGAAAATGACTTATTTGTTTTTATATTTGCACAAATTTTTTGAATAAAATAAACGATCAAATGTAATTTATAAAATCAAAATTGTCTTAATTATAATTTAGAATGGAGGGAGTAGCTAATTTCTATTCTCATTCTACACAAATCTGCTCGCTCAAACAGTGTAACTCACTACTATGAATCATAAGATCCATGTACATAGAGACATGGGCAGTAAATCGAATGCTGAAAAGTTAATACATGTACATGGCTAGATACTATGGTTGTACAACTCTGTGTCAACCACGTGTAGATTTAGTAATAAAATTGCTAATTAATATTTGTAATATAAGTTATCTTCTCCCACTATTTTAAGAAAAAAGAGATACTGACGACGACAACAACAACAATAATAGAGTACAACAAAGCCACAATTCTGCTCTATAGTAGTGGGCCAAATGTGGCCGTAGACACCAAAAGCGCCATCGAGCCTATGTCACTAGTTAATTACATTCTTAGTCCCGTTCGAGAGATCACAACTGCTCTAGGTAGTACTTAACTTGAAAAGGGCACCAGTGAAGACTGCCGTTGACGTCATTATCCTAATAACAAAAAAGGACCCATCCTAGATGCCGTCACCCGACCATTCGTTCGCTGCCCGTGTGTCCGGCGTCGCCCCGCGTCATGCAATGAGCCTCACTCGCCGGAGGCACCGCATGAGGAGGGGGAGGCGGCGTGAGGATGGCCTCTCCCGCCGAAGCCGCCACAGGAGGAGGGGGAGCCACCGCAAAGAATGCCTCCAACGTGGCGCTAGCGCCGCCGACCCGCCGGATCCGGGAGGCAGCGGAGGAGGATGAAGCCGACAAACCGCCGCAGGAGGAGGAGGAGGAGTGGGGCGCCGGCGCGATGTCGCGTTCACCAGGACTAGGGCCCGCCGGCCCGAGGACCGCACTTGCATCGAGTGCCGCCCAAATCGTAGCGGCTCCTCGCCATGGTGGCGGTGGAGGAGGAGGAGACAGAGGAGGAGGAGGAGAGAGGATGAGAAGGCGGCGCCACACCCTAACCCTAACCTTAACCCTAGGCGGCGGTGCGGCGCGCGAAGAGATGAGTGGCACTACCACGCTGCACCCCCACCTATTTATAGGAGGGTGCGGTAATTAGCCACGGGCCGCTCCGTCGGGCCCGTAGTTGCCCTGTACTGGGCTTGCAAAAACAGTGGCAGGCCCATTGCACGTTAGCTGCAGGCCCTTTTGTCCGCAACTATTTTGCACACATAGTCGCGGATGTTGCCCTGTAGCGCATCGTAGCGGTGGATGCCTCAAGTGACCACAATTGTGGTCAAAGTGGCGTCAACCTCTATAGAGCTTTTTGTAGTAGTGTAGTAGTGTAGAATATATTGTAGTTATGTTTGAATTATACTTTAGTTAGTACTCCTTGTGTACTGAGTTACCTATCATTTTAATTCTGGGCATGAAGATTAAAGAGAAGCGGAAAAGGTTGGTATGCAGGAAACAAGGAGGAGAGAGATAGAGATAATATTGGAAAGAGTGAAATGTGCATTGGGATGTAAGAATGACAACTGAGTTAGCAAAATTGGATGAGGGTATGATGACAAATACTAATATAGGGTAGATGGAGTAATAAATATCTCTGTTATACAATAATCACATATTTTTGCCCACATATTGAATGATAACAATAAAGCATCGTCGAAAAAAGGCAAGAAATCTATTACTCCTAAAACAACTTCAAGTTTGGGTTTCAGTAGAACTTATTTTTGACAAAAATTTTCTATAAATTCTTACAAGTTTGACAACATGAGACTTATATTTTTAGATTTATTATTAGAAATATATCTATATTATATATTTTATGTTTTAAAATTTAACTAAATTTAGAAAATTCCTTGGTCAAAGATAAATTTGCTTATTGAAGTAAGAGTACCATTGATAAGATTGCTCTCAACGTGAGAAAGAGCTGTATCTATCTGTCTTAATCAGCATCACGGGTTGCAAGACACTACACTAATTGATTAGTCCTATATGATTAAAGAGAAAATAAAATTTGCTGTGGTGGAATTACACAACAATCTCGTTACGATTAAAAGTGATGTTAATTATATTTGCAAGTAAGAGTGGTAGTAACTTATGAATAGGCATGACCTGATGGTCGATCGAGTAGGTCATTGTCAGATAGGGCCACACACTCCTAACCACATATATATCAATCAATCGATAATGGAAAGAAAAGCCAAGTGAAGTAGCAGCAGGTTTCCTCTCTTTTTCATCCGGAGGTGGATACATATTCGATAGTGGCACGAGGGTGCGAGCGAGCTATAGCAGCAGGGTCGCAGCCAGGACGGAGGCACGGAGCAATCAGCGGCACTGTTGGGGAGGGTCCCTCGCGAGATGCTCGGATGATATTGCACGTCGGCGACACATCCTAATCAATCAAAAAGTCCTGCCAATCCAGGCCTCGGAACACGATGACATCTCGCTATCTGTATTTGCATCTCTATCGAGAGAGAGAGAGAGAGAGAGAGAGCAGTATGATACAACTTGCACGGTTGCTCTCTAGAGAAAGAAAGCGAAAGGAGATATAGCAAAGCTAAGCTAGATCAAAGATGCATTATGGGCGGCAACGGCAATGTGCCAACGTGGTTCGTCCTCTCCTTCTCAGCTGCCACTTTCTCCTTTCTTTCTTTTCAAGCTGCCTTCCAGTTTGCTCCATACGTATATATGCCTCATGCGTTTGCACCTTTGACAGTTGCATATGTACTTGAATTGCCCCCACACTGCTTACTGAATGTTTGTACTGCTGATGGTAGCTGTACTGTTGTGTGTCACAGTAATTACTTCAAAATCTAGTACCCCTCCGTCCGTCCCACTCAACTATTAGGAATTTTTGTGTTCCTAGGTAGCTTGTCACAAATTCACAATCCCCAAAGTCGGCACTTGAACAAGGTGTGCAAGATGAATGACTCAGTGTCTCAACTAATGGAGCCCTATATTTATGGTACATAGTCCTAAATCTCTTAGGACATCTAGCAAGAGGTAAGCAATCCATCATGCACTACTAGAAGTTCATTTTGTTAGTTTGGTCTATACGTTATAGCGTAATGATGGGCATTTGAGAAACCGCTTCACAAATATGAGCTGCCAGATGCAGGATTGTTGGAAATCTAATTCTAGTCACGGTCACCATCAGACTCGAAACTGATGACAATCGCGTACGGCCCACCACTATCGACAACCGTGATCTATATATCATGGGCGAACTAACGCGGGGTAGTGTCACTATAAGGTTTCCCTACTTGTGCCGCACCACCTCTCTCTCTCTCTCTCCCAACTCCATGACACAATCTCCATGACACATAATCCATGTGATCAAGGAGACTAGGTAAAATTTGTGACTTGAGGATACCAAGATGATCCGGAAGGAACCACTAGTTCTCAAAAATTTATACTCCCTCCGTTTTTAAATTGTTGATGTCATTGATTTTTTTTATAACGCCTATTCAAAATATTTTTTCAAATATGTAAAACTATAAGTCACGTTCAACTTCATTTAGTGATAAAATAAATCATAAAAAAATATTTGATAATTCTTAAACTTTTTTGAATATGACAGACAGTCAAACATAATGAAAAAAGTCAACGGCATCAACAATTTAAGAACGGAGGGAGTACTTGACTGTGGAGGACCTTGACCATTGTTGCCTGTGCTAGTGTTGATTATCTCATGGGCTTTTGCCATTATAACAAACTAAATAAAGAAAGCAACAAATTCTGAGTATAAATATTCCAAGTTACAAATGATTTAACTAGGCCAAATTGAAATGGAAGACACAACAATATCATGTCGTTGCGGCGGGGCGGCCAGGAAACCGTAATTACCATGTGTTGATTGACGGCCGTGGCTGCCGAGCAGCGCGTAGTTGGAATGAAGAAGGGAGTAGTTTGGTTGCATTGGTCGTGGAACGTGGTGCGCAGCAGTGTAGTAGCGTGAAGTGTGAGGCGATGGTGTGGAAAGGAAAGGTGGGATGGACAGATGGAGGACGGTGAGGAGCAGTGGAGTTTGGCGCGCCATAGAATGTCTGTCCAAATAAAGGAAGGCAGCTAAAGTGAGAGACGCAGGCCGGAACTGTTCTTCACGAAAGGAGAGAGAGAGAGAGAGAGAGAGAGAGAGAGAGGGCGTTTGGTGCATCTGGCATGCATGCATATGAATGCTGGCAAGCAGCAGCAGTACTGGAGTTAGCTGCCTGGTGCGAGACATTGGGATCAGCACTGGCTTAAGCTCCCCCTCACCTACTAGCTGACACGGCGGTACTATTAGTTCCTCGAGAGCCGTACACCGGCGACCCCTCCGGGCCTCCTCTCATGCACACAGCATCGTGCAACACATGCATGCAAACAGAGAGCAGCACCATCTCTCTGGTGTGTAGCTAGGCATGCATGCACCTCAACAGTTTATGCCCTGGCCGCTTTGACCGTTTGCCCTCTCTCTCTCTCTCTCTCTCTCTCTGCTTGATCATCGGCGTCCTACGTGGCAGCTGGGCCTAGCCCTTGCTCTTCCGATTCGCGGGTTTGATGATGACTCGAGGGCAGGGTAAAGTACTCTCTGATCTGATCAGCCTATGCGCATCGGCGAATATTTATGTGCAAGCGCTGCACTATTTTGCACGGCTTCACAGTATACCGGGCCGGTCGGTCTCAAAGATACCACCGCGCCCTAGAGAGAGAGAGCCAGTGAGCTACCCTCCTACCTACACTAGACGCATGGTAGTCTAGTAGTACGCTACATTAAGTACTGTACGCACACAGGATGCAATACACAGCTACATATCTGATCCAGATTCTGATTCCCACGAGACGCAGGAATGAGGTAGATGGACCGGTCACGTCGCTCATCGATCGTCAGCTGTTGGAGCACTAGTGGGATTTATTGGATGCATGCACATATATGGTCCGGTCAAAAGGCCGCGGTTTTGGTCGCGACCATGATCAAGCACATTGCATCGCCAGCTCTACCTAGCTAGCGGCTAGTGCTGTATAGTACAGTGGCACGCTCGCATCAGACGCCGCACCAGTACGTCAACGTGTGTGGCGTACATGACAAACGGCAAAGGATCCAAGCCAGCTGCTGCTGCTGCCCGATGGTGTTAAAACCAGGGCCCCCCGGCGCAACAGTGAGCGGCGCTAATAATCATGCGCGAGAGCTGCTGGACTATGGCGCGCGCGCGGGACGAAATTGAACGAATCATGGCGGCATCTTGTAGCCCAGCTATACTAGCTAGTAGATGTAGATCCATCGCTGTGCCCGTCGACCACCTGTAGACGGCCCCACCACCCCCTCCCCCACCGGTGATAGATAGATACGGCGGCAGCGGGGATCCGGCCGGCCGCAGCTCCCACCAGTTGTTGGTCACATCACATGCTTGCCCGCCCGCCACCGTATGAGAGATGGGCTAGCGATCCACCATCAGATTGTTGTCCCCCCACCAGCAACATTTTTTTATACAAAACATACACACCTTACCATTATCTAAAATGTGTGCATCAACATGGCATTTGAAGCCATGGTGGTGAGCAAGCTCCACCACAAGGCTATCTAGTAGCATGCAATTAATTTACCATTGATCGACGACGTAGTAGCAATGAATTGAATGTGCGGTGATCCTACGTACATGGTGGTGGCGCCGATGGAATCTTGAACGATGACCTCCGCTACAGTAGCTGTTGTAAAAGGCACGCACGGTGGCCGGCCGCCGTATACATGCATGCATGATGTAGACTGGTCAGTCTCCGGCCGGCCGGGCGGGCGGCTGTCCGCATGCAAGGCGACGAGGACGACGCCGGCCGGCTGCTGCTTCAATTCAAGTTCCAGCTAGCAGCAGCGCCTCCTCGTGCGACCGCTGCAGGCCTAGCTAGCTGCTGCTGCCTGCCCGACGCATCAACAGTATCGTCGCCGCGCCCCGCCCTAGCTCCGTCGCGGTTTAACTTCAAGGGGATCGGAGTTTCAATAGTGTCCTCCTTTCTCCCAGCACCCAGGCATGGACCCGCCTATCTCTCTATTGCTGTTTATTTCATTCGTCGTTTTCGCTCCTGCATCTATATGCGCCAACCACTGCGAGAGAGAGAGAGAGAGATCACCAATCCTTTGAGCATTTTGTACTACAGTCCGCTAGTTTACTGAGGAAAAGCAAAAGGAGAAAGCCATGCATAAAGGCTCCTGTATCCAAGTACCGAACCGGTATGTGCCTACTGCACGCCAACAATACCAATGCATGGGCAACATGTTTTCCTTTTGAAAACGTTTGAAAGAGAAACATGCTTACCACCATGCCGAAATGAGCAGCTTTAATCAGCGAGGTTTCCATCGCAATACGCAGGCCCGGGAAATGATAGGCGCGGCGCCGGCCGGGAGACAGCAGCAGAGAGCCGGCACGTGAGACGGCGGCCAACGAATTGAACGAACCGGTGTCCCATCACTCCTCCGGATCTGACGGCTCCCAGTCCCAGAAATCAAAGCAGCATACCAGGGCAGAGTCCGTAGTGTACGTGTGCCTGCGTGGATCGCCAAAAGCACATGTAGAGATTAGCACAAGGAACAGAAGCCGGGCAATAATGCAGGCACGAATTAATACCCTCTACTCCCCTGTCCTCTGTCTCTTTCAACACATGCAGCTGCAACGACTCTGCTCTGTCAATAACAGAAACCAGCACTTCCTCAGCAAAACTAACAATAATCATACTGGAGCGCCATCATATGAATCACAAATGGTTCAGAATGACATCGTCACTTTGTCAGTTTGCATGATCTGATCTGTTCAGTTCCGCGTAAATATATCATTAATGCACTCAACACAGTGCTAGTAGGATAAAAAATGGCTCAGAAAGCTTACTTCACTCAACACAGATTAACTAGTAACATACAAGGGTTCAAAAAGATCCAACATAAGACCAGAACAGACCAAAACCACGTTAGCCTGGCTCATTTACAATCTCTCTATCTAAAAGGGCCCAGAACTCAGGTGCTCAAAGTTGGTGCACACGCCTAATACAGATTGCATTAGAAAAAAAAAGAACCCACCATATCAGGCGGTGTTGCTCAAAACTTCAACCAACTCAACTTTCTTCATCTTTGAGTAACCTTTGATTCCTTGAGATTTTGCTAGCTCTCTTAGTTCTGCAACCTTCAAAGAGCTTAGGTCAGAACTTTCTTCAGCACTCTTATCATGTGATTCATCACCATCTGCAATATCTGAATTTTCCAAAGAATGTTCGAGGTACTCCTCATCAGGTTCATCAGTGTCAGATTCATCATCTGAAATAACATCAAAAACATCCAAAGACATATTTTCTGGTGGTATTTCCGAATCAGGTTCATACGGAGAAACTGTGTCAGGTGCATCTGGAACAGCACTCTCATCAAGAGTTGCCTTGGCCTCCTGTGCAACATCAGCGACATTATTAGTGATAGGTTTCACATCTGCACCTTTATCAACACCGATAGCAGGCTGGGATTTTACTCCGGGAACAGGAGATCTGCGCCTGAAATTTGAGGCTGGCCTTTTGAATGATGCAGGAGGTGGCTTCTTCTCTTCTTCCTGAGATTCATTTTTTGAGCCAAAGGCAGCTGTGTTTTGTCTATTTACAGGGTCATTGCTTCTCCGTGTTAGATCAAAATTCTGTTCTTTGTCATCACCACCCTTCCTTCTTTGGTCCACGGAGTGTTTCCTGAGCAACTTAAGAAGAGAATCAACACTACCTCTCTCACCCTGCACTTTTGTAGGTTCAGGCTTCTTGTCTTCCCTGTTTTTACCCCTAGCTCGCAATTGTGCTTGAACCCTTTTAAATAGCTCCACGATCTCCTTCTCTCTTTCCCCTGGAGCTGATGTTGCTTGGGGACGGGAGTTGTTTGCTAAAGAGATTGGTGGTCCATTTTTGTTGAACATGATATCACTGTCAAATTCATCAATGTTCTCAGAATCATCTTTATCTAGGTACGGCTTGCTTTTGCCTCTAGAAGGACCCCCTTTTTGTTGTCGTGATGTATCCGAATTCCTTGGCCTATGGTTGTTGGGACTGGCATTACATACCAAAGACACCCTAATTGGGCCCAAGATAGGTGATGTACTCATGAAACAAGATCCGGAATGGAATCTGCAATCTCCATGTAAGGTTGCCCTGCCTGAAACACCTGAGCAGCAAGAGTGCTGTATATTAGTTATTGCTTTGGAATAAGTTAGATGAACCAGGAAGGAATGAGAAACTTAATAGTCTGCCATACATGATGTGGGATGAAGATAAACCGCCAAAATATGAAGTAACAAAATTACACAAGATTGCATAGGAAACAAGAGCTAACTTGCAACTTAAGATGGAATAGATTGCAGTACACAATCTGGTAGAATGAAGCTAAACCACAAAACTACATGTAATAAAATGAAGCAAGATTGCATGACTAACAAGAATTTTTTTATTTATTTTATCAAACTGTCTGGGTGGCCATGTTTGTACATATCAGCACAGGCATTCATACAAAAATCATTTAAGATATATGGCACAAAAAGGGGGGTAAACGAAATAAAAATTAGAGTGCTAGTATGAGAAGGACAAATTCCTAAACATACCGACATTTACCATTATGGCCCATAATGCAACTCCAAGACAGCTTGATCATCAATAGATGCATAAAACTGGTAAACGAGTATGAGCTGTTAATGAAACCTATCTGTACATGTGCAGCGTATGCACAGTATAGCATCACGAGTGGAGGTTGATGGGATACAGTAGATCTGTGCATACTGATGAATCAACTAACAGACAATCCTAATTAAAGATGAACAGCGTAAAGGCAGCATGATTTGCACCTTATAGCAAGAAGCAGAAATGGCTTTGCTTGGCAATAATACAAGAGATTTGCAACCAGAAGTGAATACCATACAACTTTACTTTTAGAAATAAATTTAATCCATTCCAAACAAACTCATATCAATATGTCAGTCATGTAATGGGCTAGACAACATGTCCATCCAAACAGCTACGAAACCAGAGAGCGTCTAAATAGAAAGATATTACCAGTAAAAAGCAGATCAATTTGTGAGTATACAACCTGTTTCAGGTGTATATAAATAACTGTAAAACTTTGGAGGAAGCATGGGCATGGAATACACACGCAATCAATTTGTGCGTATACAACCTGTTTCAGGTGTATATAAATTTCTGATCCATTTTAGCCTCTAACTGGATCTTGCAATTAAACAAACCAAAGACAGAAAACTGGAATAACTTGGAGTTGACCACTACAGAACATGAGCTGCTAATAAGGCTCTAAAGTTAGAAGTTAAATTATTTATAGCAGAACCGTTACAGTGTGAAAAACATCTCCTGAGTTCTTTAGTTAATGAGGTTAGGCAGGGTTGCACTGCATAGCACAAGAGCAGTCAACAACAACAACACAGGAGAAATCCATTGTCCATATTTTGCTCAATCACATTCCACACCATGCTTAAAATGCAACAATTTCATAGCAAACACTATAATTCCCACAGCAGCCCTGCGGAATTCCCCCGTCCCAACAGTTCCATTCTCCACAATATCCAATTTCTCTTCCCGTGGAGTAAGCTTAGGATTCCTTATATGATTCATGATTCTCAAACGACACAATCGAGAGGCTTCCAGCATGTAGGAACCCACACCACATACCAAACAATCTCTGACTATTCGACTGCCCCCGCATAGATCACATTGCGCCCCCTCATCGCGACAGAAGCGCGCGCGGGGCGGCGGGATTTTACTACGCCTGCATAGCGGACAGCAGGACAAGCGCGTGGCACACAGTTCCAGGACCGCCCAACAACCAGGCCAGCCGATTGCACCGCGGAACCGTGAAACGAAACCCTAGACTGTTCGAATTCGACGGCGCGACAGACGGTACGTGTAGGTATGCAACCATTGACGGGAGGCGAAGGAGATGAGGGAAAAGTACCGTGGTGGTGCAGGAGGGCAGGCGCGGCGGCGCCGGACATGCCTTCGCGGCGGCGGTCCCCCGGAGAGTCCCGACCGGCGGCGGCTGGGGCGGTGGTGAGGCGGCGCCCTGGCTCGGCGCGGAGCGATTTGGTTGTGGCAGCTGATAAGTGAAGCGGAAGAGCCCGAAGAGGAGTGGAGTTTGGGGATTTCGAGGGTTTTGGCCTGGTCGTCGTGCGTCCGGCGCGGAGCCACTCCGCACGCCGAACTCCGGGGACGTGGGCCGATTCGTGTCACTCGCTGCCGCTGCCGTCCTGCCCAAGAAGAAGAAGATACGAGGTACGAGCTGTGCGGATTGGGCTCGCCTGGCGGGCCAGTTTGTTACATGTCTGAACTTTCAGCCCAATTGCTGCGCCTTAAATAGCTTGTTCATGCTGTAGTTCATGGGAACTAAAAAGTCTAATTTTAGAATCTCAACTTATTGTCTCTGCTGTAAGCCTGTAACTGGACAGGTCATGATCATGAGTTGTGCAAATTGTATAAAATATAAGAAATCAATGATGACAAGTAAAAAACATATGTTCGACTGAAATAAAATATACAAGTGATGAATGCATGTAACTCTATCACCTATGTTCTTCTTCCAACCAGGACATGATGAACATATCATGGATTGAAATCCCGGTTGGAATCCGACCGGTTTTCATGGATTTCGAGAATCTAGGTGACCTAGACCGGGACAACCAGGATTTCGGACGAAATCGGACCTGGATATTGTAGCAATCCCGGATTCCGATCCGGTTTCACCGGAATTCTTTCTCGCTACAATCCGGGATTTCAATCCCTAGAACAGATGTCCTTGAGGGAACATATCACTCTGCCACAGGTATGACGTGTGAATTCAAAGAGAAATGAGCACAAAGAAAGAATGAAACACCTAATAAGAGCCGAAAAATGCATATATCTTCCCCAGGAGGGACTTCACAATTCGTATGGATCTCTAGAGCAAAAGAGAATATGCAGTGGACAAAATCCATCGTGATCGTCCCCGTTCGGGAGGAGTATTTAGGAGAGAAATAGTGTTGTCACTTGTCTGTTTGGTGGAGTACTCCTCAGAGCATGTGCATCGGTTGGTGCCACGGGAGAGAGAAATTGGTTAGCCCCAATGCAAACCGATACAGGACAAGGTGCTAAGGTCAAAAAACGAAGCATCGACGCCATTCTTTACCCCGGCAGCCAAGGGCTGGCAGATTACTGAAAATCGAACTCCCTAAGCCTGCTTAGCACCTAATAGGAGGTGCTAACGGATGTAGTTAAAATAGCTAACAGCGATGCTAAAGATAGAGAGTAGTAAAGGGCCCACCTTAACTCCTAAAACCAGGTGCAACCGATGCACATGCTCTTCCATCATCAAAGCATCATCAACTTTTTAGATAACGATCAAATTAATTAAAGAATCTTTTTAGTTTAGAAAGCCAAGGGTAATTTACGAAGTAGTACGTGGCATGCTTAATTTGGTGCGGAAACACGGCTACTTAAGCGCGTGACGGTAAGATCCGTTGAGGTTTAACTTTTAGCGGTTGCATTATTGTTCTTGGTACAGGTGTGTGCAGTAGTGGTGGAAAAATCGCCGCAAGAGATTGATTGGCACGACACGGAGCAACCGACTTGACACTGGAGAATCTTACGTGTACTATAGCAGATTGAAAGGAGCTCGGGTGGCCCGGTTGGGGTCATATCGAACCGGCAAGCAGACATTATCCTGTCCCTGCGCGCTCGCGCCGAAAGCGGCCGGGGTATGGCCCTTTTTTCTTGAGAAGACACCATGCATGCATGCCACGGAGAAGATTGATGAACAGCGGCATCCCACTTGGCCACTCATGTCATTCATTCTCGTTGCTCTCCAGTGCATGGGAGGCTCGCGTCCACAAGCGTGGGCCTGGCCCCGGCACTATAAATCTCGGATTCCTCCAAGTTCACCTCGCAGCTCATCGAGGCCATGGCAAAGCGTAGCCCAGCGTCGTGCGGGTGTGGCTTAACCATCCTCCTCGCCACGCTCTCCGTCACCACCTTGGTCCCACTGCAAACCGAAGTTGCTGCCGGCGTGGAGGTGCTGACGCTCTTTTCGGACTTAATGCAGGCCGTGAGCACTGCCAAGTCCGGGTTCGAGGTGTTCACCGAGAAGCCTTTTACAAGAAGCTGGGCGCGCTGGTGGGCGAAGGCAAAGACAGATATGACTTTTATACTCACAAGATGCAAGAGATTATGGGAGACGGCGGCGGTAATGGCACCGTCGTCCATTACACCAGGACCGCCGGGAAGCTACTCGCGGTGGACGTCACGAACACGTTGTCGTGGACTAGCAGCTGCGACTTCAACGGCCCTGCTGGCCTCTGGTTGGTTTCCTGCAACTCTCCCCTGTGCCGAACGCGATTTTTATGCGCACGCCCTCAGATGCGGCCCCTGCGGGAGGCTGACACGCGTCAGGGCTAACTCCAAATTAGCACTCTCATTATTTGGCTTCGTGGAAGCTTAGTTTCAAATTAAAGATGAAGTGGCACTCGTAGTGGAGCGGGAGCGAAGTATTAAAATAATCTCGGGAAGTGTGTCCGTCAGGAGCGTGAAGTGTCGAAATGCTGCCCTACAAGTTGATGTCCACTGATGCTAAAGCAAAGCCAGTCCATTTAAAGAAGCGGCGCTGGCTTCATTCATGAATCTTCGAGGTTCAGGCAGCTCCGATCATCTTCTCCAATCAGAGCACCGCGAGCAGATCACAGGTTCAAACAAAGCAGAGCTTCCTTCTTACCCAGAGCAGAGGTCGGTTCTCCTCGGTGCTCTAGGGCCGACATCAAGCGACCTAATGAATTCAGATGCAACACCAACCGCCGGAGGGAGCAAGAAGGAACCACCTCGATTCGATATGACGGATTTTCCGATCTTTATTTCTACTGCATCATGCTTTATGAAGTGGCTTCATTCCATACTTCGAACCATGTAGATCTATGGCTGTGGAAGTAGGACGCTGGGAAGATGGATCTACTTATAAGCAGACAACGCAAGCCTGTCGTTAAGGTAAACTGAATTACAACTCAATGGTCACAACAAATTGCGCAGCGATGACACATACCTTAAATTTCAGCGACACAGTTTGCACTCCAGTAATATTCCTCATCTGTCTCACAGAATTACTAGTTTCAGCTAAGAGCCTAAGACCAGAGCAATAAACGACTTTTGTTCTCTTGAAATTCATTTATACTTTCCCTCCAATTGTAATATGGCCATTAGTAAGGATAATATTGTCAAAATAATATGATTATAATACAAAAATTCATCATCAGTCAATTTTTACTTGAATTTGTTATAAAATATTTATTTTAAATTTGATTGATCATCATCATTATTATTGTAGTCAAGTTTTAGTTTATTTAACACAAGTTTGTATGATAAAAAATATTAATTTTTTAATGCAATTACTAAACTACCCTTAAACTAATGGCCACTAGTACAATGTCCGTGCTAACGCCACGACGATAAATAGCAATAATACGATAATCCAACATAATAAGATTTATGAATAAATTTAATTCATCCAAAAACATAAATAAATAGTCATTACATTGTTTAATATATATAAATTATGGTACACACTCGTTAGTTAATTCTCAAAAAGGAGTGTTGTATCTATTTGGTGGGTGACTCTCTAGCTGATGATTGTCTTGTACAATTGTCCTGTACAAATTATTCATTCAACTGCCCAACTAAATAGCAATAAAAGTGTTACACACATTAATTAGCATATTGAAACCAACAGAAGCAAACAACAATCAGCATGAATAATATTTCTATACTTGCTGACTTGCTGATTGAGGAACAGGAGATTAGTAGGTTACCGTTCCATCGGATACCTCATAAACCTTGGACTAATTTAATTTTAAAGAACTTTTACAAAATGTATCAAAGAAAGTTTAAAAATTAATAACTGAATAGCAAATGACAAGAAAAGAACCGATGATGCACTGGGTTTGGCTAGCAGCCCAAGCACAAAGCTAACTTAACATGTTATTTCAGAACCGATCGAATTGGTTGCATCCTTCAGTAGTATATCCTCCACGCATAAATCAAATAATGATGACCAGGTAGAAGGCCTGATTGCGATGTAAAATACAAACAAAACAATAATTCCAGTTGGTTTTAAGCATTTCAACATTAACTAAAATCAGTATACACTATTTAATAGTGATGTGCATTCACAACTTTGTACATTCATATCAAACACTAATGTATTTCACAATTGTCGTCTGAAACAAAGACATGAGATTGACACCGGGATCGGCATGTGAGAGACCACCCTACATGGCAAGGGGTCTAAATGTTGCGCCCACCATCAATCATGACCAAATACAATACCGCAACTCCTCCATGCTTGCAGTTAATCATAATATGCTGGAAAAAAAATTAGAACATGCAAGATAAATTAGATTACCTTCAAGGCTTCAACTCGACGAAGAAGATAATGACATCAATTGCTTTAGATGGGCTACCAATACGGGTGTCTTCAATTCGCGAGTAGGACCTAGATGGCGATGGATTGGAGCCTCGATTCGGTGGCTTCGGACCGAGGTGCTCGATCCCCAAAACCAATTACGACAGGAAGGTGCCGGCGTCGAGGACGAAGGCCGGCTTTGAGGAGATCGCGTTCTAGTGCCCCGCTCGTAATGTGGTCACGTCGATTTAGTGGGCAAACGAGCGACCGGCGGATTCGGTGCATGTGAGCGGGCAAGGAGAGGGCGGCGAAGCGGGAGCCGACCAGCGGGCGGAGGAGATGGCGGCGGCGTGGGCGCCGACCAATAGGCGGAGGAGATGCGGCGCGGGTGCGGACCAGCTGGCGGAGGATATGGCGACACCGTGCGGAGGGAGGAGACACCGGCGGTGACGCAAACGGGCGGCGGTTGGTGTGTTATTTTTTTGTTAGACGGTGTCAATGGATTGGGTGGGTTGCGCAGAGGAGGTCATTTGTAGTTGGCTGATCCGATTGTTTTTAGCCTTCGGATGTGATGTAGCATATTATGGACCCTTAGATGTGTAACACTCCCACTCCTGAATTTAAGAGATAAAGATTAATTGAGGAAAAATAATGACCATTA
The DNA here is from genome assembly GCA_031894775.1 of Chloris gayana. NCBI lineage: Eukaryota > Viridiplantae > Streptophyta > Magnoliopsida > Poales > Poaceae > Chloris > Chloris gayana. The sequence goes on along the minus strand of JAUNZO010004234.1, from coordinate 3,222,346 downwards.
TTTTGGACCTGAAAACATCTCTTGTAATACCAGACTGACTCAATACTATTCCTTCGTATTTTAACTTGTGCGTGTAGAAATCGAGAGGACCCTTCAACTGCAGCAAGCACGTTGTCGTCATTTTGTCATCAGCCACCAATAATCTCCGCCGCTCTTGGTATTTGCACTGGACTGCTATCCGATTCATCGTACAAGGGCAACCTGCGCAGGAGTGAACAATTTGTTGTCAGCAAGCGAGTTACTCCCTCCGTCCTATTGAAAGTATCGCTATGGTATTCGTGTCGGTTAAACTTTCTAATTTTGACTAGATTTGTAGAAAAATATTAATAATATTTATATCTTTAAATAAGTTGATTATGAAAGTAGATGTAATTGTCTATCTAATGATACTAATTATAGTCAATAAATATTTATAATTTTTTATATATTTTTGGTCAAAATTAAAAAAGTTTGACTTTTTCAAAAGTGAGAACGACACTTTCAATGAAACAGATGGAGTAGATCTGGTCCAGCCTTTTGTCTAGCGTCAGGCCGAGAGAGTGCAGTATCTGCTGCCATTCGTACATATTCAAGACGACACCACCAAGAAGTTTTCTATCCGGTAGAGGGAATCACATTCAGGGTGTGTTCGTTTGCTTAGAGTCTAAATTTTATAGCTGTCACATAAAAAAGAATCTTACTATTTAAGAGTAGTAAATAAAGTTTAATTATAAAATAAATTACAGGTCTCTAGACTAATTTTAGAGACGAATCTAATGAGGTTAATTAAGTCGTGATTAAAAGACGATTATCTGTAGCACCACTTTAGTAAAAGCTAAATTAATTAAGCTCATTAGATTCATCTCGAAAATTAGCACCAATATGTCAATAAGATTTTATCATTAAATTGATCGAAATATTTATAAATAGTAAGATTCTCTTTGATGTGACAGATCTTAAATTTTAGAGAGCGAGAAACGAACAGGACCTCAACTGTGTTAAAGAAGCGAAATACTTATACAACCTATACTCTTTGGAGGTCGGATTCGGTACTCGTTTCAGTACTTAGCCGCCCTAACTGGAAAAATTACCCGCTCAAAGCAAACGGAAGAGTAGAAGAGGACTATTGGACGGGTGGAGGTCAAGAGATCACCAAGAACTTCCGGATGAACTAGAGAACTCCCTTCGAGCACGGATTCGAAACCAGCACACAAACAAATGATAGCCAACTGGGTCCAGGTAGACACGAGAATGAAAAAACAAAACTGGATTCCTTCCGCTTGACCGGAGGCGCATCAATGTGAAAGCAAGGAACCGAATGAGGCTCCCCCACCGAGCAAAGCTGAACCTGCAGTTGTGGGCCACCAAATGTCGGAGGGTTTTTTATATGATACGGAGTAAGTCGGAGCCTTTCGTGAACTACTACGCCACGTTGGAACGATTTACTCTGCTAAGGACAAACTGGTTTGCGCTGCCTACTCAGCATCTTGATGAGCACGAATCTCCAACATCATCATCCAACGGCCAGAAACAGGGGCCGCAGCTGCGGGCACCCTCGGTTTAACCTTTCCGCCCCTGTGCCAGCAGAACGCTGCTCGCCCACCGTACTGCGCCGCCGACGACAGCACGACCTGCGATCCAAACAGCACCTCGCTGGCCCGTTATCTGGAGTCTGCCGCCGACCCGCAGCTGGCGGCGCAGACTCCCGTCTGGTACTTGTGTATCAGCATGTCCTCCTCCCCACAAAGCAGGAGAATTCCCGGACGCCATCCTCGGCCTCGGCCGCGGCCCGGCTGGCACGCTGCCGGCGGCGTTCACAACATTCTCCTACCTCATCATCATCAACTACTACTACTATCCACCTCATCAGCAACCCCAAGCACCCGGAGCTCTACTACGTCCGTCTCAAAGCCATACAGGTTGACGGCACCGAGCTCAATCTCGGTCATCCAGGGATCCTCGAGCTCGACCCCGACACGGGCAATGGCGGGGTGTTCATGAGCAGCATCCCCGTCCAGCCGTGGACCTACCTCAACAGAGCTGCCTATCGGAATCTCATCGACAAGTTCAAATTTCTTTTGAGTCCCGCGTCGCCGGTGCCTGGGCTGGAGCCCGATCAGCTGTGCTACATGGACTCGTCTCTCGCGGCCAACACCCCGGTGATGACGATCCCGAAGCTCGCGCTTGTCTTCGACGACGGCGCTGTCATGGAGCTGCACAGGGACAACTACTGGGGCCGGTACTTGAAGTTGCAGTGCCTGACAATCCTGCCTTCGCCGTGGACGACAGGGGAGTCGATGCTGGGAAGCCAGATGCAGTGGGGATGGCGGATGACCTACGACCTTCACAACAGCGTGCTGCGGGCTACGGCTACTCTTGAAGAGACGCCAGCTGCTACTCCTCATTTTGCTCCTCCTCCTACTTCTGCTGCTACTCGCCTGCGCATCCTCCCTCTCCTGTGATCCTTGTGTGCCTGATCATCCGGCCGTCTACTACAATTTGGTCATGCTCGGTCGTATGGCAGCAGGTCCTTGCCGAACTCGCTTCGTTCAAGTGATCTATTAATTAATTGCATGGAATCAACGAATCACTTGTGTATGTTTGATATTTCTTCTCTGTAAGGCAAACTCGGCAGCTCTCCTTGCTGATTGTATGGGATAACATCAAAAGATTATTGTAATTCTGCCTTTGACGTAATTAAAGCTCTTGTGATTTGCCTGCAGAAAAAAGATTCCATGCCAGTCTTTGTTTTTTTTACTCTTTTAAATGTTACAACTCATTACTGTTTGAACTTATTATAAAACTCGATGTGGGTATGCTTTTTTTTCTGAACCCAAACCTTTTTAACTGTCCTTTTACCATACTGTTGCTAGAAACACAATTTATGAAACTTAAGAGCGGAACAAGAAACGATTTGAGCTGGGCAGGTAACAAAGGGCCGCACTGACGGCACTGTCGCTATGTATGGTGGGGGCATGACGCATGACCATTCCCGGCATGTCCGTCCCAGTCCGACGCAGAAGCAATATTTGGCCAACGCCTCAATCCGGATCGCCCGGTTTAATTTGTACCCTACTCTGCAGCCGTCAGCAGAGCAAACGACGGTACATAAGAGCCATGGGTAGGATTACATCCAGCTCGACTTCTATAAAACAGGATTTGGACGGCGGACACACTAGCTACGACAGAGGGAATGACCAAACCAATATTTCTGGAAATAAGGGCTCATCTATGCGCTAAGTGCCCGGTGGTGAAGGGCATATGGGAGCCAAATCTCAAGCCAACAAACTGGGGTGGCCAAATGGTTTGCAATTAAGTGGGTTAGCGCGATCCGAACTTTAAGCCACATTGCTGCCGGGAGAATTGTATTTTTACCACAGTTAAGGGCGGCATTCCTACAATGCTACACTTAAATGCAGCGTCCCAAAAATAACATAACTGAGTGCATTTGTCTCATCCCACCTGCCACTACCCTCACCAAACCGGATTTTCTTTTCTTTTTAATTGAAAAACGTAACTGATATGACCATTATGCCCCTATCTCTTTACAAGAGCCGAAATTGGAGACCACGACGCGCTTGTGTGTTTCGCTTGACATGACCATTATGCCCCTGCCTCATATCTATCTCATTTCGAATTGTTGTGGCTAAGATATATTTTTTTCATGTCATATATGCTGTCTGGAATCACCAACTTATACAAAGGTCATGTCAATTTTTTTGTCACATTTTAAAAAAAGTTTCTATCCGATCAGATTTTTTAAAATTTTTAATTCAAATACTTCGTAATACTGAGAAGAAAAGAAACAAAATTCGTTTTTCTTCAACTAGCCATGGCTGTTGCAATTTTTGCCGCAAGGCGCGTGAGGAAAAAGAAAAACAAATGGTGCAATCGAAACACACAAGCCCGTCGTGGTCTCTAATTTCGGCTCCTACGGCTCCTGTAGAGAGGCAGGGGCACAATGGTCATATCAGTTACATTTTTTAATTAAAAAGAAAAGAAAATCCGGTTTGGTGGGGTAATGGCAGGTGGGATGAGACAAATACACTCAGGTGTGTCATTTTTGGGACGCTGCGTTTAAGTGTAGCATTGTAGAGATGCCGCCCCTTAAGTGTGATAAAAATACAATTCTCCATTGCTGCCTAATCCATAGACGCGAGTATAATTATTCGGGTGTTCCAATTGAATTTGGCCTCACGACGTCACACTGCATGTAGGATTTTACGAAATATAAAAATGACAAAACTATGATGGTTATTTATGTCTATATTTCTCTCTATCTCACCCCTACGCATGCAGGTTGCAGGGTCTGTTTGGCTTCAAGGATTTTCACAAGAAAAAGTAAAAGAATCCATTCCAAAGAAAAGGAGCTAGAGCTGCATTTGGAACGGAGGAATTAGGGTTTCCTTTCCTCTGGAACATTGCAGTCTCTTCCCGATTTCACGGGAATGGAAAAATCTAGTGTGAGCCTTTTTTTTATAACAGATCTAAGTGTGAGCTTTGATTTTCTCTTCCCTCACTCAAGCCCGAGGCAGTATGTGTGGTTAAACTCGAGAACCGAGGGAGATTAGCTATTGCCACAAGCGAAGGTGAGTTTGTGTCCTCACGTGGGGAAGGAGAAAAGAATTATGCACATGGCAGCTAATGGTGTACATTGGGTTGATTTGAAACTTTTTTTTCTTTTCTTTGGATTTAGTCTAGCATGTTTTGAGAAGAATGCATTCAAACCATCTCAAAAAAAAAGGTGAGCTATGAACAATGAGGTTATTAATTTGATTTTTGTTGAATAATGATATTAACTTCAAACTATTTTATTTCTAGTTGCACTGATTTTTGTATTGCTTTTGTTTCTATTCGTATATTCCAAAAAACAAAAGTTTTGTCTGTTTTTATATTCCTACGGTTTTCTCACTTTTCTTATTCCTGTTTTTTATTTTATTCATGTTTTTTTTGTATTCCTTCGTTCTTAATAGACCTGCAAGTTTTCAGAACTTTTCAACAATTTTTAAATTGTATTATTCTTTACAAATAACAATACAAATTATATGCTCGAGCATAAACATGTCAGCCCACAATTATTGTTTTCCTTACATCAAGGGCTTCAACCAGGTCCCTCTACGTTTTCAAGACTAAAGATTGAAGGAGCTCATGAACTTGTAATTTTGTAGCTCATGAATTAGCTCGGTCTAGCTTGGGGTGGGATTCGGATCAGCCTGTTGTTTGGACTGACCCCCTACCTTTTTTTGTAACCAACTTGGTGGATCGCGATAGGGATGATCCTATGTCTAATGAATAAATGAAGTGAGCTTGAAGTCAAAAAAAAAAAAGATTGAAGGAGCTACATAGTGACTCTGTAGAGCCTGCTCGTGTGGCAGATCACTATTGCAAGTTCATAGCGTGACCAAGAATAACGATTTTTGCTGGAACTTTTCTTGAGTCCCAACATCTCTTATAAAAGTGCAGAACATGCTAATGGCTGGGGCCATGTTATCATGCGTCAGTCATTAAAAAGAAAAGAAAGTAGCACAGAACACACATTATATATGTATTATTAGTGAGAGACTGCAGGTATGTGTTCCAATGCTCTAATCCAGAAAGCATGCACACGTAAAAGGTGTCGGCGTGTATTCTAATTTATACTCGACTCTGCTTTTCCATGTATAACGTACATTTATTGGTGCTTACAACCACTACTATCATCACTAGCGTTCAACCGCACATATATGTGAGGAGTTGTGGGGAATTGATAATCGATATGCATCTGGCCGTGTCAGGTAATACGCGTTTAGCATTTGTCAGCACAGACGCAAACAACTCATTGGAGTTTTGCTTCCATCAACAATTTTTATGCTACCATGATTGAGAAATAAGTACTTTGCTTCTCGCTCGTTATTAGTTAGCCCTCCTTTATCTGTTGCTAGGTCTCTGTCACACATATGTAGCAGATATAACAAGCATATTAGGATTTTTTTGAATGAAAGCATTTCCAGGAAATAATGACGAGAGATCTCCAGGAAATACTGACGATGGCATGGATCCGAGCCGGTGGTAGCAGTTGTTGTCGTTTAATCCATGGGAGAGCCCGATCAAAAAAAAAAAATCCAGGGGAGAGCCGAGAGAGGGATCTTGCATGGTAACTGGTGGGATTCAGTTAGCAAGTGAGAAAATGTCGAGCGAGCCGGACCAAGTGGGCTGCGCCGGACGCAGACGCGGCTTCGATACCGTTCTGATGCCGACCAGCAGCAAAAGGGCGTTGTCCCAGTCTGTGAAATAGTCGACGTTGTATTTCGATGCACTCGATCGGCCCTGACCTCTAAGCTACACTTGTTCAATTTTATTCCAAAACTATTCTAAGCGTATCTCCGATCATTCTCTAAATAAGGTTGATAAATCAAAATTTAGGATATGATTAGTAAAAATCACTCTCCAACCGTTCCCTATACAAGGTTCCTAAATTTACCAACTTCCAACCCACAGGCTAAAGGTTGCTACATTTAGCCACCTAATTCTCACTCCCGAAAGGTTATTTAAACTATTTAGGAAACGATTATTGGGAACGGTTAGAATACATGTCTTCTTTTACTCCCAATAGATATAGCAACTCTCTAAAACCAGCTTTTTGGGAGTAAAATTATTAGGAACTGTTGGAGATGCTCTAAGAAACAAATACTTGCAGCTTCTGGACCGTGTAGAAGTCTGTCCAATTAGAGCTGCTCGTCAAAAAAGCAGTTTTGTTTCAAATTCAAATACTCTTTATTGAAGCAAATCGCTAACTGCCTCCGCCTGGAACGCGTTTACGCGCGATCACCACAAGAAGTCCGAGCCTTACGGTGCACTCTCCACGTCTGATTCTCATGCGCACGCTTACTAGATTCTAGACCTTATTATCGGTTGCATCCGATACCCCTTTACATGTATAAATACATCTCTTATGTTCAATACAAAGTGCGGTTCATGGAGACCGCAGAGCGACCATCAGCTCACTTTCGGCAACCACCTTACTGATGCAGGCGATCGCACTGGTCGTGCTACTTTCGCTTCTGGCGCCAGCGTCATCAGCTCAGGTGCCAACACCGGCGCAAAGGATCGCGCAGCCCCACTGCCCTGATAGGTGTGGCAACATCACCGTCCGCTATCCGTTCGGCATCGACGTCCTGATAGGTGTGGATTTTTTGGATGAAATTATGCTGTTGACCGGTTGGAAGGAAGACATTTTGGTCTTGCCTGACAGGTTAACATGAATTTAGATGCCTAAGCTCTGGGTGTTAAGCATTCAGCTGATTAATAGGCTTAACTATTCGGGAAGAACTCGAGTATATTGGCAACTAATTTTGTTAGTCTAGATATTGGTTCTTTGTGGAATTTCGCTAAGCGGAATGTGAATTTAAACCTCTTCGAGCAGTCTTACGTTAGAACCCGGTGTGAATCACCAGGGATGTGAGATCTGTGACCGGCCTAAAAATGTGTTCTTGGCAGGAACTGCTGAGAAATATTCAATTGGTGACCAAGATTGCTGAGGAGTTCTTAGGAACGAGTATAGACTCTTTTTGAAAGATTCTTGCATTATTTATGGTATCTCACATGATACAAGAGTCGGCTACACCTAATTAGGTGCACCTGACCGGTGCACCACATTCAAGAGCGGTCTGGATAATCGCAGAAGATAGATAATACTATCTCTGTCCCAATGAAAGTGTCATTCTCGCTTTCAAGAAGTCAAACTTTTTCAACTTTGACCAAGAATATATGAAAAATTATAAATATTTATTGAATATAATTAATATCATTAGGTAGATAACTGAATCTACTTTCATAATCAACTTATTTAGAGATACAAATACTACTAATATTTTCTACAAATCTAGTCAAAGTTTAGAAAGTTTGGTAGCACGCATACTATAGCGACACTTTCAATGGGACGGAGGGAGTAATGAAGATTCAACAAGTGAACTCTTACATTATTTGAAGACATTCAAATGACATAAGAGTCGGGGGCTATACACAATGCGGTGCACCTGACCGGTGGACCACGCGGAATATTAGTTTAATTTTTCACACCTAATTAGGTGGTATGGTGAATAAAGTATAATTTTGTTTGGCTTTTTGAAAGCCATATTACAAGAGAAGATATTCTAGAAGATGTAGTTCTTTTAATTTCGCACTGGAATTAGACCAACATGCGAAGGACTGATCGGTCGTATTCAAGGCAAAATCAAAAAATATTCGGGGCTCCTTTCGAGTACTTACCCTAGGGTATACGCTACTCGGAAGAATGAATATCAGAGACATGGTGACATATTGAAGACATATGAATAGTCGGGAAGGCCCATGGAGTGGGGCCGGACCGATTCGAGTATCTAGAAGATTCCAAATACTGGTATGGAAACACGGACGGATGAGAAGACCTACTCATGCGGCGTATTCCCCAAAAAAGTACAAGACCGATCAAGTAGGACTCTAAATCAATAAGGAAGCTTAGAGATATAATTTCTATTTATAAAATCGTATAACCGACTAGGACTCTGTATGTAAATTCTGCCTCTCCGGATATATAAGGTGGAGGCAGGGACCCTCGAAAACGAATACGCTCATAGCAATCCGCTAACGGCAATACAATTCATACATGACATATGGTATTACTCTCGATTAAGGGGTCTAAGCCTATCTAAAATCTCTGTGAGTTCTTGTGTTGCATCATCGAGTTCCTAATTTGTGAGGAGTAGTATAGTTTACTGCCGAGGAAAACCCTCAACAAACATAACTTCGCTACGTTTTTTTGAAAAGAATATATTTAAAATGATTATTTAAAAAAATCAGAGCGTAGTGGGAGGATGTTAGTGTGCTCGACGTAAAGCGTGAGCGTGACCAGTCGTGCTTGTGTTCGGATCCTTTAGTGCCACTAAAATTTAGTAGCAAAACTTAAATGGTACTAAAATTTAATAGGGACGTTCAGATCCAGACACTAAAAATTAGCATAAATATAAAAAATTATTTTATTTTTTGAATGAAAAATAGAGATATTATTTCTTAGATAAAATATTTACATACGTAATAACTATTTACATTTATGATTTGAGACACTTTTAGTATCTTTTAGTGCCTCTTGCGGCACTAAAGTTTTGAGACCACTAAAGATCTTTAGCACTAAACTTTAATGTCCTGTTCTGAAGCTAAAAAGGCCTTTTAGTGGGTGTATACCAAGCACGATCCGAACGTTAAGCCACATTGCTGCCTAGTCGAGCATAAATTCGGGTGTTCCAATTGAATTTGGCTGACGATTCCTAGTCCAAAGCTGTTCTGCTGACGATGCCAAGATAATGTATAGGTGCCGGCGTGTATTTTAATTTATATTCGACTAATGTTTTACATATATAATACTTACAACCACTACTATCATCACTATCGTTCAACCGAACATTTTGGGAGTTGTCGGGAATTGATAATTGATATGCATCTCGCCGTGTCCATATGGAGCGCGTGAATAAATATTCTTGATGGAGACGGTGGAGCGACCATCAGCTCACTTATTACGGGACGAGCAGTACATGCTGAAGCGTCGAAGCTGAGCAGGAACAAGAAAACACAATGTCAGAATCGGCGATCGCACTAGTCGTGCTAGTTTCGCTTCTGGCGCCGGCGTCATCAGCTCAGGTGCCAACACCACCGGCGCCAAGGATCGCGCAGCCTGGCTGCCGCGACAGGTGTGGTAACATCACCGTCCCCTATCCGTTCGGCATCGGCGCCGGCTGTTACCGCGACGACGGCGTATGGGCATTCGAGGTCATCTGCAAGGACGACACCCTCTACTCCTCTCCCCGCCTCAGAGTTTTCCGCTACAATTACAACTACCAGCTCATCGGTCTGTCCCTCGATACCAGCGAGGTTCAGACCTACCACAACGCCACGCGCATGTGCTCCAACGACACAGGGAGCTGGGCGTACATGGCCCTTTTCGGAGGCCCCTACTTGTTCTCTCCAACGAAGAACCGCCTCTTCGTGCTCGGCTGCCCCAAGCCCAACAACCACGGTTACTTAGTCGACGCGGCAGGCTACTATGCCAGCGGCTGCACGTCCGTGTGCCGGCCGTCGCGGGACCCCATTCCGGAGAAGTGCAACGGCGTGGGGTGCTGCCAGAGCGAGATACCACCCGGCGCCAACTTCTTTCAGCCGAACCTGATCGGCTTCGAGCAGCAAGAGAGGCCGGCCTTAAGCTCGACCCCAGCCTTCACCACCGTTCAAACGCCGTGCCACTACTTGTTACTTGTGGAGGCCGACTGGTTCAACCCCGCATACAAGAAGGGCACGTTCCAAAATCGCACCGACGACTTCGCCGTGCCTGTCGTGCTAGACTGGGCCGTCAGAAATTCCCCAAACTGCAGCGCCGCCAAGCGCAACATGACGGACTATGCGTGCCGGAGCGCTAACAGCGAGTGCGTCAACTCCACCAACGGCGCCGGCTACCGTTGCAACTGCTCCCCGGGGTACGAGGGCAACCCGTACCTCGACGATGGATGCACAGGTACACATCTTACTATCTCGACTAGTTTTCCTCTGTTCCGGTAGTGGTTTCATCTTCATTTGTCAGGATCAAATATGATAACGATAAGAGATTGCTTTGTAAATGCAAGACATTGACGAGTGCAAGCGCCGAGATGAATATCCATGCTTCGGAGATTGCACAAATGAGCCAGGAGGATACAGTTGCAATTGTCCTCCGGGGAAAAGTGGGGACCCACGTATCAAGGACGGTTGCCGGGAGGCCCAGGACAAAGACAAGTTCACATTAGTTCTCAAAGTGATCACAGGTATACAAATCATCATTCAATTAGTTTTTTTTTTTTACCTAAGTTCAGTAGGAGAGGCTCCTGCCTGTTTTTTATATACATGAAAGGTTAAAAAAAAGAGTAATTTACACGCCCTCAGACAAAAAAAAAGACACCTACTGCATTTGTTTAGGATTAAGTTACATTACAGCAATTTGGTGTTTGGTTTAGCTCGTAGAGCCACCAATGCCATTTCCTGCTTAAACTGAACTTTCTATCTATCCAGCTACAAAGTGTTGCTGTCAAAAAATTATACTGTTGCGATGCCACTGTATGGACTAGCGGCCTACAATCTATCAAAACCTCATGAAAAAATTTGGAATTCCTTGCTTTGCCATCATTGAATTAGTTCGTCCATGATTTCAGCAATTTCCCACAATGCTTATTTCAGGAGTCACCGTTGGAGTGTTCTTCTCAGTATTCATGTGCTTCTGGCTCTACTTGGGGCTCCAGAAGAGAAAATTCATCAAGGCGAAGCAGAGTTTTTTCGAGCAAAATGGGGGCGTGCTCCTGCAGCAAAAGATGCGTGCCTTCAATAGCGCTAGTGCGGGAGCAGGAGGGTTCAAGATTTTCTCCATGGAAGAGCTTGAGAAGGCGACCAACAACTTCGCCACTGACCGTATTCTTGGCCGTGGCGGGCACGGCATCGTCTACAAGGGTATCCTCCAGGACAAGACGGTGGTGGCTATCAAAAAGTCTAAGATGATGGAGAAGGCAGAGACCAAAGAATTCGCGAGAGAGGTGTTCATCCTCTCCCAAATAAACCATAGGAACGTCGTCAAGCTGCTTGGTTGCTGCTTCGAAGTGGAAGTGCCCATGTTGGTCTACGAGTTTGTCTCAAACGGCACTCTCTATCATTTCATCCACGGCAAGGACCTCCAAGCTGACATTACCCTTGATACCCGTCTTCGGATTGCGGCAGAATCCGCGGAGGCACTTGCATACATGCACTCCTCTGCTTCGCCGCCAATACTACATGGAGATGTCAAAACAGCGAATATTCTACTTGATGACAAGCTCACCGTCAAAGTTTCAGATTTCGGGACATCAAAACTTGCACCAACAGACGAGGTCGAGATTGCAACATTGGTTCAGGGTACTTGTGGGTACCTAGATCCTGAATACCTTATGACATGCCAGCTAACTGATAAGAGTGACGTGTATAGCTTTGGTGTTGTCTTACTAGAGCTTCTAACCAAGAAGAAGGCTCTCTATTTTGAGGGGGTAGAGGAAGACAGATGCCTTGTATCATGCTTCATGACTGCAACAAAGGCTGGCAGGTTTGAAGAGCTTTTGGACAGGCAGGTAAGAGACGAGATAACAACCAAGGTGTTGATAGAAATTGCTCACCTTGTGATGCTATGCCTCAGCATGAGCGGAGAGGAACGACCAACAATGAAGAAGGTTGCCGAGAGGCTAGAGATGCTAAGGAGACACCAGCAGCACCCGTGGATTCAAGCTCATGGTGATGCAGAGGAGAGGCAAAACTTGCTTGGAATGGAAGAGCAGAATCTTCCTTACATGTTCAAACAAGATATCATTGATCTTGAAGACGGCAGCACATACACTTTTAATGTGTGTAGATCATAATATTTGTGCTATTGTTTTGGCAAATCAATTATAGTTTTTGAATGTAATACGTAAAAAGCGCACGCTCAAGGTAATAAAAGATGTTATTGATTTTCCTGCTAATTTCTTTTTTTTTGGCATGCCTGTCTGTTTTTTTTTATTTCTCTTTGCAATGTTACTACTCATATTATTGCCTGAACTTCAGTAAAACTAGATAAGGGTATGTCTCTTTTTGAAACCGAAACTTTTTTATTTGTTATTTTCTTTCTTTTGATTGAACAGGAGGGGTGCAAGAAACGAATTAGTACATGGGATTGAAGCTGAGCGCTGATAACGAGGGACCCACTGTCTCTCTACTCGTTATGTATGGTCGGAAGCACGGTCATCCCGGGCTTATCTGTCCTACTCCGATGCACTGCATGGAGAAATCGTTCCGGAAGCAATTTCTGTTGGCCATCTTCTCAATCCGGCCTGCACTGGCTTCATATACCTCTGGCAATCGAATCGGTAGATAATAGCACGGGACAGTACGAAAGCTTAGCTTTGCCAAGTGAATTTGTCATGCAGTAATGTCTTTCCAAAATCTTTATCCCCCGTTTCCTACCTTGCTTTTGCTGCTCAAGGAATGCCTTTCCAACAATCTATCTTTCACGCACAGAATGTTAATATCTCTAGAGACAAACTTCCTATCTACAACTTGCAGCCAAATTTCCTCATCTACCAAAAAGGTTGGCATGTTTGGCTGTCATCTCTGCTGGAAGGCGTTTGAAATTCATATACTCCAGTTGAATAAATCAAGTGGTTCGGTCTCAAAGAAATAATTGAGAGCTCGATGACGAGAAGGTAGTTGCATCATGAGCTGATTCATGGTCAAAGTAGAACAAGACAGGTTATCCACGCAGATTACCAAAGGTCACACTCGCAAAATAAAACAGAGAAAGACAAGGCAAAGAAAACGAATAATCCTCGACTGTGTTTTCATGTAACAGTACCCCACCCGGAAGACTTCCGTGAATTTGTTACTGTCAGAGAGCAATGCAAGAATGACTCAATTATTATTGGCAAGAGAGAAAAGTCCAGGAAGCCTCATATACTTCACATGGCAAGTTGGCAACAGTGAGTCCGATGAGTTGATGAAGGTTGCTCCGGTGAGGAGAGAAGACTATTGAAGGTTGATCCGACGAGTTGTGGATTGTTGGCAGTTTAGTTGAGGTTGAGAAAGCAATGTTGTTGTGTTGTCGATGAATTTCAGTTGAAATCTGACAGTATAGGATGATAGTGGGGAAAAAGCCCGTCCATGCAGTTGTTGCGGACGCCAACAGTGGCTTGGTTGTTATTTTGCATTTTCTTTTTTAATCACTTGTAGTACAAATTAGTTTGTAATTCTTTTTTTCTATCTTAATGAATGACAATGCTCCTGCTATTTTGTTTAAAAAAAACTTCACATGGCAACAGGCACGGGCCAGACTAAAAAGATAGGACACGAAGCGAACAGGGCGAGGGCGGCGACTATGGTAGCAGGCATCGTCGGCGGCAAGCGAGGGTGGCGTCGAGGGCAGCGGGCTTCGACAGCAACAACAGTCGGCACCCACGAGCTCCCCCGCCGCTCGCGACCTTCCCGGCTCTGGCCAATCTCCCCTGTCGCCGTTCATGAGATCTTGGGGCCGCCGCACCCGTTTCCCCACCCCCCACCGGCCGAGCTTTCGATCGGCTAGCGAGCGCAGAGCGGCTCGAGGCGGTATCCCCCACATCGCTATCCAATTTTCGGCCTTCCGTTGGAGATCGTCATTTTTGGATTCCTCCCCTTCGGTCCTGTAACTACCGATTCACCTATTTGAGTGTACAATTTGAGTTTCCACCGTTAGAGATAGCCTTAGAAGGCTGCCTGAAAGCAAAGCAGGAGCACTCATTTGAGAATTGAGAGCTTTTTTGTTCCCTAAAAAAATGGAAAAGACTATAGATCCAACCCAATTGTACAACCAGTGTGTTCAACCAAGACACAAGTGGTGTTTTTAGGCCCATTTACTGTGATATCTTTTATATTGGTTGGACGGTGGTTAGACAATCGAGTTGGACATATAGCAGTACTAAAAAAAATGTAAAGCTTGCTAGCGTGGACACGACACCGAGATAGTTGCATAATGGTAGATTAATGTCTAAAAAAAGATCATGAGCTGATTCATGGTCAACCTAAAGTAAGGCACAACTCTAGATTATGCCAAAAGACATTTTCTTTAATTATTTAGCAAAGCAGTTTATCACTATACCACGGTTTAATATTAACAACCTACCATTGGTCAGTAAAGGCGTCTTTACCAACTTACAGTCGGTCGCTAAAGACTCTCACCGATCCTCCACGTCAGTCGGTGTAAGTGGTGTCAGTAAAACTTTTACCGGCCCACCAGGTTTTTAACGACCAACAGTCAGCCGCTGATGAGAAAGAAATACCGACCGTCCAACCGTCTAATGGTATAAATTAATATAATACTATCACATAAGCACATTATTACCATAATCCACATTATTACCATCATTCAAATAATTAACCATTGACATTAATCCAGAAATAATAATTTCATCCAACAATCACATTGCAGTGCTTAGAATTAACACACAATAAAATTTGTGGCACTAAATATGTCATTAATATCCAATAATTTAGTTCAAACTTCAATTGAGTCATCACAACATAACACAACAGAGACCTTGTTCACAACACATCAGTGCTCATGATTGTTTGTAGCACCCAGATTCTACTATAAAAGTACAACAACCATGTTTCATCGAGACAATATTTTCTACACATCCATCACATGCATAGCATTCGCATGTTCTCATAAGAACAGTTACTACAAAAGCATCTACTCAAAGCAACTTTCCTAAAACAAAAGGCCTCGCCAGCTGCATTGTAACCTCACAAAATGGTCCAAGTCATCAGATTGCTATCAACAGTTCAGTATCAGTATGTAGTGATCAGTGCCCAACCCTTCCTCCAAGAAAGTATGACGAAGCATTCAATGTGGAAACAGACCCCAAAAAATTCTTGGATGGCTGCAAAAAGAATCTGGTTTGAGATAACTATATTGTAATAAAATACAAGCTCACTAGCTACTAATTAGTATGGCACTTTCGTGACCCAACTATCAGCTAACTACTTAGTGGGTTTTAGTATCAAATACATGAGGCTAGAGGTGGTGTTGATGGATTCATATTTATCTTCACCTGCATATGTAAGAATAATTAGAAAACAACGAGCACTCTTCCCCTGCTGGTCGGGGGGGTTGCGTCTTGGCCCTGGTCGGTGAGGCGTGGGGTGGGGGATACGACTGGCGACGGCTTGATTTGCTGCGGGGAGGCGACGGACGACGGCCTAATGCACGGCAGGGAGGCGAGGAGCGGCGGCCTACTGCTCGGCAGGGACGCTACGCGCGACGGTGGGGAGGCGACGGGCGGCGGACTCCTACGTGACGGGGAGGAGACGGACCGGGGACTCCTATGCGGTGGGGACAGGATGGGTGGGGCGGCCTCCTGTGCACAAGGGGATAAGCGGGCGCGTGAGAGAAGTGTACGCGTGAGTGAGGGGAGGGGAGGCGAGGGTGTTTTCCGTCAAAATTTTGGTGCTCGGTCTACGCAATTTGGGTAGGCGGCGGGGATAAGTGAAAATCTGCGCGCGTATGGTGCGAATTAGAGTAGGTTCCGCTCTTTTGTTTGAGGAGTCGTTTTCCCGACTGCCGGATGTAATTCATGATATTTATCGACCAACCGTCCAACGGTATAGACTATGACATTTATCGACTCACCGTTCATCGGTGATCCTAAAATTAGCGACCAACCATCCGTGGGTGGTATTTAGTGACCGACCCTCCGTGGTTATTATAAGTCGGTAAAAGTCAACCGTGATAGATTGTATGGCCGTTTTGGTTTATTCTCGTTACAAAAGTGAAAACGGATTAGTGTTTATGGTCGTTTTGGTTTCAAACCATCTCGCAAGGTTGTTATAAAAAAAAACTATTTGGTAAGGCTTATTAGGGTATAGTCAAGAGAAATGGAAGGGGAAATCTACCCTAAGGCCAGTGATTCAACAGATAACCACACGACACACTTATAAATCAAAAGAAAATGGAGAAACCGAGGGCAAAGAAAAACTATCCTCAACTCCGTTTCACATTGAAACTCATATAAGGCATCGGTGTCTCTTTATTATTTGGTTTCACATAACACTACCCACTGGGAAGACTTGCATGAATTAGTCAATGATAGAGAGAAGGAAGGAAAAGTCGAGGAAGCTTCATATACTTACTTCACATGGCAACACACACGAGCCACTTTTAGAGCATGATGAGCCGGACCAAGCGGGTCGCACAAGTGGACGCAGGTGCTTCGGTTCCAGTCCCGATGCCGACCTCCAAAACCAAAACCAAAACCAAAACCGAAACCAAAACCGCTGCTGCGCCCTCCAGCTAAGTCAACTAGTCAAGTCTACCGACCAATCAGAGCTCTGCTGCAGCACGTCAAAAGGAGGAACTTGTCTAGGAAGGGCGAGTATACACATGCATCTTCTTTTGATCGAGAAAATCCGAGTCACCATCATCTCAATTATTACTGCGGGACTGCGGGGGTACATATCAGAGTCACTGGCCGCCGTCTGAGCTGCAGCGGAGCAACAAATTAGTTAGTAGAGACCATGCCAGAAATGGCACCCACCTTAGTGGTCGTGCTACTCTCTCTTGTGGCGCGGGCGGCTTCAGCTCAGATGCCGCCAAAGGTTGCGCGGCCCGGCTGCCGCGACAGGTGCGGCAACATTTCCGTTCCCTACCCATTCGGCATCGGCGCCGGTTGTTACCGCGACGACGGCAAGCAGGGCTTCGAGCTCATCTGCATCGACACCCCTACTCCCCTCCCCGTCTCAGCACAAAACGCAACGACCACCAGCTTACCGGCCTGTCCCTCGCTGGCGGCGAGGTTCGGGCCTACCACAAAGCAACGCGGCAGTGCTACAACTCCACGGGAGGGTATGTTGAAGGGAACAGCGGCACGTACATATCCCTCGTCGGCACAAGCTACTTCTTCTCTGCGGCCAAGAACCGCCTCGTGGCGCTCGGCTGCCCCAACCTCGGCTACTTCGTCGACGGGGACGGCTACTATGTCAGCGGTTGCACGTCCGTGTGCCGGCCATCGCGGAACGCCATTCCGGGCAAGTGCAGCGGCGTGGGATGCTGCCAGAGCGAGATACCAGTGGCCGTCTACTTCTTCGAGCCGTACCAGCTCAACTACCTGGACACGCCTCAACGGAACTCGCCCTTCTCCAGCAACGTAACGGCGTGCCATTACGTGTTCCTTGTGGACGCGAACTGGTTCAACCTCGAGTACAGCGACCGCGCCTACTTCAATCGCACCGATGACTTCGCAGTTCCCTTCGTGCTCGACTGGGCCATCCGGAACGTCGGCAACTGCAGCGCCGCCGAGCGCAACATGACGGACTATGCGTGCCGGAGCTCCCACAGCAACTGCACCGATTCCACCAACGGCCCCGGCTACCGTTGCAACTGCTCCCCGGGGTACGAGGGCAACCCGTACCTCGACGGCGGATGCACAGGTACAAATCTCATTAACACGACTGATTCTCTACCTATTTTCCTCTGTTCTAGCTTTCCCCTCCAAAAAAAAAAAATGCTGACAATAAGTGATTGCTTTGTAAATGGAAGATATTGACGAGTGCAAGCCCCAAAATCCATGCTTCGGAATCTGCACAAATAAGCCAGGAGGACATAGATGCGATTGCCCCCGGGGAAAAGCGGGGATGCCTACACGAAGAATGGTTGCCGGGACAACGACAAGTTCACCTTAGCTCTCAAAGTAGTCACAGGTATACAAATCATCATTGGATTACTCTTTATATATATATATATATATATATATATATATATATATATATATATATATATATGAGAGAGAGAGAGAGAGAGAGAGAGAGAGAGAGAGACTTTATTAAGAGCCATATATAGCAGGCTCGCAGTACTATCATTTAAGCTCATGTTTTACTTAACGCATCAGAGACAGAGAGTGCAAGTTCAGAGTTCCTCATTTGAGTATTTTCACTTTCTTATATGCGATGCTCAGGAGTCAGCGTTGGAGTGTTCCTGTCGGCATTCATGTGCTTCGGGCTCTACCTGGGGCTCCAGAAGAGGAAGCTCATCAGAACAAAGCAAAGGTTCTTCGAGCAAAATGGGGGCGTGCTTCTCCAACAGCAAATGCGTTCCTACACTAGCGCCGGCGTGGGAGCAAGTGGTTTCAAGATTTTCTCCACGGAAGAGCTTGAGAAGGCCACCAACAACTTCGACACTGACAGAGTTCTTGGCCGCGGCGGCCACGGCATCGTCTACAAGGGCATCCTGGAGGACAAGATGGTGGTAGCGATAAAAAAGTCTAAGATGATGGAGGCAGCAGAAACCAAGGAGTTCGCCAGGGAGGTGTTCATCCTCTCCCAGATCAACCACAGAAACGTCGTCAAGCTACTTGGTTGCTGCCTCGAAGTTGAGGTGCCCATGCTGGTCTACGAGTTCGTCTCAAATGGAACTCTCTATCACTACATCCACGACAAGGACCTTCAAGCTAACATTACCTTTGATACTCGTCTTCGGATAGCTGCAGAATCCGCAGAGGCGCTTGCATACATGCACTCCTCCGCTTCCCCACCGATACTCCATGGAGACGTCAAGACTGCGAATATTCTACTTGATGAGAAACTTACCGCCAAAGTTTCAGATTTCGGGACATCAAAACTTGCACCAGCAGACGAGGCCGAGATAGCAACATTAGTTCAGGGGACTTGTGGGTACCTAGATCCTGAATACCTCATGACATGCCAGCTAACCGATAAAAGTGACGTGTATAGCTTTGGTGTCGTCCTACTCGAGCTTCTAACCAGGAAGAAGGCTCTCTATTTCGAGGGCGCAGGTGAAGACAGGTGCCTTGTATCATGCTTCATGACTGCAATGAAGGTTGGCCGACATGAAGAGCTCTTGGATGGACAGGTAAGAAACGAGATAACAGCCGAGGTGCTGAAAGAAATTCCTCACCTCGTGATGCGATGCCTCACCATGAGCGGAGAGGAACGACCAACAATGAAGGAGGTTGCAGAGAGGCTAGCGATGCTAAGGAGATACCAACAGCACCCCTGGATTCAAGCTCACGGTGATGCCGAGGAGAGACAAAACTTGCTTGGAATGGAAGAGCAGAATCTTCCTTACACGTTCAAACAAGATATCATTGATCTTGAAGACGGCAGCACATACACTTTTAATGTGTGTAGATCATAATATTTGTGCTATTGTTTTGGCAAATCAATTATGGTTTTTGAATGTAATACGTAATAAAAAGTGTACGCTCAAGGTAATAAAAGATGTTATTGATTTTCCTGCAAATTTCTTTTTTTTTTGGCATGCCTCTCTGTTTTTTTATCTCTTTGCAATGTTACTACTCATATTATTGCTTGAACTTCAGTGAAACTAGATATGGGTATGTCTCTTTTCGAAACCCAAACTTTTTTATTTGTCATTTTCTTTCTTTTGATTAAACAGGGGGGTGCAAGAAACGAATTAGTACATGGGGTTGAAGCTGAGCGCTGATAACGAGGGAACCACTCTCTACTTTTATGTATGGTCGGAAGCACGATCATTCCCGGCTTATCTGTCCTACTCCGATGCACTCCATGCAGAAATAGTTCCGGAATCAAATTTTTTTGCGAACTCAATCCTGGCCGTACGAAAGCTTAGCTTTGCCAAGTGAATTTGTCATGCAGTAATGTCTTTCCAAAAATCTTTTTCCCCCGTTTTGTACCATGCTTTTGCTGCTCAAGGAATGCCTTTCCAACAATCTATCTTTCATGCACAGAATGTTAATATCTCTAGAGACACACTTGCTATCTACAACTTGCGCGGCTAAATTTCCTCATCAGAGGTTGGCATTTTGGCTGTCGTCTCTACCGGAAGGCGTTTGGAATTCATATACTCCCAGTTGAATAAATCAAGTGGTGCGGTGTCAAAGAAATAAATCAAGTGGTGCGGCATCATAAGCTAATTCATGGTCAACGAAGATCAAGACAGGTTATCCCCGCAGATTACCAGAGGTCACACTCACAAAATAAAACAGAGAAAGACAAGGCAAAGAAAACCAATCCTCGACTGTGTTCTCACATAACAGTACCCCACTGGGAAGACTTCCGTGAATTTGTTACTGTCAGAGAGCAATGCAAGAATGACACATATAATCACGGAAGCTAAGGAGCTGATGACCTTGTTGCAACATGTCGAGGTTACTCAGGTACGACCAGGGTTTATGAAACCGGACGAACCGTCAGAACCAAACAGGGCCGGTCCGGTGGTTAACCGGATAACCGGAAAAACCGACCGGCTAACCGGACAAAATTCATTTTTTGTTTGGGACGGTTGGTAACCGGTTAGCCGGTCGGTTATTCCGGTTAACTGAGCGGTCGGACCGGTTAGCCGACCGGTTTTCGAGCACAGATGCAAATTGCAATAGAATCAAGAAAAATCCAGAACAATAGGAAAAAATACATTAACTGCCCTAAAATATTAATGATAATTTTAGACATAAATTTATATTATATCCACTTCATAGGACACAACACAACCATATTGCCCAATGAAAAGTCAAATATTCATATTGTTCATAAATTCAACAACAAAATTAATTATACATAATACATAGAAAAATATGACTTTCACTCATGTCTCGGCTATAGTTGTCCAAAACATAGTCTTCAACAAATAATTATACATCAAGAAAATTACGTAGCTTTTAAAAAATAATATCAATGACTTTCTATTTTAGATTTCGGACTATGTTCTATCTAAATTACCTACGACTATGTTTTCTATTTTGCTAAAAAAAGAAAATTTAGATTTGGGAGAGGAAGGGTTAGTCGGCCGGTCATAGCGGTTAACCGGCGGTTTGACCGGTTAACCAACCGGTTATAAGGTTCTATGGCCTTTTTATCTTTATTTGTATTCTGTGAATTTTTTCTATGTCAAACAACCCCAATTTCATATTATTCTTTTACCATAAATCTTTATTTCTTCTCTAGTTTTTAACAAATTTTTTATACAAAATTTTGAAAATTTTGAAAATTTTTGAATTTGAACTTGGGGTTAACCGGCCAACTCTGTGTAAACCGGCCCGGACCGGTTTACCGTTTAACCGGGTTAACCGGCCGGTTCCTTGAACCCTGGTATGACGAGAGCGGAATTTAGTACTCCCTCGTCCCATTGAAAGTGTCGCTATGTTATTCGTGCTAGTCAAACTTTCTAAACTTTGACTAGATTTGTAGAAAATATTAGTAATATTTGTATCTTCAAATAAGTTGATTATGAAAGTAGATTCAATTATCTATCTAATGATACTATCTATATTCAATAAATATTATAATTTTTTATATATTTTTTATCAAAGTTAAAAAAATTTGACTTCTCAGAAGCGAGAATGATACTTTCAATGGAACACTTGCCTCAACCACGTAGCACACATACTGCTGTTTGGTTGAGGCAAGCACCTGCGTGCGTTCAAAGCCTAGTACCAAAGAATGTATGTACTCTCCTTCTAACAAAGCTCTCGTTTACCGCAAAAAAATAATAATGAATGATACAATTATTGGCAAGAGAGAAAAGTCCACACGAAGCCTCATATACTTCACATGGCAAGTTGGCAACAGTGAGTTGAAGGTTGCTCCGGCGCGAGGGTAGAAGACTATTGAAGGTTGATCCGACGAGTTGTGAATTGTTGGCAGTTTAGTTGAGGTTGAGAAAGCAATGTTGCTGCATTGTTGATGAATTTCAGTTGGACTCTGAAGGATAATAGTGGGAAAAAAGCCCGTCGATGCAGTTGTTGCGGACGCCGACAGTGGCTTGGTTGTCGTTTTGCCTTTTCTTTTTTAGTTACTTGTACAAATTAGGTTGTAATTCTTTTCTTCTATCCTATTGTATGGCAGTGCTCCTCCTAATTTTTCAAGAAAAGACTTCACATGGCAACAGGCACGGGCAGACCATCTTCAGATCACGATGAGCCGGACCAAGCCGCTCCCACGCTCCCAGCATCATCCAAAACAGCTACGCCTTTCCTTGCAACCGGCCAAGAAGTCAACCCTATCGCCCAATTAGAGCCGCTGCTCACCAAAAAGAGCTGGTCAAGGAAACACGTGGTTGCTCACCAACCAAAAGGAGCTGGTCAAGGAAACACGTGTATAAAAAATGCATATTCGTTTGATGAAAAACCATCGAGTTTACTTATTAACTAGCGTATCCTATGAGAACTTAGTTTGTGTGCATACTATGAGAACTCCAAACATAATCACAGAATATGCATCCAATGACCAGGGGTAGTGGTGACGTCCTGGCTTGGAGTGATGTGTATAGCTTCGGCATCGTCCTATTGGAGCTTCTAACCAGGAAGAAGGCTCTCTACTTTGAGGGTCCAGAGGAAGACAGGTGCCTTGTATCATGCTTCATGACTGTAATGAAGGCCGGCAGATATGAACAGCTTTTGGATGAACAGGTAAGGGACAAAGAGCCTAGGTGCTAGAAGAAATTGCTTACCTCGTGATGCAATGCCTCAACTTCAGCAAAGAGGAACGACCGACAATGAAGGAAGCTGCAGATAGGCTGGCGATGCTAAGGAGATACCAGTAGCACCCATGGTCTCAAGCTAATGGAAATGCAGAACTTGCTTGGCATGGAACAGCAGAACCTTCCTTACAAGTTCAGACAAGATATTATTGATCCTGAAGAGAGCAGTACATATACTTTAAGTATGTACTAGTAGATCATAATATTTCTGCTGTTATTTTGGGAAATCAATTCTAGTTTGAATGTAATACCTAAAAGTGCACTCACACGGTAAAAATAAGAACCCAGATAAGCAGCTACCGTCTACAGAGCTTGCAGGTCAAATGGTAATCTTGATGGTGCAAATTCAAGAGGCTCGCTGGTGCTGCAGAGAATAAGTGTGCCTTATTGCGTTTGGTTGGTGCCTCACCAATCCGCAAGCTGTTTCTTTGGTAGCTTGTTCTGGATACTTACAAGCTACCAAAGAAAGCGTGTGTTCTGAGCTGATCTCCTGTAATATGATGTGTGGTGCATTTGGCCTAGCAGCGTGTGTTTGGATATTTTAGGCTGAGGTGTTTCCCCTTGTACCAGATAAGCTCTCCTGTACATTTGAGAAAGAAAAAAAAAAGGTAACTCCTTTTGTGTAACAGGGAGTTTTGTTTTTAAGAATTGTGTAACAGGGATTTAGGTCCACATGTAACTACTTCGAGCCAAGGTAATTTAGTAATGATGTAGCGTAATACTTTCTCAGAACAACAATATCTGTACCAATTTCATAAATTGTCCACAAACATTTTAAGGAAAAGCAAACTAGCTACTTAGATATTTTGAAGCTGAATGCATATCTCTTGCATATTAATCAACAGGTCAACGAGACATGGTGAATCATTCTTACAGGTGGAAAAAACCATCAAGTTTTATTTTTATATTTGTAAGGCCACAAAAAGAGCCCAAAAAAAAACCTAGACCAAGGGGAGAGACGTCCCCTGGCTGTAAACGGATGTCGCACTCGAACCCGGGTGGGGCTGGACAACTCACCTAACTCTGTGAGCTGCTAGCCAATTCGTCCAAGAGAGCTTTGATGTAAAAAGAGCAAAGATGCTTAACATCATTTATACTCCAAAAGAACTAAGGTTGTGCATGAAATAGTACCTTTTTCTACTCGGGGATCTGACGCCTGGTGCTCTCCACTGCCAGATACCCGATTCACAGCTGCCTTGTAGATAAATATGTCTCCCAATGAATGTTATAGCACTCAGCATCCCATGATAAACATTTAACCATTCCATCCTTGATACGCTGATCCCAATGGTAAGGGTCATTCTTCTGCAAATTATGTGTCAGTTCAGAAGCACATAACTCTCAATCTAACATAGTTTTGGGCTTTCAGCTTCCTAAGCCTTTTTATTGCAACTTTAGCCCATGCTGATGGTTCTGAAGATTGTGTAATATATTCAGAGATGAGAGAGTGAACTTACAAAGGCATCAAGTACTTCAGAAAGTGACAAGTCTCCATAGGTTGAAATGATATACTGAGACATTGCTTTATTGTGGCAATCAAGCCCCTCACCCTCAGGCCTAGTTATATAGGTACATACAAATGGAGGCCATAAGTTACACCATATATAAATAAATATCAATCAACTGACGTGTGTGCTTAACCAGATACATAACCCGAATCTGCCAAATTCATGCAGTTTTGACTCTCCATAAAAGTATCAAACAGTTGTCGAAAATATATGTAATGAATTACCATGTAAACGCTTTGTGATTTTTACCTGGATCCATCACTGGGAAAGTTTATCTCTATTGGTACAGATCCATACTTTATTGACTTGATCTGCCCAAAAAGAAACTTAACAAAATTACTAAGCATAGACGACTTATAGCAGTAGGGTGGAAACTAATCACAGTAGATGGTTATTTTGTGTATTCTGAAATACAACACCAGTAAAATTTATCATGTTGCTAACCACTCCAAAAAATATTATGTTGATAAAATAAAAGCAGCTTAATGCAAACAAATATAGCAGCAAGATCAGTTAAAAAAACTTTATATACCTAGCCACAAGCTGAACAGAATCACTAACGCAAATAAAAGAATGTTAGTCCTGTTATTTGGGAGGAAACGATTTTGAACATGGAGAATAGATCGCTTTCTTTTTAATGTAGTGAAGAACAGCACTACTGTGTTTTCAAGAAGAAAAAAAATGAAGAAGTGTGTTTTCGAGGAAAAAAAATGAAGAATGGGTTGCCATGTGTTAATCATATCACTAGTCATCGTGCTCACTAGTTTTTTCATCTTACTAGCATTTTCTTTTTAGATAATGGAAAATAATACAGGCTTCAACATCAAGCCTTAGTTTGATACGCAGACATGGAAAAGGGCTGTCACATACCGCTGTTTGCAGCGATCGACCTTGAAAGGAAGAGCAAAGAATGATATCAGAGCCTGCAAATATTAAATGTACAAGGGCTTCATCGTACACCTCAACAAATGTTATTTGATCTCTCTGCTTGATAAACTGGGCAAATGATAAAGAAATAAAATTACACACAGCACACAGTATGTTCACATTGAAGGCTTAAATAAGTTATGGTAGTCGCAGAATTAGCGGTACCTTTAACTCTTCCTTTAATGCATGCACAGCTGAGTTCGCAGAAGGCCCTAAATTTTCCAGGAAGATGACCTGTACAGTATAAATTCTGACAACTATGCTGATAGAGAAATAGAATGTCTAGGCCCGAGTGGAAAGTAACTAAACAGACCTGAGCATGTCGGAGCAGAGCAACACTAATTGCATCCTTGAGATTATGAATATCTGAATCATCATCACAAATACATCCTACCTGACAAATGGCACTTGCATTATTTTATTTTCTCTGTGGTAACTAAATAAACAGAATGCTTTGAGACACGTACTATGATGAGCGAATCACTGCAAAACCCAAGGCGTCGCTTAAGTGCTTCTCTGCAAAAATACTTCCCCTCAATATCATTGGCAGAATACCGCCGAGGAAGATAAATGTCTTTGGATGGATCCCAAAGCTCACCGTCCAGTCCATGAGATGTAACTAGTATCTTGTCCCTAGAAAACAGAAAAAGAAAGACAAGCAATTGCCAATTCGAACTAGCACATTTTTACCTGTGGCAGGAGAAAACTTATGGAACGATAATCAAGAAATCAGATAATTACTTATGTGCAGTTAATGTTGCTTCCAACCCATGTCTCAAACCTTGTATCAGAAAATCTTTTGAATGGGTTGACGATACTAAAACAACTTTATTTGCGTAAACAATTCCACCCTGCAAACATATATGATAGAAATATAATTTTAACATAAAGATTTCACTTTTGTCTAGGATTTTAAATATATATTTAGAAAAATTTGCACATGATTGATACAGTAAATTCCATGGAGAAACAAAATAGCTGATATTTGAGGCTAAAATTGCCAGAGATGATCAGGGTTTAGATATCTTGATTTAAATGTCTTAGATATATCAGAGCATTGAATTCCTAAAATTTAAAGGAGAGTTATTACCTTCATGATATTAACAAGATGAGTCTTATTAGGATCCTGCAGCCGATCAGTGCGATGAAGTTTACGAGGATCAAGCCCACACAGCTCCAATTTAGCAGGTTCCTCTACGCACTGCAGATAGGACGTTTCTTTTTGTAGTATAGAATCTTAATAATGGTAAAAAAAACTTTTCAAAAATGAAAAGGCTACGCAATTTTTTGTGATACCTCGCCCTTTCTAGTAATTTTTTTGTAAGCTATGGAAATTTATTAGGGTGTGTTTTTTGGCAGGAAAGTCAAATCTTGTTAATGCAAAGACTGCTCTAGAAAAAGATTGTTATAAACTATGTGGGGGCGACAATGATTTACTTGTTATAATAAAGCCATTCCCAGTAGTACAACAGGAAGGGTCATAACAAATATTTACTTGTGAAACCAAGTCTTGGCATGTCAGTAATATTCGGGTCTTCTCAAGCCCCTGAAAATGTAAGAAAGTTATAATTGAGAACTTCACATGTGGACTTCAATAACAAAATGCTAAAGTATATGGGAAATATCCAATCTAGAATATTATGAAAAGGCCAATGACCAGTTTTGAAAAGGATTTATGAAGGTCACAACAAGCAATATTCTCTAGATTTTGAAGAAAAAAAGGTTGTTATGCTAAAACAAAGTGATCACTTCAAGATATATACTGTCTGTAGACTAAACTTATGACATTGGGTAAGGGGCAGAAAGAAAGGTTGAGCGCAAAGCATATGACATTACTCTTCAAACGAAAAAAAATATGACAACTCATGCTGGGTAAAGCGGCCAGAGATTCATTTAAAGATAGACATTTCTGGAAAATTGCATGCAATATCGATGAGAATACAGAACATACGTTGGTAAGGGGCAGAAAGAAAGGTTGAGCGCAAAGCATATGACATTACTCTTCAAACGAAAAAAAAATATGACAACTCATGCTGGGTAAAGCGGCCAGAGATTCATTTAAAGATAGACATTTCTGGAAAATTGCATGCAATATCGATGAGAATACAGAACATACGTTGTGTATGCTGGGAGACTAGCCAGATTTTTAGGATTTCCAACGAAACCAGGAAGAGTTCCTTCGATATTCAAAGAAGCAATGTATGTATTTGAGAATATTATGGTGCATGCCATTAAAGATTCAGAAAGCACTGTCTTTGAGAGACGGAAGCATACCGGTACTAAACAATAAGATTCAGAAAAAACTAACCTGGTGAGCAAAAATATCCCAGAACAGTGGTGCCACTATAGAAGTTTCCCAGTTATGTAGGTGCAAAATGTCTGGCTGTTTTCCAGATTTTACAATATAATCCAGTGATGCACGGGAAAAATAGGAAAATCTACAAAAGGGAGTAAGAATATATTCAGTTATATGTGGAAAATTTGCTAAAAACAGTAAGCGGCTTAGATTCTAAAATGCTAATGGTGGTACAAAAAATGGGTTAGTGCAACATGAGTTCCTTCTGTGTGTTATATTCAGAAAAAAAATCACTAAAATATTATTATATCATACCGCTCAAAGTCGTCAGGGTAGCCACATAACATTTCACGGTTGAAATAGGGGACCTGAACTGGTTCAATGAGTATAAGGCCAACACCATTTGATGTACTGCAAAGCATGAAGCAGTAATAAAATTGATTTTAATATGTAAAAACTAAAATAATACAAGAGCAAGATACTAGGGCTTGTACAGTTTGTTATAAGAACTATATATTTACCCTGTCCATATTGTGTTTTTATGCCAACGACCACCAAAATAAGATTCAAACTCTGTCTCAGATTTCCTCAGACCATGAATTCCGCCTAGGTTTATGCTGGTGTACCTATTAATGACATACCTATGCAATGAGCATGATTGTTTCACTTGCAACAAATATCAAGACATAAATGTGTGTCATAATCCCCTAAAAAGAGATATTGATAACAGGAATTTGAAACACAAGACATAGGAGATCAACGGCCAAACAAAAAGGAAACGAGAGGCAAAACTGAGGAATGTAGACCAATATAGCAATACTGCAAAAAATAACTTGTTTAAAAATGGTTGGTTAAGTAATGTATAAATCACTTAGCATGTGTAGCCCGGAATGGAATAAGTTGTAAAGT
Organism: Chloris gayana; assembly: GCA_031894775.1. Taxonomy (NCBI): domain Eukaryota; kingdom Viridiplantae; phylum Streptophyta; class Magnoliopsida; order Poales; family Poaceae; genus Chloris; species Chloris gayana. The sequence continues at coordinate 3,193,695 of JAUNZO010004234.1, read as the reverse complement.
TACACAATCATAAATGGTTGCCAAAATTAAGTTGATTATAAGTCAGAATGTTTAGAAGAATACTGATATTTGTATTTTATCTGCGCATTGCAGGCCTTGCCCTCAGGCTGTGCTGGCTGTGGCTCAAGCGTACTGACCCAGCAAGGTCATGGGCAGCGCTACCGCTGGAAGTGGAGAAGGAAGCGCAAGCAATGTTTGATGCCTCAATCCAGATTGACATCGGGGACGGTTCTTCCACCATGTTTTGGACCGACCGCTGGCTCAATGGAACTTCCATCCAGTTGATGGCACCTGATCTGTGTCGGGCGGTGAACAGGCGCGCTTTGAAGCTGCAAAACCGGCAATGGATTCGAGACCACAGCACTACGCTCACAATTATGGCCTTCAGACAGTACCTGCAGTTCTGGCCTTCCATCCAAGCGATACAACTCCAGGAAGGTATAGCTGACAACATTGGGTGGTGATGGACGAGGTCCGGTCAATACTCTGCCAGGTCTGCCTATGAAATGTTCCACTGTGGAGCAACGAAACTAGCTGGAGCCGAATGGCTTTGGAAAACTTGGGCGGCGCCTAAAGTGAAGTTGTTCACGTTCATTGCTCTCCACCGCCGCACCTAGACTGCAGAACGGCGCAAACGGCATGGCTTACAAGACAGCGACGCATGCAACCTGTGCGACTAAGCCCCGGAAACAATTGAACACCTGTTCCTCTACTGCTCAATCGCAAAGGAAGTCTGGTGGGAAATCCTAAACTGGGCCCGGTTGCCGGAAAGGTTCCAAGCGCACGAAAAACAACTGTTCGATGCATGGACTGATATGCAAGCAGGAATCCCCAAACCCATCAGGTCAGGACTGGACTCCCTCCTTCTGCTTGTGGCATGGAACCTTCGGAATGCAAGAAACGGCAGGGTCTTCAGAAGCAGCCCAATCAGCACTGCTCGGATAACATCCCAAATCAAAGAGGAAGCAGGGCAGTAGGTAGCAGCAGGTGCCAAGCACCTTGGTAGCATCATTTCGGGAGAGTAGGCTTAAGAACATATTAGAATCGGTAGAGAGCGCTTTATTGATCTATCTTGTAACTCTACCGGCAGCCAACAAAAAGCGGCACGCGTCGTGTACGGTCATCGACCAACCTTCTTCTTAATATAAATATACGCAGTTCTCCTGCGTATTCTAGAAAAAAAAGATATTTGTATTTTTAGAATTTCACTTTGAAACCTGGAAGCTTGTATTGGGAGACTATGATTTGTTACCTGGCACAACTAAAGTACAAATATATGATGGTAACTCAAAGATACAGCTAAATGCTTGTATCATATAGTTAACACTGTTGACACTCGATGGCTAAATAAAGCTACAAGAATTCTCCCATTCATGACTTATTGGACTGTTGCAGCATAAACACTTTCATTACCAGATGATATTTTAAACACAGACTAGGTACATTATACCAGAGCTCTGGTAAGGGAAACGAGATAGCATACTTGGGCATTATGACCTCCACCAAGTTACCGTTTCTTTGAAGAGAGCAAGATAAACCAGCAATATAGGTTGATAATGATCCAAATGATGCTACTGTTTCCATTTCAGTGCAGATGTGCACAATATGAAAAGGTTTCCTGCATGGCAGTTGAACATAGGTTATAGTCAAGTTTGATTCTGATAACAATATCTTCAAGTTGACTAAGAGATTCTGATAACAATATCTTCAAGTTGACTAAGATGTGTATCAACTATCAAAGGTGCCTAAATAAGCAGATTGTATAGCACAAAAGAAACATTGATTGCGAATACAACATGGCAATGCTAAAGCTGGAGGATATGGAGATGGAGGTAACGGTAGCATACTCTATTGGTTTGTGCATAAAGAGCCGCAATTCTGACAACAATTCGGTATTTGACTTGTGATGAATATTGGAATAGGCTCTCTGTACTGCATGTCGATTATGGACAATTTTCTTTCTCATATCAGATGCTTCCGCTGTGCTAATCATTCCAGAAATTACCATTGTATCTATCCGCAAGAGTAACTCAGAGAAACTTGATGATTGTGCTACTTCTGAAAGAACACCTGTAAGGGTCTCATGAGAAATGAAACATTTATAAGGGAAGAGACTGAAGTCAAATTTGATATACGCATCAGACTAACCATGAGAAATGGAAAATAAACTACCAGATCAAACTCATCATCGGGTTGCAATGAGCTGTGCAATTTGATGTTCTTGTCCTAGTAGTTCCTATCCTAACTAATAGTGTTGATAATAGCGACTAGGGACTGCACCTTGCACTTCCGTTTCTAATACTTCTATATCCTGAAGAAGCGATTTATTTTCATCTTGTAATTTCTTCAGCTCTTCCAAGGCCGCAAGCCGCTGCTTGTTAAGGTGCAGGATATCTGTAACAGAGAATGTGTCACCTATTTATTATCGAACAACAGAGTGATGTGAATGCAGTATTCTAATCTAAAAGGTAAAAACGTTAATAGCCTTGTGGCTGAGGCTGAACACATCAACCAATAGTATCACTGAGTTGTGGTTCCAGACAAACTATATTTGAACAAGGGAAGGAAGGAGTGATTACTCCGCTGAGCCTCGCTGAAGAGCTCCAAAATGTCACCCTTACGTTGTTCACCAGCAAAATGCGTTCCCTGGAACAGCAGCGACTGTAAACTGATAATCCTCTTAAATAAACCATCAAAGCATGATAAAAACACTCGAAGATATGTGCTGATATGCATTTTTCTGTGACGGTCTCAATCCATACCTTATCATTATTTGCTTCCACGTCCAGCCTGCAAATCCCAACCAACGAGGAATAGACAAATTCACAAACATCAATCACTAGGTCCTCAAATTTCGGGAGCTAAACATCACAACAGAGTAGAAACAGCGGGCACCAACCGGACGGTACTGGAGCTCTCGCGACGAGGCTTATCGCGAGAATTTCCCTTCGCATTCCTAAACATAAATCGAAGGACCCCGATGAAACGAGACGCGCACGGCGAAGGCAGCAATTCTGCTGGAATTGCACGCACCTGGAGTAGGAGCACCGGACGAGAGGCGTCCGTCGAGCAGAGGGGAGGAAACATGCAGCGCCGAGCCGCGGCAGAGAGAGGCGGTGATGCCGGAATTGCGGCGGCGGGGCTCGCAGCACCGCTCCGACGACGAGGCGCGGCGTCTCCATGCCCGCTTGCTTGCCTCCTAGTTAAACCCGCCGCACCTTCTCCCGATTCGCAGGCTGAGAATCACGGCAACATTTGACCTAGGTTTCGAGACGGGGCTGCCGCTGATCGGAGTAGGGAAGCGTAAGTGGATGAGCACGGAGGAAGGAAGCGCAGGGGTGCGGACTGCGGGGGAAGGAATTGCGTGAGTGCCGTTGGGCGTGAGCGAGCGAGCGGTGGTGCGGGCCGCGCCAGGTTTATCGGCGGAATTTGGGATTAAGCGGGTGGAGGGGCGCGTTTAGCAGTTCGTCCGTGGGGATTTGGGCTTGTGCAGCCCTTACGGTCCATGAAGTTCTTGGCCCGCGACTTGGTTCCAGAGTCCAGACTTCTCGTTTTTATTATTTCTATGTTTTCATTCCTTTATTCAAAAATGATCTTAACGTAACTTTAGTGGAGTGTTTATGATCCCACAATCTCACTTATATGTTCCCCATAAAACAAAACAGGAAAAGAGCAGGCGAAGAAAAGACCTTTGAAACTCTCTTTTCACATTGGAAGTCAATCGCTATTTCTTTTCACAGAACAGTCACATAGCTAGAATGACTCAGTTTGCAATTGAGAAAAAGTCTAGCAGAAAAAAGTCGAGGAAGCTTACACGGCTTCTGACCGTACCTAAAATCGATGTGCCTTTCCTTGCAACTACGCGAGTCAATTATAAGGACTTTTATACGGTATATAATGTTTGGATAGTTCAGATAAGTAAAAACTTAACCCGTAACAAAAATAATGACAGCGAGAGTATGCTAGTTATTAAAGCAGCTTTATATAAAAAAATAATATCGGAGACGAACCGCCTCCCTGGATCTTACCTCGTCAAAAGAAAAGGTCCTGTCAAGCAAGCGCGTGTATATATACAAATCATATTCTTTTGATCGACCGTCGAGCCACGCCATATCACATACTAGTATTACGGGAGTACATATATCAGAACTGGCAGGCACTCACAGGCTCACAGCCGAGCCGAGCAGCAGGAATTACAAGACAATGTCAGAAATGAGAACCACCTCGCCGCTGATGATAGCATTGGCCGTGCTACTTTCGCTTCTGGCGCTGGCCTCAGCTCAGGTGCCATCACGAGTAGCGCGGCCCGGCTGCCGGCACAGGTGCGGCGACATCACCGTCCCCTACCCGTTCGGCATCGGCGCGGGCTGTTACCGCGACGACGGCGGCGGCTTCGAGCTCATCTGCAACGACACCCACTACCCTCCCCGCCTCCGCACATACGGCTTCGGCCACCAGCTCAGCGACCTGTCCCTCGCCGCGGGTGAGGCTCGGGCCTACCACAACGCCACGCGCAAGTGCTACAACGCCGCGGGGGCGCTTGCCGACCGGACCAACACGTACATAATGACCCTCCTCGCAAGCCCATTCCTCTTCTCTCCGACAAAGAACCGCCTCGTCGGGCTCGGCTGCCCCAAGCCCAACAACCACGGTTACTTCGTCGATGGGCCAGGTTTCTACGCCAGCGGATGCATGTCCGTGTGCCGGTCAGAGCAAAGAGGCCTCCTAGGCCTTCCCGAAAAGTGTACCGGCGTGGGGTGCTGCCGGAGCGAGATACCGGTCGGTGTCAACTTCTTCGAGCCGCACTTGATGAGCTTCGAGCAGGACGAGAGGCCGGCCTTTAACTCGACCCCAGGCTTCAACTCCACCTCAGGCTTCAACTCCACCTCATCAATCTTCAATTCGACCCCAACCTTCACCATTCAAACGCCGTGCCACTACTTGTTCCTTGTGGAGGACGCCTGGTTCAATCGGGAGTACAGCCAAGGTACGTTCCAAAATCGCACCGACGACTTCGCCGTGCCCATCGTGCTAGACTGGGCCATCAGGAACGTCAGTAACTGCAACGCCGCCAAGCGCAACACCAAGCACTATGCTTGCCGGAGCGCTAACAGCGAGTGCGTCAACTCCACCAACGGCGCCGGCTACCGTTGCAACTGCTCCTCGGGGTACGACGGCAATCCGTACCTCGACGATGGATGCACAGGTACACATCTTACTATCTCGATTAATTAGTTGTCCTCTGTTCCGGTACTGGCTTCATTTTCATTTGTCGGGATCAAATGATGACAATAAGTGATTGCTTAATTTGCAAATGGAAGACATTGACGAGTGCGAGCGCCAAAATCCATGCTTCGGAATCTGCACAAATGAGCCGGGAAGCCACAGTTGCAAATGCCCTCCGGGAAAAACTGGGGATGCCTACACGAAGAACGGTTGCCGGGACGAGGACAAGTTCACCTTAGCTCTCAAAGTGGTCACAGGTGTATACAAATCATCATCATTGATTTTGTTTTTTGATCATTTAAGAAATTTCCCTTTCTTACCGGAAACTGACGAGTACGCAATGTTCAGGAGTCAGCGTTGGAGTGTTCGTGACAGTATTCATGTGCTTCTGGCTCTACCTGGGGATCCAAAAGAGAAAGTTCATCCAGGCAAAGCGGAGGTTCTTCGAGCAAAATGGAGGTGTGCTCCTGCAGCAGCAGATGCGTGCCTTCAATAGCGCCGGTGTGGGGGCAGGAGGGTTCAAGATTTTCTCCAATGAAGAGCTTGAGAAGGCGACCGACAACTTTGCTGCTGACCGCATCCTTGGCCGTGGCGGGCATGGTATCGTCTACAAGGGTATCCTGGAGGACAAGATGGTGGTTGCGATAAAAAAGTCTAAGATGATGGAGGAGGCAGAAACCAAGGAGTTCGCGAGGGAAGTGTTCATCCTCTCCCAGATCAACCACAGGAATGTTGTCAAGCTGCTTGGCTGCTGCCTCGAAGTGGAAGTGCCCATGCTCGTCTATGAGTTCGTCTCAAATGGCACTCTCTACCACTTCATCCACGGCAAGGAAGTCAAAGCTGACATTACCTTTGATACCCGTCTCCGGATAGCGGCTGAATCCGCAGAAGCGCTTGCATACATGCACTCCTCCGCTTCCCCGCCGATACTCCATGGAGACGTCAAAACCGCAAACATTCTGCTTGATGACAAGCTCACAGCTAAAGTTTCAGATTTCGGTACATCCAAACTTGCACCAACAGATGAGGCCGAGATGGCAACACTGGTTCAGGGAACTTGTGGGTACCTAGATCCTGAATACCTTATTACATGCCAGCTAACTGATAAGAGTGATGTGTATAGCTTTGGTGTCGTCCTACTGGAGCTTCTAACTAGGAAGAAGGCTCTCTACTTCGAGGGGCCAGAGGAAGATAGGTGCCTCGTATCATGTTTCATGACAGCAATGAAGGCTGGCCGGTATGAAAAACTTTTGGACAGACAGGTAAGAGACGAGATAAGAGCGGAGGTGCTAGAAGAAATTAGTTACCTCATGATGAGATGTGTCAGCTTCAGCAGAGAGGAACGGCCAACAATGAAGGAGGTTGCCGAGAGGCTGGAGATGCTAAGGAGATACCAGCAGCACCCGTGGGTTCAAGATGATGGAAATGCAGAGGAAAGGCAGAACTTGCTTGGCATGTAACAGCAGAACCTTCCTTGCAAGTTCAGACAAGATGTCATTGATCTGAAGAAGGCAGCACATATATTTTCAGTATGTAGATCATAATATTTGTGCTATTATTTTGGCAAATCAATTCTAGTTTTAATGTAATACATGAGAACTTATATAAGCAGCAAGTATAATCTGCAGAGCTTGCAGGTCAAGTGCTAACCTTGATGGTGCAGATTCACGCACCTTAGTGGTTCTGCATATAGTGGAAATAAGTGTGCCTTATTGAGTTCAGTTGGTGCCTCGTTGCTCCGCGAGTTGCTTCTTTGGTCGCTTGCTCTGGATACTTACTCCATACAGATTGAGCTGATCTCCTATTTTATATACTATATGAAGCATTTGCTCATTTTCAGTTTTGGTATTTGCGTTGTATTTTTTAGATTTACTCTAGTGCTCATTTTCGTGCATAAGAATGCATATAGGTAACTGTCACACCATAAAATTTCTATTTTGTAATGTGAACAAGTTAAAGCATTTAAATAAAATTATTCGAAAGGCTTTCCCTTGAATTTAAAAAAAATTTCTTATTTCTTTTTTACAAAACAAAAAAAAACCATGAATGGTCCTTATGAAACTGAACAAAACAAAGCAAAGTCAGCATTTAATGATAATGATGGAACCTCTCAGAATTCCAGTTCTGTTAGATCAGTCTCGAGTGGAGAGTGTCATCGTACAGTTGCTAAGAAGAAATTCTTAAGAACCGTGTCAATGGAGGGTCATGGTGATGACACTCATCTCTCGTTCCATAACACCCTCTCTTCTCTCTCATGCCACGTCAGCAAATTTAATGCTCATGACACTCCTATTGAGATTGGCCTTAGCATTCTTGTAGTGTGCTCTTTGCTGCTAGTGGATGATGGGAAGAGTATGTGAAAGCCCAGCATTCTACTGGTCCTTCCAAGTCATATTTAATGAAATACTTGGAAGATCAAATTGAGGTTATTCCTTCAAAAAATTCAATATAATTCACTTGTGGAGGATGAACGAAGTGAAGTATGCAATTGTGTCTAAATTGGCTAAAGATGGTATCTTTATCCCAACCACCGTCTCATCCGAGTCAACATTTAGCACTTGAGGTAGAGTGCGACTAAGTGAGATGTAACTTGAAAAGGCATTGCTTGTTGTTCCTGTTAGTTTAAGACATCCATGAAGTAATTTACTTGTATTTTATATTTATACTACGTGCTGGAACTAAGACATTATATTATTAAAACTCTGTTGATTGGTTGAAAGAGCTTGTTGTAGCCGAATTTGAACTTCTGTGAGCTTCCAACAAGTCGAATTCGAGCTTGTCTTTGGGATGGAATGTCAGATCACTGAGCTCGAGCTTGAGGTGCCAAGGTTCTCTCGAGTCCGGCTTGTTATTGACAGCCCTAAGCCCAAAACTCATGAGCTCTCTCGCTCTCTATTCGACTTCCTGCTGCCTTGGTGGAAAGCAGCGTGCGCGTGGTGAGCCCCACAAACGTCATTCTAAGCGCGTATGCGCAAGCCGGTCTTGGCCCAGCGCTAACGCGCTTCCGGATGGACAATGATATGTTTTTGATCGACCGTCTAGCCACCATCATCAATTAACTATTACGAGACTATACATGAAGTACATCAGAGATGGCCGGTCGTCACCTGGCAGCTGAGCAACAAGAGAGAAGCAGAGACCAAGATTGCCCATGTCAAAAATGGGGATGCGGCAGGCGATCACACTGGTCGTGCTACTTTCTTGGCTTCTGGCGCTGGCGCCAGCTGAGGTGTTGCCAACACCGGCAATAGGGGTCGCACGGCCGTGCTGCCGCGACAGGTGCGGCAACATCGCCGTTCCTTACCCATTCGGCATCGGCGCCGGTTGTTACCGCGACGTAGGTGGCTTCGAGCTCATCTGCAACGACACCCACTACTCCCCTCCCCGCCTCAGCCTGATCATAAAATACATCGGCGGCGACACTGACGAATACCACCAGCTCATCAGCCTGTCCCCGCCGCCGGCGAGGTTCGGGTCTACCACGAAGCGATGCGCGACTGCTACAACTCGTCAGTCGAGATCGACACGACTATGAGTCTCTACCGAAGCCCCTACCGCTTCTCTGCGACCAGGAACCGCCTCGTCGCGCTCGGCTGCCCCAACCTCGCCTACTTCGTCGATACCTCCGGTTACTATGTCAGCGGCTGCATGACCTTGTGCCGGCCGTCCCGGTACACCTCTATTCCAGGGAAGTGCACTGGCGTGGGGTGCTGCCAGAGCGAGATACCAGCCGGCCTCGACTACTTCGAGCCGTACCAGATCAAGTTCAACGGGAGTAAAGATGACCAGGGCCTCTCCAGCATCGCGACGCCGTGCCAGTACTTGCTCCTTGTGGAGGCCGACTGGTTCAACCGCGAGTACAGCGACCGCGAGTACCTCAATCGCACCGACGACTTTGCAGTGCCACTCGTGCTTGACTGGGCCATCCGGAACGTCGGTAGCTGCAGCGCTGCACGGCGAAACACCACGGACTATGCGTGCCAGAGCGCCAACAGCGAGTGCATCGACTCCACCAACGGCCCCGGCTACCGATGTAACTGCTCCCTGGGGTACGAGGGCAACCCGTACCTCGCCGGCGGATGCACAGGTACACATCTTGCTATCTCTGATTCTCTGTTCTAGTAGTAGTTTCGTTTTTTCCAGTTCGCTATTGAGTGATGATGCTCTGTAAATGGAAGACATTGACGAGTGTCAACGCAAAGATGAATATCCATGCTTCGGAGGCTGCACAAATAAACCGGGAAACTACAGTTGCGTATGCCCTCCGGGGAAAATTGGGGACCCGCATACGAAGAACGGTTGCCGGGACAAGGACAAGTTCACCTTAGCTCTCAAAGCGGTCACAGGTACTTAAATCATGGGGAAATTTTCAGTGCACATAACATTTGGGTGCAATTGTGCAAACATACAATTTCATCCTTCTAATTATTGATTGTGATCTAAAGGCTCATTGTTCCTTCCATAATTTCGCATGTGCTACTTTGGAAACACCACTCAGATTGTCTATCTTTATTTTGAAAATATTTGGAATGAAACACGGGTCTTTACAGCACAGTCAATCGGGAGGAATTGCATGTTTACACCATTACACCTAAATTCTATTTGCACTGAAAATTTACCCATAAATCATCATCCTGTGAGCAACATTAAATTAATTCTTCGGTTATTTCAGCAATTTCCCGTTCTTACCGAAATACTGATTTCAGGAGTCAGCGTTGGGGTGTTCTTGTCGGTATTCATGTGCTTCTGGCTCTACTTGGGGCTCCAGAAGAGGAAGCTCATCAGGACGAAGCAGAGATTCTTCGAGCAAAATGGAGGCGTGCTCCTTCAGCAGCAGATGCGCTCCTACACTAGCTCTGGCACGAGAGCAACTGGCTTCAAGATTTATTCCACTGAAGAGCTTGAGAAGGCGACCAACAACTTCGCCGCTGACCGTGTTCTTGGCCGCGGCGGGCACGGCATCGTCTACAAGGGTATCCTGGAGGACAAGACGGTGGTGGCGATCAAAAAGTCGAAGATGACAGGGGAGGCAAACACCAAGGAGTTCGCGAGGGAGGTGTTCATCCTCTCCCAGATTAATCACAGGAACGTCGTCAAGCTACTTGGCTGCTGCCTCGAAGTGGAAATTCCCATGCTGGTCTACGAGTTCGTCTCAAACGGCACTCTCTACCACTACATCCACGACAAGGATCTAAACACTGAGATAACCTTTGACACACGTCTCCGGATAGCGGCAGAATCCGCAGAGGCGCTTGCATACATGCACTCTTCCGCATCGCCACCTATACTCCATGGAGACGTCAAAACGGCAAATATTCTACTTGATGACAAACTCATCGCCAAAGTTTCAGATTTCGGTACATCAAAACTAGCACCAATAGACGAGGCCGAGATAGCAACATTGGTTCAGGGGACCTGTGGGTACCTAGATCCTGAATACCTCATTTCATGCAAGCTAACTGATAAGAGTGATGTGTATAGCTTCGGCGTCGTCCTACTAGAGCTTTTAACCAGGAAGAAGGCTCTCTACTTTGACGGACCAGAGGAAGACAGGTGCCTCGTATCATGCTTCATGGCAACAATGAAGGCTGGCCGGCATCAAGAGCTTTTGGACAGACAGGTAAGAAACGAGATGACAACGGAGGTGCTGAAAGAAATTTCTCACCTCGTGATGCGATGCCTCAGCATGAGCCGAGAGGAACGGCCGACAATGAAGGAGGTTGCCGAGAGGCTGGAGATGCTAAGGAGGTACTAGCAGCAACAGTGGGTTCAAGCTCAAGGTGATGCAGAGGTGAGGCAAAACTTGCTTGCAACAGATCAGCAGAGCCTTCCTTGTAAGTTCAGACACAGCATCACTGATCTTGAAAAGAGCAGCACATATTTTAGAATATAGATCAGAATAATTGTGCTACTGTTTTTAGCATATCAATTCAAGTTTGGATTCTTTTGAATGCAATACCAAAAAGTGTTTTGGTGGTACTGCAGAAAGTGGGAGTAAGAGGTGTCTTATGATCTTTGGTAGGTGCCTTGCCACTCCGCAAGCTGCTCCTTTGGTCGCTTGCTCTGGATACTTACCCCATAAAGAGTGAGCCAGTCGCCTAAATATGATGTGTGAGGCATCTGGCTCGGGTTTGTGTGTTGGGATATTTTAGGGGGAGTGTTCTTCCTACCTCACATGTGCCATATCAGCTCTCTTCCTGCACGCTTTTAGAAAAAAAATTAACTCCTGAATGGATACCTAATCGGTTGATTTGTATAACGATGTAATGTTATACTTTCTCAGAACACACAATATATGTACCAGTTTCATAGATTGTCAATGAACATTTCAAGAAAACAGAGACTAGCAACTAAAATCAATATTGTGAAACTGAATGCATATATCTTGCATACTTAGAGGTCAAAACAACATGATGAAATAAGAGTCAGTGTTGTCGTTACTATCCTGTTTTAATTTCCTATTTACTTACTGGCCACAAAAAAACGATGTTTCAGAAATGCCGAAGCCATGCAAATAAACTTATCAGTTTATCGTTTCCGTAGCCAACTTTTATCCTGTTAATGCAAAGGCTTTTATTTTAAAAATAAGCTCTATATTTTGATTGTTATAAACTATGTAGGGATGGTCGTGATCCACATTTTGAAATAAACTTCAGTATAAATGGAAGAGTGATAAGAAATATTTACTTGTGAATATGTCAGTAATATTCTGGTTCTCAAGCCCCTGAAAATATAATAAAGTTGCAATTGAGAACTTCACATAAAGACTTCAACAACTAAATGCAAACGTATATGGGTAATATTCAACAACAACAAGTTAGCCTTCTACCCCAATCTACCAAGTTATCTTTCTTTCAAGAGAGCAAGATAAACCAGCAATATAGGTTGATGAACTCAGAGAAACTTGATGACTGTGCTGCTTCTGAAAGAACTCCTGTAACGGTCTCATGAGAAATGAAACATGTATAAGGGAGGAGAATGACGTCAGATTTGACATATGCATCAGGCTAAGGATGAGAAATGGAAGGTAAACTACCAGACCAAACCAATCATGGGGTTGCAGTAGACAGTGCAATTTGACATTCTTGTCCTGATGTTCCTAACTAACAGTGTTGATAACAGGGACTAGGGAGTAGAGACTGCACCTTGCATTTTAGTTTCTAACACTTCTATATCCTGAAGAAGCGATTTATTTTCATCTTGCAGTTTCTTCAGCTCTTCCATGGCCACAAGCCGATGCTTGTTAAGATGCAGGATATCTGTCACAGAGAGAATGTGCCTATTAATCATCGAATAACACAGTGACGTGAATGCATCGTTCTAATATAAAAACTGTGATAGCCTTGTGGCTGAGCCTAAACACATTAACCAATAGTATCACTTAGTTGCAGTTCCAGACAAACTATATTTGAACAGGGAAAGGGAGGAGTGATTACTCCGCTGAGCCTCTCTGAAGAGATCCAACATTTCACCCTCACGTTGCTCGCCAGAAAAAATCGTTCCCTGAAACAGCAGCGACTGTGAACTGATAATCCTCTTAACAAAACAAGCAAAGCAGGACAACGATCTCAATCCTTACCTGCCCGTTATTTGCTTCCACATCCAGACTGTAAATCCCAACCAACGAGGAATAGACAAATTCACAAACATAAATCACTAGGTCCTGAAATTTCGAGAGCTAAACATCACAACAGAGTAGAAACAGCGGGCACCAACCGGACGGTACTGTAGCTCTCGCGACGAGGCTTATCGCGAGAATTTCCTTTCGCATTCATAAACACAAATCGGAGAACTGCGATCAAACGAGGCGCGCACGAGGAACGCAGCAATTCTGCTGGAATTGCACGCACCTGGAGTCGGAGCACCGGACGAGAGGCGTCCGTCGCGCGAAGGGGAGGAAACGTGCAGCGCCGCTCCGACGACAAGGCGCGGCGTCTCCATGCCCGCCTGCTTGGTGCTTGCCTCCTAGTTAAACGCGCCGCGCCTTCCCCCGATTCGTATTAGAAACCTTGTGTATATCGCATGTAACATCAAGTAGAATCCTAACAGGCTACGGTTGGAGCTTAGAGATAGATTAGAGTTGATCCTAACTACTTGTCCAATCGTAGCCGACTTGTAATCTCTGTAACCCGAGTATAAATGCAATGCACCGCGACCCTCAGGGGTATCGCTTCCACCTCTGATTTTTTACATGGTAATCAGAGCAATCTGTTAACCACGATCCACCCACCATGTCGACGAGCTTCAACGCCGGTCCCTCCAGCCCTCTGCTCGGAAACCAGGTCACGGAGAAGCTCGGCAAGGGCAACCATGCGCTGTGGCGTGCGCAGGTGCTCACCACCCTCCGAGGAGCACGCCTCGATGGCTTCATCACCGGTGCCGCCAAAGCGTCGACAAAAGAAGCTGATGTGAAGGCCGACGACAAGACGATCAAGCTTGTCAACCCGGAGTATGAAGAGTGGTTTGCTCGGGACCAGCAGGTCCTAGGGTTCCTGTTCGGGACTGTCACGAAAGACGTCATGACCTAGATTGCCTCTGCAGCTTATGCGGCCGAGGCGTGGATGATCATCGAGGGCATGCACGCATCGCAGATTCGTGCCTGTTCAGTCAATGTACGTCTTGCGCTCACGACGACCCAGAAGGGCGAGATGAGTGTTCAAGAGTACTTTGGGAAGATGAAGGCGCTGGGCGAAGAGCTGAAGGCGTCTGGCAAGGACATCGATGATGAAGAACTTGTTGCGTACATCCTGAACGGCTTGGATGCAGAATATAATCCAGTCGTTTCAGCGGTTGTTGCACGAGTAGAACCAATCACGCTCCCTGATCTGTACACCCAACTCGTGAGCTTCGAGACTCGGGTTGGTCTCCAAGGAGGAGTCGCCTCTGTCAATGCAGCAGGCAGGGGCGTGGGGGCTTCAACCCTCGCGGCCGAGGCGGCGGTCGTGATCGAGGTCGCGGAAGAGGACGCAGTGGTGGACCGTCAAGCCAGCAGCGTCCAAGATCAAACGGCGGATCCTCCATCAAGTGTCAAGTCTGCGGTCGCAAGAACCATAGTGCTCTTGATTGCTGGTACCGATATGATGAATCATACGGCTCCGGTGACAAAGAAGCCAATGCAGCCTATGGAATAGACACCAACTGGTACGCGGATAGTGGGGCTACCGACCACATCACAGGCGAGCTGGAGAAGCTCACCACTCGGGACCGCTATGGAGGCAAGGAGCAGGTCCACGCTGCCAATGGTTCAGGTATGCAAATTAAGCACATTGGTCAATCTATTGTTCTACTCATATTCGTAATTTACAGCTCAAAAATATCTTGCATGTGCCTGAAACAACCAAAAGCCTTCTCTCTATACATCGTTTTGCTCGTGACAATTCTGTTTTCTTTGAACTTCACCCTTGGTTCTTTTTGGTCAAGGATCGAGACACGAGGAGCACTCTTCTTAAGGGGCCATGTCGCAATGGTCTTTATTCCATGCCGAGGAGTCCATCTAGAAGTGTCAATAGCAAGCATGTTCTGAGTGTAGTCAAGCCATCCTTTGATAGGTGGCATTGCCGTCTAGGTCATCCATCCACAAAAGTTGTGTCCAAGGTCATTAGCAATTTTAATTTGCCATGTTTAGGAGAGCATAATAAAGAGTCAGTCTGTAATGCTTGCCAACAAGCAAAGAGTCATCAATTGCCATATGAGAAGTCTTATAGTCGATCTAATCATCCTCTTGAACTTGTTTTCTCTGATGTTTGGGGGCCTGCACCAACTTCTGTTGGGAGGCACAAATACTATGTGAGCTTTATAGATGACTACAGCAAATTCACTTGGATTTTTCTCCTCAAACAAAAATCCGAAGTTTTCCAAAAATTCCAAGAATTCCAAAAACTCGTTGAAAGACTCTTTGATAGAAAAATCCTTGCTATGCAAACAGAGTGGGGGCGAGTATCAAAAACTTAGCACGTTCTTCACTAAATGTGGAATTTCCCATCATGTCTCTTGCCCCTATGCTCACCAACAGAATGGCTCTGCTGAAAGAAAACATAGGCACATTGTCGAAGTAGGGCTGTCCCTCCTCTCCTATGCCTCCATGCCTCTAAAATTCTGGGACGAAGCCTTCCTTGCTGCCGTGTTTCTCATCAACAGAACTCCTAGTAAGGTCATCGAACACTCCACACCCATTGAACGCCTCTTCTCCATCAAACCCGAATATTCATCTATCCGAGTCTTTGGGTGCGCGTGCTGGCCTAATCTCCGCCCCTACAACAAACACAAATTGGATTTTCGGTCTAAACAAGTGTGTCTATCTTGGAGTCAGCACTATGCACAAGGGCTTCAAGTGCCTTGACGTGTCCACAGGCCGGATTTATATCTCTCGCGATGTCGTGTTTGATGAGAATATTTTTCCATTCAGCACTCTTCATCCTAATGCTGGTGCACTTCTTAAATCTGATATCACCCTCCTGTTCAATCCCAATACCGATACGGAGGAGGAATATATAGATGATCATGTGCCTAATGTGCTGCCTAATCCGCTTGATCAGTGTACTGCAGAAAATTCCAGGTTGAATGGTGGAGAAACGAGTGTACGCGGAGCAATTCAGCGTGCACCTGCGAGGGACCCGACCGGCGCTGATCCCGGCGATGATTCCCTGCCGGCTTCGTCGTAGGTTGTCGAGTCATCTACATCGACTGCGGCACCCGCAACGTCGCGACACCCGGGTCCGTTTGGCGCACCGAGCAGCCCCTAGCCGAGCGACGCGCGTCAGGCTGCGGGCGACGGGGAACCAGCGCTTCAACCAGCGCTTCACCCAGCAGCGCCACGCGGCAGGCCAGCAGTGGAGGCAGGGCAGCTGCGAAGGATTCGTCCCCAGACCGCACGCCAGGAGCAGACGCGGCGAACGGATCAGTATCTGATTCTATGCCTGTCCAGCCCGGATCTTCTGCGGAGACGCTGCGGCCGGTCACAAGAGCACAACATGGAATTAGAAAGCCGAAGATCTATACCGATGGTACTATCCGATGGGGATTACTTGCTGGAACAAGTGAGCCACGAACAGTAGATGAAGCACTCAGCAGCAAGGAGTGGAAAGAAGCCATGGATATTGAGTATGAGGCGCTCATGAAAAATCAAACATGGCATCTAGTTCCACCGGTGAAAGGCACCAATGTTATAGACTGTAAATGGGTGTTTAAAGTCAAAAGAAAGGCAGATGGCAGTCTTGACCGATATAAGGCGAGATTGGTAGCCAAAGGGTTCAAGCAACGCTATGGTGTTGACTATGAGGAGACGTTCAATCCAGCTTGTCAAGGCAGCGACGATTCGAGCAAGTAATGGCCATTGCTATCAGCAAAGTATGGACACTTCGACAGTTGAATGTGCACAATGCCTTTCTTCATGGCCTGCTGGAGGAAGAAGTGTATATGAGACAACCACCAGGGTATGTGAGCTCGTCTACACCACATTAAATTTGTAAGCTTGATAAAGCATTGTATGGGTTGAAGCAGGCACCACGAGCGTGATATTCTCGGCTCAGCAAAAAGCTTATCGAGCTAGGATTTAAAGCATCAAAGGCAGATCCATCTCTCTTCATCTACAATAAGGGAGGTGTCACCATATATATGCTGATTTATGTGGATGACATAATAGTGGCCAGCTCAACACCAGAAGCAACGACAGCTCTACTAAAGGATCTGAACCAAGAGTTCGCATTGAAAGATCTTGGAGAGCTGAACTATTTTCTGGGTATAGAGGTTCATAAGAAGGAAGATGGCATTCTGCTCAATCAAGCAAAGTATATATCAGATGTACTAAAGAGAGTTAATATGAGTAATTGCAAACCGGTGAACACACCAATGTGCACAAATGAGAAACTGTCGCTGCATAAGGGAGAGCCACTTGGACCGAATGATGCAAGTCAATACAGGAGTATTGTAGGAGCATTACAGTATCTTACTCTCACTAGGCCGGACATATCCTTTTCGGTGAACAAGGTATGTCAATTTCTGCATGCACCTACTACGGTCCATTGGCAAGCTGTGAAGAGGATATTGAGGTACTTAAAGTACACCAGCAAGACGGGCCTAAAGATCAGCAAGTCCAACTCAAGTCGTGTGAGTGCTTTTACTGATGCAGATTGGGCAGGCTGTGTAGATGATCGAAGATCAACCGGAGGGTTTGCTGTTTTCGTTGGAACAAATCTTGTATCCTGGTGTGCAAGAAAACAGCCCACTGTATCACGGTCATCTACCGAAGCAGAATACAAGGCCATGGCGAATGCTACATCAGAAATCATGTGGCTTCAAATGCTGCTGCAGGAACTCGGTACAGCTGGACCTAAGGAAGCCATATTATGGTGCGATAACCTAGGTGCCACTTATCTAGCAGTCAACCCGGTGTTCCATGCAAGGACTAAGCACATTGAAATTGACTATCACTTTGTGAGAGAAAGGGTAGCAAGGAAGCTGTTGAAGATCGAGTTTGTCTCAACACATGATCAAATAGCAGATGGTTTTACAAAGCCACTCGCGGTGCGACAACCGACAAATTTCCGACGCAATCTGAATCTTAGCAGCTCAGATTGAGGGGGAATATTAGAAACCTTGTGTATATCGCATGTAACATCAAGTAGAATTCTAACAGGCTACGGTTGGAGCTTAGAGATAGATTAGAGTTGATCCTAACTACTTGCCCAATCGTAGCCGACTTGTAATCTCTGTAACCCGAGTATAAATGCAATGCACCGCGACCCTAAGGGGTATCGCTTCCACCTCCGATTTTTTACAATTCGCAGGTCGAGAGTCACGGCAGCATTTGACCTAGGTTCCGAGTAGGGATGGCAATCCGGGTCCCGGGTGCGGGGCTCCGCCGGGTTTGGCACCCGACGGGTGCGGGTGCGGGTGGACTTTTCCACCGCGGGGCTCACCCGCACCCGCCCCGCCAGCTTCCTTTCCCACCCGCGGGTGACCCGCGGGCTTCGAATCCATCCATAATTAAGCAAAATACATATATTGACATTCAAATCTATACATATTTTTTATAATTTATGTACTTGTTGAATCTTTTCTTATAGTATATAAATATATGTTTTAATTATGTGTTGATTTTAATTATAAATATATATTTATTGTGTTTATTATCTATTTTAATATGTACATGGAAGACCGCGGGGGACCCGCCACCCACCCGAAACCCGACGGGTGCGGGCGCGGGTGTGAATTTCCACCCGCGGGTGCGGGTGCGGGTGTGAATTTCCACCCGTTACATATCTCATCGCGGGTGGGCTTTTGCTCCATCCGCCCGAACTCCGCCCGATTGCCATCCCTAGTTCCGAGACGGGGCCGCCGCTGATCGGATTAGGGAAGCGGAAACGGATGAGCACGGAGGAAGGAAGCACCGGGTGCGGACTGCGGGAGGAAGGAGAAAGTAAACTTTCCCACCCATGGGATGTCCCCTCACCGGTGAAAAAAATATAATATATATTTAAAAACTTTGAAAAATTATAAATTTCGGTGTGATCATAGTTTATACGGTAGAAAGTATATTACATGAAGTTTCAACTTTAACTTTAACTTTATTTGAAAGTTATAAAATTAACAAATCACAGAGAAAGATGACAAATTAGCTGTTTTGTCCTTTTCTTTTGTCTTTATTCATAATTTGTTATTTTTATATCTTTTAGATAAATTGAATTTAAAGGGTAAAACTTTCAATACATGGTTTAGTATCATACAACTACACGCACATCAAGTTTCGTAAATTTTCAAATATTTTAAATAATATTTTAAATGTTTTTTAAATTTTCTCTCTCCAATGAGATATCTAATCGATGGGAAAAAACCATGTCCCGGGAGGAAGGGAGGAAGGAACTGCTTGAGTGCCGTTGGGCGTGAGCGGGCGAGCGGTGGTACGGGCCACGCCAGGTTTATCGGCGGAATTTGGGATTAAGCGAGTGGAGGTATTTGGGCTTGTGCAGCCCACACGGTCCATTTGCGAGTATGGCCTCGTTGTACTCGCCTCGCAGTGCTGCTTCCACGGTCCATGAAGTTCTTGGCCCACGACTTGGATCCAGACTTCCAGTAGTCTTGCTGCAAATGGCATCAGCTCGTCTGCGGATTTGCGCTCCTGTCTTAGGGTCAAACGGAACGGTGCATCACGGTCAGGCTTCCAGAAATCAAACAACTTGCGTGCTTGCTGCCTGGTGGCGTATAAGCATCGTTCCTGATTTTTCGAACATTTCGAGAGCATAATAGGCCACGGTACAGAATTGACATTTGTTCACAGTTCACCACGGATAATTACCATGCTCCATGCATATGCGTGCATGCAAGCGCCGGACCGCCCCCTGCTCCCACGACGTACACACGAAAAAAAGTACCACTGCGAATCTCCGATCCTGAGCACTCTACTACCTCCGTCCAGAAATACAAGTATTCGTTGACTTTCGGAGATCACGTTTGACCACTCATCTTATTTAAAAAATTGTACAAATAAAAAAATAAAGAAGTCATACTTGAAATATATCTAAAAATAAATTAAATTATTACAAAATAAATAAATGTATTATAAATATTTTGAATAAAACGAGTAATCAAATGAGATGTCTAAAAATCAACGAATGCTTATATTTCCGAACGGAGGAAGTATATCATAGTTCGTCTTGGGAATAATTTAACAGCAAACGAATAAGGAAGAGAACAACAGTGGTACGACTACGTCCTTTAATTTCAAATAAAAGATTACTAGGAACAACTCTTATTAAAGAAACAAGAAGGAAGAGAACATATTGAACCAAATTAACTAAAAGCAATGCAATATAGAGTATGGTCGATAGCGGTGACATTACCAAGCACGCGCCCTGGACCGGTGCTATCTGCCAGAACCAGTCGTCACCCGTGACATGAAAGCATCACCCGTTCACCCAATCGAGTGAACACAAGTGCGTGGGCGGCCTATATATGCGCGCTCAGATAATCAGTGCATTTCTACTGCAATCTATCTAAGGTGGAAGTAGTAGCACCCAATTTTCACCCCAGTTAGCACCGGGGACGTCATTGTCTTATTACACAATCAGTGTTAATCCACTGGGTAACTATACGTGTGTTCATCCCCGCAGTCTACGGGGGTATATACGTATACATACGTACGTATTTATTCGATCGGATCAAGAAAAACTGTTTTTGAATCGTCAACAGTGCTTGTTGAAAAATCGAAATACGTAGTTATCAGTCGCCGGCGTCGATTCGAAACATATCCAGCGACCAAGGTGGCTCACCTCATAAGAAGAAGAATATAATATATATGTGTGTGAAGAAGGTGACACTTTGACAGCGAGGTGTAGACTGATCGATCGATCGCACGCAATGTGCGTTTAGCATTTGTCAGCACGCAGACACAAACGCCTCATCGGAGTTTGCTTCCATCAGGCGCAAAATTAAACTAATCAAAATTTATGCACCATGATTGACAAATGAACAGTTTGTTTTTCGTCTCGCTCGTTATTAGTTAGCTCCTCTTTATCTGTTGCGAGGTCTCTGTCACACATACGTACGTGTAGATATAATAAGCATCTCCCGGAAATAATGATGACGGCACGGCATGGATCAGAGCCGGTGGCCTGTTACACGGTGGTGGCGGCAGCAGCTGTTGTCGTTTAATCCAGGGGAGAGAGCCGAGAGAAAGGGATCTCGCCTTTCCGTTTAGCGGGCAACTAGGAATAAAAACAAGTGTCCTCACATCATATCAGAGCATCGCCCGACGCCCATACTGATGCAGCCTTGCAGAGCAATAGATGTAGTCCATATCCAGCTGCTACTTTATCACTAAACAGGCAATCATGCATGCACCGGTTAGGTTAGGTTAAGAAGCCACCACCACGATATGTATCTGTCGCTGTTGGCAAACTATATATTAGTAGATAGATGGTGTGTCGTTGTCAGTGGCCAGGTGCTGACTGGATCGGTTGGGCCCAGCTGAAAGATCCCCGTCAGATTCCAGAACCGGTTGGGCCAGCGCGGCCGAGGAATATACGTGGGCGCGCGCGGGTGGCAGATGCGCGGACGAGGAATCCAACAACGGTCGCCGTTGCCATTCCAAATCCTGGAGTCGAAACCAAGTGGTCGTGGTCTTCAGGTGAGTGCGCTGTGGAAACCGGGTGGCCGCATGCAAGATGGGCGGGCGGGTTGTGCTGTGTGCGTTCTCGAGACGGATGGTCCGGCCGGTCGGAAATCAAACAAAGCGAGCGGAAGTTAAACGGCGCTGCCACGTGGTCAATGGAACCCAGCGACGGAGCGCAACGTTTTTTCGGTGTAGAGCTCTCTCTGGCTTTTGGTGGCCAGTTTGCCCGTTCACCGTGCGCGCACAACGGCGGCGCCGTGTGGTATTGATTCTCTTGTTAATTTCGTCCCCGCATACGATACACGAGCAATTGCGGCTACTCCTTGAGCAGCCGGATCAACCACGGATCGAGACCGAATCTGTTTCAGTATATGCGAACGCCATCGTCCTTCATGTAGAGTACTACGTTACGTCCTACTGCCAAGGACGCCGTGGCCTATGCTCTCATTGCACGACCACGCTGCTGTGTCCTGTTCTCATCATGTCTGTTCTTGTTCGCCCAGCCCAGCTGTCTCGGTGCCCATATCGTACTAGGTTCCACTGTAACAGATATAAGAACCCAAGGTACTTTCTACTTTGTACCTTGATTTTGGCCGCGCATGCATGGACGCTCACGAGGCAATAGATCTGATGAACAATAGAGCTTGGCCATGATCTGATATGATCGATCACGAATTCGTGATAATGCGACTGGCCTCCAGGATACTGGTGGACAATGTAGCTAGCATTTCGATCGTTCCCTGAGCATTGGCGACGTGCCCGAGAAGATTATTCTACTCGAAAAACAGTTGTCTCGATCTGAAAGCAGACAAAATATGGGCGCTGGCCTTGGTGCTGCCGCTAGGCCCCGGTGCAGGTCACGCGATCATGTACCGGCACCTGGATGCAGCCAAACTACGGTGGATGATGATCAAGGTCGTCAGCGGCCACGTTGCTGCGCACCACCAATAATTCACTCACATTTCAGGACCCGGTCGTCACGCCTGTCCAGATACTTCCGTCACATGTTTGCATGTCCATACTGCTAGTATGTAAAATGTATCCATAAAAACCATCCATCAGCCAAAACCACCCATCAGCCGAAACCTCCCCAAGAATAATTAAGAAACGCGAAAAGCGACCTGCCATTTACAAATGCAGAATCATTGCAGTATCTGAGGCGGTGCGTATCATGATTCTTCCTTCCCTTGGGATATAATATCCTGCTATAATTGCCAAAATTGATATTACCTTTCCAAATCAACACTCTAATCACTGGTGCAGTTTATAGCACTATAATAAATGGAATACTATTTTAATAAAAAATAAAAGCGAAACCAAATGCGTCCTCGGTCCTCCGTGGGAGGAGAGGCCAAAAGATGCAGTGAGGAATATTCCAGCGCCGCGCCTCCCTCCCCCACACCTGCTGAGACAAGCAAGCGGTGCATTTAAAGGCAGGCGCCCGCACCGCCGCTGCGATTGCGCCCACCCAACCCAACCAACCAACACACAACCACCTCTCAAGCGGAGATAGCATGAGCGCCGGCGAGGAGGCGCTTCGGAGCCAGTACGTCATCGGCGACGAGATCGGCCGCGGCCGCTTCGGCACCGTCCGCCGCTGCTTCTCCGCCGCCACGGGGGACCCCTTCGCCGTCAAGTCCACGCCCAAGGCGCCGCTCCGCGATTCCGACCCGCTCGACCTCGCGCTCGCCGAGCAGGAGCCCAAGCTCCACCTCCTCGCCACCGCGTCCCCGGCCCCCAGCGCCCACCTCGTCGCGCTCCACGCCGCCTTCGACGACGCCGACGCCGTCCACCTCGTGCTCGACCTCTGCGCCGGCGGGGACCTCTTCTCCCTCGTCTCCGCCCGCGCGCCGCTCCCGGAGCCCGAGGCTGCCGGCCTCGTGGCCCAGCTCGCCGACGCGCTCGCGGGCTGCCACCGCCGCGGGGTCGCGCACCGCGACGTCAAGCCCGACAACGTCTTCTTCGACGCCGCCGGGGTGCTCAAGCTCGGGGACTTCGGCTCCGCGGAGTGGTTCGGGGACGGCCGCGCCATGACGGGGCTCGTCGGCACGCCCTACTACGTCGCGCCCGAGGTGGTCGCCGGGAGGGAGTACAGCGAGAAGGTGGACGTGTGGAGCGCCGGCGTCGTGCTCTACATGATGCTCTCCGGAACCGTGCCCTTCTACGGGGCCTCCGCGGGGAGATCTTCGAGGCCGTGCTCCGCGGCAACCTGCGATTCCCGCCGCGCGCATTCGCCAACGTCTCGCCCGAGGCCAAGGACCTCATGCGCCGCATGCTCTGCAAGGACGTCTCGCGCAGGCTCTCCGCCGAACAAGTCCTAAGTAAGCACAAACCATCCCATTGGAAATTGGACAGCAGATCTGGAAAAACTTCTACAAGTGTTTGCTCATGACCATTTCGTGCAGGGCACCCTTGGATTGTCACCCGCGGAGGCAGCGCGGCGGTGGGCTAAACCCAGATGATCCGCTCCACCTGATCCTGATCTGCAGTAGATAGATAGTGCCGCCGTTCTCCAAGAGAGGAGTAGCAGATGACTTCCTGTCGATGGACAGTAGTAGTGCAGTAGTTAGTTGTAGCAGCAGTAATCTGTAGGCTATAAGCACTCTTGAAGCAGCAATTTGGGGGCTTCCGGAGTTTAGTTTGTTCGTCTCTCTGTTCCATGTACAGGTTGTCTTCGTTCTGGCTGAAGAAGAGATTTGTTCTGATTTCTGAAGGAAATGGAACAGCATGTTTATGTACAGTTCATTTCTGTGCCTAGTTCATTTACCGAATTTCTCTCCATCTCGGTGTGACTGTTTGAGTGTTGAGAAGCTGCTCATATGGCCTTTTGAATTTGGATGTGTTGAGGTGAATTTCCTTATGCTATTCAGTGTGCGGTTTGGTTACAACTCCAAATGCTTTCCTTATGCTATTCAGTGTGCAGTTTGGTTACAACTCCAAATGCTTTCCTTATGCTATTCAGTGTGCAGTTTGATTACAAATCCAAATGCTTTCCTTATGCTATTCAGTGTGCAGTTTGGTTACAACTCCAAATGTTCTTGCCTGCTATTCTGTACTTCTCCTGTCTGTCTGTTGGTTCCACTTGTCCGATCTGTTAAATTGCTACTACTCTGTAGTTCGCTGTATGCACGTTAGTTTGACACTCTGCAGACTGCAGTTGCTCGAACTCTCAATCGTGAACAAATTATTGTTACATGCGCACAGGCTTGAAAATGAGATTGATGTTCTACTGATAACGATTACATTCAGATACCAGTACTTCTCCTGATCTCTGATGATACTTGAACTCAACCGTGGAATATACTTTTGGCAATTTGGTTCCGAACAAGGCTGCAGCTTTGTGGATTTTGGTGAGCCAAAGTATGCATAATTTGAAATATTACATCCGTTCCAAAATATAAGTATTTGTTGATTTTTTAGAATCGTGTTTGACCGTTCATCTTATTAAAAAAATTATACAAATATCGATTATCTTGTTATGTTTTGATTTATTGTTAGACATATTTTAAATGTAATGTATTTGTTTTATATATATATTTTTAAAAAAAATTGAATAAGACAAGCGGTCAAACACAACTCTAAAGTAAAAAATACTTACATTTTAGAATTGATGAAGTAGCTAGTAGTACTAAATTGGGAAAAAAGAAAATAAGCAGTGGATTCATCTGTTTCCTCCACGTTGGGCGCCCTGCTCGCAAAGCAGCAGAAGCGGCAGCCAACACAACAAGTTCGCTGTCCCGTGACCCACCTTTAGAATCCGCAAGGCTTCTTGGGTTTTGTCTCTCGCTCTCACTTGTGGGATGATTGGGAAGCCAGCCGTTGAAACCGTAACCACGTGAAGCGCAAGTTGCGAGCTCCAGCAACCGTTTCGCGGGCAGTTACACAACACACTGTTGTAGGCACGAGTGAGAGATGTGTTCTGTGGCTCAAGTGAAAAGTTGTGCATGATGGAGAGATGGGTAGCCTGCCATCTACCCTCACGTTCCGCGTCCTGTTCTCAATGCAATTTTTACACGAGAATGGATGGTGAAGAAAGTGGACAGGAGCCGCAGGCAGCGCGAGGCAACTCGCCGTCAACTGGCGTGTGCTTCTTTCGTCCTTTTCTGGAAAAACTCCGGTACTTTCGGCCATAATGTGCACATCAAAATCAAATGTCATTTTCGTGCCCCCACAGTTTTGTCAATTTTAATCTGCTAACCAGATCACAGCAAGAGCAGAAGACCGGCGGTTGATGAATATATATGATCATTCCTCTTTACTTACAAAGGAGATTAGAGCGTGTTACTACAAAGCACGCAAGCAAAAAAAATTGATATACGCTTTGCATTACGCGAAGTTTTAAGCAACAGCAGTGGTGTGCCAGTTGCGCCCCAGCCCACAGGCAATCGTTGACGGTTCACCCGGCATTTCACTGAGGACAAAGCCAGCCAGGATCGCAACATTGGAGCTCTCGGGCGCAGACGTGGGCTCGAGTTGTGTTGGAGGAGTTGACATGGACCTCCCAGCGTTCAAGATCCGAGTGAAATGATAGCTCTGGGCCGCCGGATGGCCGAGTGGGCTATCGTAACGAGGGCTCCATGCCTCCATCATGTGATCACCAGCCCAAGAGATAATTGGCATGGGCTGTCGTGAGGAGTCATAGCCCAAGAGATAAATGGTCGAGGCCTTGCGATAGTGGAAATGGGTTGCTGAATGATGAAGGTTCTAGCTGAAGCTAGTGCGACATGGTTTGTCTGAAAAGAAACTGAAGCCAGGCATAAACATTCACCCTATGCACAAACGCGTGACACTTTTGCAGCATAAATTGAATATAGTAGTACCAGAATCGTGGATATACCAGATCATCATGATATCGCATCACCACCTAATCCTCCTTTGAGTAAGCAAATGGCAAAATGACAAGCCTCGTTATCTCTCCTCGCTGGTTTCTTCTGCTCATCTCCGGGTCCCGTCTCCCTTAGAGTACGTGGTTGCTCCCCAACTCCAATATCACAGAAGCGTTCATGGCTTCACGCTGAATTGCGACACCGGATGATCTAATACGACCGAACATTTCATATTCTTTTCCTTTTTCTAAAGCCAATTTCATATTCTTCAAGTTCTGAAAGGCAAAAGATTTCGTGCGAAGATGTTTCAGTTTGACCTGTTTTCTCTCGTAGAAAGTCATCTAATCGCTTATAATTTTTTGAGATAGTTGTCCAATCATGACAGCGGGATCTGGAAACCGGTATTTTTATATTGTCCGACAAACCGCACTGGACTCCACATCACATTGATTATTCTCTAATTAGATCAATACCCGGTAGTACTAACTTTTTCCGTGGCCATTGCAATTGAGTAAAAGCTACACTGGCATCCACCGCTATAATAGTAGTCCTAGAACCCAGCTGAAGACCTGCTTTGGAATTTCACAAAATCTGTACTCCTCTTTCTGAAAAAAAGGGGAATGGTTTCTACACACATTATTATACCTGAATGAAGGGAACTAGATCAGGTAGCCCTATTTAATACGTACTTTTTAAGTACAATCGTACAAACAAGTTTCTTCTGTTTAAGTTAGATAATAGAAAGGTGTATTTTAACGTAGCCAAAACCTCAGAGTTTTCTAAAGGTGGCAAGCACAAACACCCCTTACCTGAGAAGCATATAGTATACGTATGTCAATCGGATACACTCCTAGCAGCCGCCATAGGATTCTTGTGAGCATAATTCTCAAGATAGAGCGAACAGAATAGCAGGAAAAGGAACAAACTAGTAGTAGTAGATGAAAAGATGATGTGACGGGTTCGCCGTCCATAGGAACTGGGTCTGGGAATCGTATTTGCATCCGAGCAATTGGTGGCGCAGGTTAATATTCCCGGTGGCAGCTCGCGCAGATATGTGTGTTCCTGCCGGCAATCATTCAGGCTTTATTTTGCGGCTGTCACCGCTGGTCAGGTGGATCACCGCAGTCTGCAGATTCCTTTTGCTCTCCCGTTTTCGCAGAGGTAGGCAGCTCCAACCTGGTAACCTGGTATACCATGTAGAGTAGAACAAATCGGCGACGCGATCTAGAGGAAGAGACACTGGAGTGTAGTGGTTGCAACCATTAGCTGACTTGTTCTTGCAAACGACGAGAAGCAACAGCAACTGCTCGTTAGCTGACAAGAAAGCGTCTCAACGTTGCCTCAAAAGATGCCATCACAAAGTGTGGCATCGGCCATTGTATTCTGTGCTAAATAATTGCGGAGAGAGTAGCAGATACTGTACGGTATATTCCTGCATGTGACACTACAAAACTTTTACTACCATCTGAGGTGTACGCCGTGTATGTGCCTTCTGCGGGGAAATTCTGCAGCGAATATTTGTGCGAAGAAAGCAGCTCTGCAATCGTCCAAGGAGGGAGGAGGAAGACGACCGCCAGAATTCAGAAACGCGACGCGAGCGCTGTGTGTGGTTTGGTTTGGTTTGGTTTGATCTACTCCGACCCTGACCACAAGCCCGGCCGAATTACTGAAGGCGTATATTAAGAAAAAGAATTACTGAAGAGATGTCTTGTCTCATCTGATCTAGTCATGTTATCACCTTTTAATCCTGTCAAAAGGACGGCCATCAGCAGCTGAACCCCGGAGGCAAATCGTCATGAATCTTTAGCTGGTGTTGCTGGCTCCTCGTCTTCATTATTTGTCAGATTCGTTCGTTTCAGTAAAATATTGCATGGGCCATGATATTCTACTAGAGACGATTATATATAAAAATAGTATTCGGGTTAGCTTTTGAAACAACTTAATCACAAATAGCCCACACTCGTTTGAAAGTTGAGGCAGGCTGTTCAATGAAGCAGTATTATCTTTCAGAACAGACAAGCGTCAGTTGCATATCCTCTGATGTCATTAATGCTTGGAGTCTTTGACCAAAATACTGTTCATCTTAATGATCTGACAGCTACTATTGCACATTAGTCGGGTTCCGGTATACGGTAACGTGCGCGTCAGGTAACCATCTCGAAAGGGACGAAGGCAGAGGGAGACGAGGATCTGGAAGGCTTGCTAGCACTACCGTGCGGTCGCCGAGCACAGCACAAGTTTTTCCATGTCGCGTGGCTGATCGCGGCCGCCAGGCGACTCGATCCAAAAGTGTAGTAGTACAAATTAAGAGCACACAGCGAAAAGGCGCCTCCTTTCACGGGACGCTATAGCGACGGAGCTCCGGCCAAATCGCTGAATTTTGGTGTCGCCGCGCGGACTCCAATTTTGTTCGCGAGCAGGAGCGTCCGCGGCGGTGCGACGTCGACGCGATGCAAATACCTTGTGTTGCGTGGACACAGTGCAAAACAGTTAACAGAAGTCACTGACTTATGGACCCCAGTGAATGATATGTGGGGCCCATCTTGTGTTACGTGGATTATCATAATGTAGAACATAAGTGGCGGATCCATTGACGAACAGCTCGGTGAAAGAGACGGGTCATCCAATCCAGTTCCAGTGTGTGAAGAAACTTGCGCCTTTCTGATTCTGAGCCGCGCAACCGCAATTGCATCGCATTCCCGGCGAGTGGAGGTAGGGACGACGACGGCCGAAGCAAAGACTGAAGACTTGCACATGCTCATTCCGTTACACTCTACTAATAGCTGGAGTAGTACTACTTTATTTCTACGAGGAGCCAAAAGAACCCGCTTTGGTTACGCAAACTGAAATCTGATTTGCGAAAAAGTCGGGAGTAGACTACGAGAGGAGAGACCCGTCCGTCACCCCTTTTTTTCTCTGTTTGCACCTGGAGGCTGGAGCTGATTGAGTGAGATCGATCAGGAAGACAGGGTTCCAAAGACGGGCACCACACATGGGGCAGGAGGAGTAAAGAAAGCCGTTCCCGGATTCATCTTGGTTTGAATACTAGTCTGGGTGTGCATCTGGATGCCCAAAAACTTTGACCCGTCTCCAGAGTTGGTCGTCCTTGGGACATGGGATTATTCGTTTCTCCTCGGCTTAATTTAGCCAGCTTTTTTCTGGCGAAGGTAATTTAGCCATCCTTGAAGACCACCACATCCATCCTCCTAATTACCCAGTGCATGTCAGTAGTGACTGCTCTCATCTCGCATCGACCAGGTAAAAAGTCTGCACAACATCTCAAATTCAAAGTCTGATCCGCTACAAAACGCTAGTGAGTGGGCACAGATACGGTACGAGAGATGATGGGGTGGAACGTGCAGGGTGTCGGAGTGCTAGGCTTAGGGCATCGCCGTCATGGATTGATGGCGAGGTCAAAGAAAAGCGCTCCGAGTGGACGACTCGACCCGGGCATCTCTGAATCCACGAGCAAAGCACAGGAGCAAGCGACACCTCTCAGTCTCTGGACCCCGCCGCTCAGTGTAGTAGGAGCATTCCACCACATGCCAATGCCACCCACTGACGACCCGTCACCCGATTTGCCGGTGCCTGCTTGTCGTGGGCGCTACAACGACACACATACACAACGCAAAGCTTGTTCAACTTTCCCAGGGTCAAAGAATGCGGTGGACGTGCACAGCTCATAATCCTGCGTCGTCAAGCCGCCCGTGAGTAATAAACAAGCACCCAGGGGCTTGTTAATTAAGTGTAGCTACGCGAGTATAATAGGTGCCCGTTGTACGGTCTGTCTTTTCAAATTTCACTCCAAGCTCACTGTTGTAATCCTGACGCAGCAGATTTGCGGGGAACAAAAGAAGTAAAGGTAATTGAGCTTAGCCTCTTGTCTGCCCGCTCAATCCAAAATGTGCACTTCTTGTTCGGCGGCCTCCCACCCACCACGGATTGACGCCGCCATTTCAATCCACTGAGTGCCAGCCTCGTGTCGCTGTTAAAAGAAGAGAAAATTAAAAGAGGAAAGATCGTTTTCATCTTTGCGACAGGCAATTCCTCAGTTTTCACCACAGGAACGGTTTTGCGCATGCCATGTGTCGGCATCGCACGACCAGTTCCTCCTCTTGGCCAACCTACACCACAACCACACGATGATGGTTGGTTCACTACACCCGGCCGGCTTCTTCGCTGTCTCGTGCGTTTGGTTGCCTGGGGCATGCATGGTCACGGCGGCACGGTGCACGGGTAATACGGGGCGAGGCGTGCAGCGGATGCCTGATGACTGGGCCGGGCCCGCATAGAGGAGAGGAGAGGAGAAGACGATGGGACCAGGGAGTCCGTGGCTCGGGAAACCGTGCACCGAGCAGTGGTGCAGGGAATTGACAACACGGGCCTTGTGTTTTTTTGACTCTAGGGATTGTCCATTTCTCACCGCCGGGAAGAGGCACCGGGTTCTCTCTTCTCTTGGCCCCAACGATATTCCAATCTGGCCCTACATACTACAGGGATCCTCTGCATTTGTACATTAGCATTAACAGAGACCGACTTGTGGATACTACACTGCTTCCTGTATCGCTCTTGTCCACGAGTACCCTACTGTAGTACTATCAATCGTCACCCATACGACGAAAGAACGCTCCTCTCTTCATTCCTTTCCTCCTATCTGAGCGAGGAATCATGTTCATCATCCTTTACGCTTGATAATAACTTTAATGCAAAAACACAACCAGCTAATCTAATCCTCCCTC
Organism: Chloris gayana; assembly: GCA_031894775.1. Classification (NCBI taxonomy): domain Eukaryota; kingdom Viridiplantae; phylum Streptophyta; class Magnoliopsida; order Poales; family Poaceae; genus Chloris; species Chloris gayana. The sequence continues at coordinate 3,162,796 of JAUNZO010004234.1, read as the reverse complement.
CCTCGTGTTTGAATGATGCTCAGACTTTGAAGCCTTTACAGTAGTACCGCCAAAGTTGCAGTTGACCTCACCAGGACAGACATCACGGCAGGGCAAAGGCGCCTCCGGCCGGCCACAATGCATTTGCTCTCATTCCTCTTCTGCTTTCCTTTATAAAGTCAGGAGAGGAGACGGCCCTGCTTTCCTATGACCAGTATTGTTTCCTCCAAAGTGCTTATTGAGAGTATTTTTCTCCTCCCCTCGTACAGTACAACCTTGCTTTTGCCCCCACAGCATGCTGGGCACTGATCTGTGCTTGCTTAGTTGGGTTTCCCATTTTGGGACATGTTTTAGGTTCAGACCCCGGAAAGGCTTCCCTCTCCTCTCCCCCCTGCATGAAATGAAATCCGTGCAGGTTATTACGTATACCATGAACAAAAACAAGAATTGACCACGTCATACACGTAGGATGAAGGCACGAAAACATTAATGGGGTGCATAACCATGACAGCAACTTGCGAATGGTGAATGCTGTGCCCATCAATGGCGACATAGGGAAACCCGTGACAGGGAAGAGGGTGCCAGAAATTTTAGTATCTTTTCTATTTATACAGGAAGGAAAGAAGAAATTTTGGATCTGCTTTTTTCCTTTATTATCACCGGGGTTGGGTAAAAACAAAAATTCTGCTGCTCTTCCGATAAATCGCTGAGCAAAGGCAGAGGAAGTGGCAGCTGCAGCAAACAAGCGGGGTCCAGCTCAGCGTGTCGGAACTACTCCCAGCACATGAAAATATACGGAGCGAAAAAAATACAGTGATTTTTCCCTTTCGGCCGAGGCCAGTTGAGCGCTGCGCCACCTATTCATTCATACGCACAGCACAGGTGACTGGTCATCACTCATCGCTCCCGAGCAGGCGTCTGTCAGTGGGTGGACACCACAAGGCCCCACAGCTTCAGCCTTCAGAGAGAGAGAGAGAGAGGCTCTTCGCCATCATTCACCTCTTTCCAACCTTTTTTCCTCCATAGGCTCCTGCTTGCTTTGCTGCTTTCCTCTTTGTTAAAAGGCTGCTCGCTCCATCTCTCACTCTCTCTCTCTCTCATCGCGCTGCCCCTTGCCAAGGTCAAATAGCCACATCTTTCTCTTTCTTCTTTCTTGATATCCCAAGTGAGCTGCCGCCCTCTTCTCATGGCGTCCACGGCCGCTCATGCCAGCGACCAAACCCGCCTGTGACCAACCCACTCGGCAGCCACCTACTACAAACCACTAGTAGCTCAACTAGCAGTTTTTGCTACTAGGACTAGGAGAAGATCGAACCTGCTGCTCTGCTCTGCTCGAATGGAGAGCAGATGGAGGAAGGCCAAGATGTCGCTGGGGCTCAACCTCTGCGTCTACGTTCCCCGGACGCTGGAAGGCGACGAGCCCAACACCGCGTCCTCCACGGCGGCGCTCGTGTCGCCGGTCACGTCCTCGTCCTCTGCCGCCACGAGCACCAACACCACACCCACGGCAGCGTCTGAGGAGCAGAGCCACGGCAAGGCCGTCAAGGGCGGCGCCGGCGCGCTGATGCCGACCACCCCGACGCCGACCTCCGCGGGGCTCCGCCTCTCCAAATCCGGCAGCAAATCCTTCAAGGTACCGTCCATCCATCCAGTCCTCTGCAACTGGCCAAAGATCCATTCATGTAATAAAACTCTCAAAATATGTATTATTCTTTTCTTTGGAGTATCTACTTTCTTTGCTAATTTAGTTAAGTTTCGTCAGTTATAGCAGCAAGTCAGCTGAAATAAGGTTTCTTTACAGTAGCACGTCCTGCTCAGGTTGCGCACTTGCCATCTTCTTTTGCTTCAAATGATGCATGCAACAGTGCTAGTAGCTTTCATCACACATTCACACGTATAAAAAAGAAGAACACTAGTAGAAAAAGGGGATGCAGGAGGAGATGGGCACAGGTGGCAATGGTGCAGGAATATTATGATGGAGTGGGGGACTTCGCCTTTCTTTAAAGGATGGGTCCTCCCTTTCTCCCCTCACTACTCTGGAGTATTGGTCTACCACCCCTCTCTCTCCCCCTGTTCTATTCATCATTCACTTTTTTTACCCTTTGTTCCCTACCTCCCTCCATAGCCTCTCACTTCACTTCTTTTCGTGGAGGCATAAAGAGTGCAGGGGCATAGCCATAGCATTCTTTTCAGAACAGCTCCGGCACTGTTCTCAGATCCCTTCTCAACACTTGCAACATATACATACAGAGATTACAGACAGAGCGGTGGGGTTACGGATTCTCGACCGCCTTCGCTTTAGGGCGCCTAGATGCCAGAATTGCAAAAGAACGTATTCTGATCATGCCCATATGCAATTGCTTGATTCCAACATCTGCAGCGATTCACGTTTGACACGTTATTGTTTTCAAACTTTTGTCTGAGGTCATTCGGTTAACGTTCTTTACTTCTGTTGAGATGAGAGGAGGATTGTTTAGTCTACAATGACTAATTCAGACTTAGACATCTAACTCAATAGATAATCTTAAAGATTAGTTTGACCATGGGTTGCTTCTTCCAACATGACTAAGGGATGTTGAATGTCCAATCTTCTGACTGAGCTGGAAACCGCTGCATCTGACCACAGTTAGGGATGAGAACAATTAGCAAAATTAGTATACCATATCTGTAAGTATCAAACAATCTCTTTGCTTTCGCCATCACTGCAAATATATTCATGAGTTACTCTCTGCTTACTGAATTCTATGAAAGTTCCACTTCTTTGTGCATTTTAGATGTAATTAGGCTGTTAGTTCGAAGTTGACAGGGAACTTGCATGGTAGTTTTTTTCTCCATGATTGTCCTTTGATGTTACTTAAGATTCCTATTTTTTCTTTTTTTGTTTTCAGAAAACATGTGCAATATGCTTGACCACTATGAAGCCTGGTCAGGGACATGCCCTCTTCACAGCAGAGTGCTCACATACCTTCCACTTCCATTGTATTTCTGCTAATGTTAAGCATGGAAGCAGTAGCTGTCCAGTTTGCCGAATCAAATGGAAGGAGCTTCCATTTCGAGGCCCCTTTCCCGCTGAATTACCTCAAGGAAATGCAAGGATTAATCCAGTCAATGGGTACCAAAATGGAGGCCACATGACCATATTGCGACCACTTCCTCGTGCCCGCTCTTCAGGTCGGCTTCATCATTTGACTGCATTGATTTCTGACAATGACCCAAGTACTTTCAACGATGATGAACCCTTGGATTTGTTGTCCGAAGCAACTGAAGACACTCAACAGGGTTGTTTGAGAACAGTAGAGATAAAGACATATCCAGAGTTCACCGAAGTACCTGAAAATGTTTCAGAAAGAAGCTTCACTGTCCTAATTCATCTTAAGGCACCCCTTGCTCAGAATTTGCAAGCACCCAGTAGTATCGGAGATGCCAATGGACTAAACACATCACGTGCCCCTGTTGATCTCATTACTGTTCTTGATGTCAGTGGAAGCATGGCTGGTACCAAGCTTGCATTGTTGAAGAGGGCTATGGGATTTGTCATTCAGAACCTTGGCTCTGCGGACCGACTTTCCGTCATCGCCTTCTCATCATCTGCACGCAGGCTCTTCCCTCTTCGTAGGATGACTGAATCTGGGCGGCAGCAAAGCTTGATGGCTGTTAATTCATTGACGTCAAATGGTGGGACTAATATAGCTGAGGGCCTCAGGAAAGGCTCCAAGGTGATCGAAGAACGCCAGGCCAAGAATCCAGTTTGCAGCATCATCCTTTTATCTGATGGTCAAGATACATATACCGTCTCGCCAACTGCTGGCGTGCACAAAGGAGCACCAGAGTATTGTGCCCTCTTGCCTTCCACTAACGGCAATCAGCAGGTACCTGTTCACGTCTTTGGATTTGGTGCTGACCATGACTCGGTCTCACTGCACTCCATCTCACAAACCTCTGGTGGGACCTTTTCGTTCATCGAGACAGAGGCTGCTATCCAAGATGCGTTTGCACAATGCATCGGAGGGCTCTTGAGTGTTGTTGCACAGGGTCTGCATGTAAAAGTAGAGAGCCTACATCCTGATGTGCAGTTTGGATCCATCAGGTCAGGTAGTTATTCAAGCAGAATTGCTGATGATAAGAGGAACGGCTCTATAGATGTTGGAGACTTGTATGCAGAAGAGGAAAAGGATTTTCTTGTTTCTGTAAATGTTCCCCCTGGCAATGGGGAAACAGCACTTCTCAAAGTTGGCTGTGTTTACAAAGATCCACTGATGAAGGAAACTGTCAATATGGCTGATATGCAAGTGAAGATTTCTAGGCCAGCATTTGTCTCAGTACAAAGTGTATCAATTGAGGTGGACCGTCAAAAGAACCGCCTTCATGCAGCTGAGGTCATGGCTGAAGCAAGGTTTACTGCAGAGCGTGGTGATCTGACGAATGCTGTCTCCTTACTCGAGGACTGCCGGAGAATGATCATGGAATCGGCATCTGGACAGTCAGGTGATCGTCTATGCCAAGCATTGGATGCTGAGCTGAAGGAGATGCAAGACAGGATGGCCAACCGCCAAAGGTATGAGGCGTCGGGTCGGGCATATGTCCTCTCAGGATTGAGTTCCCACTCATGGCAGAGAGCAACTGCACGTGGTGACTCAACAGACAGTGAAAGCCTAATCCAAGCATATCAAACTTCTTCCATGGTCGACATGCTCCTGCGCTCGCAGACGATGACCCGGTCGTCGACCCCTCGAGGAACTCCGCAGATGAGGCATGCAAAGTCATTCCCAGCACGCCCACAGCCAAGGTAACTGCATTCAGGTGGTGCCAAGAACGATTGCCTGAAGCCTGATCGTTTGTTAGTGATTGTAGCATTGTCGTTCAGGGTTTCTTAGTTTTGTGTGGGGATGGTGGGGCGGGGGTATATTTTGTGTGGTATAAGGAGATGTAATGGTGTAAATTTAATTTGGGGTGCTGGAGGGTAAAGGGTGGGAGTAAGGTGTTTTGTAATTGGGGGTAGGGGATGGTATACGTCCTGGGGAAAATGGGCTAAGTGGGCGAGCTAATTTTTGGCTTGGTGGTGAATCGGTATACTCCAGTATTGTACTAGCTCCTTTGTGTGGTGATGTACATAAGAGAAGGGTATACATTTGTGAACTCTTCGGAATGGATGGATGGATGCATGCCTGATCCTTGCAATCTTTGTTTTCATCCTCCTGGAATGGAGTACTGATTCTGGTCTCTAAGTGCCTGGTTAGTTACTTTGCATGAACTGCATTGTTAAGAAAGTACTTTGCATGAACTGGAACACTTTATTATAAAACTTTGGAGTTTTATTAGCGATCTCAGTCCCTGCTTTGACATTCTATATTTTTGCAATCAATTGAAAATTTGGTTAAGAAAAACATGGTAGTAGTTGAGTTGGCGTACCTGTTTACGTTTTCAGCGTCAACATATTGACGTATTTCGCTGAATCATCCGTTGGATGAACGAGATCGACACCCACCTGTTCGATGATGCAACACCCCGGAACTGGAATTAGTTCAGTTCAGGTTTGGGCACGTCAGTGATCCAGCATCGGCATCACTCCGGCACACACACCACGACAAAAATCGGAGCGATCTCACCTGCTTGTGCTTGTAAAGCAGTCTGCGGAGATAACAGAAGACGAGCGAGGCAGGCCGCACGGGCAGTCCCCCGCGGTTCGGGGCCCGTTGATGCTCCGAGGGTGTTCGGCCGATCGGCGGATCATGGACTCAAGGGCGCCCGTGTGTTGGAGCTCGCCGCCACGCCCGCCGGTTATGTTCCCGCCGCGAGTTCAGGGTGCTGACGAACTCCGCCGTGGGAAGGAGAAGAAAGAATTGGGGGAAAAACAAGGACCGGAAAACGGATTTCATGTAGAGTGTTCCCGTTCCAGAAGAAAGCGGTTGCTGCATGGGCTCAGCGAATTTAGCCTGCGTTGTAGCAGGCTGGAGGCCCAAAATGCCAACGCTATCGGGCCCAGATCATTCAAACTAGCCCGTGAGAAGAACAAATTGGCCCGCCTCCTTGAACGGAATGATCCAGGAGCACCAGCCCGCGGACGTCGATGCTTGAACCACAACGGTCTGGAGTCTAGACTGAGACTGACCGGTTCCTTCCTCCAAACTTCGAAAGCGATTCCTACGTACGCAAGCACTGACACACCGAATCAACAACTACTCTGCTGCGGGTGGCATCATATTCCATTCGTATTCTCTATTCTTCTTTTTTGAAAGAGAAATACACGCAATTTATATCCTTGACGACTTTTGCAACTGAACACAACAACTTCTTTTGCAAAAATCTTTTCCCCCTTCTCAAAAAACATCGTTTCGTGTTGCTGTCTAGCCCCCTTCCTCCAAATTATCTGTTGATTTTTTTGTTTATACAATTTTCGATGTTGCACCGTCTCCCTGATCGAGGCTACCATCTCTACACGTGCTATCATCACACCATGCACGTACACATCATCGTGGAAACTAATCTAAATCGAAAAAAAGAGAGAAATTTCCCAATAGAATCCTCGAGTTGGAAAGAACAACACCTCGTTGGCTACAACCAGTGGAGCCAAGTATTCCACTTCGAATCCAGTGCTTCCCATCATTTTCTACTCCACTTAATTAGTGTTGGATCTATCTACTAGTTTCTTTAATCGTGGCGCCTGCGTCGGTGCACTGCTGATGGTACGGAATGGAGGAGCCGAAGTGGAATATGCATCCCGCAACTCGGCAAGCGAGAGACAGATTAGAAAGAGAGATGCTGTTTGGCTCAGGCTGCTTGTGGAGAAAGAAAAATGCGAGGCAGACCGGCAATCAGATCCAGTTCCAACCTCCGGTTGTTTGCCGTATTTTTGGCCTTTTTTGGTGCTGTGGTTTGAGTTAGCTACAGATCTGTGGTTCTCGTTCTATTGGGTTCACTAGTAAGCTAGTAGCTGGCCACGAGCAAAAGATGGTCACCTGTCGGTTGTCACTAACCTCCGGTGCGCATCCATGTTTCTTAATCCGGAGAGCAGAGAACTTTGCTTTCGGCAATTCTATGGGTAATCATAAGCATCAGTGCTAATTCTGTTTTAGAAAAAAAATGAAAGTGGGAGATGTCACATGAGCCTGCCTAATAAACAAATGAATTCCTCTAATCAGCGCATGTCCGTACCTCGCTCGAAATCAAAGGACTGAGACAGAAGCATTTCTTGTCAAGCAATTCTGAATTCCTGGAAGAAAAACTAGTTGCAGTCTTCTGAATTTCCCATCTCGTCTAGAAGAAACGATGATTTTTTTATTTTTTGAATTTAAGGAACGAGGATTTGACTGTTGACGGCGTCGTAAAACGAGGGCCGCATTCCCGGTCGGGCCCTGCTGTCAGCTGGCCAGCTCACTAGCTAATTTATCAAAAAAGAAAACTAATTATTCGCGTCGCGCAGGTCCTCCTCTTTCCTCTTCCCCTCCTCGCCAACCAAGCACCGCAACGCAACGCATTCTGCCTCGCAACGCGTCGCGGCGAGCGACAACTCGGGAAGAAGACACGCGACGAAAGCCAGCGGAAGCGGCCGAGACCACCATTCACCGCCTCCGCGCCGCCCGTGGAATCCCCGTGGACTCCCCGCCTCCGTGCGGCGCGCGCTGCCGATCTGCTCCGTCGGCCCTGCCTGACTGCCTGCCTACCTCCTCAGGTGCGCGCGCTTCTTCGGATTGCAATCGTTGCTGCTCCTTTTGCTCCCCACGCCACCGGCGGGCCCGCGCTTTCGCATGGTGTTCGAAACGGCTGGAAAATGGCCGAGCTGGGATCATCTCTCCGGTGACCGTGCGTTGTCGGTGCTACTAGATCTGAGGCGTCCTGTACGGGCGCGGCTGCGAATTTGGCGCCGCCGCGGTCCGGGTAGATCTAGTGTCATTTTTTCTGGGTTGTTGGAGCTGTTTCGATTTTGCTGCCGGGTCCCTGTGTCCGGCTGTATCAAATGGTTGGCTTTAATCATTGTTTTGGAGCGCGGGGATTTCAAGCCGATGTCGAGATGACAATAGGCGTGACTGTGCTGGGATCTAGCTTATTGGATCTTATGGATTCTGCAGGTCACCAACCGAGGAGGGAGGAGGGGACAAGAGCTGGCCGTAGCAAGCTAGATTTGAAACACAAGGATGAAGAAAGTGTTTGATCAAACGGTCCGAGACCTGTACGTGATTTCCATGCTCTACTCCTGTCGTTTACCATATCAAATTCTTAGCGTTGTTTGTTTTCTAATCGCATGGATTGACACTGTAATTTGTTCTGGCCTTTCCTTCTTGCAGAAAAAGAGAGGTCAATAAGAAGGTCCTCAAGGTCCCTGGAATTGAACAGAAGGTGAGAAATCTCTGCTCTGGTGCCCTTTATCACAACCTCTCATATGGATTCATTGATTTCTTCACGCTTACCCTTTTCTGCTGAATATAAGTATAAACGAATCATACCGCTGTTCTGTTGTTCTAACTGACATTTGTGATGGTTTGAAACAGATTCTTGATGCCACAAGCAACGAGCCATGGGGCCCACATGGATCTCTCCTTGCTGACATTGCTCAAGCAACACACAACCAGTATGTCTTTTGGGTTTTTATTATTTAATTTGCTTTTCATGTAACGGAAACCAGTTTTCTTGGTGCTAATATGCTTTGCATGTTGTCTTGCAGTCATGAGTATCAGATGATCATGAATATTGTGTGGAAGAGGATCAATGACACTGGTAAAAATTGGAGGCATGTTTACAAGGTGAATTTGCTTCTGAATATGTATATTAAATATCTGACGAAGACCACAAATAATTACACCAGCATGTCAAAGAATTTAAAGTGATGTCTATTTTTTTGGCTGTGTTGTAGGGATTGATTGTCTTGGATTACCTGGTCGCGCACGGTACTGAACGCGTTATTGATGACATCAGAGAGCATGCTTATCAGATATCGGTAATGCTAATGACATTATTTCTGCATTATGTCTTTAACACCTGCTTAACATTTGGTATTTGTGTTGAAAGATTTATGTATTCTCTTATTTTCTTGGTGCTCAAAGCTTTACTCCAACCTTGCAGGCACTTGCTGACTTCCAATATATTGACTCTTCTGGGAGAGATCAAGGTAGCAATGTACGACGGAAATCTCAAAGTCTTGTTAGTTTAGTTAACGATAAAGAAAGAATACAGGAAGTGAGGCAGAAGGCACTTGCTACCAGGGACAAGTGAGTATAACCTAAACTTCATGTCATATTCCCTGTTTCGTATTCTTCACCACAAACTGCTTTACAGGCATGTTTTATTTACTGTTCACTCTTTGTTTGTAGGTACCGGAGTGCATTTGCCACGAGTGGAACACACAGGAGCCCAGGTAGATATGGTGGTGGTTATGACAATGATCGCTATGAAGGAAGCTATGGAAGCAGATCCGATAACAGAAATGGATATGGGAGGGAAAGAGAATATGGATACAAGGATGATGAGAGATATGGTGGTCCGGGAGATACACCCAATCGTGATGGAGATCGTTATTCCAGGGACTCTAATGAACGGTATAGAGAAGATGAATACAAAGGTAGCAACCAGGAATATGCTGATGGATCAGGTCGCAGGAGCTATGGTCGAGAGAGGGATTCCTATGGGGATGATGAAGCTTATTCGTCTCGGTCTGTTTTCTTTCCAGTTTCAACTCGTAATTCTTATTTAAAGGTTGTAGTTGTGAAATGTAGCAGATATATAATTCATTGTATTAGTAAAATAGTTCTCCTCAATTGCAAGGGCTCTTAGTGGATGTTAACAGCCTTCTCTTTCCCTTGCAGTGGCCGGAGCAGCAATGCTGATGTGTCTACTCAGGATGAGAGGTAAGCAATGAATTATGTCACTATTAACTTCTTAGCATGTTGATGTTATAAGTTCTCTGAAGTTTTTTTTTTTTTTTGGTGCCTGCTTTTACAGGCCTATGGAACGAAAGCTTTCTAATCAGCAGATTGCTTCACCACCGCCAAATTACGAGGATGTTACAAGGGGTGGCCAAGACAATCTTAATGATGATAGGTCAGTTTTCTATCCTAGACTAGCGAAATGTCCGTATGAGGCCACAACACAACAAATAAGATAATTACATGTGCACATGACGCATTCATGTGAGAAACAAGATGAGTAGTAAATTCACGAATCGAACCTTGCATTCATCATTTATTAATTAACCAAACTAGTACTAACAGTGCATCCAAAACTCTTCATGTGTACCACTTGATCATAACCATCAACTCTAATTTTTAGTACATAGAGATGCCTGAATTTCTTGGCAGAACAATAACCCATAAATAATGTCGATCTCAGGAATGGAGCAAGTGTCCCAGGTGACTTGCCAAAGGTGCCCTCTCCTGTTTCTGGAACGACTATTCCTGTGGGACAGGTGAACGGTGTACATGATAATGCTGTCCAGGATGCCCCTGCACCACCACCAGCTCATGCTGAATCTAATGGATTTGATGAATTTGACCCACGTGGTTCTGTACCAGGTACCATTGGTTCTTTTCTGGCAAATCAGTACATCAGCTGAGTAAACTCAACCAATGCAAATTATCAGCGTTGAAAGATTGTATACCACTACTGTTTATCTAACCTGGAATATTGCTGCGTTCCGGTACCTTTTTCTTTTCTGATCTATATTATTTTTCAGATTCCTCCCCTCCAGCGAATTCCTCACCAGTAGTCAATAGCTTGGAGATGGATTTATTTGGATCCGATCCTATGAGTGCGCTAGCTTTGGTATCTGTGCCTCAACCTACCACTACAACAAATGTAGAACCACCAGCAAGTTCAGGTTTGGAGACAAATAGTTTCATGGGCATGCCACAGACTTCCACTGGATTTGGAGAGGTATGTGATATCATTACGCTGAATGGATTCTTAAATTTAATTATAGTTCAACTGAATCAATGTAGGAAATCCAGTAACTTAGTGGAGTTTGAGATTAGATAAGCTAAACATCACATAGGAAAATCCTGATGTTAAGTAGCTTCAGTCATTAAACAGTATTTAACCTTGAAACATCTATTATTGGCAGAATTTTGTTCGGTAGGAATGTTTTGATTTGAATCTCAAGCCTTCACTTGGTGATGGAGTGACTGTTGTGCCCTAGTGTTTAAATTTATCGAGTTATAATAGCTACTCCTTCTCTTCATAAATACTGATCATGTTGAATTTGGACATGCATGAAAAAACATACTAATAAATATCTTTAAACTACACATGTTTTGAAAAAACATAATAAATATTAAATCCAAATGTTTATTTGTGTTGGATTGTCTCGAAAAGTACCTTGTATTTGGGTTTATTGTATATTACAGTGACTTATTAGTAAATATGACCATATTGTCTAAGACAATGATATTTCTGAGTTTAGGCAGCAAATATTACCGTTCCTTCAGCTTATCTTTTCATCCTTCAATCTTTGTAACAGTTTGATGCTTCAAATCCCTTTGGGGATCCTACTCCTTTCAAGGCAGTCCAGGAAGAGAGCCCTGCAGTATCTCAGACAAGTGCTCCACCTGTTGGTTCTTTCCAGGCCACTGCACCAGGTGCAGATGCAAATCCTTTTCAGCCTGCTTCAGCTGCAAGTTTTGGTTTTGGCGATACTCTTGGCGATCTCACTTTTGCATCTGAACAGCAAGATATTTTTGGAAACAATACTTCCTTTGCTTCAGAGGTGCCTTCTGCAAATCCCTCCATTCTTCCCCAACAGCCAGTTCAAACGTTTGCTTCCCAGCCACCTCAGTCAGGAACGGCGGGCACATTGCCTGTTACTCACGCTGATCCCACAACATTTGCTCCTCAACAACCTCAAGGAATGGCACCTAATTCACATGCAGCTCCTCAAGCTGCTCCTGGGTTGCTTATTCGCAAGCACCACAGCCTGCAGCAAACAATCCATCTCCAATTCCTCAGCCTGTCACCTCATCATTTGCTCATTCGCAGGTGCCTCAACATGGAGCACCACATATGCCATCAGGCCAGTCAAACCTTTTTATGCAACCATCATCTGGGGTCTCTGCACAGAATGGAGCGCCATCATACATTCCTCAGGCTCCTCAACACACTGCTCCAACAAATCAACAACTACCTCAACCAAGCTCCCTGCCACAAACTGGTGCATCTGCTCCACAGCCAGCGTTGATTTCACGTGGGGCGTCCCAGCCTCTTGGTATGCTAAATTCAGTTCCTTCCGGTGCCAACTTTTCGTTGCACTCAAGTTCATCAGCACCACCAGAAACAATCATTTCAGCTTTGCAAGTTAGTAAGACTGAGCCAGTGAAGAAATTTGAGCCCAAATCTACAGTTTGGTCTGATACACTGACCCGAGGTTTAGTCAATCTGGACATTTCTGGACGTAAGTAGCTTCCCACATGTTCTCTTTTTCTGCGATTCCAACGTCCTACCTTTGTTTTATTCTGACCTATATTTTGATTTTTGCAGCGAAAGCAAATCCACATGCTGATATTGGAGTTGACTTTGATTCAATCAACCGCAAGGAGAAAAGGCAAGAAAAGAAAACCAACCAGCCACCTGTGGTCTCTACAATCACTATGGGCAAAGCCATGGGAACTGGTTCCGGCATTGGTCGGGCTGGTGCAGGTGCCATGGCTCCTTCCAACCCAATGGGTGCAGGCAGGGGCATGGGTATGGGTGGTGGTGCCGGTTTTGGTGCTGGGATGGGAATGAACAGGCCTATGGGGATGGGAATGGGAATGAACCAACAGCAGATGGGGATGGGAATGAACCAACAACCAATGGGGATGGGGATGAACCAACAACCAATGGGAATGGGGATGGGGATGAACCAACAACCGATGGGAATGAATATGGGCATGGGGATGAACCAGGGGATGCCAATGCGGCCTCCAATGGGGATGGGTCCTGGTGGTATGCCTGGTGCTGGATACAATCAGATGGGTGCTGCATTCGGTGGTCAGCAGCCATATGGTGGGTACAGGTGAGAGGCTACACTGTGTACCACAGATTATGCAGCTGAGGGGTTGAGGAACAGTTTAGAAGGAATTTGTATTTTGCTCACATGGTTTTGCTCTTGTGTATGATCTCTTTTTATTTTGGGGGGTCGGGGTGGGTATAATTTTCATCACTATTCTTTTCTATCCTTTTTGGATACTGTATCTACTAATAGCAAATATGTGAAGGAGGGCAACGCTACAACTACCGTGTTGTGTTGGATGCAAAGCCTTGATATTATATGCTCCGATTTAGTTGTATAATTTGCTATAGGCTCTTTTTTTCAGTAAACATATTATTTGTTTCAGCATTCTTGCTGGATGGATAATAAAAGGCTGTACCATTTGATTGAGTTTTCTTCGTCTCATTTTAATTTACTGACTAGCTGATGCTGATCTTGTCATCCGCTCTAATGTCACTTGCCACTGTTCTTACTCGTTCTGCGATGTGTGGTGTCTGGAATCAGATATTAGACCGATGATAGAGTTGTTTGGTGGATTGGCATTCTCGATCTGTCCATAGTGAGTTTAGTATGGTGGTTGAACTTTAAGTTCTGTTTTTTGTTGCTGTATCATGCCCCGCAAATTGAGGACCTTGACGCCAAGTTTTGTTCTGAAAGAACAATAACTTCATTTATGGTTATGCTGCTTTGCGTGAGGTATCGGCGAAAAATTTGACAGCTGACAAGTGACAAGCACTTCAAAGAGGTGGAAGCTCGGGCTCACGTCATTAGGCCTGGGTGTACTGTTGTTGTTGAAATGGGTGTACTGTCCTGAGCGAGACATCTTAACGGTGGAGTGTTTAGTAATGACAGGATGGCATAGCTATTTTTATTCCTCGAACAGTCGAACCAAACAAGAGGAAGACTAGAAGCAGATGATGCATGTAGGAATCCTTGAACAAAATGCCCGTGGCCATTGCCATCAAGAGTGCATGCATCGGCGTGAGCACGCACTAGATTAATTTCACCTGTATATAACCCGTTTGACTTATGACTTGCTGCGTAATTTGTAGCTTCATAGCTACTGAATCCCATGGCCACGGTTTTCTCCTTTTGAGAATCCCACGGTCGCCACAAGTCGACGCGTTTAGAAGTCAACAAGCTAAAGTAACTAGGCTTATACTTGTACGCCAGTGAAGATACAGTAGAGCTACTCGCATATAGTGATCGTATACTATAACATAGAAGGTTGGCAATCGTGCCAAAAGTTACACATAGTTCAGCGATCTGTTCCATTCAAAATATCACGCTGCATCCTGGAGGTGGCAAGCTTAACACAACAGTTTGTTCATCTTCCTTGGTTCGTGCCACGACCAAGGTTAACAAAACCGGATTGACCGGTCCGGTTTTGAACCGAGAAAACCGGTCGGTTAACCGGAAAAACCGCCGGTTAACCGAATAGCTACAGTAAATAGCTACGGTTTTCCTCGGCTAACCGGTCAAACCGGCCGGCCGGCGGGACCGGTTTCCGGTTAACCGGGATAACCGGCCGGTTTTACCGGTTTTGTGAACCAGGGCCACGACTATGCAGAACTGGTTATAAGTGAGATATGAAGGTGTTGGATCAGTTAATATCAGGGTTCAAAGAACCGGGGTTAACCGGCCGGTTAACCCGGTTAACCGATAAACCGGTCCGGGCAGTTGCACCGGTTGGCGGTTAACCCCGGTTCAAATTCAAAAATTTTCAAAATTTGAAAAATTTTGTATAAAAAATTTGTTAAAAAACTAGAGAAGAAATAAAGATTTATAGTAAAAGAATAATTTGAAAGTAAAGTTGTTTGACATAGAAAAAATTTACGAAATACAAATAAAGGTAAAAAGGCTATAGAACCTTATAACCGGTTGGTTAACCGGTCAAAGCGCTGGTTAACCGCTATAACCGGCCGACTAACCCTCCCTCTCCCAAATTTTCTTGATGTATAATATTTGTTGAAGACTATGTTTTAAACAACTATAGCCGAGACATGAGTGAAAGTCATATTTTCTATGTATTATGTATAATTAATCTTGTTGTTGTATGAATTTGTGAACAATATGAGTTAGACAACTATATTTGACTTTTCATTGGGCAATATGGTTGTGTTGTGTCCTATGAAGTGGATATAATATGAATTTATGTCTAAAATTATCATTAATATTTTAGGGCAGTTAATGCATTTTTTCCTATTTTTCTGAATTTTTCTTGATTCTATTGCAATTTGCACTGTGCCTGAAAACCGGCCGGCTAACCGGGCAAACCGGCCGGTTAACCGGAGAAACCGGCCGGTTAACCGGGCTGCGACCGGCGCGGCTACAAATCAAATTTCGTCCGGCTAACCGGCCGGTTTTCCGATTATCCGGTTAACCGGTGGACCGGCCCGAGCGGTTCTCACGGTTCAATCAGTTATCTCAACCTTGGTTAATATTGTATAAAATTTTAATGCCGGCCTATATTTACCACTGAAAACCCGTTCCAGGACACCCAGTTCTGAAGAAACATATCTGAGACTGAAACCTTAACCTGACACCAACTGTGAGTGCTGCTTTGCTTAGCATGAGGAAGGATGCGAGAGATGATTTCAGACAATGGCTGGTGGACATAAAAAATCGGAACAGAGTAACTGAACTTTTCAGGTGTTGTGTGCCTTACAGAAGATTTAAAAATGGTTTTTTCCTTTTTACTTGCATAATTGAGGAACATACGACAAGACCGACCTTGTGAGCCAAAACATGTTTTGAACAATGCTGGCAAAAAAAAAAAAAAAACCTACACCTCTATTTTTCCTTTCCCCATGACAATAGCTAGAACGACTCTTAAACTTTTTTTAGGCGGAACGATTCATAAATTTGTCAAATACTATTGACGCTCGTACTAGTATCAGTGGAAAAGAAACTACCGCGGTTCAGAAGTCCGCCTTGCCTGATTTTGTATTGCGGGCCAAAGATCAATACAATGCACAATCTCCAGTGAGAGAACTGGTGTTCTTTCCCTGAGTACAGAAAACAAAGCGACGTTGCTTTTTCTGACCGGTACGAGCATCTTTGCCCTCCATTGGCAGCAAGCACGATTGATATGTTCGCGTAACATTCCAGTCTAGTTTGGCGCACCGCGTGTTAGTGGTCTCTAATGTCCCAAGATCCGTGATCGCCGGCGGTCGACGTACTGTACCGTGTTCCTCTCGCTTGGGTTAGCTACTTTCCCCTTTCCTTCGCACCCTCGCCTCGATCGCTCACTCTCGTAGTACAATCTCATCTCCTCCCCTTGAAGTTTTTGTTCTATCGATCTGGCACCCTTGTATCTTGGTTTACCTAGGATTTACGCGACGTGTTTGACATTGTGCACATCTTTCTCTTCTCGGGAACTGGGCGCAGTTAACATACTACCGCTGCAAGAAATAGAGCTCAAGCATGTATCAACCAAGGTTGAGATAACCGATTGAACCGTGAGAACCGCTCGGGGCGGTCCACCGGTTAACCGGATAACCGGAAAAACCGGCCGGTTAGCCGGACGAAATTTGATTTGTAGCCGCGCCGGTCGTAGCCCGGTTAACCGGCCGGTTTCTCCGGTTAACCGGCCGGTTTGCCCGGTTAGCCGGCCGGTTTTCAGGCACGAGTGCAAATTGCAATAGAATCAAGAAAAATTCAGAAAAATAGGAAAAAAATGCATTAACTGCCCTAAAATATTAATGATAATTTTAGACATAAATTCATATTATATCCACTTCATAGGACACAACACAACCATATTGCCCAATGAAAAGTCAAATATAGTTGTCTAACTCATATTGTTCACAAATTCATACAACAACAAGATTAATTGTACATAATACATAGAAAATATGACTTTCACTCATGTCTCGGCTATAGTTGTTTAAAACATAGTCTTCAACAAATATTATACATCAAGAAAATTTAGGAGAGGGAGGGTTAGTCGGCCGGTTATAGCGGTTAACCAGCGCTTTGACCGGTTAACCAACCGGTTATAAGGTTCTATAGCCTTTTTACCTTTATTTGTATTCCGTAAATTTTTTCTATGTCAAACAACTTTAATTTCAAATTATTCTTTTACTATAAATCTTTATTTCTTCTCTAGTTTTTTAACAAATTTTTTATACAAAATTTTTCAAATTTTGAAAATTTTTGAATTTGAACCGGGGTTAACTGGCCAACCGGTGCAACCGGCCCGGACCGGTTTACCGGTTAACCGGGTTAACCGGCCGGTTAACCCGGTTCTTTGAACCCTGGTATCAACCTGCTTCAAACGTTCTGGTTTAATGAGATTTTAGGATTCTAATTCGCAGATCAACAATTCCTTGAAAAAAAATTGCAACCTAACAAATAAAACAAGAAAATTTGAGCTGTTACACTTTGTCAGTAGATTGCTGCTTAACTGAATCACCGAGACAAGGTTCCGTTTTCAATTCCACAAATATGCCATCTCCGTCGTGTCATAGTCGCATAGATAGTGATCCTGTGGTGAATTGACCTAGAAAAAACTATTGTACTAACTAAGATCTTCCCGCACATCAACCGGAAAATAAAGCATTGTGTCTACTCACTATTTATGCCTAGTTGAGTAGTTTTTCTGGTCTAGCAGGAGATGAACCCCATTAGCACTTGTTTGTTTCCTCCATGGCATTAAACACTGCTAGCTTCTTGGCAACGCTAGCTTCTCTCGCCACGAAGTTAAGGGGACGCCAGAAAGAACAAGCTAATTAAGGAGCCCGAAGCGCATGGCACGATGAGCATCGTCAGGATTTACGGTGCTCGTTAGCTGGCTTTAACCTGTGTGCAGTATTTTTCAGTCCACCGTGTTCGATCTGCATATATGAGACGAGTTGTGTGAAAGCAACGCGTTGCAATCATGCGTGTTCGCTTAGCTCCGCGACCACCACCCACACATCTTTCTTTCTGTTCCATGTGATGGAGCGCGAGAGCCGTGTCTCGCTGCTTTGATCCGCCTCGCTTCTTGGGCACTCATGGTCGTCGTGCCTGTTCCTCTTTCTCCAAGCTTCAGTTTTTGCGGCAATACAAAGTGATACGCATGGGCGCCTGTTGATTGGGTAGCTGAACCCTGCAATGCCAACGTGCCATATTGCCGTTTCTTTGTGCATGGTTTGATGGCTTGATGCGTTCGCATTGCCACCTTATAAAAGGCAGTCACATAAGGTATTGGACCCTAGGGTCCCAGCTGCATGAACATTAGCCATACTTCTCTGGACTCTCCTACAGCTCGGAGTTGTGTGTCCACTGCCCATCTGTTCCTGTTCTCTTTAGTATCGGTGTGATGCTCTGAACTCTCTATCTTAGCCACCATTTAGAGAACAAAATCTTGAGCCTCCGTGCATACCAGAATCTACAGTTTCTTCACCGTACCTCCGATCCTGAAGGACCGGTGAAAAGCCTTTCTTCTGGCTTTTCATTTGGATTAAGGTAATAATATTCTGTCTCCTTTTGAATCTATCTAGGAAGTTGCCGTAGTATGTGTGTTGCTTGCTCTTGGTTTTGTCACTTTACTCAGCGTTACTGCATGACTAGCATACGCATAAGTGCAGGTCGTGCAGAGACTCGTACATCCTGTGACGATATATAAATCCTGTGATTTTGAAATAATCAGGCGGCCTTCCCGCCATGGGCATCACCCGCGCGGCCATCGTGCGGAACGACTCCCTGGATGGCGTGCTGGGCGACTACGTGGGCGGCAAGCAGCAGGCGGGCAAGCGCGGCGGCGGGAATGGCGGCGGCGCGAGGCAGTCGACCCGACTTGTTGGCGCGCTGACTTGCCTGCAGCTGGGTTTCGCCATCTACGCGACGTTCCTGCTCTACTACATGAGCCCTGCCGAGGACTTGCGCGTGGGCGTGAAGCCCGACCTGGCGTGGGCGTCGCGCATCGCGCAGCACTGGAAGCAGCTCATGCAGCAGCAGCCCGGCGGCGAGGCGTCGTCCCCGGAGCAGGTGTGCGAGCAGGAGAGCATCGACTTCGAGCAGAAGAAGTCGCAGGACGAGGTGATGATCCGGCTGAAGCGCGAGCTGTACGACGAGGTGCTGGCCTTCCAGCGGCGCAGCTTCGGCGCCGAGACGCTCCCGGAGCTGCTGCGCATGCGGTCCCGGTGGAGCGCGGGCGGCAGCGCGCCGCGCGTGACGGTGATCCTGAACCACTTCAAGCGGCGCACGCTGTGCGCGCAGCTGGAGCAGCTGCGCAGGCAGACGGTGCCGTTCCACCGCGCGTGGGTGCTGTCGTTCGGCAGCCCCAACGAGGCGACGCTGCGCCGCATCGTGGACAGCTACAACGACTCCCGGATCAGCTTCGTCTCCTCCGGCTACGACTTCAAGTACTACGGCCGCTTCCAGATGGCGCTGCAGTCCGAGTCCGACTTCGTCTACGTCCTCGACGACGACATGATCCCCGGCGCGCGCATGCTCGAGATCCTCTGCCACGTCGCCGGCACCGACAAGTACGCCAACGCCGTGCTCGGCAGCATCGGCAGGATCCTGCCCTTCCGCCAGAAGAAGGACTTCTCCTTCCCCAGCTACCGCAAGTTCCGGTCCAAGGAGGCCGGGCTGTACCTGCCCGACCCGGCCTACGACATCACCGTCGACCGGATCGTCCAGGTGGACTTCCTCTCCAGCTCCTGGTTCCTCCCGGCCGATCTGGTCAAGACGCTCTTCATCGAGACGCCCTTCACCTTCATGACCGGCGAGGACCTGCACCTCAGCTACCAGCTGCAGAAATACATGGGGGCGGGCTCCTTCGTGCTGCCCGTGGACCCCAGCGACAAGGAGACCTGGGGGACAGCGAGCACCGCCTGGCATACGTGTCGGAGACCACCGTCATCTTCAAGGACATCGTGCAGGTACGGTGGAGGTTTCGCTTTCTTTTTTTCTTTTTTGTTGTTTTCACAATCCCGTTTTTGATCTTTCCCTCTTTGGGAATTTTGCAATCCCGTTTACGAACACCTGAATGGCATTAGGTGCGTGACGACCAGTGGTGGCGCGCGCTGACGTCGGGCTACGTCACCCAGTGGGCCGCCATGTACCCGCAGAAGGTGGACGCGCTCCTGTACGCGCACTCGCTGGCCGAGGTGCGGGCCCTGGCGCCGCTGCTGGAGAAATTCCGCACCACCCCGGGGCGCAAGGCCTACCTGGTGGTGTCCGGCGGCGGGCACTGCCCCTGCGAGGAGGCCGCCACCGTGCTCAAGTGGCCCAAGGTCGTGTGCAAGGAGAGGCGCTTCAAGATCCTGGACCTGGGCCTCGGGGCGCTGTCTGGGCCTTCCAGGTCCGAGGTGCCCGTGGTGCAGGCCGTCTACGCCAGCATGCGCGGCATCGTCCGGATGCACAACCCCAGCGTCATCGTCGCCATCGACGCCATCGAGACCAAGGTCAAGGACGCGCTGCGCATGGCCGCCGACGAAGCCGTCAACCGCACAGCGCTCGTGCTTCTCCCGAAACGATCCGTGTCCAAGGTGCTCTGGATGGCCACGCTCAAGCCCGCCTCGCTACCAAGTACTACTAAGTTATTTCTTTCTTTATTTCTTTCTCTATTTATATATATTCCCTCACTCAAAAAAAAAAAAAACCAAACAATACTATATAGACTGGAACCGGATGCGCATCTCGGTGAACATCATCACGCAGAACCGCGCCCAGTCGCTGACGCGCCTGCTGACGTCGCTGCGGGACGCCTACTACCTGGGCGACGAGGTGCCCATCAGCTTCAACATGGACAGCCGCGTGGACGCCACCACGCTCAAGCTCGTCAACTCCTTCGTGTGGCCGCACGGCCCCAAGACGCTCCGCCGCAGGATCATCCAGGGCGGCCTCATCCGCGCCGTCAGCGAGAGCTGGTACCCGTCCTCCGACCACGACTACGGCCTGCTCCTCGAGGACGACATCGAGGTCTCCCCTTCTACTACCTCTGGGTCAAGTACGCCCTGCTGGCCTACCGCTACGACCCGGCCGTCTCGCTGCCCGAGCTCTCCTCCATCTCCCTCTACACGCCCAGGCTCGTCGAGGTCGTCAAGGAGCGCCCCAGGTGGAACGCCACCCACTTCTTCCGCAAGGTCCACCCCAACACGCCATACCTGCACCAGCTGCCCTGCAGCTGGGGCGCCGTCTTCTTCCCCAAGCACTGGCGCGAGTTCTACGCCTACATGGGCGCGCGCTTCACCGAGGACGCCAAGCAGAACCCCGTGCAGATCCCGAGGTCCAGGACTAACGGCTGGCAGGCGTCGTGGAAGAAGTTCCTCATCGACATGATGTACCTGCGCGGCTACGTCAGCCTCTACCCCAACTTCCCCAACCAGACCAGCTTCTCCACCAACCACATGGAGCCCGGCGCGCACATCAGCGCCAAGGACAACAAGCTCAAGCACGACAAGATGGACTTCGAGGTGCCGCTCGTCAACACCGACTTCTCCGCCTTCCTCCCCGCGGGGAAGATGCCGCCGGCGTCCAAGCTGCCAGTCATCAACCTCTTCAACCAGGCAGTCTCGCTCAAGGGGCTCAAGGCCGCCGGAGCCAAGCTGCGGCAGGACGTCATCGAGTGCGAGGCCAAGGCCGTCGTCGCGGTCGATCAAGTCACGGGATTGCCAGCAAACTGCACGCTCTTCTGATCATCACGGGATTCTTTCTTCTTCCATGAGCACTCACTCAACTGTACTTAGTTCGCATTTTGTAATCTCTTTCTACTATTTTATTAGCATCTCGGTTCTTGCATTTGGTGCTGTCGGATGATGATCTGTAAAGAGGAAGTCCTCGATCGATCGTCTTTTAGGAGAATCAATTAATAAGCCATGTTCCAGTTGTAGTACAGATCCCCTTGATTTTATCCCTTCTTCTCTTCGTCCTGTTAGTTAGCTGTATGATTAATTGGTAGTCAGTGATCTTCCATGTGAAAGTTTTTTCTGTAGTATATGTCTGCCAAACAGAAATGTTACAACTGACAGCAGAATTCTATTCAGTCCCTCTGTGTCTTGACACGTTTTTAGTTATTTCCGGAGAAGATAAACCGTATTTCATTTTCTTCAAATAAACACCCGACTGATGTTTCCTCAACGAAGCAGAGGCACGGATACCATTCTGTTGGCACACATCGTTTAGGCTCACTTCAGCCTATTGCAGGCCGCAGCCCATTATCACTTTTTACTTCCACAGACAGGGCATAAGGATCCCACTCAAACAGAGGAATGGCTTAAATCAGTCATCAGTGAAGGATGTAAATTCCCTCTGCTCCATTCTATATCCAGGTCATTCCCTCAGTATTGTTGTTTGAGCTCCGTATTCATATCCGGTATTTTTCAGGTCCACAACCAGGTGATCAGGACCACTTCCTCAGAGGAGGCTCACCAGTTCACAACTTTTATAGAGGCAACATGGCAAGAGAGAACAAAAGGAGATATAACTATTGACTAAATGTAGTACTAGTACAGAAGAAAGCAAACAACAGTTTATCAATCCCTAAACATAGATGAACTGCAAAAAGAATTTCCAGAGTTCAGTACACCAAGCTCCAAAATACAGACTATGATTGATGTCCCCCTCTTTTTCAGCTCTGAACTGATAGCTACTATCTGACCTGACAGAACCCTCTAATTAGCAAACCAACAAACTCTCCCCTGGCTCACTTTCTTAAGACACGACCCCTTTTTTTCTCTAATTGACTGACTAGCTGCTGCAAAGTTTTTCCTGGCTAAATCTGTCTCCCTCTGCTGCTGGTTTAGCTCTCCTTCTCACCTACCTAACTTGCACAACCACTGTGATTCATCTATTCCTCCTGCCCTCACCCTCCCTCCTCTATACAAACAAAAAAACATTCAGGGGGAACCAATTAACCAATAGGCAAAAAAGGAAAAAGTAAAATAAACCCCTGGGAAAAAAGCCCTATTCAACTACTAACGCCAGGCGGGATGCCCGGCGGTGATGGATGCTGACAGAAACCAATGCAGGCGATGATGATGCTGATGCAGACGACGACTGAAGCAACCATGCATGCATACATAGTAGTATGTATACATATATAGCTATAACGGAGGGAGACGAGACCGACCAGGCGACGGCGCCGATCAATCCCGGCGGCGGATGAAGTGGAGGAGGTCGCATGACGGGTCGCCGCTGCGAACCGCCTTCTGGCGCATCTCGACCACCTTCTTGTGCGAGTTGGAATGGATGGACGGCACGAAGGTGGGGCTCGCCGCCGGGCGGTACTCCGGGAAGAGGCGGCCGGACTTGTAGCGCACGCCGCAGGCGTTGCACAGCGTCTTGGGCCCCAGCGGCCCCGCGCGCCACTGCGGCGTCTTCTCGATCTGGCAATGCGTGCACCTCCTCACCGCGCCGCCGTTCGGCTGCGACTGCTCGCCGCCCTCCACGTAATCAGCGTCGCCGTCGACGTCGCCCTCAGCGTCAGAGGCGGCCGGGGCGGGCGCCGGCTTCTTGGCCTTCTTCTTCTTCTTGGGCGCCGGCACGGCCGTGTCCGGGTTGGACTCGGCAATGCTCTCGGGGTCCGAGTGCGAGGAGGTGGCGGCAGCGGCCGAGTACATGGGCGTCGGCACCAGGATGGTCGGCTCGACGGGGCGGGCGCCGGAAAAGGCCGACGCACGGGAGCGCTTGCTCCGCGCGCGCGCCGGGATGACGAGCACCGGCGGCTCCGGGCGCGGGGACACAGGCGCCGACCACGCCGAGGACGAGGACGAGGATGAGGAGGACGACGACGCGGAGCCGGCGTTGGTGTTGGCGTTGTTGAAGCCGGTGTGCGGCTGGTCAAGCACCGAGATGGGGCTGGAGCTGCGGAAGATGGCGTCGTCGAGCTTGTCCGGCAGCGGCAGCATGGGCACGCCGGCGTTGGCGGCGGAGCTCTTGATGATGGGCGCGGCGCAGGTCGCCGGGAAGGACGGCTCGTGCGGGATGGAGGTGTCGTCGAAGAGCCCCGACAGCCACTCCAGCTGCGCCATGTCCATGTCCAGGTCATCGCACTGCAAACCAAAGAACCAATCCACGTCAGTTCAGGATTCATAGATTCCTTCCTTCCTGGGACTAGTACAATCAATCAACTGCAAGATTCAGTTCAGCTTTACTGTCATGACATCATTTTCACCACCTGTTACTATTGACGTCAGTCAATCAGGTTGGGAATCCCCGTCCTATCAACCATCATCATGAGTATAGATGACAGAAAGACCACGCGGAGCGGGTCCCACGTTTAATTTTGGTTGCTTAAAGCAGAGAAAAAGCACTAGTGCCAAGGGACTAGGAGTACAGCAGAGGTTTAGTAGTGGTTGGGCTGGCGAACTACCAAAAGCGACATCATCCTCCAAACGTGGATGGGCCCCTGCGGCCGACGAGGCCCACCGTAAATCGAACCAGACGAATAGTTTGGTCTGGTGGTAACTTTCTACCCATTTGAAACGGAAAAAAAATCGATCGAGCACCGACACCCCCAACAACCCCAACCATCCGCCACCGCGCACGGACAAGAAATCATCGCGCACCTCGGCCCCCGAGTGACTGACGCCGCGTGTTGTTTTGCGCGCGCCTTCATTGGCGCCCAGCTGTTTTTGAACTTTCATTCATATCACGAGACGACTTTTTTTTCCTTCTGTCTTTATTTTTGAATAAATGACTAAAAAACCGAATCGCGAAGTAGTAACGCTTCGCACGACCGACAGGAGAGGGCACCGCGAGGAGCGGTGGTCACGTCCGGCGGCCGGCGACTCATCGTGAGAAAACTAACGGAGCAAAATAGACAGAAATCTCACCGAGCCGATGTGCGCGCCGTCCTTGGGCCCGCCGCTAACGAACTCGGCGGCGGCGTCGAAGAAGGCGTCCTGCGCGGGCGCCATCATGGCCGTCTCCTCCACCACGGGCGGCGGCGGCGCCGCCGACGCATTGGTCCGCGCGCCGACGTCGATGATGCGCGCGGAGAGCGGGCTCCCCGGCGCCGGCGCGTCCAGGAGGAGCACGTCGGCGGCGGACTCCTCCTTGGAGAAGTCGAGGAGGTCGTCGATGTGGTCGAAGAGGTCGCCGCATGTCTGCTCCAGGAGGCTCTGCTCCCTCATCATCTCCTCGACGAATGCGCCGGTCGCCATGGATTCGATCGATTGTCTCTGGGTTGACTGCCTTGCCTGCATTCACATCCTCCTCCGTATAAATAAGAGAAAAGAGACCCGGCAGGGGCAATGCGAAATCAAATTGATTTGGATATGCATGCATTGATTCGCCACCATTCCCTAAGATTGGAAGTAAATTAAGACAACACGGACCTAGGATTTATTGATTCCAAAGATACGATGGCATATATAGGAGGAAAATGAATTTGCCTGTATATTTGGCACCCCTGTCCTTGATTTCAAAAGAAAAAATGACGCGTCCAGATTGGACAGCTAGCTTGCTAATCTACTCCTAAAACCTACTATAGCAGTAATCAGAATATGATCTTGTTTGCCTATGTATGTAGTATGTGTATGTACTCCTATATGTTTTTCTTGGCGTCCCTAGTACTAGTAGTATGGGAGGAGGAGGATGAACCTAGTAGCTGTAAATAAATACTACTATCTCGTGCTAGTATATGTAGAGAGGCAGCCAAAGAAAATAAAGGATGGAGATAGATTTTTTTCAAAGTGACGGCAGGGCGGGCTCCATCCATGTATGTATGCGGTGCATGATGGCGGTGCGGGGCCCACGCACCATGTGAGCAGCGCATGTGACGGGTCCATTTTTCAAGCTTTCTTTATTCTGAAGCAAGCATAGGCGACCAGATGGAGTACAGTAGTACATGCAGATACCATTAGTATTTTTTAATTTCTTTTTTCAAAAATAAATTTATAATCACTATACTCCAACGAAGAGAGGGACTGCGGGGGAAAAAATCAGAGGATACTAGTAAAAGGGAGGGAGGGGGTGGATTGATTCACCTCCAAGGTGGAGGTGGTGTAGGCGTGTAAAAAGTCAAAGCGGCCAGCGCAAGGAATTTGTCAAAAGAGGTGGCGTGACGTGGAGGCGCGCCATTGGCCCGGACGCGTCATTGCGGTGCCACCTGGCAGCTTGGAAGCGAAGCACCCTCGGTAAAGCAGCTAATTATTGCCAAGTCCTCGGGTGAAAAGTCCGAGGAATTCTCACGGCATTTTGTTTTGTTTTCCCCGATTCACCAGACTATCTATAGGTGCAGGCAGTAATGGCAGGAATCTTTTTTCTACCACCACCCTCCATAGGATTTGCCATTTCTCTCTCTCTTTCTCCTGCCTTTTGTCTGTCCTCCTCCCTGCTTCCAGAGAATCCAGACTGGAGGAGAGTGCATATGTGTGAAAGCATGAGGGGTGCAAAAGTACTTGTTCCGGGACAAGGACGCGGTGGAAAAACCGTGTGACCCTCCGTTCACCCAGTCAATTCAATTCCCACCTGTTTCTATCCATCTAGCAGCAGCACATCCATGTGTATGTAATCGGAAGCTTCCCCTCAAGCAATTCAATTTGCAGTCTTCAAAAACTTGGGGCTGAAAACCCTTTTTTGTCTTTTTCTTTCGCATGAAGATGAATGGTGAATGGGACATGGCAATGAATTATGAAGCTGGCGAGAAATGGCCGCCAGATAGGTCGGGCAATCAAAAAATGGCAACACGAATTTGCAAATGGCCACACAAAATGGAAGAACATGCAGGGGTGCTTGTGATCAACTCTTGGTCGTATTTAGAAATGGATGATTTTTCTGCATGAGTGCTTGTGAACGGGAAGGGGAATGGCAACACACGCATGAACCGTCGTAGAGACGATTGTTGACTCACCTGTGCGCGAATTGCTCGGAAGCAAGCTCTGTTTCCGCTCCCTGGAGGACCCTGGCTGGCTGGCTTGCTTCGTGTGCAGAAAGAAGCGCCTCCCTTTTTCCTATGTGGCTGGCTACCTGTGGCTGGCTGAGTGAGTGATCGTGTAAATAAGAAGCAGCGGTGGGTGGAATCCTCTCTAGTTGTACTCCTGCATGGCTGATTTGTGTTGGATGGAAGAGAGAGGAAGAGGAAGAAGAAGGTACTACTGTGCTGCTAAGCTAAGAGAGAGGGGTGGGAATTATGGGGAGCTATATAGGTGGAAGGTAAATGGAAAGGGGTGCGTGCGTGGGTCGGTGGAATTCAATTCCGGCCTCTCTCGTCTCTCCTCTCTGTGTGGCTTTGGCTTAAGAACGAGAGAGAGAGGAAGACGAAGCCGAGCTGCTCACAGGGAGGGAGAGAGAGAGAGAGCCAACAACATCGAGAGGGATTATTATACTGGTGAATGATGCTGAGGAGAGGAGGCGACAGACCTGAGAGAGGAAAAATAATGGAGAGGCGATTGCCGTGATTTAATATAGGTGGCGAACGTGACGGAAGGTAACTAGAGAGAGCTTTATGAAGATCAACGGGGAGGGCTCCTGGGTTTTGAACGTTGGATGGATGGAGATGGAGGCCAGGCAGGCAGGCAGGACGGGAGTGGCGTTCCACTCCTCCCCATTTTACACATGAGGGAGCTTAGCTGGAGATAGCGCGGTGCACCAAATGGATCGCGATGAATTACCACACCACACCGCACGGGACGGGACGGAAGGCACTAGTGGTAATGGTAATTAGCAAAACGCACGACCTGCGCACGAGCAAGCAACCACTGGTAAGTGAGACGGGCACACGGTAGGTGAGCCTTCCTCTCTCACTGCTAGCTGTCCTCGCGCTCCTTTCCTGTCGTGACGTTGAAGTTTCCTCCTCCTCCTCCTCGCTCTCTTTTTTTTTTTTGTCTCTCTTTTTTCCTCAACGCACAAAATACTTTTTTTGAGAGAGAGAAAACACAGGAAATACTTATTAGACGAAAAATACTGCGAGGCTCAGATTTGTTTCCCTGTACACATGGCGTTGAACGCGCACATGACTAGTAACCTGTTTTGTTTGTTAACCGACAGCCACGGCGGATCCTTTGCGGCCAGCAGAGCCAATTCACACACACAGGGAGGAGGCGCGTCGCGGTTAGTCCATCGCAGACCGCGTCGCGCCCGCCTCATTGACCGCCGCGGCTTCCTCTCTCTCTCTCTCTCTCTCTTGTTGCCCGCTCCTGTTCTGGCTGACTCGTATTCTGGCTGCACACAGCTACAACTTGTAACTCGAGGAGGTTTGGCGGAATCGTCGTCTGCCGGATTGAGAAGGACGTGCCGTGCCCAATCGTTTAATTTCTTTCCCGGGTCCAAGGACGATGGGTGGATTCGAATTCAAAACTTATCTAACTTCGTCGTCCACGGCCGTCCGTCCTGTGGTGACTGGTGAGCATGAGCAAGTGTGTGTGCTTGCCCGCCTAACCGTGCCCATGTTTTGGTCTGTGACCCAACCCATGTTTGCAAGATCGATCGACGTTTACCGAACTTGTATTACCGCGTGCTCCGTGCCCTACTCTCAACGAATAATACTACCATTCCTACTCTGAACTAAAAGTTTATTAGGCCTGGTTCTGGTTCTATTATCCTAATCTAAATGAGATACATGTCCTGACAATTGCCACCAGATTAAAAGGGAGAGGCGATCGCATCTGCTGGATGGAGTCGGCGATCTGATGTGCCGCAGTAGCAGTGCCCAATAAACCCTGTCCTGCCCATGTGATTAAGCTAAGCGCTGCGGTTCGAAGCAGATCAAATCAAATCGCACGAAAAAGCGGGATTAATTGTTGAACGGAGAGGAGAAAAGCGGGGAAAGGGAGGAGTAAAGTGACCGCACAACCGATGGTTGTTCGAGCGCAAATCATATGACGGGACCCGCACACCCTTTTGCACCATAACTAACTTGGGTTGCACTCCATTTGCCTTCACCTTTACTCACCCCCTCCCCTGTGCCCTGTGGCCTGTGCTTTCACTCACTCTCACTCGCCCGGCCAGCCACCTGAGCCCGAGACTGGATGCTCTGCTGCGTCCAAAAGGCACCCATCCCAACTGAACAAACAAAGGCAGTTGCGGTTGCCGATCATCAGGAACGCATGCGTGATATGTTGGCCACCGACGGCAACCTGAGCCAGGCAGCAGCAGGAGCAACACAAGACTGAGGTTAACATCAGGGAGGAGGAGGAGGCGTATGGTATGGGCCCGTGTTTATGCTGCGCGCAATCGATGCGATGCCCGGCTAGGTACGGCCTCAATTTGTTGGTGTCGGATCGCCATATCGTTCCATTCCGATCAGCCGAGCCAACTAACCGCCGCTCGCTGCGATCTCACTCACCCATCGCTTGATCAGCAAGCAACGCAGGGCGTTCCTTTTGTTGTACCCTGAAACAGTAGTGCTGGCAATGAAACTGCCGCTGCTCGTACGTACACACGCCACTGTTACTGCCGCATTACGAGCGGCACCACACTGCATATATCTTGTTGATCGGTAAGCAGCCGGCCGGTTGCCGCACCTCACCACAAAGGCACACCTGACGTGTGTGCACAGAGCCGGGGTTTAATTAGGAGCCGTTGGTTGCGACCGGGATAGGTCGGTCGGTCGAGCCGATTTAGATGCATGCCTCTTGCTCACGGGACCAGTTAACTACTGCTTTGGTGCTTGCTGTGTTGTTAGCAGCGCGCCCAACACGGGAATCGGTACGGCTTTTCTCGCCGCCAGGACGCATCTGTGCTGTCACGGGAACAAACTGGGATTAGATTATTAGCAACGGTAAATATACATATATATACCGTGGTGATTGATCACCAAAAAGCAGGCAGATCGATCTCTGACAATTCTGGCATATAGAACTCCCCGCGCCGATCCCGAGGGGTGAGGGAATTATGATTGCTCTCTCGCGGTCTGCTTAACAAACCCAACCAACCAGCGTCTAAAGTTACAGCAGGCCAATCATTCACACCATTTCCCTGTGCAGAATGATTATTTACAGCCGCTTATTATACTGTCGCGGTCGATCAGCAGAAGATTCCCCGTCTAAGTAAAAGCCCTGTGCTTTGTAACTACTCAGTACAGTAAGTAGAAACGATCGAGCTGCATGATGATCCCGAATGGACACAGGCATGTGTTGCCGTACATATAATACGATGGCGCCGTGTGTGTGGCTGGCCATAACATCCACGATCCACCCAACCACCGGGTAAGACCCTAACCGATAGAGTAACATGGGCCTGGTAACATGCACCGTGTCCTGTTGCCGTGTGACTAGCTACAAGCAAGCGTGGTACGACCAGGACAAACCATCCTGTGTCCTATTGCTTATTAGTACTAGTGTGTTATTAACAGGCACGATCTCCGATTTAGTTTAAGACTGCAGCGATCGCTTTACACTGCATGTCACACATTTCGCAGTGTAATTCTTCAGCATCTCGAAATTAACTATAGTACTACTTGATTTAGAGGACGGTGTCACATCAGTGCCTGTACGTAGGTCCAGTCTTGCAAAGATAATATCATAAACATACGGACAACATTTTCAGAGATACTACCTCTGTTTTCCTTGCAAAAATAAGAAAATTACGATTTTTTCAAGGAAAATTAATTGCTTGGATTTGGAGGAACGAAAAGAAAAATATCATGAACCTTCAATGAGATGTACTAAATATAGATACATTCTTGTTAAATAACTTAGTGGATTAGAATGTCAATTTACATACGTACCACTGAAATAACTATGAGGCTAATACCGAAAATATACTAGCTACGCCTGGATAAGAAAATGTCAGAGGAGAAAACAATCACATGGTGGCCGGAGTTGAAAGACAGAGCATCCTAAATTTATGGTTAGATCGCCCAATCCTGCTTTCGGACGAGTGAACATAAACAAATAAACAAAGCCAGCTGATGGATCAACCCCCAGTGACCGATCGAGTAACAACGACACTAATCAATTTGACACTGATAGATGGATGGTTCCCCCTAATTAAACAACCAAGGGCCGGGCGGGAGTAAGAAGAAAAAAATCAGAGTCCTGCTAGCTAGTGAGATGAGTGATGCAGTCATGTGCGAGTGATCCGCGGACGCAAGGATACCCCACCGAACGCCGAGCATGTGGCTGCAAGCTCGCTCCGTCGGGTGCCCGGTCGCTAGCTGCTACATCCATCTCACCACGCTCGGCCCCCATGTTGGTCAGCGCAACATTGATACTACACTCCCATTCAAAGCTACTAGTATCATCTCATGTGCGTCGCCTCTATTCTATTAGTACTCCGCACAGTGCTACCTAGTGATACTACTAGTCGATAATGTCCTGTTTGTTGGTTACATTGACCGGAGAGTAGTACTAGACCTTGGTTGATGCCCAGCCCAACTGATGGCCTGCCTTGGCCTAGAAACACTGGAAAATGTGAACTCTGGGTTGTTACCTGGTCGTACATATCGGGTGATTAACAGCATGGTTCAACTTGATGACTCTGTAATTTCACGTGCAGTCGCTTTTTCTCTATATGTGACGGGTTGACCATCCTAGGTAACAACTGCAGCTGACTGATTCCTCTGTTTCAACTTGTACTCTGTCAAATACTTTTTCCCCATGTCACGTGTTGAAGAGGTAATAATATGAACATGGCTAGTTGAAGCGGTAAGGATTGTGGCTGTTCTTGTCAAATTACAGGATCATTCTTCCAACCTGTGTGCGTGCACAGCATGCTCGTCGTAGTTTCCTTCGACCGAGTAAGGTCCATTGTTTGGAGGTAACAGGTCGTGTGAGGCGATCATGAGCTGTAAGTTGAAACCCATGCATGCACGTCATGTGATGTTTGATTCCTTCTTCGTTCACATCTTCCTTATTTTATCTATCACTATGTTGCTATTTTCCTCATACTTTAGCGTGATGATCTTCATTGACAAGATAATAAGTATAGATAGCTAGACATTTAAAATAATGTTGAACATTTTTTCCCTAATAGTTTGACACGATTATATACAATGGTTAGAAAATATATAAAAAATATGTATGAAATCGGTAAAAAAAAATATTTGGTCCAATTACACTCAATATGTTTTAAACTACTACTACAATGCATGGACATGTGACTTACCATCCAAACATTAACATTTAACAAGACCGAAAATTTAACTCATGGGGGCTCAAGCCCCCATACTAGGACCATCATGACCAAGAGGCCAGGGGTTGACCCCGACAATTTCATACAAAACCAGTGAAATTATTGTTGCAAGGTATAGTGAAAATCCAAGAAAGTAATAGTGTTGAGTATGACGGTTTGTTTAGTGAGTTACGACATGCTTACAATGCATAGATTGTATAAGAGGAGATGAAGAATAAGCAGAGAAAGAAATTGAGAAAAAGTTTGTTTTTTAGGAAAAAGAGAGAAGAAATTCCAAAGCTTTAATTTTGTCTTTGTTGCTGATGGAAAATATAAATTAGTTGTGAAATATGAGTATATATCGAAGTCCAAATTATTGTTTTTGAGTTACATACACATGATCATTGTGATGGCAAAATCTTGGTAATTGCCATAGGGATTAAACGCACGTTTAATCATGTTGACGTACCGCCGTGCAATACGTTTGAAATCCTCGGTCCCAAAAAAAAAGAGGATCTATGTGTTTGAAAAGGAGAACTTTTCCATCAAGATCCTAGACGTTGATCTCGATTGCCGGAAATGGAAGCAAACTAGTTGACCGGAGGGTGTTTCCAAAACGGGACGCGCGGACCGATGAGAGAGAGAGAGGCGAGTGACGATATGCAAGTCGCGACGCAAGGCGGGCTGGTCGGCCTATTCGTCACCGTGTGCATTTGCATTGGGTACAGCAAGTACACATGGATCTCCAGCAGGCAGCAGGAGCCGTGCCTGGAGAGGAAGAGGCCTGGACGGGGGAAAGAGAGACGAGAACGTGGGTGCAAGTCGGAGCCCACTCTACTTTCACCAAGGACGCGTCGCATGTCATGTTACCCCCTCATGCATCCCGCACGTTGCCACGAGCCTTGCTGCTGCCTTTTTTTTTTTTTTTGAAATCTATCTGCTGCCTTTGGGATCACCGTCACCGTCACCTACTACACTTTCTTTCTCCCAGTCCCATCCATTCACGGGAATATCATCATCTGATTCTGATCTACAGTAAGTACCACTCATGTCACTGCAGCTGGGTCCCTCCACGAAAGGATAACATGATTACTTCCTCTATTCCACAACGTAAGCGTTTGAAGCATTCAAATATTTGTCCACAATGTAAGCATTCCTAGGGATAAGACAAAATCTTATGGGTTGGTGGTTGGTGAGGAATTGATGAGGTAGTGTAAAATAAGGGGTATATAACTTTTCTCATATTGACTATTTTTATCTCGAATTATAAGAATCGCTTATATTGTGGAACGGAGGTAGTAGAACTTAGGGCCTGGTGGTGGAGACAAGAGAGGAGTGAGTGTGAGGTGTGCGGGCGCACCAAGCCCGGATGCGTAGAACGGAGCGCAAGGGGATGGACGCGGCGGAACAGCTCAGAGCCAGGGAGCAGCGCGGTCGGGCGGCACGTGACCCATGTGACGCGCGACGCGCTCTCTTCTGCCATCGTCGCTCAAAAGGAATTCCGTTCCATTTCCGTGCGGGAATCGCGCGTCGGCGCGTGGACTTCTCTGCTTCTCTCTTCAGGTTCAGGCGCGCATCGCGGTGAGATGATACGTAGTGGAATACGTACTGTACCAGTAGTACTAATCATCGACCGAAATCTTCTCCTAAATTTCTCTACTACACGACTAAAGCTTAGCCAACTAAAGTTTAATCACCTAAAGTTTAGCTAACTAAAGTTTAGAAGATGTATGTTTAGATCAATGACTAAAGTTCATGACTAAACAAAAAGTGAATATATCTAACCCTCAATAAATGTTTCTCCACCTTTACTTTTTCTATCCCTAACATGTGATGAGAGGTACTTTTGACTTTATTTGCCTTTATCCAAAGTTTAGTAGAATTTAGCAATGTTGAGATAACTAGTGATCTAAAGTTTAGAAAGTGACTTTACTAAAGTTTAGGAGGTCATATTTGAAAAAAAGTAGTCTAAACTTTAGTCAACTAATATTTAGAAGGTAGATCCAAACAGGACCTAAGCTGAGCCATACACTCGTAAGCACGGACGGACAGGTTTGCGCTCAAATGTTGAGTCGCCCAGCTCGTTTTCAAGACCACGACGCGGGCGAATGACAGGTGGCGCTGTCAGGCGTGCACTTACATCGTGCCCGGGCCCACACCACGACAAGCATTGGCTTCCAAGGGAGGACTTGAGTTCCTTGGCCTTGTTGCTTGAGACGAGAAGACGACCGACCGACCGACACGCTGATAGATCAGGTGATGGCGTCCAGTCCATCTCCCCTCTCTTTTAGAGGAGCTTCCTCTCGCCGATAATTGCTCCTCTTTAGGATATTCGTTGATGAATTTCCAAGTCATATTATAGAATACTACCAGCATTGCTTTGCTAATTTGCCACATCAACGTATATACACACTTGCTTGATGTTGGCCAGCTTTCAGCGCCACAGCAACAGCTTAACTGAAAAAGGCCAACCCCAGAAGTTGATTGTTTAATTGTCGCGGCCGGCGAATTGGAGCACCGGTTCCTCATGCCCGATACATACGTGCCCGTTCCAGGGTCTCCATCACCATTTGTATACTCCAGTCAGGGCCAGATTGCAAACCGTGCGTGCGGCATCTGAGCCATGAAATTCGAAACGCCGATTTGCATTCCTCTGTTATTTTTCTTTTTCAAGGAAAATAATACTACTAGTAAGTACGTGAGGAGATGAAATTGGTCAGCCATTGATGCGTCGCCATCACGGCGGATTGCAAGTTAGGTGCAGAGGCCTGGACTGAAATGTCATGGGATTGATAACCAGAACTGATGGAACATGGCCGGATTAATTAGCGCCAATTAGGTGGGCGCTTTTGGACGCTTCTTCCAACGATTCGTCGGCTGCTGATGCCGACCCGTACGCAAACCCGAACCCGGAACCATGCATATGTACACCTACGTATACGTGGTACAAATGCTCATCAGGCCTGCCTTGCCGTCGCCAATTTCCGGTCCCCATCCGCGTACATCTACAGTATGTTGTACTACAGTGCTGGTGCTGCTTTGCCAGCTGTCCGCTTGCGATGACCTCCTGTAACACTGACCTGGCATCGCCCCTGAATCCGACGTGCCACTTGCAGCCGTCCTCGGTGACAGCCTTGCACCCAGTTTGGCGCGCAACCTGACAAGCCGTCGCCGTCGCCACGTCGGACCGCGGCTGTTGTGACTTCTTCATCATGATCGAAAGTGTAAGTGTAAATTAGACTAGAAACATAGTATTGTTGCACCACATGAAAGCCTGTTTAGGTACTGTTTAAACAAACACAGTATGAACTTGTTATAATCACGAACTGTTTTTATATCACAAAAAAACAAATCGTGATCTTTTCTTTTGCAAGGGAAAAACAAAGCCATCATCTGTTTATATCTCAAAAATGAAATTGGTACTAGATGGATATGCGTACCTATGGCTATATAAAAGCTGGTATTGCTTCTAAGATACTGCTAGCTCGTCACACTAATTCGGTTAGTTAGGGATGTTCGGTGATGCAATTTCAATTTGTGCGATGGGGTACAGGAATCGCACGCTCAGCCATCAGACAAAAGGGATTTTAAAATGAACAGAAAAGAAAGGAGACTACTTGCAAAACATGGGATCACGTTGGCAGCATGTGCGCCGAGACTCCTACTCCAGACCGAGTGACCAACTACTCACAGATAGGTTTGTTGAAAACAAAATAAAGGGGAAACTTTATTCCACATTTAAGTTTCTTTGATAACTTTGAAAAAACAGTACAAAAGGGAAATATGACCACCCCGCAACATTCTGAGCACTACTCCAAATTCAAATATCCTTCGGAGTCAATTTTTCCAAATCATTACAGCTAATTGCCGGTCAACACATCCTAGTCTGGATTATAAATTTCCCCCAAAACAATACTCTTTTCCTTCCTGATGGCCTCTCTTTGTATACAAAGCGCTTGCTTATCAAGATTTTCAAATTACAAACTAGTCTCTATAATATCAGTTACGACGACCACGGTGTGTAAGTACAAGAGAAGCAAAAGGTTAGGAAAGTGAGACAGAGGAGCGTCGGCCATGTGGGGACGGTAGTCACGGTACGGTAGTATATTCTAAACAAGCCACTAATCAAATCCTCACTGAATTACAAAATTTAAACAGTTGCGCAGTGAATCAGGCACTGGTGATGATACCTAGGCACTGTATTACGTTCCGCACACCGGTCCCTGCGCCCGCCGGGAGCGTCGGCCACCGACACGGCGACTCCACCGGCTGCAGCCTGCGTGCACCACCGGTCACCGCCGGTGACCTTCTTTATGTTCTGCTACGCTATGGAAAAAAAAGAATTGCCTCGGGATTTCCACCAGAGCAGAGATGTCAAATGGTCCCGGTCAAATCGCCACACCCAACTAACATTAGCAGCGAATTATTTTTATTAGTTTGATGCCGGTCTCAAACAAAAAAACAGAATAGATACGATCGACGTGCTTCCTAGTAAATCGATGCTCGACAAATGTGCACTTCTCGAACTGGTACGTACTAAATGACAAGTCAAGGAGAATAGGAAGGTACTGACAAAATGCGGTGACTTCAATCATAATTGACAGTTCAGTTTTTTCTTTCACGATTGATGACCAACGACTTTTCAAAGTTGATCTCAATTCTCAACTACTGTTTTTACTCTTAACACTAGCAGTATGCTGGAGTAAATGGTGTCTGAAGTATTTTGTTTCACTCATAATTGACAGTACAACAACAAGTAAACTCATCTGTTGCTTTGCATTAGCAGTATGCCGTGCGCATGTGGACTATGGAGTATCCTTTACTTAAAAATACAATTTTAAGCCGATCTGAATCTCAAAGCAATGTATGTACGTAGTGAGAGCATAATGTTTGGTGCAAATGGGGGACAAAAAATGATGTTAAAATTCGTTGAGTCACATGCATTAAGCACAGATCTATCTACCATGTTGCTGGTGCAGTGGCGATGATGAGGGAGAGAGGCTTCTTCCAGGACAATGCATGGATGCAGCCCATGTGAGATGTTCTTCAGTTCAGCTCCCTCAAGAGTCCACCCCCACCTCACCCACTCAACCGCAAATCTCTTCATTTCCCCTATGAAATCGGCAAGCGGGCTCTACAGAAAACGTTATCAGCAACGCTCCAACAACCATACAGTTCAGAAAGGGCGTTACCAGGTTGGTGTCAACCAGCATAAAGACCACAACCCAGGTCTGGCCTGCTGCCACCCTCTTGTTAGCATTGCACCAGTCTCAGGGTACATCTCATTGTTTAGGATTCAAGCTTTGTATAACTATACAGCTATCCTGCGAGCAATTAATTAAGAAGTTCATATCAGGAAATAATAGAGGAAAATGCATGACGAAATTGCAGTTTGAAAGGTACATGAATCTAACTGAAAAATTATGTAGAACACAAATACCTGAAAGAGATGCATGGCCAACATTACCTTGCAGAGTAGTTCCATGACACAAACAAGCGAAACAAATTTGAACAATCGTCAGTTCTACAAATCTGAAAATTTATTCTCTCTGCGTATATACTTTTCACAAGATTCTTTGTAAAACGTGAGGAAAGTATGAGCACACAGCCGAAAGAGAAAAGAATAATTATAACAAGAGTAGATTTGAAGTTGCAAGAATACAATTGGTTCTCCAGGCTACTTGTCAGGAGCTGTGGGTCAGTTCATGTGAAGGAGTTTCAACATCCATTCCACTTTGGAACAATACATTGCTTTACATACAATTTACAGAATAGCTTCCACTATATACCAACTAGCTGCTGTACAAGTGACAGGAGTGACGCAAGGCATCTTTTGTATTGTCTATATACTCAAAACATTTTTTGTTATCAGGTTTTGTACAGCTCAAATTTTGGGCACTAGCTTCATCATGAAGTTGTATTGCACTCCTTTAGCTATCTTAGGTTCTGGCCATTTAGCTCCTTCTGGTACGCAGATGCATTTGAAGCCTTGATTTTTGTACAGGCGCAAGGCAGCAAGGTTGTTCACATCACAATGCAATGCCATGGTCCGGCATCCCCAGCTCCTTGCTCGTGCCTCTGCTTCTTGGACCAACATTTTAGCTATTCCTTTTCGGCGTTCCTCCTTTCGAACTGCAACATTTGCTATGTATGCAATTCCTGTTCTGCACAAGTCAGAACTAACTTTTAGTTACTTTCTAGGGGGGGCAAAATATTTGTGCTTGCACATACTATGAACGTAGTAACCAAGATTGTTTCAGGATCTGAATGCTAATTCTTTCTACAGTGGCCACAAAGAAAATGTGGGGCAATGTGAAAGAAACTTGAATACAGTGGTCATACCACTCTACAGAAACAACACCTGCCAATATAAGTAAAACATTCACTGTGCCGAAACTAACAGTTTTCCCTCCCCTCTTATGCTGAATAGTATTTGCTCAAATTATGTAATATTTCATTACCACAATGTACCTTTTTGTTTCCATTAGCTACTGAGTATTACTTTCCGAAAAGGTCGAAGGAGACAAAATACATGGCTTTGTCTCTAATCATAATAAAAAAGAAATTAATTTCAATCCATCATTCACAAGCAGGGGCTGAGCTAGGTTCAGGCCAATGGCTTGTGTAAATCTTTGAGGTGCTTAGCAGTGCAAGGTAGGTGGAGTTTTTCCGCAATTTCTCATGTATAATATGGATGGCCTAAACCCAGCCATTGTTTCCAAAAAAGGATAGTGTCATCACTCAATCTAGAAATTTGCGTACTTGGCAACAGTGATGTACTGCTAACATAGGGAAGAAGATTGTGCAGAAATTGCCTTTATCAACTCCTAGACCACCATTTGGGTGAGAATAAGGCATGAAAAGGCAATACGTGAAACATAAAAGTGTACGCTATGGTCCAATCAAATACTTAACAATCCATATATAAAAAGAGGATGCGATGTACTACATCGTGACAAGATCAGATAAATTCTTTTCCCACCAAAATACTGATAGGCCAGATGAAAATGACATGATTGACATGAGTTGTGGGAAAAATGAAAGTGCAGTTATGAAGCAGCTAGTTAGCTGAAATCATTTGATGTGCCGCCAGAGAGTAATGAAGTGCAATTTGTTATCATGCAGTCCATAGTCCATGGCAAAATTTGTTACTGTAATGTTGTAAATACAGAGGACACCGGATTGCAGCTATTATGTTTAAAAATATAGTTGTAGGCTTATTATTTGCTCCCAAAAAATTGGGCACGATGAGATTGTATTGATAATGTGCAAAGCTGCAGATGCAACAGCAATGTAACCTTACCACGTTCCTCCATACATTGTTATTAACACACAAAGTTAGATTTTCGTACCATCCATGGGTTTATGAAAGATTAAACTAATGTCTTCTTCACAAAATTAGAACAGACGAATGATGAATTTCGCATCAGTAGTCCCACTGTTACATAAAGGGTTGCATCATCTGTAAAACTTTCTTTTTGGATGAATGAAATCAAAACTGTGTCTTAAATGTAATACTTTGGGAGTTTTTTATCCTTGGAAACAGTAATATAAGGAATAGTTTCCTTCTTGCAAAATGTATTTCTGCTGAAATTAGCTACATCACCAATTTCATAATTAGTAAGCATAACTTTTTCCCTATTTCCATGTAAACAAAAAGGAAAAGGCTATCTTAACTACTGCCTTCTACTACACTATGAAAATATGTTCTTAACAAGCACTTCATTTTGGCCTAACCAATGACACATCAAATTGTACATGTTTCCTTTTCTACGTGGCCTATAGAATCCAGACCACGAAGGGTAATACTGTATCATGGCCTGTTTCTGTCCTTGATACATTTGAAGGGGTAAATATTTGGTGCAAACCACCTATTCAGTGAAATCGTGAAAACACTCTCAAATAACATACTTAAAAGTTCCAAAAATTCTGAAACTTGGTATACGTGTACATGATAACGTAGGGAACATGCACACGAAATTTCAAGTTAAAATTCAACATCATTTTAAATATACAAAAATAACAAAACAGGGAGGAGAGGACAAAAATTACTCCACATGCATTTTTTGTCCTTTTCTCCCTATATCTTCCTGATTTGTTATTTTTGTATCTTTTCAATTATGTTGAATTTAGACTTGAAATTTGTCTGCATATTTACCATCTTATCATGTACACGTATACCGAGTTTTAGAATTTTTGAAAATATTTAAGTTACCACATCTGCTGAGCCAAGTCAAATGCATACCATATTACAAGCATAAATAAAGAAGAAATCTTTGGAATAAGAAATGATGCAGATGAGATGGGTTTTAAAGGAAAACTAATAGCCCAAATTCTTCTGTCTTAGCAATCTGAACATCTATGACTTGAGGAGAATTGCTTTTACTCTTTTTTTTCAGACAACTTTTATATATTGGTTGCATTTCTTCTGTCTTAGCAATCTGAACATCTATGACTTGAGGAGAATTGCTTTTACTCTTTTTTTTCAGACAACTTTTATATATTGGTTGCATCCACTCACTAATAACTATATGCTTCGATCAATCAACTAAAGAAGTACCTTCTCTGCTTCAAAGGTCCCCTTCTTGGAAGATAGTCCGCCACCGTGTCAACTGTAAGAATGCCAGCTATGGACCCTCTACTGAGATTGTATTTCTGAAATGCGGCATCTCTAGGATCTCCACACTCGATGTTGAAACTATTTACAGAATTAGAATTGACTGCGACAAGGCAAGTCCTCATGCACCCTGGCGGAACTGAAAACCCGGATAGGAGAGCAATGTAACGGTCAATCCTTAGGACAAGGTCCAATGGGAATTTGTAATCTGGAAAGAAAGAACTGCAATGGGTGTCTGCTACTTCCCAACAGTCTTCCAGCCGTGCATCTCGGACTAGAATTTCCGGGCACAAAGAAGGCAACAATTCAACTGCCTGGCTGGCATAGCAAACTCCTGCAAACGTAACAAAGAAACGTCAGGAAAAATGGTCACATAACAGCAAAGTGAGACACCAAGTTCAACGATGATGTACCTAAACAAATATGCTAATGCAGTAGATGGGTAATTGTGTGGTACAATTTGGTAAATTAGGTTCGTTTCACAGAGCTACAGGGGAAATGTATAAATCATGATATAAGCCTAAATATCCGAATGGTTACTCATACAGCTGCCACGTGAAACATCTTTAAGCACGTGAGTATCATGAAGGTACTCATTAAACACCAATTCACTACATTTTCGATCAGGAGGCACATAAAACAACGCAAATCGAACTCTGAAAAAGAGAACGCTGAAATAAGTAAACATTAAGTTGTTTAGGGCTAACTCCATCCATTAATCGTACATATGACAACAGGTATAATTGTAACCGCAACTTCACTGATCAAATGAGAAAAATTGCTGAATCGGAGTGATTATGAACGTGTGGGGAACCTGCAGCAGGTTTGTAGGCGAAGGACGGGCCATGGTGGCGCCGGACAGCAGCGGCAGATCGGCGGCAGCGATCGAGCGGTGAGGAGGAGACGGAGGACGACGGCGAGCGAGACAGGCTCAGTGCCGGCGACATCATCCCTCCCTCTGCCTCGGCTCCTCCGCGCCGCTCCTTCGCCGTCTCTCCACCCGATTTTTAATCTCTTTTCAGCGCAAGCCCAGCCTAACAAGCAAAGCATATTTCCCGTCTTCTGATGTCGTTAGCGTAAACTTCACAAGTCGGACGGGGCGTTTCTCAAAGAAAAAAAGCGTCCATTGTATAAACCACCCCACAAGTTACATAGAGTTTGAGATTTCCACTCATAAATCTTTTTGTTACAAATTCCAATCCACCTAGTATATTTTATTGTAAAAATCATCCTAGTTTTTACATGTTTAATTGTTTGATATGTTTTCATCAATATAAATTTTAACAAAATCAAATTTAACTGAATTTAACATTATTAAAGTATTTAAATGAATCTAATTCATCTTAGATTCACGAAAAATTTAATTCATATTATTCACAAACTATTTGAAATACCATTCAAATTCATATATTTTGTTACATATTTTCTAAAAAAATATGAAGACTATACTAAAAAAAATCATAAATTTGATAAGCACACAACCGGTTGCTCCAAATGAATGAAAACAAGTTGAAACGATCAAGCATTTGCAAACTGGGGTGATTTTTGTAACAAAATACACTAGGTGGGTGAGAATTTGCAACAAAAAGACTTATGAGTGGGGATGTCAAACTCCATGTGACTTATAGGGATATACAATTATCCCAAAAAAAGTCAGACGGGGCATGCAACTCTTTTCTAAGAAAAGATACTTTCTGAAATGATCCAACCTTTTACATCATAACTAGATAAATACCTCGCATGTTGTTGCAGGGAATCATAAATCAATTCTCATGAAAAATCTCATTTGAATTTTTGATATCTTCTTGATCAAGAACATACTATCTAGGAAAAAAACTAATGGAATAGAGAAACTAGACAAAGGTGACCAAAAAGCAAACCCTTTTAACATGCATCCAATTCACGTTTTGTTTTGTGAGCACCTTGAGTCTTGGCTTAGGGCCATCGCTTCTCCTCCTCATTTTTTTGAAGGCCGGTTAATTCAAAAACACTCATTTTGTTGAAAACCAGCTCACTTCATGAACATCTGTGTTGTTCTATTCCTAACTACTATAAGGTTGAAAAAAACCTAGATATTGTTGCAAAAACCTCTTCAATTCACACATGTTTAATTGATTCAACCCATTTCCACTCATTTAGAGTAGCTAATGGTGTCCATATCAATCTCATAAAAATTTTAAAATACAATCTTTTCATACTTTTAGAGAATGTGAAAAAGAAGTAAATTCGAGGTTAGACCGTGTCTCCTAGAGATTGAGATTTTTTTCATGAAAATAAGATGATTATAAAAATCTAAAAATAATTTTCAATAGAAAAATCATTCAAAGGCTTGAAAAATATTAAACTTAGTTTAGTTTGTTTTGAATTTATCCTAGCGAATACACGAGAAATTAATTAAGAATATGCCAACTGGGGTGGTATTTGTAACAAAATCTAGTAGGTGGGTGGTGATTTAGAACAAAAAGACTTATGTGTGAGAATGTCAAACTTAAAGAGACATGGGTGATTTTGCAATTATCTCTAGAACTAATAGATTTGTTCATTAGTAGTTAACTGAATTTTTCTTTTGTCTTGTTAGATATTTGGAACAACGAAAATTTACTATTGGAACAATGAAAAAATACCGATGAAAAATCAATTCTTAGGTGAAGCATTTTTTTATTTCAAATAATATTTTCTTTTACACACAAGCGAATGAAAAATCTAGATGGTCGGATCAACATCCAATAACTAAAAAAGATGGTCTCGTAGTGTGATGTGAAAGAGAGAGACAACCATGAATTTTGTGCTAATCCTCTTACATGGGCATAGTGCATTAGTGATGATGCATTTCGTATCATGGCGCATATTCCAGTGAGACCAACAATTGGCACTAGCCAGTGTGACCGTCACGCTGCTGCCATGTCCGCAGCGACGGCAATGGTGGTACTACTGCGGTAGTCACAGGTGCTTGTCAGTTCTGTTAGTGCCTGAGCGGCCTGATTCAAATGTTAGTTTGCATTTCTAACTAGGATTTTTAGAGCAATCTTTAATTAGGTTTAACCGTCATTTGGAACTGTGGTGATTTTTTTGAAATAATTGTGCTTTCTTATTTTAGTTATTACTTCTATTTATAAGCATCTTTTAATGAAAAGGCAGAGCATCTGCTACAACAAAAACCACACTATAAAACAACAATTATTCCTCTAACTTAAATTCCATAGCACTGCACAATGCAGCACATCACAGAAACACTGCAAACAAAGAATAAATGCTCATCTCAAACTAGCTTCTTGTTGTTAATGATATGTGGCAAACAAGGCTAGTCATAGGACTAGTCCAACTTGGGCAGGAGTATCTTTCAAACGAGCAATAGCTTCATAAGAACAACATCTTTTTATCCTAATGCTCAACTGAAGACCAGTAGTCCAACGCTAAGCTGAAGATGCCGGTGCAGCAATCAAACAGTGGAGGCGAATTTTCTCAAAACTTTGCTGTCATGCATAGGCCGAAGGATGTTCTTTATATTACAAGTCCTTTTTCCCAGGGAGTTTCTGGATCAAAAACATGCTACTCGCAATGTTGAGAGAACTGAAAGTAGCATGATAAATAGCTCACTTTTGTACTTGCCTATTATACATCCACAACCTTTTTTTTTGCTGAGTTAGATAAGGCAAAAAGAAGCGCCCATTATAATATGGTACTACCATATAAGAGGGCAATACAAATTATTAATTGACCAGCTTCCTATAAGGACTCTTCTAATTTCTCTCCAGATTGCGCGA
Source organism: Chloris gayana (assembly GCA_031894775.1). Classification (NCBI taxonomy): domain Eukaryota; kingdom Viridiplantae; phylum Streptophyta; class Magnoliopsida; order Poales; family Poaceae; genus Chloris; species Chloris gayana. The sequence goes on along the minus strand of JAUNZO010004234.1, from coordinate 3,118,494 downwards.
GCCTTGACACCTCTGCATCACAGTCATGGTTCACAGCATTGTTAACACTATAATCACTTCGCTCGTGTAGATTTGCTTCCCAACAAACCTGTAAATTAATAACGAATGTATTTCATCACCCAATGCTAATACAAGAAAAAAAAGGTGCAAAAAACTTTGATAAAAAGTTCTTCTATAAGTAGAAGGGCACAATTACAAAGGCGTGTTCCTTCAGTTACATAGATCATATTCATTCATCTGGTCAGTAATTTAGCGAGGTGATGTGTGCATGTCAAGAAATGAAACTTAACTCTACCTTTTGTTGTTGTACAGACTAAAAAATGACATAAGGTGTTAAAGCTGGTGAAAACACCAATATTTGAGGAATAAGTTCCAATGTTGGTTTATCAATTGAAAGTCAGCTATCACGTACATTACGATATAGAATGGTCAAATCTTGACCAAATTAGAATTTCTTACCGAGGAGAGTTCATGTAGAAGTTTCAGGAGAAACTCTCAGTTGCAGTGCTTCACGCTCCTTTTGGCGACGTTCTCTCTATAAATTTGACATAATGTTACTAATTATAGAGTCAAAATTTGATGATGTGCATGGAGAGACTATGCATAACATAACATTGTAACATGAATCTAAAATTCAAAATCAAGAGAACAATGCACTTATGCATATAAAACCAAAGATGTACATCTGTGTCATTGGAAGTGAGGGAAAAGGAACAGGTGGAGGTTCATGATATGATATTTGGTTGGAGGGTGAGTAAAAGGCATAAAAAAGTTTCTGTCGACAAATGATACGCTGTAACACTGATGAAATTTCTCCCCAAAGATTCTCAAACAAATGGTGCTATTTTAATGCGTTTGTGCAACAGTTCTGTAAGCTACAGTAAAAATACATTTAACAAAGGTGTGTAACATTTGCTGCGGGACTCGGTTCCTCCCACATCAAAACTGTTCGCTTTCTAAATCATTTTTTTACCTGGTAAACAACATTAGACAATCAAGTTTGCATATCATGTGTAAAAGTATGCAGAAAAGAGATCAAGCGACATTATGTGATTACAAGCACACCATCAATCGGCTATGATGACATCATATTGAAAGTAAGATAGGTGCCGACAATCCATAGCAAATCTTCATTGGCAGCCGAAAGGCCCAAAGCCAAACGTCACAACAGCTCACAAAATTTTTGCCAGCAAAGGAGAGTGAATCTCATGAGAAAAAAAGTAAGTTATAGAGTTGAACTGATGTAAACTGCAGATGCTGACGGGCGTACGGCTTCCATGTGTCCACCATATCAGATGAGCCAAGTCTGGGAACACAAATGGAACTAAAACAACACACTTCCTGGTTTGCAATTGAGAATCGCACCGTAATCCTATACAGCAAAGGGAAAGACTAACTCCTGAAGCCTGCTCCCTGGTCAGTGGTCACTTAGGCATTTCTTCAAACAGCCGAAGCGCACACTCCCAACAACGCGACCAGCACAAAAATGAACCAATTTACCAGCGCCCCAAACATTTCTTGGCATGATTAGAACTATAACTACTAGTGAACTAAGAATTAGAGGCTAAAGAACCAGTTTTTGCGACGGAAGGCCCCGGAGGACAAAGAATCGAGTACCCTGCGTTCCCAATAGGGGAGGAAGCAGACGAAGTCGTAGACGGGAGAGATGGTGTTCACAAGAACCAGGTTGACGCCGATGAACACCAGCATCCCCGTCATCGGTCGCGCTCGGTGCGGCATCTCTCTCGCCGGTCAGGGGAGTACCAGCCGTCCCGATTAGAAGCGAAACGAAGCGTGGATGGGATACTGGGATGGAGCTGTGTCCTTCGGTAGCGAGGCGTGTTGCGGAGCGTTGGCCCACGGAAGCAGCAGGACGAAGGGCTTGTAGTAGCGCCGGCAGCCAGTCGCGGCGAAGGCTGACGGTGACGGAGCTGGAAGCAAGAGGCGGCGCAGCCACCGGAGGGTATGGTTCTGTAGCTACAAAGGCCTTAGCGATCTGAAATCGGGTCCGCTCATCGCGATCCAACGATCAGAAAGTATCGCAATCCAAATATTTACATAAAAGACCCTGGTGTTCGTCGCTATTATCAGAACCGTGTGTTACTCTGCTGTAGTTCGTGAAGCGAGGGAGGGAGAGAGAGAGAGAGAGAGAGAGAGAGAGAGAGAGGAGAGGAGGGTGAGCGCTGCGCGGTGGCCGGTGGATGGCTATGGCCGGCGGCGGGGGACTAAACCGGTCGTCATCGAGGGGGCAACTGCCCCCGCAGGAACTGCTCGACGATCTCTGCAGGTCGCCCTAATCCCCAACCTCGTTTCACGAGTTCATTTCTTTCTGCTTCGCTTAGATCAATCCCAAACCAAATCCGCATCGCCTCTGCAGCCGCTTCTTGCTGAACGTACCCAAGGAGGAGCTGAAGTCGTTTGAGAGGATCCTGTTCCTACTGGAGCAGGCGCACTGGTTCTATGAGGACAACTCCGTCGAGCACAACCCCAACCTGAAATCCCTATCCTTCAGAGACTTCACTTCCCTCAGTAAGTCCCCTTGAACCCCATCCGCGATGCTCATTGAATTGGTCGCTGACGCATCTGTCGTTGTGGTGCTGCGGTGGATTGGATTGATGGTGTGTGCAGTGTTCAAGAGCTGCACTGCTCTCAGGCCCTACATCGCACACCTGGACGATATCTACCAGGACTTCAACAACTACAAATTCCGTGTCCCTGTCGCGGGCGCCATCATCCTAGATGACACCTATGAGAGGGTAAACTCCTTTTTTCTTCCATTCCTATGACCTTTTAAGGATTACTTGATGGAGGTTTAAGAATTAGGTTTGCGAATGATTGGATCGAGTATCAGCATTTTTTTTGTATCACATTATAATTTCTTACACAATCAGTATCTGCTTTATGGCCTGTACCATTTTAGCAAATTAATTTCATGCTAAGATCTATTGTTTTGCCTTAAAACATACAGTTCCACATCCTTGTTTGTGCTAAACTAGTACAGTGCATAAAATAGATGTTTTCTTGCATTGGGTTTTTTTATCACTTTCAAGGTCAATAACATCTGCACCTTGTCAGCAGTGTTTGCTTGTTAAGGGATGGAAGGCGGGGGCCAGCTGGAGCTTTCCTCGTGGAAAGAGGAATAAAAATGAGGAGGCCCATACCTGTGCTGTTAGAGAAGTAAGTGCTGGATTTGATATTATCATGAACAATTTTTTTCTACCTCTAGATAATTTTAGTTCCTGTTTAATTTGTGCTTATACATTGGTTAGAGTTCTTTAGTATGTATTTCATAGCTCTAGAATATAGGGGTGCGTTTGGTAGCCTGTATGTGCCCAGATGCAAGTATCTACTAGGCCAGGCTGTGCTGAGACAGTCTCATATCAGGTTTAAGCGTCATGTTTGGTACCCTGGTCCTACAGAGCCTGGTTTGGTTTAGAGTTTGTTTGGTAGGCTGTATAGCCTAAATCAATAGGTGTAACTGCGTCTTGAATCCCGTGCCAGTGCATCCGTAGAGCCAGGCTCCGGAGAGAAGGCCAAATTGGTCACATGAGCAGATGCAGCATTTTTTACCCCTTTTGCATCTGCAGAGCCTAGCCCAAGTCCCCGTTCAGGCTACCAAACACAACAAACTGCACCAGCGGAGCTTGCACCAGCCTGGTGCGGGCATCCAAACGCGCACTAGATATTCAAATTTGAACACTCAATATTTTATTTTGTTCCTCGTATTACTTAATGGCAAGTGGGTGTGTTGTTTTTAAGCTATTACAAACCCTTGAAATTGCTACTGTCTATAGGAGTCAAATTTCTATCTCTTTATGTTATTGGCTATGAATCTTCAGTTTATAAACAAGCAAAGAAACATAAATCAACTTTTACTCAAGCAAAGAAACATAAGTCAAAATTTCAGTGAAGTTTGAGTATCAAATTTTTCTATCTAGGCGATGTGGTGCATGAGTCATAGAAGATCTGATAGGGCTTTTGTTCATCCTGAGCTCTTTATATCCATATTTGGCATCCCACAACTAAACATCTGTTTGTCTAACAATGCAGGTTCTTGAAGAAACTGGGTGTGATGTTTCTACGCTTTTAAAAAAGGAGGATTACATTGAACTTTCAATTGGACAACAAATAGTTCGGCTCTATATCATAACTGGTGTTAAGAGAGATACTGTGTTTGCGCCTCAAACCAAGAAGGAAATCAGTGTATGCAGAATTTTCTTTAAAAGAAAACATTGTCAGTCGAGCTGCAGAAGGCATTTTTCATTTTATCGTTGCTTGCTTGCCTTTATCTACATCTTTTTTTTGTTCATAAAAACTGGCTGGTGGATTAAAGAAATTAGGAAAAGATAGTTTATTCTATTTTTTGTAACTATAAAACATGAATTATTGTTTCGCATCCTGTGAAGTTTTTGTTTTTATAACAATATGCTGTGAAGTTTAGCTCATTGCTGAATAGAAAGCTGTTACACAGATCCTAAGGTTCTACTTCTACATATTGCTTGTAATTATTGTTTGCGGTCTCTTATCCTCCACGATCTTTTTATTGTCTCTTTCTGTTTTCCACAACGGTTTGTGTTTAGTGAAAATTGGACTTGTTGCTGTTTGCATTTGTTGATTTCCCTTTGTTTTACCATTTATATTTCTGTTGTTTTCTTTTACATTTGAAAGTTATGAAGTGATCACAACTGACATGACATTCTCTGTGACCTTGATAGGAAATCTCATGGCACAAAATAGATGAACTCTTACCAGCTAGCGATGATGCAGTATCCCGTGGAGTGAATGGATTGAAACTCTACATGGTTTCACCATTTTTGACGTCAGTAATTCTTGTCCACATTCTAGTAGTAGTTTTCGGACGGCTGTTCTTATAGGTCATTGGCACTGTTGTAGCTGTTTTCATCAGAACAGCAGTGACAATCTGCTCATTTTGTTCTGCAGCTTAATGCCTTGTTACTTAATGTAGTTTGTTGATTATTTTATCTTAATTTTCTTCTTTGTCCTCCAGTGGTCTAAAGGCCTGGATTGCTGCACATCCTCCCTTGCTGCATCAGAAATCAGAGGCATCTGCTAGAGGTTTGTTATGTTCCTTGTCTACCCATTGTGATCAGGATTACACAAAAGAAACTGTTATCTGAATAATTTGCTAGGAGATTTGACTTAACATTTCTAATAAATAGATGTTCCATTGTACAATGGTTTCAGTTGAGCTTGCACTTTTTCCTTCAGTTGTCAATTGTGCTAACTTCATTTTATGGTACTGCGGCATTGGACAGTTACGGTGTGGAAAGCTAAGAATTCCTCAAGTGGTGGTGTGCCTGTGGAGAACCCTGCTACTCGAGCAGGATCTGATATGCAACAAGTTGACAGTCGCCCCGGTAGAAGCTTCAGAAACTTCAGGTTTGACACGGCAAGCATCCTGAAGTCCATGGAGGATTCCTTCTTACGTACATAGGAGCCTGACTAAGCATCAACCCGTGCATCCTTGATGTGTAGATACCACTATGTACTGGTCACTGGAGTTGTTGGTTGTGTTACTCTAGAACGATATGTTTGAATTCATCAGGTGCTTCATCGTACCTGTGACGCCCCCTGCTCCCCGTCCCATTTCTGAGTCTGACTTTTCGTTTGTCTTGTCCAGTTGTGAATGTCTTGACAACTGACATGTTGTTCGTATGGTACTGCTGCTATTTTAGGAAGTTGTATATCTCTATACTGAATCTTATGCCTTGTTTATTCGATTCGTCGTTTGGTACTGCGATATTGCAGTTTGTTTTGCCGCAGTTTCTGTTTTGGGGCTATTGTTTTTGGAGGCAGGCAGCTGACAGTTATTTTTAGGTGTGTTCGTTTTCTGGGTCTAAACTTTATAGTTGTCACATCAAAAGAATTTTACTATTTATGAAGTATTAAATAAAGTTTAATTATAAAATAAATTACAGACCCTTAATTAATTTACGAGACGAATCTAATAAGGTTAATTAAGTCATGATTAGAAGACAGTTATCTGTAGCATCACTTTAGCAAAACATAAATTAATTAAGCTCATTAGATTCATCTCGAAAATTAACACTAATCTGTCAATAGGATTTTATCATTAAATTGATTGAAATATTCATAAATAATAAGATTCTCTTTGATGTGACAATGCTAAATCTTAGAGCTCAGGAAACGAACGAGGCCTTTGTTAAAGAAAAGTGTTCACAAAGACAAATCCATCTATCTTTGTGATTGTGGGTCCACGTGGCAGTGAGGAGCGTAATCGGATTGGTGACATTGGTCGGTCCGTCCAGTTTGAGGGATTCGCTTGCCATTCGTGGACAAGGGTGACTCGGATGACGTGCGCGCGGTGAGCGTGTGACCATTGTTGCTCTTGCACGCTCACGCCCGCGTACCGGTGCGCCACCACTCAAAGCTGCTCGACCTGTCCTTCTCCTAGAAGCTTTCGGTGCCGATGCGATGTCGGCGCTGGTGCGGCCGCCCGTGCTCTGCGCCGTGACCGGCGGTGGTGGCGGGAAGGACAAGTGGGGGCCGCAGCCACAGCGGTCGTGGTGGGGCAGGAACAAGCAGAGCTTGCCACACCAGCCGCGGCAGTCGGGCGGGAAGAATGGCGGGCGAGGAGGCGGGGGTGGTGATGCGCTGGACCAGGTGCTGGGCGTGCTACGCCGCGACGGAGAGTTCCTTCAGGCCGCAGCCGGCGCTCCGCTACGCGACGCCTTCTGGCTCCGCTTCCTCGAGAAGAAGCAGCAGCCGAAACCGAAGACCAAACTTTCGCAGCAGCAGCAGCAGCAGGAGGAGGAGCCGGCTTGCGAAGCTCTACCCTTCCCGCCCCCGGCGTATCCGCCAGGTTCCTCTCCTCTGACGAGAGCCCATCCCAATTCAACATCGTCTTGCTGCTGACAACATTTCTCTCGATTTCGGTAGGGTTGTCGTGCACCGAGCTTATGATGGCTGACTTCCAAGCCCTCAAGGTTTACATCGGTAGCTCTCAGAAGGCAATAGCACGGCGATTTCTCGGAAGCAACCGGCAAGCAGAATCTCAGCAGCAATCTAAACTCAAGGCCCAGGAACATCAGAAAGAGCAGGAGCAGATCCTTCAACCCCCGGCCTTCCCACCACCCTCCTACCCTCCAGGTTGCTCCCTCACACAATGGAGCGAGAGCTCAAGATTTGGAATGAATTGAGCTCCTTCAGTCACATTGTAGGTTAATTTTCTGATTTTTTCCCCTTGGTAGGGCTATCTTGTCTGGAATTGATGATGGCTGATCTTGAATCCCTCAAACTGTACATCAACTACTACGCAACGATACTTACTACCCCGCTTCCGCAGCATTATGATCCTGACCTCCTTGCTCAGTACTTTGCATCACGACCTCATATCCTTGCATTTCGCACCGTTCAGGTTAGGGGTTATTATGAGTAAGCTCCATACTTTGCTATAAGTGAGTTATACTTGTCGGATTGTTGTAGCTAATACCTTGGTTTTGTGCTCATCTGTGCTCTGCAGATATTGTTTGCATTTTTCTTAGCTGCAGTAAAGTTGCAGATTTCTAGAAGACTTGAGTCGACCCAAGATGCTACATACAGCAGCGGCTTCAATGCTTCTCAATACATGGTCGGGCAACTTCTCAAGGATACCTTTCTTCACCTTGGACCTACTTTTGTTAAAGGTCGGGCAGTCATGTTTGTTAGCTCAAAACACAAGTTGGTGACCATGCCGCCGATTGCTCTTGATGTCTGCTTTTTCTTATGCGTGCAGTTGGACAATCACTTTCTACAAGACCTGATATCATAGGCTCGGAGATTTGTGAGGTTAGGTAAATTACCCCTAGTCTTTATTTTCAATGCTTCGTTGTATTTTGGTAGACATTTTAGTGGTCCTCATGTAATCTTTCACTCTTTCAGTAGAAACTAACTGGTCCATAGCTACTCAATGTTAGGCCCTAGCAGAGTTGCATGAAAGAGTTCCTCCATTCCCCAGAGAGGATGCAATGAACATCATCGAGGGAGAATTTGATTGCCCTGTTTCGCACATTTTCAGTTACATTTCAGATGAGCCTGTAGCAGCAGCTTCTTTTGGACAGGTAATAGCTTCATGGGCCTCCTTGCTTGTGCAAGCTAGGGCAAGTTAATTGAAGTTACTGATGATATTTTTCATTTTCCTTGTATAATCGGTCTCCATTGTCGACTGTTATGATCAAGACACTGTTGCAATTTCTTCTTCAGGTTTACCAGGGGCGTACGGTTGATGGCGCTCTTGTGGCCATAAAGGTTCAGCGGCCGAACCTCCTTCCTTCTGTGTTGAGGGACATCTATATTCTGCGCCTTGGGGTCTGTATATTTCTATTTGCCAAAAACACCTCCCTGTCTTATGTAGCATGTCTATTGAGGGATATCTATAATGATCTTTGGTCATTGGGTCATGTTTTTGTGCGCTACGTGGCACCCTTTACACCTCGTTCATCATCTGGTTCTTATTAAGTTTGTATGCACCAACCAGTTGAACCAAAAGCTTAAGCTGATGGGAAAGGGTGGGCAATACATTTATACTTCAACACTCCGCCTCACGTGAAAAGCTGCCATAGACCACAAAGGTGGAAAGTAGGAGTCGGCAGCAATTTATTTAATAAATCGCACCCGCCAGGATTTGAACTCGAGAACCCTGGCTCCAATACCATATTAAGTTTGTATGTACCAACCAACCAATTGAACCCAAAAGCTTAAGTCTATGGGAAAGGGTGGGCAATACATTTATATACTTCAACAGTTCTGAGCATTATTCTGGTTGTGGAGGATTTGTTTTTTGTACTGTTTCTAAGTATGCTATCTATGAATTTATGTTTATCTTGTTATTTTCATGCAATTGTCACAAACAAGAAATTCTACCTTTTTGGTATATTGTCAATTCATTTTACTGCAAATATCAGTTGTTTTCCTGACACAAGAAACACAAAACTGCAGCTTCATCCTTTATAATAACATTTCTCTCGCTCTAATAAGTAATAACTATGTAGTTTTCTTCCTTGTTCTCAAACTTGCTTTAGATATCAGTTCAATCGATGACAATAGCACTGCAGTATTTTCTATTATTGTAGTCTCATTCTTCTGTGTTTTATTTATTTACTTCCTACCATTTGTTTCAGCTTGGTTTTGTGCGGAAGGTAGCCAAACGAAGGAGTAACATTTCCCTCTATGCTGATGAGTTGGGTCGAGGTTTTGTCGGCGAGTTAAATTACAACATTGAAGCTGCTAACGCTACCAAATTTCTGGTGTTTATTTTGGTCTTGTCTTGCTAAACATATGTCCGGTCAGGTTTGATGTTTTTTAGCTAATAATTTTCCCTCTTACAGGAATTTCATTCCAGATATCCATTTATGTTGGTTCCTAAGGTTCTGAAACCACTTACTAGGAAGAGGGTTTTGACAATGGAGTGGGTAGCTGGTGAGAACCCAAAGGAACTGCTTTCTTTTTCTAGAGGAATTTCTAACAACATCATTGAAGCAACAGAGAAGCAGAAGTTGGAAGCAAAAACTCGCCTTCTTGACCTGGTAAATGATAATTGCTTCAAAATATGTGGATCTGAAATTCTTTCATGGCAAACAGGTTTTCTATAGTTTGGCATCATCATATAGGCAGTTCCAGACCATCTTGTACTTACTAGATTAACATGCGCGCTTCGCTGCGCCCGTGAAGCAACTAAGGAAGGTTGCTGAATTCTGCAAGATAATTGGAGAGAGCATGCATTTGCGTGATGTGGAAAGAACTGGTCGTCAGTACGTTCTGTGGTTAGTGAAGGAAACATTTCTGTGATTGTGTTAGCAGCGTTATCGTATTTATTGGCCCAGACGCGAATGTGGCAACTGCTCCCAACAGCCAGCCCATGCAATAAACGAAAACACAATGGGCGAGAAACAATGTCGGAAGCAGGCCAGCCTTGCAAATAGCCCAAACAACAACCAAACATGGAAATGACGACCGGCCATGGGCCACCAAGGCCAAATAACCGTAAAAAGTGTGACTGCGACCAAGTGAATTTGACTGCGACGCATGCCGAGCTGAAGATGTGGGTTGTGGAGACGGCGACACGTCGCTAAAAACAAATTTGTCGCTCCCAGAAGAGCCCGCGTCGGTCAAAAAACGGGGAGGCCAGAATCTACGCGCTGTCTCCTTAAGACTATTTCAGAATCATGGTGCTTTACTTGAATATTGGAAGCCATTGTTGTCCCTTTTGTAGTGGTACCATAAACTTGCTAACAGTTAATGCATTTAAAAAGTTGTGTTTATGCTTGCTGGAAATTTGAAAAATTGGATCTGTGCTTGCTGGGCATCTGAAAAGTTGATTTTATGCTTGTTAGCGTTAGCCACTATGTTTAACATTTTGTTATTACTCTTACATTAAGGTCAAGAAAGGTGTTGAGGCATCACTAGTGCAGCTTCTCGAGACAGGTTTGTTGCATGCTGATCCTCATCCCGGTAACCTGCGTTACACACCTGAAGGTCGTGTCGGGTAAGCTCTACTAAAAGTAAATGAATTCTCGAAAATAATTTTAGGTCATACACCATGGTCCTAACATATTTGAGTTTTTTCCCCTGCAAGTTTTCCTTCACTTATATTTGACATGCTGAATTTTTAGTCCTCTACTCCTCTTGTTGAATTGTAGTTGACTTGAAGATTTTATGATAAACTACATTTGTAGCTATTGACAACTTTTCTTTAATATATTAGGTTTCTTGATTTTGGTCTGCTTTGCATGATGGAGAAGAAACATCAACGTGCTATGCTTGCGAGCATTGTGCACATAGTAAATGGAGATTGGGCTTCTCTTGTTTATGATTTGACTGAAATGGATGTAGTTCCACCACGAACTAATCTGCGCCGAGTGACAATGGTAATTTATCAAACTGCTGCAGTGCACCTTTGTGTTTTTTTTTCTGATGCTTTAGGTGATTAGTAATTTAATTTGTGATTGGTGGCATCATATACTTGACGTTTCAATTACCGTGAGATTGTCACCTACTGGGTATTCTTGTTGATGCCTGGCTGCAAGGAATTATTGAACATTCGACAAGTAAGATTAGTTACTATATTTATAGTTTTGGAGGTAGAAATTTACTGCCCTTTTTTTGAATCAGGGGCAAACCTCCATTTGTATCAGAAACAGGGATCCAGAAAGCATAAAACCTTTTGCCAAAATTGCTGTGATGTCATGTCTATCTGTTAATTCTGTGTGCCTCTTATTATGTTTGATAGGTAGTAGTTCTTAATGACGTAATATTTCATATTCACATGTTCTAGTAAAGCAGCTGTTGAACATCTTTATGTATTAACTAGTGCTTTTGTCATGTTCTTGACTAGTCTGTCTTTCATGTATTAGGATTTGGAGGATGCATTGGGTGAGGTAGCTTTTGAAGATGGAATTCCAGAAATTAAGTTTAGCAAGGTGGGTATTGTTCTACGTATAGTCGTGGTTGATGGTTTCATCTTAGTCATCCATTTAAAACTAACCACCATGCCTAAATGACGCTCTTCTCACATTGCTTTTGTTCTTGTTTGCTCCTGTATATGTGTTTTAGGTGCTTGGAAAAATTTGGTCTGTGGCGCTAAAGTATCATTTCCGTATGCCACCCTACTACACGCTGGTTCTTCGGTCCCTTGCCTCTTTAGAAGGTTAGCTGGTTCTACCAATGTGTATATGTCCCCTCCACATATGTGATTTGTTTCTTTCCAAAGATTGCTGGCTTTTGGAGACTTATTACCTACCTCCTTTTGTGATTGGTAGGACTGGCCGTAGCAGCTGACGAGAATTTTAAGACATTTCAAGCCGCATACCCATATGTTGTTCGGAAGCTCCTTTCTGATAATTCACCTGCGACAAGGAGACTATTGAATCAGGTATTACTCACTATCTCATTTAGAATAGTGTGTTTAAAACTGGCATGAGGTAGGGCCTGCAATTGGTATTTTAAGGTGGATAAGAATATGGAACTGCATATGTCAATACCAAATCATATTCTTTAAATAACACAACTGGTATTCTTACACAGGCCATTTTCAACAAAAAGAAAGAGTTCCAATGGCAAAAGGTTGCAGTATTTCTGAAATTAGCTTCAGCAAGGTTTGTTATATGGCTTGGACAGTTATTTTGATTATAGCTTCATCAAGGTTCAGTTTATAGTTTTATTCATCTTTATATCAGTTCTTTAATGTTATTTCGATTTATTCAAAAAAGTGATGCTATGTCTTCTTATTCTAGCATTGATCATTTATTTACTATGGTTAAGACGCAAATTTGAACTTGATAATGATGCTCGAAATATGTCCATTGCTTCAGTTAAGAAATTGTTGTTATCCTTTTAATATTTCTGTAAAAAAATATCAAATTGATAAAAATATATTAATTACTTTATTATTTAGACCAGAACCCCTAGATCTTATATTTCATTGCAACATTATAGTCTATTTCTTTATTTGAGATGGATGTGCCAATGACCGCAGAAGCAGTGTTCTAGTTGCTAAAGATTTATGTATGCTCATGTTATTATATTATTTTCCGTATGTGAAGGGGCAATTTCAAGTATAACAGTGGAGTTCTGGCTGACACGAACGAGACGAATGTTGCTAGCCTTGTGGAGATCAGTGATTCATCTTCACTTGATCGTGCCACACCAGAGAGGGTATTGCACACTGCAAACCTGTGTTTGAGGCTTTTATTGTCAAAAGATAGTGTCGTGATTAGGAGACTTCTTATGACAGCGGTATGCCACCTCTTATTCGTGCTTCCTGTTAGTAATACCAACAGGCCCTCCTGATTGTTGAGTGATATATTTCTGAGTTTACCCTCTATCTGGCTGTGCATTCGCAGAATGGAAAATCTCTTGCCCGCGACATGATCTCCAGAGATGCACTGATGTTCCGGGTGCTCCTGAGTAAAGTTATAGCCAATGTTGTCTACCATTGGATGTTGAATGTTACTGGCTTAAAAAGGGCAGGAGAGCACAAGCCTCAGACGCAGATGACTACAAGAATGAATGAGGAAGATCTAGTACTGTCTTCTGAATCGTCTACCCTGATGGCATTCCATGCTGCATTCAGAGACCGCAGGTTGCAGGTAATATTCTCCAAGTTTATGAGGGAGTTGAAGGAAGAGCCCTTACTTGTGGCCAAGGTGAGCTGGAACATGTTCGTCATCTCGGTCACATCCGCTGCTGTTGGCCTCCACCGTTTCATGGTGTTCCTGTCGGAGAAGTACTTGGCGACTTTGCCGCCACCTGTGCCTCCGACACAGCTAGTTCAGATTCAGAGCTTATGAATAGCAGGAACCTAACCGAACCGAGTATTTTAGATAGTTCTTTGTGAAATACTCTGTAACTGGGTATAAATGTTGCAGGTGATCCGTAATTGTTTTTTCCTTTTTTTATAAGTGATCAGTAATTGTTAGCGAACTGGAACCATTTATAGTTCTTTTATTTATGATGGTTCCCATAAATTTCTCCGAGCTAATAGTGGCTCTCCAGTTGCATGTTTGTTGCTATATTTTTCTTATCTGAAGAATGTGCTGCATTGTAAGACTACTAGAGACGTAGTGGTTTCAAAACCAGTTGAAGCACCACTGTGTTTTAGTCATCAGATGTCTGATTGTACGAATAGATTACGAATGTTTGAGTACTATACCAAGTACGGAGATATATTTCTATTTTTATAAGAAAAGTACGGTCGTACTTCATAAAAAATGTATAAAGAGGTGAGGAAGAGACTGCAGCACAGTATCGGACTCGAATGTTTCGGCCCATTGGGTTCGAAGGCCTGTTTTTTTGAGACAATTGGGTTCGAAGGCTTGCTAGAGATGGGTTGTCTGAATCTGAACTCCGAAGCCTGGACAGAGCTGGAGAGGGGGCGACGAGGAGGTGGGAGGAAGCAGAGAAAGATGGTGGGGGGACGAGGAGGCGGAGCGGGGCGGAGGCAGGAGAGGCAGGCCCTGATGGTGGCGTTCGCAGTGGCTCTGCTGATGGGTACCGCCGTCTACTTCCGCATCTGGGCCCGCCAGTCCAGCGATCCCTCCTTCACCGTCGACGACCGAGAGGAGCTCCGGTTCGTCTCCATTTCCTATCTAGCTTCCTTTCCTTCTTCCACAACGGGTTCTGGTTTCTTTAGCTGATCCTTGTTCGCCTCACGGCAGGAGGTAGGAGAGATATATCATTTTGCTCAATCTTCTTATCAGTGATGACTGATGAGGGGGTCATCCATGATTCGAGAATTTCTATCCCTTTCTCTGTTGATTGCTCCGGTAACAGCTAATTAGTTTCATATAAGTAGGAGATGATTGGTCTAAATGGATTCCCAGAAAAGGGCTGAACCCCCTGATCAACAATCACAAAAGATGGTTCTAGCCTGAGCCTCCTTTGGAACAAAGGAAAGAAAAAACACAGGAATTGAGATGGCATGCATCCCCATCCTACAGGAAACGAAATAGGGAGCCCTTTTGTAGCACCATAGGAAAATTAAAGGAATTTGATGTCTGTATAACAATGTTATCTCTCATTTTGAAGTAGAAGCAAAAAATAATAGTACTGTTTAGCTATTTGCATTGTCTAGAGCAAAATAGACTTAACAAAACTAGCTCATTGCAATCTCTCACCTGCAGGTATGCACAGATTCGTTTTTGCCTCGAATAAAAAAAAAACTGTTGATGCTTAGCTGCTATGGATACTTTTATTTTGACGCATCACTGCTGTTTGTGAGAGGATAGCGATTGCTAATGTGGATAGAGAGAGAGAGAGAAGCAGCACAGTTGTACCACCGATTAAATCAGAGCAAGCCACAGCAGCCAAAGCTGGCAAGCGGTTTCCTTTCTCAGGAAATTTTCCAATGGCTCAGAGCTCGTCTCTTTTCGTGTGAAATCAGACTGAGGAATGCGATTCCATAGGAATAAAATCCTCCGAAAGTCCTATGTAGTTCCTCCATTCCAAAGGCCCCTTAGATCCTTGAGATAGGCGACCGCTTCTTACTTCTTACTTCTTAGCCAAAGCTGAAATTCAGAAGGTGTGTCATGTAAATATATTGTCCAGTTTATGTGTATAATTGTATCATTCTTTCTTGTCATTGATTTGGTCTATTTAACATCTACCAACATTAGGAGGATTTTCAAATCTACTGCTACTCACATCTTGTACCAAACGTGAAATGATGAACAATTATATTTTACTAAATTGGTTAGACTATGTTTTCCTTCTCTTTTTCTATAGATTGATATTTGATTACTGCATCAATTATCAGGAGGCAATTTGAACGGGCAAACCTAGAAGCAATGGATGAATCTGCCGAATGGAGGATGAAATATGATACTGAATTGGAGAAAAACAGGCAGTTGCAAGGTGAACTTTCAAAGGTACTATCTACTCATCAGATACGAATACACAACTGTATTCCCCAGTCACTCCATCTACAATACTTATCTATTAGCTTTCTTCACAGGTTAAGGCCTTGCTGGCTGATTCAACCAGACACGTTGAGCTGTTGCATAAGGTGATTTTGGGTCAAACTTTAGTGTTTCTCTTGCCATAGCATGTTCATTAGCTCCATGCCTCTTTGATCTCTGTTCTGCCTCCCCTAATCTTCATTGTTAAAGTCTCTATAATGTATTTGAGTTCCATTCTTGTTGATGCAGGATTATTTGATTTTGAAGAGGCAAACTGAATCGTTGAGACAGCAATGCAACTGCACTATTCCGTTGAACATTAGGCAAAATTAAGGACAAGGCTGGATTTTGTGCTTATTTGAAAGATTAGCATATAATTTTCGTTCCAATTTGTCTTTGAACTAGGACAGCTAAATGAATGGGCAAATTACAGAAATGGCTACCATAGGTTTCCTTTTTTGCGAGGGGCTATTGTAGTGTTTCAATGTTTGTAACTGACAGGGCGTACCAAGTGCCTTAGGCCCCTGCACTTTGCGGGTCTGGGGAAGGGTGTCAGCAAACAACCTTACCCGCACACTGTGCAATGTGCAGAGGCTGGGGCTCGAACCCTGGACCTTCTGGTCATAGGCGGTAGGCTCTACCGCTGCACCAGGGCCGTTTGTAAGCACGAATTTCATTCGAGGTGGCCCTCAAGACTTCATTACTATCATGAGTAGCAGTGCAAATTGTAGGAGACACAATACTGTATATGAGAATATATGTGAAGGCTTTAGCTTCTTATTTGGAAAGGATTTCAATTTTCAATAACCATGGGAAAATCATTTTTCAGAGTTCAAATATATAAAAAAAACATTTCTAGAAAGGATCAGTTTATAAAAAATTCACTTTCTCTATATGGGACGCATGGGAGTTCGCCACAAGGCCCATACAATCAGCCTATTTGGACTTGCGATGTCAGGAGAAGCATGCCTTCTCTTCACGTCGTTCCAAAAATTTGCCTTTTTAGCTCTTAACTAGGCTCATCGAAGTCAAAGATGCTATGAATCTGGATTTCCAACTAAGCTTCTATGAATCTGGACACTAAGCTCTGTCATTGATTGGCAAGATTGGCACAATTTATTGCACCACCTTGGCATGATTTGTTCTAAATACATGCACCATGGGATGGTTATGCTAACACCTAAGGGCAAGTACAACAGTGAGACAATTGCTGTGTCTTGGGCACTATTTTTCATACTAAAAGACAGTCAACAACTTCAGTCAACAAAGGAGAGACCACTTATTGTCTCTTAGCATTGTTTTCTAATAAATGCAAACTGCATTGCTAGACCAATTATGCGACTTCGTTAGGTCTCTTTGCTCTTGGGAACGACGCAAGAGTCCGGTGCTTCATGAAGAGCCGGGTGCCTCACCTCTCCACCGAAAGAAGGTGTTTCCTGCAAAAAAATCCTTGCCATGTAGGCTCAAGAGCCCCTAAATTAAATGGCGTTGTACATGCCCTAAGTCATATATTAGCATTAGCAATATTGTGTTTCTTTATGGTTTATTGCATAAAAAGGTATTTCAATGTAATCAATAGTGTTTTTGGAGTATTTGAAGATATGGCATGAAGAAATGCAGAACAAAGGACGATCTGGACTTTCTCCTAAATGTAAATAAGAAGCATAATAGCAGTAGGAGACACAATATATGATAATATATGTTAAGGCTCTTGGCTCCTTGTTTGGGCAAGGAATTTCAATTTCCAATAATCATGGACTGTCAACCTATAAGGTTCTCCGTTTCTGTAAATATGTGTTACTTATAAGGGAGCTATGTGCTTCACTGACAAGTGCTTTTCATCTGACTGAAAAGGGTGAAAAACGGATCGCATGTAGCGTGATAAAAGGACTCCTTGTTTCATTAGTAGGTCAACAGAATTCATCCATAGTTCCTTTGTCATCAGAATATTTGCGTCATATCTTGTCTGCAAATGAGCATTTACAGACAAGGTATACTCTTGTTGAATGGCAGCCGACAAGAAGGAAATGCTTACTGTCAAATCCGCATGGTGCTACATATCAGGTGCACCTTCGACGACTGAAAAAATTGCACCAAGGATCATATGCATCATGAAGTCGGCAGACAGCAGGGTCTGAGTAATCGGCGAGACACAAACATGAGTTAGCGGCATGATATGTACATATGCCAAATTATTACATTCCGATTCACGGAAGAGTACAAGTCTTTAAAGAAAAAAAACTGAACGCATGCCGTGCCAGTCACAAACATAGAGATCACAGAAGCTGCGGTCATGCTCGAACCGGCCCTTCAGAAAGTGATGAGTAAACACTACACAGAGTCATGGGATTAACAGTATCTTGCCAATATGGGAACTGCTTTCCATGAGCTTATGAGCCTCGGCTGCTTCACTTAATGGGAACGTCTTGTAAATCACTGGCTTCACATTGCCAGCCACAATGGCAGGCCACACATTCTTTTCAACCTCACCAACGATCTGAGCTTTATTAGCAAGGCTTCTGCCGCGCAGTCCAGCAGCTGCATACAATTAATCAAGCATTAAACTAGGACAACAATCAGTGTGTACGAGAAAAACAGACATTGACAAAAAAAATATATCAATGGAGAAATATAGCATAACATGTAATGAGCATCAATCAAATATAGAAGGGTACATATGATGAAATCAAGAAACATACCTTGTATAGTCAATCGCCGTGCAAGCACCGCTTGAAGGTTCACTTCAGCTGTAGCACCTCCTTGGAACCCAATGATAAAAAGTCTACCATCAACACCTAAGCTGTTAAGATTGCGCTGGAGATATGATCCTCCAATATTATCCAGAATGACATCAACACCTGGTAGAGAGATGTTCGGAATACTGTTAGTACAGCGTGTGAATTTGACTTTGATGTCTTGGCACAAAGCTACCAAAAAAATGTATGGAAGTGGTTGCTCATAGGACAAATGCAATTAGGCCAGAATGCTACCAGCATTGAGGTACCATTCAGTTACCATTAGCATACTGCAAACATAACAACTTGGACCTAGCGTACAATATAGATGGTTGAAGATAATCAAGTGGTAGGACATACCCTTCCCATTGGTCTTCTGTTTCACACACTCAACGAAGTCTTCAGTTTTGTAGTTTATGCATACATCGGCACCCAAACCTTTGCAGGCTGCTAATTTTTCTTCACTTCCTATATAGCATTTAAACATGATTTATTTAGGGGCATTACCAAGAACATATGACTACATCTTATTCTCAGTGTAAAGGACAAACCTGCTGTGATGAAAACCTTAATTCCAAGGTGTTTGGCGATCTGTATTGCGAACGTACCAATTCCACTTGACCCTCCATGGATCTGTGAAATTGAAAATACATAGCCATCATTAAACCAACACAGCCTAAGAGAATCGCAGTTAATTCCTAATGATTTCAGCTATAGCAAAAGGATTACTTCATAATGAATTAATTTTAGTGAAAATTGTTTTATTATTCATAGTATTAGCTAGGGAATGCATGTCAATTTCCCAGGGCCAAAAGAAACCCGCAAGTGGACATCCGAATGGTATAAATCAGTTAGGTCATTATGCTATTCAGAGATGTCATCCTTATTCATACTGGGACTGGGTTGACTAGGACGCAGCCATGGTGAAGGAAAGAGAGCGAGTTTTCCTACAAGGAACGATTCACCGGGGGAGAGGTGGCTGGTCATGAACACGGTCGACCAGACGGTGCAGGCCACCTCGGGCAGGCCGGCCGCGTCCGTCAGTGACACACCCTCCGGCACCGGCAGCAGCTGCCCCGCCGGAACCACCACCTTCTCCGCGTACCCTCCGCCACTAAGCAGCGCGCACACCTGCCAAAGGCAACAGAAAAATGCGCAAAACTAATCAAAATAACAGCAGCAGAAGAAACAAGCAAACTCTCGATTCGCCATACGAGCGCGCAGGCTGAGGAGTTGATTCCCTTCACCTTGTCTCCAACGGACCATCGCGAGGGAACGTTGGGACCCAGAGCGACGATGGTGCCCGAGCACTCCAGTCCTGGGTAGGGGAGGCCCCGGGTGGCGGCGGGTGGCGGCCGTGGCGCTGGAGCGTGTCGGCACGGTTGACGCCCGCGGCGGCGACCTGGACGAGGACCTCTCCATCGCCCAATTGTGGCGGGTCCTCCACCTCCCGCGCCTCCAGCACCTCCGGCCCGCCGCCGCGCGTAATCACCACCGCCCTCATCTTGCTCCAGCCGCCTCACTCCTCGCGTCCGCTTGCTCGGTTGTTGTTGCTTTGCTTGTCCCGTTCGATGACTCCACCCGCTAACGAGCGTACGGCTCTCTTGTTGGGCCGAGCCTTCAACCGGTAAGTGTTCGGCCTAGCCCAACAATATACGTTCATTCCCGTATTGTTGAGTCAGTTTTTTTTAAAATTCTGTCTAGTCTAGTATAAAAATCAAATGCCTTGGTTCTACTCCAGCCAAGCGTGTAACTTTCAATTAGAAATCACACCAATCTCACATAATCATCTTTCCCGACTAGTGAGCATGACATATTGTCGAATTGACAACAATTGTTGGAAACAAAGTCTGTTAAAAAATGTTAGAAACAATGTCAACAACTTTAAACAGAGCAGTCAAAGGTGGCTGTCGATAGCTTTGTTACATTGATCGAAGTACCATGGAGGGCAAACATAATATGGCCAATTCTTTTAGCAATGCATAAGATTCAATATATATGTTGTTGTTTGATTAGGGATGACAATTCGGTCCCGGATGCGAGTGCGGGTGCACTTTTCTACCCACGGGTCTCATCTACACCCGTTTCGTAAAATGGTGGGTGCGGGTGCGGGCGCCGTGACCGGTCCGGCGATGGGAGGCGGTGTGGTGAGGCAACAAGAGCGCCGCCTCGGCGATGGGCGGTCGACGTAGGCGGCGGGGCGTGGAAGAAGTGTGTTCCCCGCCGGAGATAAGGAAGGAGGCGAGGAAATTTTGGTCGTCTAGTTGTCGGAAACAGGTTTGCGAGCGCGAATTAGCAAGGTCCATAGATATACCTGAGTATACATTGTCTCTATCTATAGTGTTTTCAGCCGAAAAAAAAAAAACAATACGGCATGGGCACAATACAATTGCGACTCGCGAGTCGCTATATTTGGCAAACATTATTCAATCTCATAAATAGCTCGCGTATCTAGTAGTAGCACGCGTACATACGGGCCTACCCCATTTACGCAGGTGTAGAAGGCAAAGCGGATGATGACATGGCGCAGTTCGTTGCCACTCGACTGCTTCGCAACTGCGGACGCGGGCGCCGGCGGCGGCTAACAAAAGCGGTGGGAGGCGAAGCATCTCGGAATCTGCAGATTCCCGCTGCTAGTACTACTATTTAGATCGATCCTGTCATCATTCCTACAAGGAGCGCGAGGGTTAATCGGCTCGGCTCGGATTCCACCGCCATGGGCAGCCTCCGCCTCTCCGCTTGGGCGGCCGCCGCGTCCGCGCAGCGGGGTTCCCTTCCGCCGGCCCCGCCCCGGAGTGGAGCTCGCGCCGCCGCCGCATCCGTGCCTGCCCCCGTCCCCGCTGCGCGCCGCCGTCTGCGCCGGTGTCCGCGTCGGCATCCGCCTCCCTCGGCGCGGGTCGACTCCGGACCGGGACGGGGCACGAGTGGCTGTGGGATTGCCGCGGCGGCCTCGGAGGCGGCGGCGGGAGGGATTACGCCCGGGAGATGGAGACAGCGGTGCGCGTCGTACAGGTCGCCTGCACCCTGTGCCAGCGCGTGCAGGAGTCGCTCCTCCGCCCCAACGCCGACGCCGGCGGACGCGTCCACGCCAAGCTCGACCGATCCCCCGTCACCGTCGCAGGTTCGTAGTCCATCAGTTTTACCCTTCCCTTCCAAGTGCACACACCATTATTGCCCATGAGGATTAGGTGATGCGCGCCTGCAATAGGAAATTGAAAAGTGTACTGGTTTTGGATAAGCGATTATTACCTGGGTCTCTAGCCGAATAATAAAATCGTTGCCTAGTGATCATCATTGACTTGAGTGTGTTGCAGCACTGTCTGTCTGAAATATAGTTTTCTAACATTTGGTGATGACTACTATTAGTATATATTTGCATTTGGACAGACTGACCTAGTACGGCAATCTCATGGACTGCAATCAATTTGCTTTGTTGGATCATCCGAATGGAATAGCATTTGTTGTTCTAGGATTCCTGGTATTGTTCACTTAAAAGTGCCGCAACATAACTCTGTCAATTACTGCTCCATGCTTTAAGGGTACTTTTTCCTGATGATATTTTAGGTGCCATTGTTATTTCCAAGTAGTGAATTTTTTCCCTTTCTTATGTCAGATTGGGGTGTTCAAGCAATAGTAAGCTGGTTGCTCTCAGACTCCTTTCGTGATGAAAACATATCAATTGTTGCTGAAGAAGATGATGAGACATTATCTAGTAGTGATGGAGCGGCTTTGCTTCAATCCGTTGTTGAAGCTGTCGATGATTGCCTGGTTCAAGCTCCGATGTATGGGCTGAGGTCCCCAGAGAAACGGCTAAGTGCTCATGATGTTATCCAGGCCATACGGAAATGTAGCTCTGTTGGAGGTCCAAAAGGAAGATTTTGGGTGCTTGATCCTGTTGATGGTACCCTTGGGTTCGTGCGAGGAGACCAGTATGCAATTGCTCTAGCATTGATTGAGGATGGAGAAGTTGTACTTGGTGTTCTTGGTTGCCCAAATTATCCGATGAAGAAGGAATGGCTCAGTTATCACCAAAAGTACTACAGATTGATGTCCAATGTTGCTCCTCCTCCATCTGGATCCTGGCACAAGGGTTGTGTCATGTATGCTCAGAAAGGTTGTGGCCAAGCTTGGATGCAGCCATTAGTTCATGACTTTGGTAAGCTTGATTGGCACTATCCAAGGGAGATCCAAGTGTCATCAATCAGCGATCCAGTTTCGGCAACATTCTGTGAACCTGTCGAGAAAGCCAACTCAAGCCATTCCTTCACTGCAGGGCTGGCTCATAGTGTAGGATTAAGGTCAGTTGTTACTTTTAATTTCTATGTGACCTTGCTGCAGTTATTTCAACAGCCTGAAAATTTGTTCATACACTTGTAAATGACTTCTGCTAGTTGGCTTAGAATTTTATTTCTCACATAGTGTGTCTGATTTTACATTTCAAATAGAGTGTAACGAAGTCTACAGTTGGACTCTGCAGTTGAGCCTGTTCATCTTAAGCAGTAACTGAACTGCAACTTTTGTCCTTTGAATGTATTGTGATTCATATGGTCTTTCTTTGTTTCCAGGAAGCAACCTCTACGTGTGTACAGCATGGTGAAATATGCTGCAATAGCACGAGGCGATGCAGAAATCTTCATGAAGTTTGCAAGTGCTGGATATAAGGAGAAGATATGGGATCATGCTGCAGGGGTGGTTATCATCCAAGAGGCTGGAGGAGTGGTCACAGATGCCGGAGGCCGTCCATTGGACTTCTCAAGGGGCATTTACTTGGAAGGTCTGGATAGAGGTATAATAGCTTGTTCTGGAGCATTGCTACATCAGAGAATTGTAGATGCTGTTGATGCAAGCTGGAACTCATCAACCCTATGATCCAAGCAACAAGATACTTCCAGAGATTCGGTTAGTTTTACAAATAATTGTTGGTTTAATCCTCTATCAAATCCGCTTCATTGCCTTATGTTCTGATATCTCGTACAGGTAGCCCAGCTCCCTTTTGGTTTGGAAACTGGATGTTCATTTTTGTATTGTTGTGACATATGGGTTTCGTACAACATGTAGGATAGTTATAGCTTGTCTGATCGTAACCAAGTCATTGCTTGAGATTGCCAAATTGCTGAAATCTGTTCATCAATGGCATATGTAATTTTGTAAAGCATCGGACATGCCGCTTACAAACTGATTTTATTCTTTCTATTTCCGGCTGTGAACTGGTCGGTGACTAGAGGTATATTAATCGAGGCAGTTATGTGCACCTGCTCAGCACCATTTGCTGACAACTCGAATTGGTGAACTTTTAACGAATCCATCAAATGATGTACTTTGCGCCACTTTTCCTGTTTTTTCCTGTATGTTTTGCTTTCAGTTTCACTCATTTTGCGAGACATTTCCCTGCATCTCAATTACTGGTCATTCCATCAAGAACTAAAAAGAGAAAGCCACATTTCCTTTGTGTTCGTGCAGATTTATGTTGTATGGCTGGAGCATATTCACCACAAGAGCAGAAGTACAAGTTTTACAATCTATAGGTGAGAAATGATGCATGATGCTGTGATCAAAACCATAGTACATATGATGTGAAGTGGAATTTAAGCATGTAATTAGCTGGAGAGCTGCACCGAGCAGCACTGGCTGAAGAGCTCCTTGCTGCCGTCCTCGCCATCTTCTTGGTCCATCTTGGGCTCGAAGCTGCTCCATGCTGGCACCAACCCTGGCACAGCGCTGGTGTCGAAGCTGTGCACGAGAGAGACTGTTTTGAAGGTGTCATCGCCCGATGGCACCTGATAGCCAGCGAGGAAGTAGAGCTTGGTGTCGACGACGGTCATGGTGAGGTAGAGCTGCTGTGCGGATGGTGGCAGGCTGGCGAGCAGTGACAGATGCGGCAGAGCAGAGTGATCCATGATGCTCCAGATGTTGAGCTCACCGTCATATACCTCGACGTGGCCCTTCCAGCTGTTGAGGCAGTCCCCAGAGCTGAACAGCCGGCCGGCCACCGCCACGATCTGGTTGGGCGGCACATCGAGCTGCCACATTCCCGGGATGATCTCCCACGTCCCCCTCGCGCAGTTAAACACTTCCGCGGAGCTACGCTCCAGCGCCGACGACTGCAACATGGCGTTCACGGGCGCGTCACCGGCCGCCGGCGTCAATGTGCTCTCGGCGAAGCCGCCGACGACGTGGAAACTGCCTTCCCACGTCACGCCGACGCACTTGTAGCGCAGCGTGCTCATGTCGGGGAGCGCGGACCACTGGTCCTTGCCCGCGTCATACACCTCGGCCGCCGCCGTGCCGCGCGCGCCGGACAGCGAGCACTGCCCGCCGGCCACGCAGATCTTGCCCCTGCACGGTGCGCACGCAAAGTCGAAGCGCGGGACCAGCAGCGGCGCGCAGCGGCGCCATTCCCCGCGCCGCACGTCGTAGCGGAGCACGTCCGCCCTCACGCCCACGTCGGCGTCGCGGTACTCGCCGGCGACGGCGTCGCGTTCCCGTCGGCACAGCCGGCCGCCGATCACGTACACGGACTCGCCGAGCGCGACGACGGCGAAGCCCTTGAGTATGTGGCCGTCGGGGACGTCCGGGAGCGTGCCAACGCGGCGCCACGTGTTGTCGACGGGCTCGTAGCACTCGAGGCTGTTCGAGCAGCCGAGCGCAAAGCACGAGTATATCCTGACGCCGGCGCAATTGTTGTTGCTGCTGCTGCTGCTTGCGCTGTTGCTCCCGGTGCTGCTCCCGATGCTGTGGAAGGACGGGGAGCTGGCTACGTCGCCATGCAAGGAGCCCATGGTTCTTCACCAGGTAATAGTAAATTCTAATATCTGCCCGATACCATTACAACAAGTGTAGTTGGGTTAGCCGAGGGAGTTTGCAAAGGACGACAGATGTCCCTTTTTATACAGAAATGCGAAGGCCATACCGCCGTTGTGCCATTTGCCGTGTGGCTTTTGGCGGACGGACGGACCGATGCTAAGCACAGCAAGGTGATTATTGGGAACTCCGGCCGCGCCGTGGAATATGTCGAGCTGCTAGTGCTTGTCTTCTTCCTAGCATCAACAGCAACAGCGATGCTGTTAAATATTAACATGACATCGTGCGAGCATATAGTGGACATGCCCAAGTGTTCAGCCTATCTAGTTTCACTCGTGCTTGGGCGGTTGCTGGTTTTGAGATGGACCCATTGTTTCATAGTTCGTATGAAGAGGGCCTTCCCTAGTCGCAACCAGTTAATTGTCATTTGTTCCTGGAAAGTTCACCACAAAGAGATAGGCACCTGACATGATACAAGTTCAAACAACTTTCCCATCACAATGTCACCCACATGTTCTAGTTTCTTGTCAGTTTTACAGTGTACAAAGCTAGCACACCTTATCGAGTAACAAATTTTGGAGGCACTCCCTTCGATCTCCTCCACACAAGCAATGTGGTCTTGGTTGGTACGTTTACTGTAAAAAGATCCTTATTTTTAGCTAATCCCTGCACTAATTATAAACATCTCTCCATTTCCATCCCTCTCTTCCTCTATTCATAAGTCTGTGCTTTCTCCGTCAGTTTCTTCGGTTCCTTTCTTCTCCTTCCTCTCTCACTGCATATATCCTTTGCACATCGTCCTTGTTCAGATGGGGCCTTCTGCATACTCCGAGAGCCCTCATGTCCTTGGCGGCATTTCTGAATCCTCTTGGAGGCCCCCTTTCTTCTCACACACATTATTTATCTTCAATATCCGGACAATCCAAAAACATGATACTTCAGAATCAAATAGTAGTCCAGTTCTTTGTTGTTGTATCCAATGTGATGTAGGCCGCATCGGTCGACTGAGAAACAGGTGGCAGTGACGGAGTATTGTCAACGATGGCACCGAGCATCCTTCACCATGCATCGTCCTCAGACCTGCCCATTAATTGCTGCGATCTAGTATCGTTACAGGTCACAACTTGTTAATCGTACAGCCAATGCATCCATGTTCAAGTACTATTTTGGAGGGACTCTAACGATGATGAACTGGTGAATCAAGAAATTAATTTGAATCCATAATTGGCAGGACCACACCAGCAGCCATGAAGGCCTGGCTTCATTGTCAACAATTTCTGAGGGTGGTCGTGGCCCTCCAATGCCGGTTGACTCGCTACTGGAGAAAGAACGAATCAGCAAGATCCGTCGTCTGAGCGAGGCCCTGGATGTGCCATGTCAAAGCTCGTGCGATCCAGTGGATGAGGTTCATGCCAAACCTGATTTTTCTTTCTACATCCAGACACACCACTCGCACCATGCCCACCTTCCGGCGGCTTCACTTTTTCTAATTTCTTCTGAATAAATGCAGTTGCTCTTTGATACCCTGGAGGCTATGAAGCTGAAGGTTACATATCCAATATGTTTGTCAGGTGTATCAGGACACCATGCATCGTCTGTGCAGCAGGTCAGTTGAATTGAACCAGCTCTTTTTATGCTTTACTATGCTTGAAAATTCTCTTATCTATACATGTCTAGGGGGGAAAAAGTTATCTCCTGTGAAGTATGATATCTTTCTCAATGTTTATATGTTCAGTACTGAGACGCACCATCTAAAACTGACACATAAACAGGTTCTAGTTGACCTCCACACGGTCCTCGTGTCGGCTCTAGATTGTCATGCAGAACACAAGCCAGGGCACGACTCTGGCTCTGAGAAGCACCCAATCATAGAGCGCCAGAGTTTCCATGAAATGGGTATGTAATTGGGAACCCCATGTAATTTCGCCTTGCCTTCTTAATGTAACTGTACAGACCAAACGGCTTGAGCCATAGTGCTGATCATACATTATTCTCACTATTGAAAACGGATCTTAGACGAGCATGCCGTCGAGTCGCTTGATCAGGTGATTCCAGTTGCTGAAGAGAAGCTCGGTTCCACGGAAAATTCCCATGGTACAAATGCTGGTGAGAGCGATTCCACCCGGAAGGATGGACAAGCCTGCGGGTGCGAGCCACCGTCAGCTCCCGCAGGTGACTGTTTCCGGCAGACAACGCCGCCTTCAGTGTCGGCGCCCCCACCGTCCCCGGTCCCAACTACGGGCTTGCCCATGCCCATGCTGCTGCAACAGTGGGCGGTCATGCAAGATGGCAACGCCGCGGCGGCAACTTCGCCACCTCCGGATGCACTGTCGCATCAGGCAGAGAACCGAGACGCGACCTTGGGCATAGGCAGTGAGAACATGGACGAGGTGGCAAGCTCTGTATCAGTGGAAGCAGGCCAGCCTAGCACAGCATCATCCATGGATTCACACGAGCAACCACCTGTTCAGGACGTCAAACTCCCTGTGCAAAATGTGCCGCCGGCGACGCCGGGACAGGAACCATCACCATCACAGATACCTGCCAAGGCGCCCCCGCCGCCGCCTCCCGGAAACATCTCGGCGGTGCTAAGCGCCAAGAGAGCCGCGTCCAAGCTAAAACGATCGGCACAGATGGGCAGCCTGTACAGGCATCTGCGTAACAGAGTCGAAGGCTCTGGTGTCACGCATGGCGGCAAGAGATCGCAGGGTAAGACGGGCAAGGCGCCGACCGGGACCAAGGGCGAGGCTGGTCAGGGAATGGCCGATGCACTGGCCGAGATGACCAAGAGGTACTGCAGATGCACCCTTATGTTAACAGATTAGTAAATAGTGGAAATCCTTAATGGCCCCGTTCGTTTCCAAGTATCTAAATTTTAGAGGGTCAAATCAAAGAGAGTTTTATTATTTTGGAGTACTAAATAAAGTCTAATCTCGAAACTAATTGCAGACTCCCTATCTAATTCACGAGACGAATCCAACGAGGATAATTATGGTGTTATTAGAAGATGTTTACTGTAGCATCACTGTAGCAAAACATAGATTAATTAGGATCATTAGATTCGTCTCAGTAAATTAGAGGGAGTCGTGACATAGGTTTTGTCATTAAATTAATAAAAGATCTACTAAATAGTAAGATTCTCTTTGATGTGACAATGATCTAAATTTTAGAGGGTGGAAACGAACGGGGCCGACTTTGGTGTTGGAACTGAAAAGGTCGGCGTACTTCCGGCAAATCGAAGAGGACGCGGAAAACCATGCCACGGCAATCCTGGAGCTGAAAGACGCCATTGGGTCGTTCCAGTCCAAGGACATGGCGGAGATAGTGAAATTCCACCAACACGTCGAGCAGCAGCTTGCGTGCCTCACGGACGAGACACAGGTGCTCTGGTTCCTCCGGAGCACATTCGTGCACAAACTCTGTCCGCTGCAAGTGCTAATACGCTGTTCGGTTGCGCTGCAGGTGTTGGCCAGGTTCGAGGGGTTCCCTTGCAAGAAGCTAGAGTCGTTGAGGATGGCCGCCGCGCTCTACTCCAAGCTGGACTGTATCGTCTCCACGCTCAAGGGCTGGAAGCTGACCACCCCCGTGTCGCAGCAGCTCGACAAGGTCGAGAGCTATTTTAACAAGGTCGAGAACGTAATCGTAGTTGTTCGTCAATGCACGTTCCTGCCATGTGTTTCAGCTGACGAGCGTGTGTGCAGATCAAAGACGACGTGGACATGATAGAGCGGAACAAAGACGACGAGATGAAGAGGTTCCAATCTCACGGCATCCACTTCGACTTCGCCGTTCTGGTCCGGATCAAGGAGAGCATGGTGGATTTGTCATCCAGCTGCATGGAGCTAGCCCTGAAGGTACACAAAAAACTGCAATTTGGAAAGTTTTTTTTTCAGAAGTTAGTAGCCGAAAACTGAACAAGAGCTTAGTATAGCATGTTGTGCATTATTTGTATTTGCCGTATTTTTAGAAGATACTGTGGTAGCAATCACTTCATTGTGTAGTATCTTGTTCAACCACAGGAGTGCCGTGATTCCAAAGAGGCGGCGGCGGAGTCTAGCCGTGCCACAAGCCTGTCGAAGATGCTGTGGCCGGTGTTCCAGCTGGCCTTCCGGGTTGTACAATTTCGCCGGAGGTCAGGATGACCGGGCAGACAGGTTGACAAGCATCCTAGCCAATGAGATCGAGGCGCATCCCTTGTAATCCCCTCAATCTTCTCTGCGTACGTGTTTTTTGTACACCTCAGCGAGTCAGTTCGTATGTACACGAGAATACGTACTGGTATCTTGCTGTTGTTCAGTCAAAGAATACTTGGAGAGTACTAGTAGTACTTGCCTACTTGGTCGTCTCACTATCACAGTCACACCAGTATTGTACTCATTCACTGTACATGATGAACTCTCGTATCACACTGACCAGTGGGGCCCCGAGAGGAGAAACTGTAATTGCCACTAGTATTAGCACTGTTACCATTCACAGCACACGTACTGTTGCGAAGCTGTGTGGAGTGTTTCGGAAGGCCGAACTGGACACGCCACGCCATTAAAGCGCAGCATAAATGTAGGGCATGTAGCAGCGGCGAGCGAACCATCACCGATCATAAATGCGGCGCCGGCTTGGATCACGGACGAACGGACCGGCCGGCCGACGAGACGAGGGGGCAGAGAAGAGAGGAGGAGGGAAGAAGGAGAGAGGGAGAACAACTGAAAGGCAGGTCCTCAAAAGCTCTGCTCCTGCGCTGCAGTGCAGGCAGCTTTATCGGGCCGAAGAAAAGCCGAAACAAACAAACAAACGGCTCGAAGGCATCGGAGATGGAGAAGCGGAGAAAGTGTCGCTGCTGAGGGCATGCTCGCGGCACCACGGTATGGGCTGCTCCAAGCTTCTCATCGCAATCCTCGCGTGCTCCTCTCGCCATCCCCGTTAAGGCTTGGCCTCTCTCCAGCTGCTGCTCTGTTTGAACTGCCCGAGTGGGGTGTGTAAGCTGCCGGTGCCACCGCGATGGATGGGCAGCAGCTGGATTTGATCGTGCGTCACCAGAGCATGGCCAACATCTGCGACAGCGAGGTGGATGGCTCGCAAGCTTCTGTCGTTTTTTTCTCCTTATTCTTCTCCTCATTCTCATTGGTTGGTGCTGGACTGTGCCGGTGATACTGATAAGCTGATTGGTTCTTGCAGGATGCGCTGGGTTCATCCGAGTCCGAGCCTGCGAGGCCGGCGCGGCCGCGCGGCAAGAGGAGCCGCGCCGCCGAGGTGCACAACCTCTCGGAGAAGGTGGTCCCGTGTTTCTTGCCTCACTTCTCTCTTGACACCTTTTTTTTCTCGCCGAGAAGATGGATGGTTCTAATGCTCGTGAAATTGGCGCAGAGGAGGAGGAGCAGGATCAATGAGAAAATGAAGGCGCTGCAGACCCTCATACCCAACTCGAGCAAGGTCCATCGCAAGGCCTCTCTTTCATCGATACATTCTTGTTTCTGGGTCAACTTTATATGTGTTGTTGGAAGCTAATTGTGCTGCTGCTTCTTTGGCCATGGCTTCCCAAGTGCAGACGGACAAGGCCTCCATGCTTGATGATGCCATCGAGTACCTGAAGCAGCTTCAGCTCCAAGTACAGGTGACCAAACTGATAGTACTACTGCACACATTTCCACTACTTGTTTGCTAATGAAATTTACCGACAATAATACATCATATATGGCTGGACTACCTTTACCATGTCACTGACGCGAATTGACAGATTTAGCTGCTTGAGGTTAACAGCAATAGCAATACTTTTTATCTGCATAACGCTAAACAATTTCCTACTATTAATGAAATGTAACGTGTTCCTAGCGGAAAGGCTAAAGGATTTGCAATTCACATGGCCATTGCCCTGATAGTGGTAGCTTATGTAATGCAGCTGAATATTCTGGAACCTTGAGAAGACATGAATTGAAATACTAGTAACATGCAAGTAGGAAAAAATGACAGTGCTACATTGCTGATTTAGCAAAACCTTCAAATTTATCTGTGTGAATTTTTTTTCCAGAATACGCAGGAGAGCTGCACATTTTTGTGAAAAATTAAAGAAAGCCCATTATACCTGAAATGATGACATTCTTTGAAATATCTCCACTTTAAGTAATTGTTATACCTTAAATGATGGCTTTTAACATTTTCAATTTCATTTATGTCGTTGTATCTTTTATCATGGTAATCAGGAGGTCTAAATAAATGATTGTGTTAAAATATTACATTCGGTGTTAGAATGTGTACACGCGAGAGGCCAGGGTTACAAGGCCCTCCTAGCATCCAGCGCTTGGCCGTGTTGTGATTTATTTTGTAATCTAGTACCTCAGATTGCATTAGCCCTTCTAATCACCATTTATGTACACCTCATTTCAGATGTTGTCTATGAGGAATGGCCTTTACCTGGCCCCATCCAACTTATCTGGAGCTCTGGCACCCTCAGAAATGTGTGCCATGAATCTCCAAAGTGGTGGCAAGGCATTAAACTCTAGAGTTGGTCTACTGCCTGTGAACCAAATTTCGACAGCTCATAATTCATTTGAGTCACCAAATCATGACCAAAGGCGTAATAAGCCGTTTTTCCTACCAAGTGTTCCTAATACAGGCGCTGTAGCGCCTCAGTTCCTTCAAGAGCCATCACAGTCCAGCATTCAATCCTTCGAATTGAGTTTACCCCCTGAGGTAATCCTTGACTTTTGTCTAGAGTATAAGCTATTTTTGATTTGAAGGTATCTGGGGGGCTGGGGCTGTTTGCTTTGCACCCTAAATCTGCCAGGCTGAGGCAGCGTCCCCTGGCATCCGATTCCGGATGCCTGCGGCTGGTGATGCTGCCTGGTGGGAGCAAGCAAACAGGCCCTATATGCAGCGGCACTTCACATATTTTGTTTCTGAATTATTTCCTCCTTTTATGTACTGCAGTTAATTTTCCAGCAGGATATGATGTTAAAGCATCGTCTTATTTCAGATCAAGAAACTCCATCTGTGTCAGGTGAGCTATCCAAGATTTCGGATACCCATTAGTTGGTAGTTTGACACAACATTATGTCTGATACCTTATCAATTTTGACGCTGGTCTGCATGTCTGACTTCTTAGTGACCTCACCTTAACTTTGTCCTTTGACAGGACATAAAGTGAAGTCTGTAGATGTTGATAATTATGATAGAATTTCGCTCAGAAATGAACAATCACAAGACATGGTGCCCAAAAACACCGAGGGAGTGCTATTTATGCCCTACATGCACTGGTAAGTTTCTTCTTCTTTTTTGACACAAAGTTTCAAGTAAACGTTCTCACTTTAAATTGAGATTTTTATTGAAAAAGGGAAAATAAAATGCTTGTGATAGACTGATACTTCCCTTCCGGTTTGACTTTTTAGGATGCATTATGGGAAAATAGTTTTGTACCTATTTGAGGATCACTCTGAGCTTAGATTGATGTTACTGATTGTGAATTACTGGTAACTTCTACCAGATTATACTACGCACATCTGTTGTAACCTAACCTAATCCTTGTCCAAAAGAAAAAGAAACATCATAAAGTCTCAACTCTTGTAACTATTACACATCCATCTTGATTCCCATGGAACAGTCTACTTGATTAGTTGACATTTTTTCGTTTTCTAACTTTGGACAGTTTGCAAAGTGGTGAGTCTGAAGCCGATCTGAGGTCCGGACCAAAGTAACCACCTTGATGATCAAATTGACAGCCAGAATTTTGGTATGATCTGCGGATTGGGATGCTAAATTGGCGGGACAAGGGAAGCCTAGGATAGTGGGAGAAGAAAGTGCCCTGTAATCGTCTAGTGCACCTTGTCTAAAAAAGGTGCTAACCAGGCTCTAATCTGACTTGAAATTAGTATAAAACAACAGCTTTATATATCTGCTGCTGGCAACAGCAAATATGGCCGCTTCGAGACACGGTAATGTCATCACGTTGATGTACATATGTCTATTAAAATATCGAAGCCTCATTTCGACGGGAGCTAGTGATGACTTGTGGAACATTCCTATGCGTTAGTGATTTTTGCAGTTCATGGACCAACTTGGACTTGTCGCTAATGCTCTGTAGCTGCATCTTGTCAGATCTGCTCTACGCATTGTGCCGATCATGTACTCATTTGTGCATTTCATATTGTCAACAGTTCTTCACTACACCAGAACCATTTGTTTGTTTTCCCAGTATCTGGCTTATAGATGCAGCAGTAGTAAAGGGGCTATTCCTTTCAAGAGGATTTTTCTAATTTAAGTGTAGTCATGACTCGGGTGTCAGGACAGCAGTTACAGTTCTGAAAACTGAAGAAGACACAAAGCCACGTTTTGATAAAGCAAATAGCAGAACCATGCAGAAAACACAAATCCACTAATCTAAAACTCACTGTAAATCCGGATTCACATGGTCACTGGTAGAAGCTAAAATAGTTCGACCTACGAGAGAAGCAAAGCATCTTTTTTGCTTACAAACAATAGTTCAGCAAACGATACTCCAAAGCCAGAAGTACATAAACAGTGGCATCTATCCTTGCAAGTGTTCACTGTTCAGGATTTCATCTCCTCCTCGTCTTCAATCTTCGGTGCCAGATAAAACCTGATGTAGCCCATCTCTGCGATCTTGTACTCAACTACAACTGGTAGCTCAGATGAAAGACTGATAGTCACTTGATCGGACAGCGACGATGCCTTGGTGAATGAGTTCATGTATCTCAGGGCAAAGGTCAGAGAAACAGGCTCTTGCATCTCTATAATGGTAGCTTCTTCTGGCTGCATTGATACAAACATCACTCGTTAAGCTAAAAATAATAACATCACTAATGCTACATCATCTCCTAATGGAAGATGAATAACAACGCTTCATATAAGTTACTTCACTCCTAGAAAACTTAAAATAAATACATCTCATTCATTTTCTACAAAATAAGTCATTCATCTTTTACTTGCAGCAAATAGGTGTCAACTAGACAACTCGTCATCCAAGCACGACTAAATCACCAAATGAAAACCCAAATTCATTTATGAGACACAGTATAAGCACTAGAGAGACTAAAAATAGCCCAGTGTTGGATGAGATAGTCAAAGTACTGGACGCAGTTCAGAACATTGGCAAACAAAGTGGTCAAGTGGATTGGCATAATAATGACAACAAATAAATTGAAATGGTAGAATGAATTGGCATCAAATAAGAGCAATCACTAACTTGGCGAGTGCACTTTAGATAAGTAGATAACTTCATATTCTGATGGCAAAATGTATCGTCATCAAATAAGAGCAAAAGTTAGCTTGGTGATTGCACTGAAGATAAGTATGTGGGTTCCGTGAGGATTGCAAATACATTTGCTAACTACAGCAGGTATAATAATCAACTAGAAACAGCCTTGCCACTATAAGTAGTATTTCCAGGTTACAAGCATACATGATAACATGAACAAAAATCATAGGTCGAGATGGGACCCGTTCCAAATTGATGGGATAATAGGGTTAAGATACCTTGTCAACAGTTTGGTTCTGCCTGCAGACGATGTTTGCACTCCCAATTTCTCCGGCGGTGGAGAACTTGACACCCTCCTTAGTGACCGAGATGACAACTACAACAAGAAATGGCAATTCATCAAGCAAGGAGAACTAGGTCGTTCCGTGCGCAACAGAAAATACAAACCTACTGCAAAACCCAACATGTAAATGAAGAACAGAAGATGCAAGTACCGGTGTCTCCAATGCTGCTGAGGTCCTTGCAGATCCTCATAAACTCAGCGGACGGCATGCGGACAATGGCCTGGTACTCAGAATCCGGGATGCCGAGGTGCTCGCTGTCGATGTCCATCAGCTTCATCTCGAAATCCGAGATCTTATCTTGTTCTGATAATGGAGACGGAAATGATTATTGGGTACGGTCACAATCCAGTGCCATTAAAAGCGAGCTGCACCAGGAATGGATCGATAGGGCAAAACTTACTGGGCGACTCGAACATGAAGGTGACGGTGTCGGATCCGTCGTCGGCCTTGAGGGTGATGATGTCGTCGTTGCCGGCGCAGCGAAGCATCTTGGCCATGTTGTTGAGGTTCATGCCCATGGAGAGGTTGCGGTCGCAGCGGTAGTGCTCGAACCCCTCGGCGCGGAGGAGCAGCGCGACGAGGGCGACGTGGCTGGAGTCCATGGCCTGCAGCGAGAACCCCGTCCCGGAGCAGTCGAAGTTGGCGTCGGTGACCAGCTCACGGATCGCCTCCAGGACCTTCTTGAGGAGGCTCCCTGCACAAGCCGGAGCTCGAACATCGTGGCGGAGGTTTCTCGTCGGCGAAGCGCTCGGCGGCGGAGGAGGAGGGGAAGGGGGCAGATTTGGAAGAGATGGAGGAGAAATGGAGGGAGAAATTGGGGGAACCGCCGCCACTGCCGCGAAATATTTCGCGCTCCTCCGTGCTCCAGAGAATTTTTTTTTATTCTGGCCCCTACCTATCTAAAATTTTATAAATAGCCTCTCGAGTAACTATATTTTCGAATCCGGCCCATTTAATCACGTCACACATAATGGCGTGACACATGAATATGGTCACGCCGAACACTTTAGCGTGACCAAATGACACGTAGAAAAATATGCTTGATACATAAGAATTGACCACGGTCACTTTGGCGTGACCTTATATATGTGTCACGCCATACAGTTTGACGTGACTAAAAGAGGCCAGATCTTGGAAATTTAGTTTGGAACATGCTACTTTTAAAATTTTAGATGCGAAAAGGCCAAAATAGAGAAAAAGTTCACTCAGAAGACTCGTCTGACAGGTGGGACCTTTCCGTAAAGTGGGTGGATTCCAACAAATGGGCTGGTTGCGGAGCCAGCTTCCAGTCGTGCAGGCCTATTCGTTCGGTGGCCCACGAAAATGGGATGAGCGCGTTTCACAAGCCCGCTATCCGCTGAGCTCACATGTTGGGCAGCGTTGCCAGAATCCAGCCCACGGGCTCTTCTCGTTTTCCGGCGTAACTCGCTTGTTCGGTGTTTTTTTCTTTAAATTAACGAAACTCTTAATAACAAAATACTATACTCTTTGATGAATGATGATGAATAGCAAGCGATTTCATAAACTACGCACAATTTTCTTTCAACGTCATCATAAAGAAGAACCCTAGTAAAATAGTCAGATTTGATTCAAAAACAGGCACGTAACAAGCTTTCACGCTCCATAACGTAAAACAAAGAGAAAACTGTATTATATTACAGGATCATCTGCAGCAAAAGCTGCACAAAATACAAAGGAACAACTCCTGAAAAAAAACATATTGAAACCAAGACCCGGTCATATACGTATTTTGTCACAAAAAAGGTACTAAACGCTACTGTCAACACTCTCTGAAACCTTGCGCTTTCACTCGAAAAGAACATGTACATCAGTGCAGACGATGTATTTGGTCAGCCCAGTATCTTGAGACGCTTGACGGATCGTGCAAAATCACTGCAAGGAAATGGCGACAACAATATGAGCACACATGCACGAGAACACGAGCACTCTGTTCTGAAAGGAAACAGCAAGGTGAATGAACTTACTCCCATGGCACATCGCCAACGAGCATCCAGTCCCCTTCACCGTCCTCGTAGGTAACCACACGGCTGGTGGAGCTGCTGCTGGTTTCATTCTCGTCTGCACAAAATTATTATTAGGAGTCAGAATCTATAGGCTGATGAATTTCTTCTTTTTTATTTGTAAACATCCCTGAATTTGCGGTGGAATAACAAGTAGTAGTACCTGATGGGTCGTTGGTTGCCGGGAACATGCGGGCGAGCGTGGCGATGAGCTCGTCGTAGGAGGCATGGACCGACAAGTCCACCTTCCTGCCGATGGCCTCCCTTCCTTCTTCACCTTGACGTAGCTGTTGGCGCCGCCGCACGCCCTGCTGCGCGCGGAGCTCACGGGCGGCCACCCGACCAGCTGCTTCTTCTGCTTGCTGCAACTGCTGCTGCCGTCGTCGAAGAGCGGCAACGTCTCCTGGAACGATCTCTTCCCGCTGCCGCTGGAAGAGCCCGACGAACAGCTGAGCTCGTCGAGACGGTTGATCTTGAGGTGCGCGTTGGGTGGCGCGAGCCCAAGCTCCAGCTCCATGTGGAAAGGTCCTGTTGCAGCTAGCTGTTGATGGCACGGCAAGCTGTGGGTCAAGTGTGATGCGATGTCCAGGTGAAGAAATTGAACAGAGCTTTGGATGAAATGGCAGGTATGAGCAAGAATGATGGCGGGGCTTATATAGGTTAGGTCGGGAGAGACGTGGGTGTGCTTGCCAGCGGAAGGTGATGAGGAAGAATCGATGGGGGTGTCGGGGTTTCGGGGGACCCAAAGGCGGCCAATCTGTCTGCCTGCTTTGCCGCCTCATGAGATTTTCTTGCAGCCTACCGACAGCGCCCTTTAGTTTTTGCGCGCGCGCGCGCTTTAGCGGTAATCCACTGCACCTGCGGTGACTTTGCTTTGTGCCCTGCCTGGAGAGAATCAACAGCTTATTGACAGCAGAGGCAGATGGACGGTGCTGTCATGTTGGCTCGGAACCTGTCAAATTCAGTGCATTCTTCAGGTACAAGGTGATCATCAGTCATTTCTTGAGTTGCCGGTCGCGTGTTTGAGCTGCGTACCACAAGGTTCGAGTTTTTGGTCCATTCCTACTGTCGACGAATATGCACACGTGTCCGGGCGTGCAATAGCAGGTGAATCGGGAAACGGGACATTCCGTCAGGCTCAATCGGGCGCGGTCGGCGATTCGGGGCGCCGGCATGTGCGTGCGGTACACCGGACACGCATGTGGCCTCCCCTTCCCCGGCCGGTGGTGGTCTCGCCGTTGTGCCGCGAATCTGAGGCCGCGCGGGAATCGGCAGCCTGATCGGGTCAAGGCAGAATCCCAGCAACTTGCCATGCGATCTGCGTCCTACCCTGGATTCTTTCTTCTTCAACAATGGGTTCGTTGCAATGCGGTGCCGGCGGGGCAGGCGACATGTCGAGAGCACTGCTCCACGTTGTTCGCGCGGCTACGCCCATCGTCCTAAAAGACTGGACGCAGAGCCAAATGTTCAGAGACGTGTCAGGTCAGGTGTCTATGCGTCCTGCCGCCACGACGCCAGAACACAATCCTCCGAGACATGGCAACTGGCCATTGTTAATGCAAGCCCATGCCCCTAGGCTCCTAGCACGAGATATTCGACGCCTCTCCCATACAAAAGAGGAGCACAGGTGCATGAAACCTGCAGAATCTGTGGTGGTGGTGGTATGATACATACTACGAGCGAGCCGAGCGCGTGGCTTGGACGAGAAGGGAGGGAAACTAGCGTATCTCGCGTGTCCCCCGGGCATGCCGGATCTCTCGGACACCTTTGTCCCGTACCACTCCGCCTTGTCGGCATTCTTCCGCTCCCTCACGCCAACCACCCATCGATTCTTCTCTCTCTGCGATTCCGCACGCCTAACCTATACTTAACCGGATATCGCTATATCTTTGCCAGAACTTAGGCCCTGTTCGTTTCCTGCCTCTAAAATTTAAGACTGTCACATCAAAAAGAATCTTACTATTTATGAATATTTTGATCAATTTAATGACAAAACCCTATTGACAGATTGGTGCTAATTTTCAAGATGAATCTAATGAGCTTAATTAATTTATGTTTTGCTAAAGTGATGCTACGAGTAGCCGTCTTCTAATCATGACTTAATTAACCTCATTAGATTCATCTCGTAAATTAGTCTAGGAGCCTGTAATTTATTTTATAATTAAACTTTATTTAATACTTTTAAATAGTAAGATTCTTTTAATGTGACAACTATAAAGTTTAGACCGGAAAACGAACACTACCTTAAACCATCAGACCTGCGTCAGCATGCCTGCCTTCGTTGGCCTCTACTAGCACCCAATTCCCCTATCGGCTAAAGCCGTTCTCGCACTGTTGGTATCACCGGACAAGATACTAACCTGCATATGTCAAATTGTATCAATGTCTGAAATTTTTCTTCTCGTAGGAGTTCTTGTCTTACCGTGCATTGTCAAGTTCTGCGAGGTCAGCACATGGCGTCAGCTTCTGCTCCTAACATTCTCCAGTCAGAGGAAACTGCGCAGGACACCTGTGGCCTGGTCGCCTGGATGTGCACGAGAAGCTTCATCCTAGCTGATCGATCGAGTCGGATACCACGGGCTAAGCAGTATCCCCCTTTTCCTGGTCGGGATCATCCTACGAACTCAATTGTCTGGTCAGTGAACTCCACCAGGGGAGCCTCTTGATTTATTGCTATAAAATATTTGACAAAGATTTCATGTAAAAGTGTCACCATACAGTAGGTTCAAAAGATCCTACCAAAGAGAAACTACCCAGCCAATTTTCTAAGAGTATAATGTGGTCGTTGGTTTTGCTCTAAAGATAATCGGAGCCAAATCATTTTCAAACTCCTTGCAACGGCCTCGCTGCTCCATTGAAAAATGATGGCATCTCTGTGACACTAGACGATCCATCCAGCTACCACAATGAATTCAAAATGCCAGATACTCATGCCAAGGACTTGACATTGAAGGAATTGTCGTGATACCTTTTAGATTTTATCTTCGCCAAAAAAGGATTTTATCAACGAACCATCCCCTTCAGCCTCAAATCCAAATCGAGTAACCATGTTTTCGCTTTATAAGACTATTTCAATGACCTACCCATTTGGCTACCCATCTCTAAAATAGGTATAAAATTACAAAAATTTATCTCCAACAGGCTACCCAAATAACCTCCCCATTTTGAGAATGCTACAGTAGCTGATGTAGATTTGGAGAATTTTTTTTCTATTTTGACCCTTTTTCATCTAAAATTTTAAATGTAGCCTACTCCAAACTAAATTTCCAACATCCGGCCTCTTTTGGTCATGCCAAACTGTATGGCGTGACACATGTATATGGTCACTCCATTCATTTTGGCGTGACCAAATGTGACCGTGGTCAATCCTTACGTGTCAAGCCTATTTTCCTACGTGTCATTTGGTCACGCCAAAGTGTTTGGCGTGACCATATTCATGTGTCGGGCCATTCGGAATGGAGTGATCAAATGGGCAGATTCGGAAATATAGTTACTGAGGGGCTATTTATAAAATTTTAGACAGATAGGGGCTAGAATAGAAAAAGTTCAGATTTGGAGCGATTCGGAGCGCTACCCCATCCGACTACGACGCGAGCGCTCCTCTCCCAACACGCCTCCTCCGGCGCTCCTGCACCGCCGGCGCGCGACTCCTCCCCGTCGGCGTCCGGCAGCGCGCAACTCCTCGCCGGCGGGAGCCACCACGCCCGCGGCGCTCCTCCCCCGGCAACGCGCGCCTCCTCCCCGACGACGACGTGTGACTCCTCCCCCAACAGCGGCGCGAGCCTCCTCCCCGACAGCAACGCGGACTCCTACCCGGCGCGAGCCACCGCCCCGCGCGAGCTCCACTCCGGTCGCCTCCGTCGGCGTCGGCGCTCCTCCGCCGCCGCCGTATCCGGCCCATCTCCTCCACCGCCGCACCCATTTCGATCTCCTGTTGGAGACCATCAGTTTTGGTGAGCACCCTTTAAGCTTCACGAGACACTGTTCACGTTTATTTTGGCTTTTGGATATCCTCCATCGTTGGAGATAGCCTAAGACCCAAGGATGCCCAAATTCCGGTATTGAATAGGGGCCAAACACGACAATAGTTCAATGCAAATATTTGTTACACATTCATACACACATGTGAAATTCGGGCACTCTAAGTCCTTGCTTAGATTGCAAGAATTCTTACAGGACATGATATATTTTAGTTTATTGAATTTCTTTACTAGTTGAACACAGTTTGTACAAAATCTATCCATCTCATTAAACTTAGATGAAAATTTCACAATAATCAAATATACACCCATTGCCTTTAATTTTTTACGAAAATTTCACACTCGTATTGAAAATTCCCATCCAAATATGTACGTCCTTACGCGGGAAACTTAAAGTTGGGCGTATTGTTTCCAAATTCGCATGAAAATTCTTTATCCAATGGACCAAAAAGAAAAATATGAACGATGGAAGGGGCATATTCGCAGTTTCCACCGTCACCACCGTTTCCAGTGCTCCAGATCCGCAAGGCCCTGTTCATCCTCCTCCATCGTCCGCCTTCCCCACTGCTTCCCGCTCCAACCACCGGCGTTCAGATCCCGCGAGCTTCCCGTCTCCTCCCTCCCGTGCTTCGGTGTTCCACCCCGAAGCTGGAATGGATACAGTCGAGAAGATCGTCGAGGATTTCGCCTCGGATCTCGCCATGAGCGCCTTCTCCTCGGGCATGCGCCTCCGGTGAGACTCCGCGCCTGCAAATCTTCTCGACCCATGCTGGATCCACTATGCTTGCAATGCTTTAATTCTGTTTTTGAACTGCCACAGGGACATGATACGCGCGATACGCTCATGCAAGACGGCGGCGGAAGAGCGTGCGGTAGTGCGGCGGGAATGCGCGGCCATTCGCGCGGCTATAAGCGAGAATGATCAGGACCTGCGGCACCGGAACATGGCCAAGCTCATGTTCATCCACATGCTCGGCTACCCCACCCACTTCGGCCAGATGGAGTGCCTCAAGCTCATCGCCGACTCTGGGTTCCCGGAGAAAAGGGTTGGCTACCTCGGCCTCATGCTGCTCTTGGACGAGCGGCAGGAGGTGCTCATGCTCGTTACCAATTCTCTCAAACAGTAAGCCCACCCTACTCTATGTTGGCGATTTTGCTGCAGCAAAGGTCGTTTATGCAAATGCTATGCTGAGTTTTGAGTAATGTTAGTGCTTAATTGGGGCAGAGATCTCAACCATTCAAACCAGTTCATCGTGGGTCTTGCGCTATGTGCACTTGGTAATATTTGCTCGGCTGAAATGGCGCGGGATCTGTCACCTGAAGTGGAGAAGTTGATGCGCAGTAGGGACGTCAATACAAAGAAAAAGGTACCTCTCTCAATAATGTAATCCAACCCCAGCAGCCAGTAGTTGAATAAAGTACGGCATGATCAACTGGTTGATTCAAAATCCTTGCATTTTACTGAAGGCATCATATATGCGTTCATCAGTTAACTAAACCTTACATAAAAGACTGGCATGGTCAAGATCTGCTTAAAATAACAGTCTGACTAATTTTTCTGATGCATTTAAAACCAAGTACCTTTCGATCATCTTATTTACGAACAAGAAGAATACATGAAGCACTTTCATTTTTTTTGCCTTTTCAGCTCTAGTGATTAATTCCTTGCTTTGTCTCTGAATCTGAAATGATAGTTATGTGCGGCATTATTTGACGGTTTAATTCTATCCGTTCATTAGGCTGCTTTGTGCTCCATAAGGATTGTAAGGAAAGTCCCAGATTTGGCGGAGAACTTTATGGCCCCTGCTTCTTCTCTGTTGAAGGAAAAGCATCATGGTGTTCTAATATCTGCAATTCAGCTCTGTACAGAACTATGTAAAGCAAGCAAAGATGCACAGGACTACCTGAGGAAGGTGAGGAGTTTTTCTTTTGATGAACCCTGAGACCATTTGGACAATAATGGTATCAAGATAAAACTGGTGTCCTTTTTAATGCCAAAATCGTGCTAGAGGTTTGCATTGTTAGCAGCCCAAGATTTAAGTTGCATTCCAGGAACTGTTTTGTGACTTTCATTTTGGCACAATATTTTATGAACTACTCGACTAATACACTAGTTCCATGGAACTTCCCCCAAGATCACCTATGGCAGCACTCAATAAGCACACCCAAAAACGGGGAAAAAACCTAAAGCATGCCATTTTGTGGTCCAATAGTTTCTGTTTTTGATCTCTATTGATGCATTTCATAATTTGATACATCATTGCTCCTTCTTGAATATAAGTAAAGAGACATGGCTTGTATTTCTAAAATTTAAAATGTTACTATTATACTTGTGTGCCTTATATATGTGTTATCCTCATATATCTTGACATTTCTTTCCCCGTTGCAGAACTGCATCGAAGGTTTGGTCCGTATTCTGAGAGATGTGTCCAATAGTTCTTATGCTCCTGAATATGACGTGTCTGGCATTTCGGATCCATTCTTGCATATCCGAGTCCTTAAACTTATGCGCGTATTGGGTCATGGAGATGCAGATTGCAGTGAGTATATGAATGATATTCTGGCTCAGGTGATTGACTAATCTCTATCTTTGGTTTGACCTGCAGAATGCTGCCACTTATTGTTCATCTCTCAAAGCATGTATGATTCTTGCAGGACATGCATATCTTCTCATTTTCTTCTGGTTTCTCATATAGCCCAATAACTTGCCTAGTTTCTGATACAAGACACTCAGTTTTGCACTTAATTCCTTTTGTTTTTTTCCCTTTTGAAGAACTAGTTTTGCATTAAGATGACTCATGTGTATCAAGTTGTGTCGATTACACTAAGTGTATTTCCCTCAGGTTTTCTCTAAGGGTTGCATATGTTGGATTGTGGGACCTTGTTTCCATTTACTGATTGTTCTTTTGTTCAGCCTTTTTTTTGGGTGAAGTTGAACGTGTGCTTTTATATTGAACTGGATAAATAATCATTTTTATGTTGTATCCAGGTTGCAACAAAGACCGAGTCCAACAAGAATGCTGGAAATGCCATTCTGTATGAATGTGTTCAGACTATAATGGGTATTGAAGCTACTAGTGGTTTACGTGTTCTGGCTATCAATATTTTGGGTAAATTCCTTTCAAATCGTGATAACAATATAAGGTTGGTCTGCTATGTACCTGGTGCTGATCACTGCTTACCTTTATTACCTATATATTCTTAAATTTAACGTTTTTTGTGAATAATTTCTTCTACCTTTCGTAGTTGATCTGCTAGTTGCAATAGGTTATAGGCGTGTCTGGTAAAGCTTTCCAAATAGTCTTGGAGCTGGGGTAGGTTGTGGTCTGGGGGTGTTCGAACAAGCTCTAGAGGAACAGTAAAAGCGGAGGCTGAAACCCTTTATTTTTGCCTTCAACCTCTAAATCCTGCAACAATTCAAGAGTCAGATATCTCTGAAACAGGCCCTGTATTTATACCGTGATCATAGCTTATGAACATTGATTCATGTGTAATTATTTTCTAGCAATGATGCATGGATCAATATGTCAATATTAGTTATTTTAGCTCGTTTTTGAAATTTATATGAATTTTATGCATCTGCTGTGTATGTGCGAGTATTTACTGCGCCTATCATTCTTTCAGATATGTTGCTCTGAACATGCTTATGAGGGCCATTACAGTAGATGCACAAGCAGTACAGAGGCACAGGGCAACAATATTAGAGTGTGTAAAGGTAAGCATGCTACTATGTCTGATATGATGAGTTCTTATCTTCTATACAGCTGTATTATGAGCTGATTCATTTCTGTGTATTACGCCATAGATAGAATACAAAGTCTCATGTCCTTTTTGTGTAACATGCTGCCCGATGATGCTGTCAACTCACCCTAAAGTCCCACTCTTTAAAAGCTCAACATGAACCCATTTCTTTCAAAACTTTAGTCGTTCCCATTTGTGCCAGCCGCTTATGTTGTACTCACAGTGTAGATGTAAACTCACCTTTTGTTTCAACTTGCAAAATTCTTTTAATGAACAAAAATTATGGTAAATGTGCTGACATATCTCAACCTACGTTTTTCCGATACGGTGATACGGGTACGGCGATACGTCAACTCGGCAAATGCCCGAATATCCCGATACACCGATACTGCGAGTACATATAAATATACATTTAATTCCCTCAATAGTTTACTAAATAGGTAAGAAAATGAGATAATCACTAGCAGGACCTTCAGGAACAGCAGCTTGCGTAGTAGCTGCCTGAGAGGATCCACTAGCCATATGGTAATTTAGCAAAACGAAAGCAGGAAAGCACTTAATCTTAAAC
This sequence comes from Chloris gayana, assembly GCA_031894775.1. Taxonomy (NCBI): domain Eukaryota; kingdom Viridiplantae; phylum Streptophyta; class Magnoliopsida; order Poales; family Poaceae; genus Chloris; species Chloris gayana. The sequence continues at coordinate 3,073,686 of JAUNZO010004234.1, read as the reverse complement.
ATAGCAGCAAAACAAAAGGGGTTAAATAGGAAGTGCAGACCAGCTGATTCATAATCAGTACGTGCCTTTGCCTAGCTCCCGTTTTTGGATCCTGAAGGTGGCCGCTAATGGCGGCCAGATCCAGCTCATTCTGTCCGGCGGCGTACGCAAGCTGCAAAAAGGCAGACGAGAGGAGAATGAATCGTTCGTCCTGGGCTTCCTGCGCTTCAAAAGAGGTCCGCTACAGCCCAGACGTATCGCTCGGACGAATCGATAGGTACCCAACTGAGTATCAGTAATTTATTTATTTATTTTTAAATCATATTTTTGCGATACTCCATCGATACGCGTATCAGCCGTATCGTGTCGTATCGCGCCGTATCAGATACGGGTACGGCAGCCTTTGCCGCGTATCGGAATTTCGTAGATCTGGACTACAACTTGATAAGTTTGTCTGCACCAACCAGTTGAACCCAAAAGCCTAAGCTGATGGGAAAGGGTGGGTAATACATTTATACTTCAACACTCCCCTCACGCGAAAGGTCTCAAAGGCCGCAAACGTGGAAATAAGAGTAATAATACTCCGCCTCATGTGAAAAGCTGCCATAGACCAGAAATGTGGAAAGTTGGAGTCGGCAGCACCCGCCAGGATTTGAACTCGAGACCTCCGGCTTTGATACCATGATAAGTTTGTATGCACCAACCAGTTGAACCCAAAAGCCTAAGCTGATGGGAAAGGGTGGGCAATACATTTATATTTCAACATAACTGAGGCCCTGTTCGTTTCCCGCCCTCTAAAATTTAGCACTGTCACATCAAAGAGAATCTTACTATTTATGAATATTTCGATCAATTTAATGACAAAACCCTATTGACAGGTTGTTGCTAATTTTCGAGATGAATCTAATGAGCTTAATTAATTTAGGTTTTGCTAAAGTGATGCTACAGTAACCGTCTTCTAATCATGACTTAATTAACGTCATTAGATTCGTCTCGTAAATTAGTCTAGGGGCCTGTAATTTATTTTATAATTAAACTTTATTTAGTACTCCTAAATAGTAAGATTCTTTTGATATGATAGCTCTAAAGTTTAGACCCCAGGAAACGAACACACCCTGAATCTGCAACTATCACTATTTTCAATAATCCTGCACCTTTGGATTAGGGAGCTTCTCTTGTACTTGCGAATTTCGTATCTATATTATTTGTGTGTAGTCATTTCGTATCTACTCTGGTATTTACTATTTGCTGCTTTTCAACGTCCGTTAGTCATGGTAATTCTGGCTTTTGACGTTTCTAATTTGTGTTTAATTTTCAGGATGCGGATGCTTCCATTCGCAAAAGGGCCCTTGAACTTGTTTACTTGTTGGTCAATGATACAAACGCAAAGCCTTTGACTAAAGAGCTTGTCGATTATCTACGTGTAGCAGATCCAGATTTCAAAGGAGATCTGACAGCAAAGATATGCTCAATACTGGAAAAGTTAGTACCTATATATTTTGTTTGCTCTGTATAGACTTATAGAGCATTTAACATGTTTAATCTCCACTAGGTTTTCTCAAGATAAGTTGTGGTACCTCGATCAGATGTTTAGGGTTTTATCACTGGTAAGTGCCCATTACCTAATTACAGTGCAACTTATTTTATATATGAAAACCACACCAGAACATTTGTTTTTGGTTTCTTGCAATTGCAATCATACTTTGGCAACACTGTTGGAACTGCTTGGAAAATTTATCTGTTTCTTAATATGTTTCCTGGAAAAGCATGTTCAGCTTGTAAATATGGTGCACTTTATGTCCGTACGCCAGACTGGAAATCTCAAATGAGGGCATTACCTGCGTTAACATACATAAGAAACTGCAGTCAAGGGCTTCCCTATGTTCCTCTAAGCCATCCTTCAGCACAGACAAACCCATCAAAGGAAGAAAATTTCCAATAGTAATTGATAGCTAATATGATTACTTCCTGTATTTAGTCTTGTAACTTCACCATCCTGCATCTCTCTTTTTATTGCCTCTTTATACAGCATATTTACAAATATGCAATCGCCACATCCTAAGGATGTCGGGCACGTGAAATCCGGAACTACCACACATACTTAGTTCTAGATCTTTTGAACTACACAAAGATTACTATCATTGCAGGCTGTTAACATATCCTTTTCTAAAACTAGTACTGATGGCCTGTGAAACAAACCTGGAGATTGCATCGTTTTGTGAGAATGTTCATAGCTATGTTAAGATCAAATTAGTTGGGGGATAATGGGAGATTGCTAGGTTATTGGTGAAATTTGATATGTTATTCAACTCATAATGTTTTCATTTACAAATTCATGTTGTGTTCAGGCGGGAAGTCATGTGAAGGATGATGTATGGCATGCCCTTATTGTTGTGTTAAGTAATGCATCAGAACTTCAAGGGTACTCAGTGAGGTCATTGTATACGGCCTTACAAGCATACAGTGAACAGGTTAGGATTTTTTAACTCTTGATATTCATGTCATTCTACTTGATGCTTCTAACTTTGATAACATATATTGTTTAGGGAACTTTAGTAAGAGTAGCTGTTTGGTGCATTGGTGAATATGGTGAAATGTTGGTGAACAATGTTGGCATGCTGGAAGGAGAGGAAACAATTATGGTGAGTGGAAGATTCCGCTATATTGTGTCTCCAGCTGTCTGAATAATCAAGAATTTATCATGTGATTAGTTGTATCGTTGTCTGTTCTAACTTCTATGTCAATGGGCTGGGATGACGGTTGGCGGTCATCCCTGCACATCCATATAAGGCTAGTGGTCATTTTCAGGATCTCACGGGAAGCAATTAACTTAGCTCAAGACAGATGTATTGCTCAATATTTTTTTCCAACAATAGATTGCACCATTACATGTATACATTTGGCTTTGGTACCTTTTAATGTCACTTGTAAGTTGTCTGATATCATGTGTAACACATTAACTTTTCAGGTGACAGAATCAGATGCTGTGGATGCAGTAGAGGTTGCTCTTAACCGCTACTCTACAGATGTGACAACTCGAGCTATGTGTCTAGTTGCTCTTTTGAAGCTGTCGTCACGATTTCCATCGACAACAGAGTACGATATCTTTCAATGTGCAATGATTTTAACAATAAAATTGAAAATTTTTGTTCTCTTTGGTTCCCACGTAGTTTCAGTCACCTCTAAGAATTCCAGTGGAAAAATGCCTTTTGTACCTAGTTAAGGTAACAATGCACAAACCTAGCTGAATGTCCATGGCCATGCGTTGCTTTGAAAATCTCAAGTTCATCAACTATTTACTATTTTGTAATTCTACAAAGCAGATAAAGAATTGTTTCATCATTTGAGTGTCCTCCTGGCTCCTGCTGATGGTCCGCCATTCAACGAAGTGGTCATGGCACCATCACAGGCCACCTCAAACTCTACTGAATACTACTCATGAGATGGTCGTGGGTGGGGCGACGAGTAGGTAGGTAGGGTATGGCGCAGGTTGGTCTGAAGGAAACCAACTTTGAAACTCTTAAACAGCTGGCAATCACTGTCACCCAGTATTGAATAGCAGAACAGAAAGGCAAGTGTATACGGTAGGAAAGTGTACATTGATAGGGGCAGAGTGTATGCCTGCTTTATTCTGTGGATTGTAGGTAGGATGAAAATGGAGTGTAAGAGGCTAGTGCATCCTTTCTATTTTCTCTTGAAAATCAGTCGACAGAAGGGGCTTGCTATACATTTGGCATCAAGCAAACTTGAACACACAGGCAATTTGAATGTGACATGGGAATGGTTTTGAAATAGAGGAATACTCACTGCATATGAGGATACCAGCCCTTAGTTCTTTAAGATTAATGTCTCCCTCTAACCAAACCGTTCTTGTGTCAGCAATGCCGATAATGATTCCTTTTTAGAATGTGGAAATACTTATCATATATTTAACTGGTGTAGTGATTATAGTAGTGTATTACTGGTTTGTGAAAGAATGATGTTATTGTTGTATCAGGAGGATAAAACTAATAGTTGGCCAGAATAAAGAGAATATTGTGCTTGAGCTACAACAAAGATCAATTGAATTCAGTTCCATTATACAAAGACATCAGTCTATCAGGTGGGTCACCAAACTTTCAAGTTTTTTTTTTCTCTAGGAGAGATCTCTAGGGTATTCTGGTACTTTGGAAAAATATTAATTGGTTGATTCTGATACACGTCCAGATCATCTTTGCTTGAGCGGATGCCTGTATTGGACGAAGCTAGTTATCTGGTGAAGAGGGCTACTGCTACACAAGCAACTATTTCAGCAGATAAACTTCCTCCGGCAGCCACTAGTGGAGGCCTTAAGCTTCCAAATGGTGTCGCCAAACCTACCGCAGCTCCTTTGGCTGATTTGCTTGACTTGAGTTCTGATGGCCCACCTGCTACTTCTACAGCACCTAGTGATTTTCTACAAGACCTTTTGGGTATTGGTGGGACGAATTCATCTGTGGCAGGTATTTAGTCTCAGTTTGACTTCTTTTTCACATGTAATTTCATGCTAATTCTCTTACTAGCAAGCAGTTTGTTACTACCTCCGTTCAGAAATAGATGTCATTCTAGTTTTGGGCACGTGAATTAAGGAGAGGTGTAAAAGGTGGGTGCACAGAAAACAAGGAGAGATATAGAGATAGAAGTGTAATGGGATGAGAGAAAGGTCTATTTGGAAGAGAGAGAGAGTTACATTGGGAAGTGAGAATGACATGTAATTTGAGAAAACTAGTGAAGTCTAGAATGACATGTAATCTTGACGGAGGGAGTACATAGTGTACGCTCCGTTCATCATTCCCTACTTCTCTCTATCTGGAATGCATCTATGCCTTCAGAGCAATTTGATTTTATCGCACGATCAATAACTTCCCCATTAGTCATTTATTATCTGTTTGGCCTAAATAATTTTGTTACTATAATATGGGTTATGCACCAAAATTTTATATTCAACCTTTTTTCATACAATTGTTTGCCCCATGAAGCCTATTGCATTTGCCTTGGCCTTTTCAGCATACTCTGCTGATGGTGCGGTGTACAAAAGAGCGGCGTACTTCAATTGTTATTTTTATTAGCGCAATAGTTGATACATCTTTTTTGTTCGTTATCAGAAAATATCCTGACCTTATTACTTGATGAACTTCTTCCTGTTTCTTTTCAGGTGCACCTTCGTCAGCAAACACTGATATTCTGATGGATCTTCTTTCCATTGGGTCATCTCCATCACAGAATGGCCTGCCAGCTCCAGGCTTTAGTCACCCTGGTCAAGGTAATAGTTCCAACTTGATACTCCTCCCTTACCAAATTGCTGTCGTGAGGACAATTTGGTAAGGGAGTACTGTAGAAATTTTATATGTTTGCATTTTTAAATGTTGATAATGTATTGTATTATATGGATTAGCAGAAACTAAACCTGTTCCTGCTGGACCTGAAGTTATTGATCTGCTCGGTAGTTTATCATCAAGTACATCTACTTCCGGTTTGTTTCATGTTCTCGACCATGAGTTGTCTGTTTCTTTGTTCATAACCATTGATCATTGTCTAACACTAACACCAATGCAGTAGAGATTAAGCCCACACCTGTAGTACCCCAGGCTATGGATCTGCCTGATGGTTTGTCATCAAGCACATCAAATTCTGGTTAGTGTGTGGTTCTAGGAATTTGCAAGCATGATCTAACTGTAATATGTTCCTACCCACTAATCATTGGACCTCTTTATCTGAGCAGGTCTTGAGAACACAGCCCTTCCATCAATAACAGCTTTCCAGAGTGCAACCCTGAAGGTCACTTTTGATTTCAAGAAGCAGCCTGGAAATCCACGAGAGACTACAATTCATGCCACTTTTACAAATTTGACATCTAGTCCTTTTACAGACTTCATTTTTCAGGCTGCTGTTCCAAAGGTAACCTCCGAGTGCTGTGTTCTTTTATTGAGCTGTCTGTTGCCATTACAAATTCATGCCACCTTTCTGAAATCAGGGTATTCGTTTGATGACCATCATTTGATGAACAATTATCTCGCTCCTGTCCATGACAATTTCTGTGGGCAACTGGGCATATAACTTGGATTGTTTTTTATGGATCCATAAACTATCCTTGCTGTTACCATTTGTTTGCTCTTCACTGAGTTAGTAGGTCTTGAAATTTTCAGTTATTTTGTACTTTATAGATCGAAGGAAAACACAAACAGCTCACATTCTTTCATGCTAGTCCAAATTTAAATTTGTACTTCCTCTTTTTTTTTTTTTGGTGTGTGTGTATTGACTTCAATTTATAGCAATCCTAAAATAACTGATTGAGACTGGTAATGTTACTAATACTGTCCAAAATAATATTGCAGTTTATCCAGTTGAAACTGGATCCAGCTAGTGGCAATACTGTTCCAGCTAGTGGAAATGGTTCAGTCACGCAAGGGCTTAATGTCACGAATAACCAGCATGGACAGGTATATGAATATCATCGTTTTTCACTTGCCATTTAATTTTTCCTGTCTTATCTTTTAACTTCACTCTTTGGTCATAGCTGATATTTCTTTTGGTCATATCTATCCTATTGAGCAGAAACCACTAGCTATGCGTATCCGGTTATCTTACAAAGTGAATGGCGAGGACAGACTTGAACAAGGTCAAATCAGCAATTTTCCTTCTGGACTGTAGATCATGTGTTGATGTTGTTATATTTGTCCCAATTTGACATGTTGGGGGGCAGAATTCAGATCTTTTCACCTCGTTCTATGTTTTCTTTTTCATTCTTGTGTACCCCTTTTGGTGGGGTAAGAGCAAATAGTTTGTTGCGGCCATTCATTTTTACTGATATATAGATTGTATAGTAGGTAGCAAAGTGATATCAAGTTCATGTTGGTATACTTATGCCGCTGGTGTAATTCACGGTTTTTATTAAGGATATAATAACAGAAAAAAGCCTTGTTCCTCGCAAGAAAACCTCCCTCTCCCTTGTCTGCATTCTTGTACACAGTCAGATTCTTATACAAGCAGTGAGGATTCTTATACAAGCAAGGAGTCCGTCGTATGTGCGTTCGGCATGTACTGTATATGCATTCAGGAGACTGAGAATTGGTTCATAATAGGGAGGGAGGGAACCTAAGTCTGCAGCCTTGGCCGGCGGCAACCTCCACGACCATCTATCACCGACGAGGTGCGAGCGATGGCTAACCATCCTATAATTTCCTTCTCCGGATAAGACCTGATATCCTGACCTAGGTTTTGCACATGCCGTGGGATATTACAATACGCGCTGGTAGGTTTTTTGCTGCGTAACACCATGCACATGAAACCTGGTACAGTTCACAGCATAAATCCAACGATATGCAAAGTACTTTACTGTAACAAGAACTAAAGGGCCCAAATAAGAATATATAATTGAAGTGACCCACAGGTATTTCACTGTAAAAAGACCTAAATCACCAACTTTAATGAAGATATAGCCAAAAGAATCCGCAACAAATAATCTTGGTTACTTCCGCTACATGGTTCAGTGCTTGTAACTTCGTCCAGTCATACTGCAGAAGTGCAGATAAAATACCATGAAATCAAATACAGATGGCCAGTGATCAGTAAGAGAAATCAATGCTAAACAACACCGAACATTTTGAAACTGGAGGCATACATTGTTGCGTTACTGTGGTCATGAAAAGATAAATCTAGCATGAGTATGATCAACTATGAAAAGTCACTGATTGCACATTAATAAAAAGACTAGGACAATATCATGAATAATTATGAGGCTTGAAAGACATGCAGCATTCTAGCTAGGAGCGTTTACACAAATAGATTAAAAAAAATATGATACACTGCAGTTTGATTTAATTTGAAACTTCTGCCTCCACTAACCTTTGGTAGATCATATGTCTCTGCAAAGGCTTCTCTTCAAGTTTTTTCTACTTGAATTCCAACAATGCTAATGAGATATTTCTGCATGCGAAACAAAAAAGATTAATTCTCAAGAGGACATGTTACACTTCTCTACCTGGTCTCAAATTCCAATCTGAACGACCCTTGACCATCCAGCTAGCTTGGGAGGTGCAAACTTTGTATTCCAAAAAAAAAAAAAAAAAATTGACCCTTTGTTTTTTTAGAAAAAAAGGGAGTCCTGCTGTGAGTTTATTACCAGTATCTTTTTGGACATTCGGGACTCTTTGAGAATGGAAATATAAGAGGAGGGAAGCAGGAACGTGTCGAAATTAGTCTGCTGCCGGTTGGCCGCCAACATGAGTCGCGACGGCGAGATGGACAGGATCAGCGAGCTCCCCGACGACGTCCTGGTGGACATACTGGAGAAGCTGGCGATCGGCGACGATGTGCGCACCGTCGGGAAGACGTGCATCCTCTCGCGGCGGTGGATGTCCCTGCCGTGGCGGCAGACCACCGACGTCGCTCTAGACATCGGCGACTACTTCCCCTCTGGTTGTTCTGAATCATCATCTTCATCAGAGTGGGTGCCCGTGCGGCAAGGCCGCCGGCACCGGTTCTGGCATCAGCACCAAGGCACGGTGGCGTTGACCGCCGCGCTGGCGAACATCCTGGCCATCCCGCCGAGCAAGCGGGTGATCGATAAGCTCAGCCTCAAGCTCGTGCTGACGAGGCGCGATTACTTGAAACGCATCGGCGAGCTCGTGGGCGCCGCCGTCGACGCGGGCGCGGTCAGGAAGGTGGAGCTGGAGATGGTCACGGAGTTAGAATGCAAGAGCACCGAGGAGCTACCCAACATGGTCGGCTACAGCAAGCGGTTCACGGAGCTGTTCGCCAAGGACTGCCCCGGCGGCGGCGTGTTCCGGTGCCTGACCAAGCTGAGCCTGCAGTTCCTGTGGTTCGACCACCAGGACCAGCACGTGCTTGGCACGCTCGTGCGCGACTGCACCGCGCTCGAGTTCCTCCGCCTCACGTCCTGCGGCATGTTCCGCGCGCCGCAGCACGACGAGTTCGTCCCCGGCTCCCCCGCCGTGCTCACCATCGACGCGCCGCCGGAGTCGCGTCTCAAGACGCTGGCCCTGGAATTCTTGTACGCCTGGCGCGTCGACCTGGTGCACGCGCCCAAGCTCGTCGACGTGCAGCACTACTGGGTCCTTGACCATGACCATCCTCCCATCACGTTTGGCTGCACGCCGTCGCTCAAGAGCTTGACCCTGCTTCACGACCCGTGGAACGACGACAATGCCAGTGATGCCAGGTGGAGGCTAAGCCAGATTCTGGAGAACACTGGCGGCCAGATAGAGACGATGACCTGCGCGTTTCAGGGTAACGAGGTACGTGTACACTGGCGGCCAGATAGAGACGATGACCATCTTTTGCAGTAATTAATTATGCTTGCGTGCCACCTACTCCTTTCGTTCCAGTCTTGCTTGTCATTGTTTTTCTTATACTAAAATATTAGGTCTTCTATAAACGTAGACACAAGGAGTATTTTTTAGTATTTACTTTACTGCATCTTCTATTTGCTTTTGACCTGCTCGGTCCATTGCAGATATGGTTGCAACTAGAACATCCCATAGAGCTGAGACTTGTGTTTCGCCGGCTTAAGGACCTTCATCTGACCAATATCTCTCCTGGATTCAATCTCTCATGGACATTGTTTCTACTTCAAGCTGCGCCACAATTGGAGACTCTTGATATCCATGTTCGTCCGTCCTCATCCTGAATGTCCTATATTCATTGATGTGTGTAGCTTTTGTTTATTCAACGAATAGAAGAACTAAACTGACTCGCTCGTTGAAAATTACAGATATATGACCACATATGTTCTGCTGATCAGCGTAAGAAACGTGGCTTGAACACGACACTCAGATGGGAGCCATCGTCTGCTTTCTTGCACTATAACTTGAAGAAGCTCACGTTCTACCGCCCCTTCCATTACTACAAGGACCTGCCGTTTGCAAAGCTCATCATGGGGTTGGCAGTGAACCTGGAGACTCTTACTATGGGCGTCAAGTCTCTCAAATGTAAAGAGTGTGCAGCCGTGGAATCCAACTTTCCGGATATGGCAAGATCGAGATCCAGATTTGCAGGGAACACTGGTCACGTTGATGCCGTGGTGAAGAAGCTCAAGGATGGCATCTCTACCTCTGCCCAGATTACAATACTCCTACCTGAATTGAGTACGGCATCTGCACAAATTTCTTCTTAAGGACCATTTGAGATTTTAGTTGTAATAATAAGGTTGTTTTAGACGGCTCACAGCTGCTAAGTCCCACAGATTCAATTATTTTCCTCTTCAAATTAATAAAGCCGGCCTATATAAGAGACAAAAAGTGAACTAAGCTCTTGTTCTCTAAACATTTATATGCTAGATCTACATACGTTTGCAAGCTTGTCTGAGCACATGCCTCACGGGTCCCGTCCGTGATGAACATCGACGTGCGACTCAATACGTATTGTGCAGCTTTCACAAAATATAAGAATTTGGGTAAATAAAATTTAATTTCTCATCTACATGCGCAAATACATTTTCAATGTCATCGCAAAAAGGAAAAAGAACTGACACTTGCAGTAATGTGTATACAATACAACCAAAACAGTTACTCCCTTCGTTCTTAAATTGTTGCCGCTATTGTATTTTTAGTACCTTGCTAACTTCACTAGATTAAATTTGAATCACCATCCAATACCACTAGATCGAAATCAGATGGTCTACAAAAACTAATTTTTTTCTATAGTCTATACATTAACAGATTTTTTCTTTTTCTACCTACATGTCACATAATCCTACAAAAAATAAATACTAGTACAAATCATGTTGATTGAAAGTCTCCAAACTTCAAGTTGATTGAAATGAAGGAAACATGACTTTTTTATTATGTTTAACCATTTGTCTTACTAAAAAATTACCATATATTTTATTACTAAAGAAAATTGAAGCACAACTTATAATCTTGTATATTTGAATAAATATTTTGAATAAGACGAACGTCAAATATAACAAATAAAGTCAACAGTGGCAACACTTTGAGAATTAAGGGAGCAAGTTAGAAGCAATTGTTGCAAAGAAAGAACAGAACTTTACCCGTGTCTTGCAGTGCATATTATCATGTTGATGTTGTGATAGTTTTCTCAATCTGATGTGTTCGAGGCGGAGTGATAATTTCTTGTACCCTCTTCCGTATTTTCTTTTAAATGTTGTCCCCTATTTTTCTTTGTTCAATATATATTCCAATGCGACTAAAGTCAGAATTCCCATGTGAACGACCCCTTTCTCTACTCCTTAATAAGTTCGATGAAAACGTCCATGCAGTTCGCCCCTGTATACCCATACACCCCTCAAAATTTTCCGATTCGTAATTTCGTGGTGTTTATGTTCGGCACATCCAGTAGTCCTAAGCCTCCACGCTCCATGTTTGGTTCCTCCCCAAAGGCCACATCTCAAATTCTGAGCTGTCGTATCCAGCAGACTCGTGTACGCATATTGATCGTCCAACATTGCAGCCTAGCCCTTGAGTAATGCCAACAACGAGCACGCATGTAGGTCACCGCCGACCGTGTCTTCGAGACTGCAAAGTGCAGTCTCTGATCATTGCCTCCGCATCGCCTATCGCATGTGCGTGCTTGTGCCGTTGTTGCCTGTTCGGCGCCGCACTCGCCTTCCAATGCCGGTGTCGCCGTCTTCAATGTCTTCAAGCAATGTACTTGCCGTGGCCTCTACACCCCACGTCTTGAAGTCGATGACGCCCCATCCTAGGCCTCCCTCGGCGAGTCTAGGCTAAAGTCCATTGCGGCAGATCACATATGCAGTAGGCTGTAGCAGGAAGACGTCGACAATCATCCACATGGCAGGCTTATACAGGGTGGTTCTGTCAGGTGTCTGTCATTGTCGCAACTCACATCAATTCACGTATGTCGTTCCCTCCGTTGGCATCATGGTGTATTGTAGTTATGGAGTGGCGTAAATATGGCGATGTCCAAGTTCATGGCTACAACATATGGTGGCCCGAATACTGGATCACACGTCAGAAACAAAGGTGGTACGTACTGGGCAACATTGACACGCATTGCATTCTACCATGCGGAATCCTCTGTACCCTTCGACCACCGTTTTGACGTGACAAAGCCCGATTGAAGAGGTAATTGAATTCCTGCAATTTTCATTTTTTTTAGATTCCAAGATTTGGTTTGCATTAGTATCCATCTCTCGATGGTTAGAATATATGAGTTCTTGATGAAACACATATCACATAGACCAAAATCCTAAAGAAAGAGAAAATATGTGTATGTAGTGGTCAAACAATATTATTATCACTGTCAGATTAGGTAATATTACTGCCTTTGTTATTTGTCGTAATAAACTCACACTATTACCTATATTAATTAAGAATATATCTTCGGTGCGCATATGGGCGCGTGCCCACCCTGCCAAATCGTAGCACCTGTCCTCCAAAAAGTGTGCTGATCCGAGCCGTTACATTAGGCACGGTAATAAAGCAAAGACCGTTATAGGTTACGGAAACAAGGCGCATTGGAACGTGAACACTAGGTGCCATAAAGATGAACAGAGGACCACAATCATCGTTGTGCAGCAACAGCCATAAAGACTGAGTTGAATTATTGGTCTGCTTGTAGTTATTGAAACCCCGTAGCCCATAGAGTGGACCAGAAGTTGCAAAATAAGTACATTCCCGGATAGTTGGAATTTTTTTTTTAATTTCTTGTATCACTGGAAACCATGTACTGTAGCTCTGTCAGTTATTGTTCTTTGTATTTTTTGGTCGATCTTTTAGTGAACTTCATGTATTGATTATCCTATTCCACTTTGGAAATAGTGAAAATTGACATAAACAGCAGTAACACACTATGGTGCTGAATGTAAACGGTGTTTAGATGTTCTCAATTGGATATATGTGTCCCTCTGTTTCATTCTTATGTTGAATGCACATTTTCCTGACATTCAATTTGGTCTTGCTTCATGTTCATGTACATATGGTGTTCATGTGTCAGATCTTGCTGTTACTGGTCCGGTTTACTTACAATTTTTCTGATCTAAGTAGATATCTGATCATCACATGTTTATGTGATTTTTTGTCAATTTGAATAATAAAAGAGCTTGGAAATTTTGGTGAATATAGAGATAGTTCCACGTACCGATTGCACTGCAGATGCTCATATTAATGTTTTTTTATTTGCTCTATAGAAATGGATGTACACTGCTTTGTTTTTTTCTTCATTTTTGAGTTGAAAAAATGAAGTGTACAGGAAGTGCTCATGAGTGATACATGTAGTGTCAGATCTGTTTTTCTCTTGTGACTGCTTAAAGAATTTTGAATAAGTGCATTTGAATAAAGCAAAGAAAATAATATCTTTTTGTCGATATGAAATGTTCATCAGGTGTACATATAGCATCAGATTTGTTCTTTTTCCTTGCAAAAAGGATGTCATACAAATAGGTAAGAGTGGTTCAGATATAAAACATGCGACATTTGTAATTTTGTTGTACTTGTACCATATAAACCTTGTGATCTTTACAGTTTAATAAAAATAAATACTTGGAAATAATCAAACATCTCCTGTTAACTTTGATTAGTGTATAAAAAGGTTGTACATGTACTGCTCACGTGGTCAATTAATCAAAGAACAGATGCTCATGTGGTTAATTAATCAAAGAACAGAATGCCTCCTCAGCCGGTACATTTTCAAATGTTTGCATCCTGTGCTCAGTACCTTTTGAAAGGTTCAGAATCACTCCATGTTATGTACGCCGATTCTGTGCTGAGAATGCCGGTTGCTAAGTTTAAAATTCAAAAGTTCATCTATCCATGTGAGGCTGTTGTACTGGTGGGGACCTTACACTACCGCTGCATGTCAATAAATGGAAACTTGACCACTCTACTAAACTACAATTATGAAAGACCTAGAGTAGCACACTGTTGATCTGCGAGTTATCTGCAGCCCCATGACCCCTGCTTGCCCACTTGACTGCTTGCCCACTTGCCACCTTTTCTATATTATCTTATGATATAATGTTCACGATAATCTCAACACCACTGCCGACTGGCCTAAATTCAAAGATTAGCGTGTCATCAATCTTCATAAGGGTGTCTGAAACAAACAACTTCCATGCAACAGTCAAAGACCATCGACAAGCCCCCTGCTTCAATAACTCAATCTGATGTCTGAATAGGTGAACATCTTCAGTTTAGTCACATTCATCTCTAATGTCGTTTTGAAACGGAGCACGCCCATTTGAATCGGGTATTCATCACATTTACTAAAAAGGCAGCAATCAAAACCACCGTACCGGTTGTCATGCATTTATTTTCTGTGCTTCCCGCAACGCGACATGCAACTTAATGATCGGATGATTACGCTACACACTGTTTGAGTTACGGCTGCTGCTAATCATAATTTCACGAATCTTAAAAAGGAGACCACATCCAACGGCAGGGACCAGGGTGGGCACATGGCAATGTGCGCACAGAAGTTGCTCTCATTAATTAATAAACATCTGATTATTAGTAACAAAAATACTACACAATGACATTGTTAAATAACTAGAAAGAAATTATGTTTTATTGAGTCATTAAAACAGTCTACCATACTCTATCTAACAAAATATATAGGTGTCTATAGTTGTATTTTTTTCAAAAAACCGTTGCAACGCATGGGCATCTTGCTAGTTTATATATAAATTGAGACTTGTTTTGTGACGTTGTTTAATAATTTTTAGTCATGTCTATATATGGAGGTTTTATGGAAATTACAAAGGACGAGAACGTATACGGCCTCAATGTTTGCTAGAGCAGGAGGGAGAGTCCTCTGAATTAACCTGTATCCTTTGCTGTTGTAAACATTGTGGAGTCTGAGAATATATTTATACCTAAGGTTTAATTCCCAAAAACGAGACTAGTTTTCCAAATTCAAATTCCCATCTGAACGACTCTTGACCCTCTGTGGGAGGTGCAAACAGGGAGTCCTGCTGCTATAGACATTCGGGACTCTTTGAGAATGGAAATATAAGAGGAGGGAAGCAGGAACGTGTCGAAATTAGTCTGCTGCCGGTTGGCCGCCAACATGAGTCGCGACGGCGAGATGGACAGGATCAGCGAGCTCCCCGACGACGTCCTGGTGGACATACTGGAGAAGCTGGCGATCGGCGACGATGTGCGCACCGTCGGGAAGACGTGCATCCTCTCGCGGCGGTGGATGTCCCTGCCGTGGCGGCAGACCACCGACGTCGCTCTAGACATCGGCGACTACTTCCCCTCTGGTTGTTCTGAATCATCATCTTCATCAGAGTGGGTGCCCGTGCGGCAAGGCCGCCGGCACCGGTTCTGGCATCAGCACCAAGGCACGGTGGCGTTGACCGCCGCGCTGGCGAACATCCTGGCCATCCCGCCGAGCAAGCGGGTGATCGATAAGCTCAGCCTCAAGTTCGTCCTGACGAAGCGACGCATCGGCGAGCTCGTCGGCGCCGCCGTGGACGCGGGCGCCGTCAGGAAGGTGGAGCTGGAGATCGTCACGGAGTTAGAATGCAAGACTAGCCGTGAACTGTTCAACATGATCGGCTACAGCAGGCGGTTCACGGAGTTTTTCCTCAAGGACTGCCCCGGCGGCGGCGTATTCCGGTGCCTGACCAAGCTGAGCCTGCAATTCCTGTGGTTCGAACACGAGGATCGGCACGTGCTTGGCAAGATCGTGCGCGACTGCACGGCGCTGGAGTCCCTCCACCTCAGGTCCTGCGCCGTGCTCCAACCACCCGTCGAGCAGGTCATCTACCTCGGCGCCGTGCTCACCATAGACGCGCCGGAATCGCGGCTCAAGACGCTGGTGATGGATCCTATGTTCGCCTGGTCCGTCGAGCTGGTGCAGGCGCCGGCGCTCGCCGACGTGCAGTACCGCTGGTACCATGACTTCGAGCATCCTCCCATATCCTTTGTTGGCCGCACGCCGCCGTCGCTCAAGAGCCTGTCCCTGCGTCACCGCCCGTTCAGAGACGTCAACAAGATCACGTGGAGGTTAAGCGAGCTTCTGCAAAACAGTGGCGGTCACATAGAGACGCTCACCTGCGCTTTTGACGGTCACATGGTACGCACCTATTTAATCTTGAGCCAGGGCTAATGATCATTATTTTTCTCAACTAATGATCATTAATAAAAGGGCAGTCTAATAATTACACTTAAAATTAATATTTTTTAATCTATAAAGGTTTTTATTAATTGCATTAAAAATTATTAAATAGTTATAGTATATATGTATAATAAATCCATATAAAAAATTACTAGTAACTTATTAATAAAGATGAATTTTGTTTATTATAAATATGCTATCCTGATTATATTACACTTAATTAGTAACAATTATTAATTGTTAATTCTTGTAGTTAAATCTACACCGTTAGATCCAACTAATGCCTGTTATAGTAAGTAAAAAATAACTATTATTTTGAATTAGAAAACTCATTATCTTTAGGTCGATCCATCTAGTCATATATATATATATATTGGCATCCGTGTTCATTGCAGATATGGTTGGAACTAGAACATCCTAGAGATCTGACAGTCGCCTTTGGCGGGCTGGAAGGAGCTGCATCTCACGGACATCTCTCCTGGATGCAACCTCTCATGGACACTGTTTCTACTCGAAGCTGCGCCACTCTTGGAGAGTCTTGAAATCAAGGTTCGTAATCATGCTGCTTCAATATAATGCCCTTGTTTGCAACGTTGAAGAAAGAAAAAAAAACAATGTTGCTTGAAATTGCAGATATTTGACCACATATGTCGTGGTGATCGGCGTAAGAAACGTGGCTTGAACACGACCATGAGATGGGAGCCGTCGTCTGGTTTCATGCACCATAACCTGAAGAAGCTCACGTTCAACCGTGTCTTCCATTACTACAAGGACCTGCCGTTTGCGAAGCTCATCATGGGGTTGGCAGTTAACCTGGAGACTCTTACTATGGGCGTAAAGTCTCTGGAGTGTGAAGAGTGTGCAGCCGCCGAACCCAACTTTCCGGATATGGCAAGATCAAGATCCAGATTTGCAGGGAACACTGCTGCATATGTTGATGCGGTAGTGAAGAAGCTCAAGGATGGCATCTCTACGTCTGCCCAAATAACAATACTCCTACCTGAACTGAGTCTGGCATATGCGCAAATGTCTTCCTAGAACCATTTGAAATTTTAGTCGTAATAATAAGGTTGTTATAGTCAGTTGTTCTCCTCTCTCCAAACTAATGACGTGAACAGTTCATACCATTATGTCTGGCTTCAAAATTCAAATACACAAATAGCAACCATGTATCTGACATGGTTTTTATTATATTACAACACCTGCGTGGGATGGTATGAGAGTACACACATTGGAAACTGAAGTGAAAGAGGGAAGGACTGACCGCTCGAGAGAGCAACGTACACATAAGACATCAGCACCAGCCACGGCACAGGGTCTTGCACTTAGCCAAGGGGCAAACTAGTTGATGACATTTCACGCATATATATTGTACTGCTGATCCAGCCACCCAGCGGGGACATCGTCGTGTCCATCCAGCAGCTGCTCTAGTGACCGAGCGGTCGTCGTGTCCATCCAGCAGCTGCGCTAGTCCCTCGCCCGGGTTCATCAGAACCTCCGCATCGTCCGCCGCCGCCGCCACCAGCAGCTGCCCGACAAACAGGGCCAGCAGCATGCAGGCTGCGCCCTTGTTGATCAACGAGGCCATATATCTTGGTCAACGCAGCGCAAGTACGAACAAAACCGATGCAGTAGTAGACGACTCTTGAAATGAAGACAGTATTTACGTACCTTGCTCAAAAGTGACACTGGTACTGGAATGAAGGAGTTGCTTGCTTGCTTGCGAGAGAACACTGAAGCAAGAACCCCTATTAATAGGAGGTGGAGGCACTGCGAATTTTGAACAACTGACCATCAACTTTTATGTAGTGGACAACATTTAGGGAGTGTTTGGTTGGGCTTTTGAACCTGCTTTTGCTTTTCCAAAAGTCAAAAGCCAACCAAAGGGGTCCAAAGCCCCACCTGCCTTTGCCCAAAAGCAACTTTCACTCTAGTACAAATGCAAAAGCACCTCTTCCTTTGCTTTCATCTGCTTTTGGAGGTGGACAACTTCATAAAAATTACCCAACATGCCACTGGTTATGGAAAAAACGATTCGTGACTTTTCTATTCCCGTCTCCCCCGTGCCCCTCTCTCTCTTTCCCGTTCGTCCGGACGCTCGAACTCCACCGGCGCTAGGGTTAGGGCCTGCCGCTCCGGGCCGCCCGTCTGCCGCCGCCGGTACCCAAACGGGGTCGCCCGAGGGCCGCCCGGCGCCCGCCGCACGGCGCCACCCGCGTGAGGGCTGCTGCGCCGCACGGCGCACGGCGCCCGCCGCCCGCCGCCTGTCCGGTCGCGGTCGTGGGCGATCTCACCGTCCCGCCGTTCCTGCCCACGAAGTCGCGTTTACGGCCGCAGCTCGCGCAAGTCGCAACCGAACCGCACCAGGAACCACTAGCCGGACCGCCGCGTACCTGTGTATCCGACTCAGAAGATCCCGCCGCGGCTCTGAAGATCCCGCGGTCCAGCACCAGAGGGCGCCGCCTCCGGTTGCGACCAGCACCGGAGGGCGCCGCCTCGTGTTTGCGTGCATAGGACCGCCCCTTGTCTTCCACCGTGGCCACCTCACCCATCTCCTCTACGGATTCTTCCCCGGACGGCAGCGTTTCAAGGTTTGTCTTCCACGTTGCTATCCCTTAATTGAAAATTGCATGCTGAATAGAAATCATAATTCCATTACTAGATGATTATTTGTGGTTTATAATTACTAGTTATTAGTTGTAAATTGATCATAATTCTATTGTTTTTCCTCAAGAATGAGTGACAAGGCAGATTGGGGTGATAGTTATTTGAGACATTTGTTTGATGCTTGCAAAGAAGAGATAGAGGCTGGTAATAGACCTATGGGAATTTTCAATAGTACCGGTTGGAAGAATGTCGTAGAAAAATTTGCAGCAAAATCTGGTGATAGACGAACCAAGAAGCAAATTAAGAACAAGTTAGATCTTTTGAAAAAGGAATACACTATATTTATGGAGTTGAAGAATTGTGTCACCGGACTTGGGTGGGATGATGCTAAACAAACTGTTGATTGCTCACAAGAATGGTGGGATGAACACCTTGCTGTAAGTTCTGAATTGTATCTTCCTTTTTTCATTATTATTTGTTATATACTATGCCTTGTTCTTATTTATTTTTTATTTCAGAGGTGCAACAATCGTGAGAAAGGAATCAAATGCAATCATGTGAAGTTTCGGAAACAAGGGCCAAAGTTTCTTGATGACTTGCATTTTGTGTTTGGGAAGACACATGTCAGTGGGGCTTCTGCGTCTTGCCCTGGAGATATATCCTTTGATGAGTCAAGTGATGGGGATGATGACATGGTGTCGAAACCTGTGGAGAAGGATGAGAGGGCAGCAAAAAGAAAACGCAAAGGGTCATCCAGTGCATCGTTTTTGGCCACACTTCAAAGGTGCAATTGGAGCAATAGATGGTTCGCATGTCAAAGTGGAAGTGCCACATGATGAGGTAGTTAACCACACAAACCGCCATGGCTATACATCTCAGAATGTGTTAGCAATTTGTGACTTTGACATGAGGTTTACCTATGTTGTTGCTGGTTGGGCGGGTTCGGCACATGACACGCGTATCCTCAATCATGCTTTGGCAAATTTTCCTTCGTTTCCCCTTCCTCCTAAAGGTATACATGGTTCCTTTATTAAGGGTTGCATTATTATTTGTTTACTTACCAACTTACTTAATTTTTTATTTCTTTTATAGGAAAATATTATCTCGTGGATTCGGGTTATCCGAACCGAACGGGGTATCTTGCACCATACAAAGGAAGTATGTATCATATATCAGAGTTTCGGCATCGTGTAGGCCTTCCTCAAGGGAAGTATGAGGCGTTCAATTTCCTGCATTCTTCTCTTCGAAATGTGATTGAGAGGTCTTTTGGAGTCTTGAAACAAAAGTGGCGAATTTTGAAGAGCATCCCAAGTTTCTCACCCGAAACTCAAAAGCATATCATCATGGCTTGTATTGCTTTACATAATTTTATCCGTGACAGCAACTTGCATGATAAAGAGTTCGAGAGATGTGATGAAGATGAAAACTACCTTCCAAGAGCTTCTTCAAGTGGCACGACACAAACTCATGAAGATGGGAGTGAAGATGTGGAGAATGAGGATACCATGAATACAATTCGTGAGAGGATAGCTGATGCTTTGGTTAGTGCGAGAGAAGGATAGTTATGCTGACACCAATCTTTTGTAATGTTATTATTCCATTTAATATATGGACCATGTGGATGGAAAACATAAAAATTGTTGTTTAACTCGATTTTACGAATATTTTGAATATAAACAGTTCCAAATACATTCAAGGGCATAACAGTTATTTCTTTCACCGCACACAGTTTCACAGCTGCTCTAACCAAAGGGTCTTCTGCTTTTGCCACAGCTCACAGCTCACAGCAGCTTTTCCAAAAGCCACAGCCCAACTAAACACACCCTTAGGAGAGCAGTCTTACTTTCTTTTCTTGTTTCTTCACCAACTTAAAATTTTGAACCGAGTGTGTGGATGCAAATGCATCACATTGCTCAATTACTTAACTCTGACACTACTGTCTTGTGCCTAAACTAGTACCGTGCGATCGACCCAAGTCTGACAATTGGTGCAGTCCTTGGGTTGGCTCTGCTGCCGTCCGATCGAGTTCCAGGACTTTTTGGGTTGGCTCTGCTGCCGTCCGATCGAACACGTACTTACTTAATTTGGAGTTGTGTTCTGGCTGCGTCCCTGTCGAAAGAACGGGAACGAGCGGGTCATCAGCCCAAAAGGAGGACAAGAAGTCGATCTGTGACTTGTACATTTGAGCTATTATTATGCGGACGTTAGCACGTGTGGGACTCTTCCGAGCATGGACAGTTTGATATAAGCTTGGTCTGCTGTTACCCGAAAGTTATTTCTGCCCACCTGTTGTCACCTTGCCATGGTTCTTCACGATCCCGTGGACACGGCCGACGACGGCGAGATCGACGTGATCAGCCGGCTGCCCGATGACGCGCTGCTTAACATACTGAGTAGGCTGGTGCTCGCCGGCGATGTCCGCACCGTCGCGAAGACCTCCATCCTATGTCGGCGGTGGAGGTCCCTGCCATGGCGGAAGATCACCAACGTGTTTCTTGACATGGGGAATAATTTCCAACCCCAAGAAGAGGAGGACGACCTCGGGATGGTGCGGTTCACGAAAGCACTGGAGGCCTTCCTTGCAGCCCCGTGTACCTCGCGGGTCATCGACACTCTGGCCCTCAAATTCATCCTGCCCGGGCTCGACAACACGGACGACGGGCGGCGCATCGGCGTGCTCCTGGGCGATGCGGCAGACGCCGGCAAGGTGAAGGACGTCCAGCTCGAGATCACCGCCATCACCAAGGACCCTGCCTCCTTGGATCATGCGCCGACGACGATGCTCGGCTTCGGCGAATGGTTCCTCCAGCAATTCCTTCCGGAATTCCCAGGAGCATTACTGTTCCGGTGCCTGACCAAGCTCACCTTGCAAAACATTTGGTTCCGCAGTCCGGCCGTACTAAACAAGTTCGTGACAGACTGCAACGCTCTCGAATTCCTTTCTCTAAAGTTCTGCGGCTTCCCTCCAGACAGCGCGCTAGATCCGTTCGCAGCTCCGCCAGCGCTGTTCATCGACGCGCCGCGCTCGCGGCTCAAGTCGCTAGTGTGCCTCGCCTGCAACATCGGCACCCTCCAGTTGGTGCAGGCGCCAGCGCTCGACAGGCTTTACTGCAATTGGATCTACCCGGATTCGACTCCGATCTCACTTGGTTCCACGCCATCGCTCAAGAGTTTGTCCATGGGTCACCAACTCTACGACGACGATGACCAAGATGCAGAGCTGAGCCTGAGCCAGCTTCTGGGGGTAAACGCCGGCCAAATAAGGCTAGAGAGCCTTGTGTTAGATTTTAATAATGGCAAGGTAACGCATTTCATCACTTGATGCAAATCAAATATGTCATGCTTCTCAAACTTTTGTTCACCTCCTCTGATTATATTGCAGATATGGTTGCTACCAGAGCGACCCATACAACTGCGACCTGCACTTGGCAGCCTGAAAGAGCTGCGTCTATACAACGTCTCACATGATTGCAATCTCCCATGGATACTGTTTATCCTCGAAGCTGCTCCACTCCTAGAGACTCTTTATATCGATGTACGTGTACTTGAGCTGCTAATAATGCCACTAACTTGGACTACTTTCTTTCTTCTGAACAAACTACAGGACTCTAGCTAGTCACAAAATTTCAACTTGTGCTTCTTTTGTTGCGCGTGTGCAGATATTTGACCACATATGCCCTGCTGATGAGCGGTGCAAGGATTGGGATTGGAGCAGCAACGCAAACCTGACATGGAAGCCTGCATCGCCTGGTTTCAGGCACCGTAATCTCAAGAAATTCTCGGTCAACCGCAGGTTTGATGTCCTCAAGGACCTGCCGTTCGTGAAGCTTGTCATGGAGTTGGCGGTGAATCTGGAGAGAGTTTGTTTGGGTGCCACGTGTTACACATGTCGAGGGTGTAAAGCCGCCGAGCTGAACAATCCAAACTTGGGCCGAAAAAGGTTGAGAATTGCAGAGCATGAGCATGTCGTGAACAAGCTCAAACAAATCAAAGATAGCATCTCTTCGAGAGCCATGATAATAGTAGCGTATCAATCTTAATTTGTTAATGCTTGTGAGCTCACCTGTTGGCATTTCTAGTTGTTAAATAATTAGGTTCTTTCAGGCATCTCAAGCCCAACAGCTATTGTTGCCTTTCACTTATCCCTAATCAACACTATTCTGATATCAAATAGTTTCGGTTAAGGGTGGTGAAGGTTCTACGCTTCTTTTGCTATTCTGAGAAATACTGTATATAGACTACCGGCTTTTTTTATAAAAAAAACTATATACTGCCGGAGCGCGTGTTGACTTCTGGTGGACCCACGAGTCCATACTCAAGCCGTCGATACTGTGTGGACTCCTTACCGGAACCGGGAGAAACGTGCCAAAACCGGTCACCGCGCGCTATGAGTTGGGGCGTGATCACCAATTTGGAAGAGGCCGGCAGTGATGGTGGTTAATTAACGATCAGGCCGGCACGGTCAAACGATCGCACCCAGTACATCGGAAAACAAATGTCCTGTGTGTACGATAGTTCAGCACCGAAGTTGTTAGTTAGTGTGTAGTGAAGGAGATACTGATATGTACCATGTGGATGTTTTGAAATACCTAGGTAGTTCAAATCATTTACGGTATTTGCATCATTCATGAATGTAGAGGGTGTTCGTTTCCCATAAGAGCTAAATTTTAGCCCTTAAAATTTGGATGTGGGTCTAAAGTTTAGTCTTACTTTTATTTTATTTTCTCTTGAGCTAAACTTTAACCTACCTATTCGTTTTTGTTGGACTAAACTTTAGTCCAATTTAATGTTTTGCTCTTTATCCAAGGAAACAAACACCTACTCCGCCCGTTCCGTAGGCACACATCCTACTGAATTTAATGTGTCGGGCCCAGCACAGGCTCCGCCCGGAAAGTAATCGTGCTAGGAAACAGTTCTGGAAAGTAGGGGTTGTTCGTTTCCTCCGGCATGTTAAAGTTTTGAGGCTAAAGTTTAGTGTCTCTTTTGGGCTAAAGTTTAGTCCCTCTTTTGCTCCACCTTTTAGCCTCAAGGGTTAAACTTTAGCCACTTTTAACCCACATATTCGTTTACTTGAGACTAAACTTTAGCCCTTTAGTCCCATGAAAGGAACAGCCCCGTAATCGTGCTAGGCACCGATACGAACTAGTAGGTGGACTCCGCGTGTGCCTGATGAGCTCGGAAACCAATCTGGAGGACATGGAGGTCATCATCGACAGCAGTGATGAGACGATTGACAGGATCAGCGGGCTTCCCGACGACCTCGTGCTTAATATACTGTGGGCGGTGATCACCGCCGGCGACATCCACGCCGCGGCGAGGACATGCATCCTCTCGCGGCGGTGGCGGCCCCTGCCGGCGTCCCTGACGTGGCCGCACATCACCGACCTGTCCCTCGACGCGGGCGACTTGTTCTCCCTCAACGGCAAGCAGATCGCCACGCCGGCGTTCACCAGCGCACTGCGGCGAATGCTGGCCGTGCCGCCGACCAAGCGGGTCATCGCGACGCTGGCCATCAAGTTCATCCTCACCAGGCACGAGCGCGAGTGCCACGTGCGGCGCATCGGCGAGCTCGTCGGCGACGCGGTTGACACCGACAGGGTTACGAGAATCGAGCTCGAGATCGTGGGCCACATTGTTACCGATACGGACTGCCGCGTCCGCTTGTTCGATGAAGCGCCGATCATGGTCAATGGTTCCACCATCACATGCTGCCCCCGGCGGGATCGTTCCGGTCAGCTCTCGTCAAGCTGGACCTGGAGAATCTCTGGTTCCGCTACCCGGCCGTGGTGAGCGACCTCGTGCGAGAATGCAACGCCCTCAGGTTCCTTCCGGAGGGTGCTCTGGACATTGGCCAAGTTCCTCTGCCCGTGCTCGCCATAGACGCGCCGCAATCGAAGCTCAGCTACCTGCAGTGTCGTCCATCTCGTGCAGGCGCCGGCGCTCCTCATGTTCCACTGCGATTATTGGTCGCCGCCTGAAGATGCCTCTCCCGTCTCCTTTGGATACACTCCGTCGCTCAAGTGCCTATCCCTGCGTCACCGCCGCCATTGCGATCATGATGATAAGACGACGGACGAGGACGACGGCGTTGACTTGAAGTTAAGCGACGTTCTGGTCAAAGGGGAACAGTTACTAGGGCTCTTCCTCGGCTTTGATAACGGCAAGGTACGTGTGTGTTCTGCAACCCGCGCGTCCACCAGATTTCATTCTTATATATGGTCTGTCTGCAGTCATGGGTGAAACCAGAACGTCCACAATTACTCAGACCTGCACTCGGCAGGCTTGACAATCTGCGTGTGATGGGGCTCTCTTCCACTCGTGGGCCTTTCTACTCGAAGTTGCACCGCTCCTGGAGGATCTTGCTAGACATTTATCCCTTGTTCCCGACAGGGAAAAACTTTGATTCTTGTTCACTGTCGAGTGCAGATTTGGGACCACATATGCGAGGGCGAGGCTTGCAAGCACCACAACGGTGACGCGGACCTGGGGTGGAAGCCATCGCCTGGTTTCAAGCACCATCATCTGAAGCGCTTCTGGTTCAGCCGCGCCTTCCGTGTAGAAAAGAACCTGCCGTTTGCAAGACTGGTCATGGGCCTGGCCGTAAATCTGAATACTGTTACTATCGATGTCACTCTGACTTGTCAGGAATGCAAAGACGCCCAGCGTGAGTTTCCGGAGTTGGCAACATCAAGATCGAAATATGTGCTAGTGAAGGAGCTAAAGCATGGCATCCCTACGTCTGACCAGATAACGATACTTTTATCTGGTTTAGACTGATAATAGTACTGCTCTGCTACTGCGCACACATGTAATTTGAAAGTTCAGGCAACCACTGCCAACATAATATGTTATTACTTCTTAACACCTCTTGACCTTGCTGCGCTTGTGTTCTGCTTGTCAATCTGCCATCGCGGAACCTAAGTAGAGGCCAATGTGCCCAGATGACTCCTGCGTCCTCTGAATTCTGTTCCGACATGGGCAACACAAACCTGAATACTAGATAGCAGGTACATATTGCCCTTCACAGGCATCAGGAATGCACTGAAACAAAATGCAATGAGCAATGCTGATGCATTCATGAAGGAGCTCAAGAGTGGCACCCGTACATCTGCTCAGATAAAAATACCTTTAGCATACTCACTCACTCCACATACTCATCATATGCTGAGTCGTGCAAACCAAATATATACATTTAAGCATACTAGATAGCAGGTACATATATCGACAATAGAGTAAGCATGAGCAGACGAGTCAATGGTAAATTATGAGTTTCTCGTGCAGATGGAGTTCAGCTGTTGGGATTTTCTAATGAATTAATCTAAGGTTGTCCGTGTCGACAAAAGAATCTAACTTCCACATGCCAAGCACTCATCCCGATTGTTCAAGGAACATATCATTTCTGCCAATTTAGTCTCCACATCATCCTCTGATGTCTCCTGGTTATCCTGCAAATCCAGTATTTTTCATGGTAAAGAACTAAGAAATGCATTAATGTGTGTGAGTGAAAACTAGCACAGAATAGGTTCTCCATGTAAGGGAATGGAACACTTCCCCGATCACCTTGAGAATAGTAGTGTCCACTGTGAACTTGATTGCATCAGCAGCAGCACGTGTTCTTAAATAATACATTCCAGTTTTCAGGCCCTAGCATCAAGCAAGAAAGGAATTTGCTGTTAGTGTTTTCATCAGACTTCCTGTTTTGTACCCTAAGAAACAAGAAATATAAAGAAGCTACAGAGTGGCATTGGATTTCCAAAGTTACCTTGGACCAAGCATGGAAGTGCAGGGAAGTTAGCTTTCCAGAGTTTGGTTGATCCATGTGAATATTAAGGCTCTGGCTCTGATCAATAAAGCAACCCCGATCAACAGCCATGTCCACAATAGTTTTCTGCTTGATCTCCCAAACAGTTCTGTGTCAAAGATTAAGAAATGTTTACACATGATAGTTTGCATATGGTGAAATTATAGCATAAGATGCTAAATAGCATACTTATAAATTTCTTTCAAATCATCTGGGATTTCAGTAATCTTTTGGATAGAGCCGTCTTCATAGATAATCTGGTTTTTCAGAACATGAGACCAGAGACCCATCTCAGTCAAATCATGAAGAAGATGCTTGTTTACTATGACAAACTCACCGCTGTATAAAGAAAGTTAATTAGGAAATTTAATCATAAAAAACATAAATACTTAAGAAGAAAACGCACGGACCTTAAAACTCTTCTACTGTATATGTTTGATGTGTAAGGTTCAAAACACTCGTTATTGCCCAGAATCTGACTGGTGGAAGCAGTAGGCATCGGAGCAACAAGAAGAGAGTTCCTCAATCCAACTTGCGAAATCTTCTGCCTTATTACTGACCAATTCCATCTACCAGATGGCACTACATTCCACATATCAGGTTGGAGAATGCCCTGCAAAGGAAGTAGTATTGTGTGACAAAGTATTGTTACTTCCTTGCCATTGAGCACATACATAGTTGCCCAACTAGTGTGACAAAGTGAATCGTTCAACAGAATCAAACATATTCAAATAACTTCAGTCCATGTTTGCAGACATGAGACACTAACCTTGCTGACAGGGCTCCCAAAATATGTTTCATATGGACCTTCCTTAGCAGCAAGTTCAGCAGAAGCTTTCAAAGCATGATAATAGATAGTTTCAAAAATGTCCTTATTTAATTGCTGGGCCTGGAACAAAATCTCACCATGTTATAAGCAACAAAAAAAAAATATAGCTACACTTTTCAGAATGCAAATTGTACCTCTAGTGAATCAAATGGCATTCCAAGTAGAATAAAAGTATCTGCCAAGCCTTGAACGCCTATCCCAATGGGCCTGTGCCTCATATTTGACCTTTTAGCAGTCTCAATTGGGTAATAATTAATGTCAATGATTTTGTTGAGATTACATGTGACAACTGAAGTTATCTGTAAATAGCCAACACTTGCTATGTGTTAATTCAGACTGACAAGGAAGAGTCATACATCAATAAAATGTGATGTAAACAAACCTCAGCTAATTTGTCAAAGTCGAAGTATCTAGTTTTTGATCCAATGCTACCCACAAGCTTAGCTGGATGGGACTCAACAAGAACATCCTGAAACATGTGTTAATTGTATAAGTGTAAGTATGGTCACTATGGAAGCAAATGCATGCATAGATGGTATGGTACTGGCGAGGGAGTTGGGAGTGTGTCGGTTGCAGGTAGAAACTGATTGTCAGCAATGGGTTACCCTCTGGAGTGGCCATGAAAACCAGAGGTCAATGGTGGCCCCGCACATAAGAAGGATGAAGGAGCTAGCAAAGGCGTTTGATCTTTTGCGCTTTGGTTTTGCTAATAGGAAGTGTAACAGGCTTGCACATGAATGTACTAGATTGGTTTCCTGTGATTGTGAAGTGGTTCAGTGGCATTCAGAAACACCACTAGCGATACAGGCAATACTTGTGTCTGAATGTAATGATGCTACTACTGCCTAATGAATGAAATGTCTGTTGATCTAAAAAAAAAAACTAATCAAAGTACTCAAAAGTTATCAGCATGTACCTTTTCCCTCACAAAGCGTGGTAAGGCAATTGATGCTAGGTTGCACACAGCAGTTTCAGTAGGACTTGTATACTCAATTATCTCAGTACACAAGTTGGAAGACTTGATTGGACCAAGATTCTGTTGGTTACTTTTTCTGTTGCAGCTATCCTGCAAATCATTGAGAACATTCAGAAGCAAATCTTTGATTGAATCTTTCAGAAAAAAGTGGCTCATGAATAAAATACAATACCTTATAAAGCATATAGGGCGTTCCAGTTTCTATTTGTGCCTTCAAAATATCAAACCACAGGGCCTGCGCCGAAACAACCTTCTTTGCCTTGCCCTGTAATCACATTTATGGGTTATTATATATATATCTTTTAGTGACCTCAACAAAAGTGTATATTCAACCAAGCGTCCAGCTTACTTCTCTCTCATATTTATGGTAGAGATTCTGAAACTCTTCTCCCCAGCAATCAGCCAAACCTGGAGCTTCATTAGGACAAAACAGTGACCACTTTTCATTGAGCTTTACCCTTTCCATGAACAGATCAGGAACCCACAGAGCATAAAAAGATCTCTTGCACGATTCTCCTCCTATAAATTTCACATAATGGGAAATGTTTTAGCGAGGGGTAGTCTAAAAAATAATAGCATGCCAAGCACTTGGAGCACACTTTTGATATGGTAAAAATATGAAGACAGTAATTAAATCACAGATGGTCAACACTGTTATTATTCTTCATTTGAGGTAAAAAAAAACTAAACGATTGTTATTATTCAAGAGGTATTACCTTTCCATGGTTCTTTCTTAGGTCAAGGAACTCAAAGATATCCGGATGCCAAGGCTCCAGATAAACAGCAAATGCACCTAAAAGAAAGGCATCTGTAAGAAATCCTACAATCATGTCAATCAGGCCTGGTCTAACAAATTAAGGCTACTTACCTTTTCTCTTGCCCCCACCTTGGTCAACATAACGGGCAGTATCATTGAAAACACGTAGCATAGGAACGATTCCATTAGAAGTCCCATTTGTTCCTCTGATATAACTCCCAGTAGCTCGAACATTGTGAATTGAGATACCAATTCCTCCAGCAGTTTTGCTTATCGCGGCACATTCCGAAAGAGTGTCATAAATTCCCTCAATACTATCATCTTTCATGCAGATAAGGAAGCAGCTACTCAGCTGCATAAGAACAAAATACAAATAGTATGAGATTAGCAGTCCCCACTGAACTCTTAATAATTTATTAGAAGTTACAAGGTAGCAAGCAGTACTTGGGGCTTTGGAGTGCCAGCGTTGAAAAGGGTTGGGGAAGCATGAGTAAACCAGCGCTGAGACATCAGGTGGTACGTTCTGACAGCAGATTCAATATCATCCTTATGTATACCAACAGAAACCCTCATTAACATATTTTGTGGCCTTTCCACGATCTTTCCCCCAACTTTCAGCAGGTAAGACCTCTCAAGTGTCTTAAAACCAAAATAATCATAGTCGAAATCTCGATCATAAATTATCTCACTGTCCAAGCGAGCAGCATTCTGAAATGATAGACATTAGAATTAGAGTACTTCTAGAGATTCTATAAGTAAAAAATTGTGTGCATTATAACATGAAAAGTGTATTCTAGAGTACTTATAAAGTGTATTCAAAACCCATTATAACATGAAAACCCAAAGAATGCATCTTATTTTATTGCAATATCCTCATGACATGAAGTAGAGACACACATGTTATCTAAATGGGAAGACGCACGACGCATGTTCAACTAAACGAAATGGGTTGTTGTGCATCGCACCTTCATGATGATCGAGTAGACGTCATCAGCAATCAGAGGAGCCGTCAAGCCGGACCTTTCATCATAATTCGTAAACAGAAGCTTTACCCTGCACACAGATATCGGCGCAGCAAAATCACAAAGCGGGTCAATAGAGAATATTGTTACTAGGTAAGAAAACTGCGCCCACGTACGTCTCCGAGAAGGACTTCAAGGTGTTCTTGTGCAGATTCGAGACAGCGATCCTCGCTGCCAGCTTCACAGGATCCGCCAAAATCAGTCAACGATTATCGAATTGAACACGCAGCAGGATGGATCAATACTTATGGGGAGTATACATACTGAGGCGTAATCGGGGTGGGAGGTGGTCATGGCGGCAGCAGTCTCCGCGGCGAGCTCGTCGAGTTGACTGGTGGTGACGCCCTTATAGACGCCGGCGCAGACCTTCTGGGCGACGAGGACTGGGTCGCAGTGTTCCTCGCTGAGGCCGTAGCTGAGCTTCTTAAGCCGCGCCGTGATCTTGTCGAACTCCACCGGCTCCTGCCGGCCGTCGCGCTTCATCACGTACATCGCTCGTTGGCGCTGCCGCCGAATTCACCGCGGCGCAGCAGGACGGATGTGGGTTTGGGAGAGGAATGGAGACGACGCCGCGGGTGTTTAAACGGCTTAGCGAAGAAGGCGATCGCGGCGTGATTCGATTACCCGGGCCGGCTTCGCTTGTTTGTTCCTTTTCTTTTTCAATGAGGAATTTGTTTCCTCCCTTTTGACAGAGAAGAGGAACCGCTTCAAGGCGGGAAAAGAGAACTCCAAAAGTTTTTTCGCGCGCGTTTTTGGGTGCAATTTTTTTTCTGACAGGAACGGGTGGAGGTCCCCACAGCCTCAGTCACCACGAGACTTCAGCAGTTCAGCCTGCCTTGACCATACACGCCAGTGAAGGTGAAGGACGGCAGCTTTACAGAACCAGTTTGAAATTCATCGTCCATCATAGCAGTTGTATATATTTTCTGAAAGAAATCATTGAACTGTATACAGAAGCATCCTGGAGGAAATAACTTTCTGAAGAAAGGATAGAACATTAACCTATGGTGCATACAATACAATTTTACAGGGAAGAGGAGCGAAAACAGGATTAGGAAACATTTGGGTCAAATACTATATGCTCAAACAAGGTAGGCCTACAGTTCTATTTTGAAAGACCTTTGGTTGAAACTTCAGACGTCAGGTTTGAGATGAAAAATCGATACTGAGCTGCAGGAGCCTGCTTGTGATTGCAGCGGCCAAAGAAGCATCTGTACAGTACTGCAATAAGGAATGGCCGAGTGGGTGAGGTAGAATGGTTGGCACTCTGCCTAGTAACATGCTAGTGGTCACGCATAGCTGTGTGATGATCGCTTGTAAGCGGGCTTTCCCCGTCATATGAATATGGTTTGATCCCGTTTGCTGGAGCTGAAGGGGTTGCTGTATAACGCTTAAATGATGCTGATACCTCTTGCTCCCAGACTTGCATAACAGTATACCAAGGCTGCTCGCTGCACTGTCACTGAAGGATAAACGACCCCTGTATCCAGACAAAAAAAATAGAGTTAACATCCATTTTCTATGCAAAACAACAAAAGATAGTTATAAAAAAGAATAATAGTAACAAGTTCTCGAAATGATACATGCTTATATAGGGGCCAGGCCAAGATGCAAAAAAGAAAGGCCATTCAGAATTAGAGAATGCAAATCTTTTTATGGAAATACAGAACGCTTGCTGATCATCAATATAAATGGAAATCAAATGACAAAGAGTAGGTATTGGTATTTCATAACTGATAAAATAGTTGAACTTGAACCCTGGTCTACCTAATGTTAGGTTACATTCAGTAGCTGCATCATAAGCCAGCATCTGCGTTAAGAAAATATTGATGATTTCTCAACTGATGACTTGAAGCATACTGTACAGCGTATGCAAGATAGTGCACTGGGTTAGGTGAAATGATATCATGGATAGCAGGTTCCAAGAATGCGAATTTTGAACCTAGAATGTACATTAATTCTGCATTGATGAGATGTACAGTTGTAAGAATATTGACGCTCATAAATGTTTCGACGCCTCACCCATAAAAACAAAGAAATGTTACAGCACCACCCCAAGAAAATCAAAAGATAACTAGAAAGTTAAAAAGTACCAGACTTCATGCAAGAAATACAAAATAGTCTTGTTTGAAATGTGAGCTTGCAATTCAATTGCTTTCTGTGAGTTTTATTTGAAACTCATAGGATGTGAACATGGCGAAAGCTTCAGAATTTAGACAGGTTTGTGTTTTATGTCACATTCAACAAAATATCAACAACACAAAGTAGATCAAAACCAAACAGATAAGTAGAACAATAAAATAGACCAGGCTCCTCAGATGTCTCTTCATATCCACAAGTGTGCAGCATCTCATGGGAGCTGCTTTCAGGAATTGGAACGATATGATCTGAATTTAGTCATCACTGGAGTATCCAATCTTAAGATAGCAGATTCGGCACTGTGCAAAAGAGGAAATTGGCAAACATGTCTCTCAGACTTTAAATCATTTTCAGAAAGGAAAAAAAAAACTAAGCTCCTCAGATGTCTCTTCATCTCCACACACTATACAGCATCTCATATGAGCTGCTTTCAGGAATTGGAACGACATAGGAGGTGTATTTAGTCATCACTGGAGCAAGAGCAATCAAATGAACTGTGAGCTATTAATGCTTGAACTGTTCATAGGTCGTTGTCATCTGCATCAGATGCAACCTTCATTGTTGACTAGCTTAGCCACTCAGGCACTACCATCTCAGGGGGCAACCTCAGTTGACTTACTTAGGTTGCAACTAAGTCAGAGTCAAATTACTGACCGAGAATAGCATCATGATATATACTTAAAATGAACAGTTATTAATTTGCTCAGTTGTTTGACGTGCAACTGCGGTTAGCAAATAGTTTTGTGCTTCCTGAATCAAATGGCCGTGGACCTGTCAGTTTCCTAGTGGAATTTTTCCATGAGTGGTTGTATTTTTAGGTGTTCTAGGTGTGTTCTGATCACTCCCCTTACCTCCTTTTCAGATCATTCACGTAGAAGCTTAAGTTTCAGAGTTTAGACGAGCTTGTGCTTTGAGTCAAATTCAACAAAATATCAACAGCGTGAAATAGTTCAAAAATGAACAGAAAAGTAGAACGACAAAGCAGGAAACCAAATATTTCCCAAAAAAAAAAAACAATCTGTTATAAACATAAATAGACACTATGCTCCTCAGATGTCTCTTCATATCCACAACTGCGCAGCATTGCATAAGAGCTGCTTTCAGGAATTGGAACGACATAGGAGGTGAATTCAGTCATCACTGGAGCAATGAAATCTTAAAAAAAACAGATTCAACACAGCGCGCAATGAGCCTGTAACTATGTCGCTCAAAGAAAAATCCCCCAATTGTTAATACACACGAGAACAATTTAAAATCCCTCTCGTTAGGCCACTAGCTGCAGAACGCAAATGTCAACAGAGTGATTGCTCGAATAGGTGGAATAATGCAGCTTATCTACCTAGCTATTCACTAGCGAATCACGGAAACAGTAACAACTAATATCAAGGAAGGTCGATACGGAAGTCCAGCGTATATGTCCTCCCGTAACCGTGAAGGCGGATGCTAGGGTTCGGACGCGTAGGAAGGTAGTTACCGCACGAGAAGCGGAGTGGATACGGCGCCTCTGTGTTGCCGCATGAACGGAACAGGATCCGCAGCGCTCGTCCGCTCCCATCTCCAGCAGCTGGTGCGCCGTCTCTTGTCCGCCGCCGCGCCGCCACCAAAGCGAAGAAGAGGCGACGAGAGGAGGAGACTCGGGAGAGAGAGAGAGAGATGGGCTGAGAAGGCGTTGGGCTCTCTCCGTGGTTATCTGGTGGGCTGTGGTTTTGGAGACTCTGGGCCTCGCTATCTAGCCCACGAAGGCCTCGACTGACTAGTCGTCGTGTTGAAGTTGACTAATCCATGCAGCCGTTGAAGCAGCCTTGTTCGTCGAATCGAATACTGCACCGGTAATCGCCTTCCCATTACATGGGAGAACTTCTGGACTTGGACTTTACTTTCTTGGTCAGCACTCTCCTCGTGTTGACAAATCAACGTATTTGCAAGGTGCAGGTTCGTTCAGAGTCATTTTTTTTTTGGAACAAGGTTGATACGGAAGTCCGGCGTATATGTCCTCCCGTAACCGCCACAGGCTGCTACGACGGCCCGATGATTGTGACGCTTGATGACATGTGTTCACCGAAAAGAAATGGTCAGTGGGAAAACCTTGAAAGCTAAGATAATTTAAAATTGGCAAGTAAGTAACCGCAACCGTGTGGCAATGCGTCACTCGAGAGTGATAGTTCTGGACTTCGTCGTGGCGCTTTCTCCAACTGTCCAGACGGGGGCGCGAGAATACTATAAGTAGCACAACCACAACGCGTCTCCCATCACATTTCTTCGGAGAAACTAGAAAGTAACTACTACTCCTCCTTTTCTTGCGTGCGTGGAAACGCGAGCTCATCAGCTAGCTAGCACACGGAGACGATGACAATGGGCAGAGGCGGTGGCGGCGGCGACGGGAGAACGGAGGCGATCATGCGCGAGATCGCGGCGCTGCGCGCGGAGCGGGACGAGCTGGACAGGCGCATCCGCTTCTTCGAGTCCCAGCTCCGCGCCGGCGGCGACACTGCGCCGCCGACCACGCTTCCTCCCACCAAGTTGAACGTTGCGATGATGGGCAACGCCGGCGCCGCTGGCCTGACCTCCGATATGATCCGGCGGTACAGCGGCCACCTCCTCCTCCCCAACTTTGGCGTCCAAGGTTTGTGATCAACTTTTTCATTTAGCTTTATTATCTACGTGTTTAAAGTGATCAGCTCGCGTGAATATATTACGAGATTTTTACTGAACCGCATGCTGCATATGCGCGAGACTACAGGGCAACGGAGGCTGTCCCGGTCGTCGGTTCTGGTGGTCGGTGCCGGAGGGTTGGGCTCGGCCGTGGCAACGCATCTGGCTGCTTCTGGCGTTGGTAAATTTCCCGTCTCTCTGCATCATCGCGTCGAGTGCTGTTACTAGTGTGTCACATTGTTCCAAGGATAAACTTTCTCATCGTGTACTGTTAACGCGTTTACTTTTGATCGTATATTATTGTTAGGTACCTTGGGCCTTGTTGATGAAGATGACGTTGAACTTGGCAACCTCCACCGGCAGGTACTAATATAAGGCTTTTTACTTTGTTTGCCTCTGGCTTCGTCTTTTCTTTAATTAAACAAACTGTGAAATTATTCTCTCGCGTTTGAAGTGGTCAACGATCGCTATATATCATCTACATCAGGTGCAACCTCCGTTAACTCACTCATCAGCCACTCAGGTGCTAACACCTCACGGCAACCTTAGTTGACTTAATTGGGTTACACCTAAGTCAGAATCCGATTGCTGACCGAGTGTATATTTAAAGTAAAAAATATTCTGAATTTGATCCGTTATTTGACCAGTAAATGCAAGTAGCATGTAGTTTTGCACTTCCCCAATGCCTTTTCAAAGTAGCTTGACAATGCTCACGTAGTGCATCTTGAATATTGTCAGTTTCCTGATGACTTTTTCCAGAACTATTATATACTAGCTATTCTTTTGGTGTTCTATTCATGCTTACTAGATCCTTCCCATGAACGTCTTTTTCAGACAGTGCACGTAGAAGCGTATGTTGGACACCCGAAAGTGAAGTCAACAGCAGCTGCTTGCCGAGGGTAAGACATCTCTACTCTAACAAATAATTGTACAAGTCAGTCAGACATACTGAACACCATCTAATAAATCGATACTTTTGGAATCAGGATTAACTCCTCTGTGAAGGTGTTGGAGTATCATCTCAAACTGAAGCCAAAAAATGCTCTGGATGTTGTGAGACAGTATCCTTTAAAATGTCAAAGGAGAGACATTGATTCCATTTATTACTGTTATAAGCTTGTTGTCATCACTATTTCAATTATCTGAAAAGTATTGTTTTCGGCACTACTGGAATCATCGTAGATATGACATAGTAGTTGATGCAACGAACAGCCTTCCTAGCCGATACATGCTCAGTGATTGCTGTGTACTTCTGAAAAAGGTAATAAATTCAGTCTATTGTCTACTCCTCAATTCTCATCCATCAACTTCACCTTAATATGTCACTGTTCTTCAATGATGGAGTGCTGATTTTTTGCCATTTTTACTCTTCAGCCTCTCATATCTGGTTCAGCCTTCGGTTTGGAAGGACAGGTAATGTTATTTGTGGCAAAATAGCTCGAACTTCACCTTGAGAAATTCTAGTAATAACTTTATTGACACTCTTAAAAAAAAATTGTCAGGTCTCTGTTTATAATCACAATAGAAGTCCATGCTATCGGTGTCTTTTTGCAGACCCACCGGCATCAGCAGCGTGCCAGAGTTCTTCTGATACTGGTATACTTGGAGTTGGTAAGTAACTAACTCCTCTCCCAACGTCCAATGAATCAAATTTGTCTACAATGTATCGTACAAGGACGTGATGAAAATGATCATTTCGTTGTGTTTTCAGAGTTTTGGACAAAATTCATTCTCTGTATACGTGATCTAATGTCTTCCCTTTATTGGCCAGTTCCAGGAGTGATTGGCTGCCTACAAGCTCTCGAAGTTATAAAGGTTGCAACTGGTGTTGGTGAACCTCTTTGCGGAAGAATGCTACTGTTCGATGCACTATCCTCCCGTTTTAAAAATGTACCTACCTCCATTCTGTGTCCATTCTAGTTACGTTTGTGAGAAACTTACAGCAGATTGGTCGAATTAGCTTCATATAATAATTCGTATTCAGTTCAGCGTCAGGTGTGTTTACATGAGGAAACCGTTCGTCAGGGTTCTTACTCATAATATAAACTCTTCTGCCATTTTTTTACAGGTCAAGATTCATCGAAAGCTGTCGACAGCATGCGCAGCTTGCGGAGAAAATTCTGGTTTCAGCGAGGACGTTTTTACGACGTTCGACTATGATAGCTTCATGGAGTATTCCAAGTCTAGCAAGGTGTGCGATAATTCTCATGAACCAGTACTACTAGTACTTAATAAAGAGTGTTGTGGTTTAAATACTGAGATTGAGTGCATTTTCACAATCTGACACTCGCGTTCCCCTTCCATTTTGCAGCCGACGGCAAACCTGGAGCCGCTCCCGGAGAACGCCCAGATCACCTCGAGAGAATACAAGCAGCTGCGGGACAGTGGCAAGCCTCACGTGCTGCTGGACGTACGGCCGGCGCACCACTTCCAGATCGCGTCCATCCCCAACTCCCTCAACATCCCGCTGCAGGAGCTGGACGAGAGGCTTCCCCGGCTCCGGGACGCCCTGAACGAGGTGGCGGACTCGCTGCGCGGTAAGCAGCGCCCTCTCTACTTCATCTGCCGGCGAGGCGACGACGCCCAGGTGGCCGTCCGCATGCTCCGGGAGAACGGCTTCCACTATGCCACTGCTGTAAATGGCGGCCTCGAGTCGTGGGTGCGAGAAGTTGAGCCCGGCTTCCCTGCCTACTGGTGAAAACGCGCATGTACATTGTATAGCTTATACTCTCTCACACACTCTGTATATTGAGGATTTGCAACTGTCACCAAATTTGGAGCCTTGTTTGCCCTTTGAAAATGAACCATACACTCCCTTCTCGTTTTGCTCCTGCTCTCTCGAACTCGCACACGGCTGCTGTCTAGCTCATGTCGACGTGTGTTCTTTTCACTTTTCTTTTTGGGTGTTGATAAGCCACAGGTTTACGCGAAATTTGTTATCAATTCATATACGTACGACCTGTCGCATATGACTCAATGGTCATGCACATCACCCTTCTATTAAACCTTCAAACCATTTCTTTTAGTGGCTAATGCTTGTTCGGTATTTGCATTTCTTACAGTGACTATATGCAATATACCTTTCTAACTTCAATTATAGCAAATTATTACATGTTCCCTACCAAACACCTCTCTTACAAAATAACTTAGCGTACATTTGGCACGACTTATGTACAAAATATTTATATGTTTATACTGCTTATAGTGCTTATACAAAATAACTTAGCGTACGTTTGGCATGGCTTATGCACAAAGTGCTTATAGTGCTTATTATGTCAAAACTGGTTATAATGCTTATTGTACATAAGCAGTCAACCCGTTTGGCAAAACTGCTTATGCTTATCCATCAAAACTGCTTATTCATACACATGAGCACTATAAGCTACGTTTTGCTGCTGCACTCAAAATGCTTATAGGTGCTTATACAATAAACACTTCTATAAATCGTCCCAAAACTACTCGTAAACTACTTTTGTTTTTGTACATAGACTCATGAGCACTTATCATATCACATCTCAAACAAAAAGTGAGATTCTCTTCCTTAATGAATAGCACCACTCATGAGCCTATAGCACTCGTGCCTCCTTTTCAAAAACATAAAGTAAAATTATCTACATTGCCAACAACATTTATTTTACCAAACAACTTTTCAAACATGTTGGACTACGGGGAAAATAAATCACAAAAATGTTTTCTATATATAATCTAAAGCTTAAAATATTTTTTATAATATGAAGCTTACAAAATCTACTCCATACGTTGTTAAATTATTGACGTTGTTAATTTTTTCGTTACGTTTGACCATTCATCTTATTTATAAAAGAATTATTAATATTTTATTATAATTTATTTTACAAAAAAATTAAACACAACTCATAATTTTTTATATTTAGAAAACCCTTTTGAATATGACAAACAATCTAATGTAACGAAAAAAGTTAACGCGTCAACAATTTAAGAACGGAGGGAGTATTTAAAAATTTGAGAAGGGTTAAGCAGGCGTGGAACTAAATAATCAATACTGTATTATAGACACTGCTTCATTCTTATTCAAATATTGTTATACTTTTTATTTTTGCTAAACTTTGCCAAAAGTATGATAAGCAAATTGCTGACCATATTTTTGGTAAAATTTAGTAAATACTAATTCTGTGATATGCGGGAAAATAATGTGATAAACAAATTGTGTCATGATTTCTAAAAAAAAGTGACATGTCTAATTTCTGCATTAAAGTCTGGGATGAAGATGAACCAAACACGCCTCACTCACGAATCACGACACTGACAGCCAGGGCCCACGTCTTGTTTCGTCTATCGTCCTCCTTCCATCCGTAACCGCAGAGACGACGCGGACCATAAGGCGCCCGCGCTTTTGTACTTTCTGGAAGGCGGCGAGCTTGCTAATGGCGCTGGCGCTGTCCACGCTCCCGTTCACGCGCTCAAATCCATCCCCTTCGTTCCGCACCCCGTCTGCTTTTACTCCTTGTACGGTCCACTTCGCCACCGCCGGTGGGAGCGGTGTCCTCCGGCTAGCGTGTGATGCGCGGCGGCATCGTGGGTGGGCTCCAAGGCGGCGCCGTGGAGGGAGTCTGGTTGTCTTGGCGTCGGCCGACTACTACTCAACACTGGGCGTGCCGCGCTCCGCGAGTAACAAAGACATCAAGGCTGCCTACCGAAAGCTTGCGCGTCAGGTATTCGACACTTGTCCTCTCTCAGCCGAATATTAGGCATTTACGAAAACATCATGCAGCCTATGAGGATCCTGATGCATTTTCTTTTTCTCTTCTTCTTAAGAAAAGTAGTGACATCTTTACTTTTTTTCCCTTTTGTTTTTAGTATCATCCTGATGTCAATAAGGAGCCTGGAGCAACTGAAAAGTTTAAAGAGATAAGTGCAGCATATGAGGTATGCAGTTCAGTGTAGTATTTTTTCTTTAATGCTTTCATCAACTGTTCTGATTATCTTGGTGATATGCTTTGGGCTTAGAGCATAATGTAGCAAAGGCACATATAGACATGTGAGCTAATACAGTCCTAACAGGCTTTCAAGGTTTTGATCCATAGCTATCTGCCTGCCTTTTGTCGATGATAATGTTGACGTGTCATTTATCAACTTACAAAGTGACATTTAATGTATCTATTAATGTGAATAAGTGATGCTATTAGTTGCTTTCTTTTATTCAGTGTTTTGACTCACCACTGTTTAATTGTATACAGAATCAATGGACTGATTCTGGTTTTCTGTTGTCTTTCATCACCATTCTGGGAGTACTGAGGCTTAATGTAATCAGGTGCTGTCAGATGAAAAGAAGAGAGCGATGTATGACCAATATGGTGAAGCTGGGGTTAAGAGTGCGGTTGGAGGATCGGGTGGAGCTTACACAGTACTGCATTTTCCACTCTTGTCTATTTAGAATTAAGAGCATGCAGCCTTTCTTAACATAAGGATTATAAATTTTATTAGTTCTTCTTAAATAAGCCCATCTTTTCTCTTAAACAAGCCTTCTTAGTTCTGTGCCTGTTCTTTTTGTATGTGCAGACCAATCCATTTGATCTGTTTGAGACATTTTTCGGATCAAGTATGGGTGGCTTTTCAGGCATGGACCAGAGCGCATACAGGACACGCAGGCGGACTGCTGTTCAAGGTGAAGACATCAGGTTTGTTGCACCTTGCAAGACATTGAAGTGAGAGGGTATATTGGACCTGTTGTCTTTTTATTTAAATTAAAAATTTAAAAATATTTGTAAAGGAAATTTTGTGAATTTCACTACTGATTCTTGTGGTTAGGAAAATTTTGAACTTCTGATTCTGAATGTTGCAAACAGCAGAGATCCAACATTATTTATCTGAGTAATAAGCAACATATTTTTTTTTCATTTTTTTGTGTCATTAAAAAAACAAAGTTCTATATTTTGCATTTCAGCCAAAGCCTCGCTTGGTTCCTTTGTCTGCAAGCAAGTACTGCAGTTTTTTCTCACCTCGCTCGGTTCCTTTGTTTGTTTTCTCCTGTGTCCTTTGCATATGTAGCTACACGTTAAATACATCAAAGACTGCTGTGAGTCCTAGTTCTCTGGAATAATATAATACTATAATTTATAAACTGATACAAACTTACTGTACCAGATATGATGTGATTCTGGGGTTCACAGAGGCAATATTTGGAACTGAGAAAGATATCATTTTATCTCATTTGGAAACATGTGATACATGTGGTGGTTCTGGATCGAAGGCTGGCTCCAAGATGAGAATATGTTCCACATGTGGTGGGCGGGGGCAAGTAATGCGAACTGAACAAACACCGTTTGGACTGTTCTCCCAGGTGATAATGCAACATCCTTATTTAGACCATTTAATTTCAAAACGTTGTTCTAGAGATTCACAATAAAGACAAGTTGGCCGGCTGTTTGGGTAAAGTGAAGTAAGCTTGTGATGTGTTTCAATTGTCATGTACCAAAATAAAGATTCTATAAATGAAGGACTGTGAATGAAAGAAGTATCGTGAAAGTAATGCAATTCTGTAAGATGTACTAGGATATCAGCACTTTCACCTTTTTCTAAGAATGGAATATAAGTTTTAAAATCTTATTATAATATGGATTATACCTTGCCATTCAGTAGACTAAGCGAGAGCAGGGGTGAATCATGCTAGCTTAGGCATTGCACAAGGTAGATTAACAGCAATACAGGTTTTGTTGTTCTATTGGTTGTTTTATTAGTATAAGAATAGAGTTACTACTTTTTGTTCATGAATTCATGCATTTAAAATGCTTGAGTCATTTCCCATTTTGTAGGTTTCTGTTTGCCCAACTTGTTCTGGAGAAGGTGAAGTCATTTCAGAGTATTGCAGGAAATGTTCCGGTGAGGGACGCATTCGTGTTAGGAAGGAAATCAAAGTAAAGATTCCTCCAGGAGTTAGTAAAGGTAGTACCCTTCGTGTACGTGGGGAAGGTGATGCAGGACCAAAAGGGTAAAGCAAAGCACAAACAGACCTTCTATCCTGTTTATCTTCATACTGAAAACTTTTGAAATACTCTAAACAGTTCATTGTGAGACGGTTAAATAGGTTTTTGTATTATGCCGCCTCTTTGTCATGATTACCATATCTTGCACACCTCTGGACTGAACTTTTGTTGAGATCATGATACATAGTATGAAGCGTCGATTTAATTAGTGACAATTGAGAACTTGCCAATGTGTATTTACGGAAGTTTATGCAATGAGAGATTCATGAATTTCTTTACTTTTTTATTTCATGTGTTTGAATGGTAGTTTATGTTTGCAACTATATTTTTGGTCTGCCTTTTGCGAAAGCTTTTTGCTGTGTCAGGGATTCAGGAGTATAAATCGATGCATACTAATTTTGTGATGTGTCTATTAAACTATTAATTTACCTTTTAAGAAGGCTTTAAGACTTCAAGGAAGTTATGCTATAAGTACTTTACAAATATGTTCAGAGCTTTTTGTGTCTGTTTATCACTGCCTTTTCTTTGATGCAATTTATCTTGTTCAAGTTTCTCATCTTTAGCTTTCTACATCCCCCTGTACATGGATATCCAAATAAACCCCATTAACCCTTTCATCTTTTTGGAAAACAGAGGGCCTCCTGGTGATCTTTATGTTTGTCTTGATATAGAGGAGCCATCAGATATTAAAAGGGATGGTATAAACTTGTATTCCACTGTTTCAATAAGCTACATTGAAGCTATTTTGGGCACCATTCAAAAGGTAACTTATTTTTATATGACAGACAATCGTGATCTGTAGTATCAAAGGTCACTGCCTTGTTCAGGAAACAACTATTTTGTTTCCATGGAGCTTACAGAACAAATTCTGGGGCTTACTACTTTACTTGAAAAGTGGAATTAGAAGCATGCAAAAATTGAAATACATTGTTGAGCAAATAGCTTCCAGTTATGATATTTATATGGCAGATCCCAAGTGTGTTTTTAGTTTGGTCCCCTTTTAGTCATTTTGCTAGCAGTCTGCATATAGTTTATTGACATTATTGGCTTATTGGCCTGCTTTACATGCACATTGCTCATTAGAAAGGACTGAGTCATCTTCTCACGTGTGTTTTGTTCTTACTTGGATGCAGTTGTTACTCAGATAATTTTTTAAAGGAACTTAAAAGCGAGATTTTTTCTGACGTTGCTTAGCCATTATATTTAAATTGAGAAAAAGCCAATATCAGTTTGTCTTGAATTGATACCACAATTCCGTGAAAGAAAAATTTTACACCAATCACTCGTGTATTCCTGGTGATATTACTCTTGTCACTATATAATTTAGCCTCTTTTCTTTTCCTTTTACTGCTCAAACAGGCTAATTTTCTTTCCCTTGCTAATTTACATGGATGTAGGGAAGACTGACTGTTTTGTAGTTGTTTGTTTCACATATGAAGCTATCCTCCTCATGATTGTTTCAGTATATTGGTCTGTGTAACCATTCCTTTTGAATTGTTTTTGCATGCAGGTCAGAACTGTTGATGGAACAAGTGATCTTCGAATACCTCCAGGCACTCAACCTGGTGATGTAATTGTCTTAGCAAAGCAAGGTGTTCCATCATTGAATAAACCATCTATACGTGGGGATCATCTGTTCACTGTTAAGGTTACTATACCCAAACGCATAAGGTGAAATATGTTTTCTGACTTGAACTAACTTAGAATCTACATAAATGTAGACATTTTCTCTGTGAATTACTAATATTGTCATTTCTTCCAGTGGCCGTGAAAGGGAATTACTTGAGGAGCTTGCATCTTTGAGTGGCAGTGGTTTTGCCCGTGCAGCCCCTAAACCAAAACCCACCAAACCAAAACGTAAAGATGCTTCTCTCTCTACTGCTTAATGAGCAATTATGAAATCTCCCTGAAACGAAACTAAAGACTTGCATATGTCGTCTGTGTTGCAGCCATGCATCAAGAGAAAGAAGTTGGTGCAAGTCAAGGAAATAATGATAAACCGAATGAAGAAGAGGGCGACTGGTTGAAGAAACTTACAGATTTTGCAGGGTAACTTTTTTCTTTTCATTGATTTTATGTTGTTACTATATGTTATGGATTTTGAACATATAGGTGATCTACTATGTCTGTTTGGCATGTTTGCTCTGTTGGTATAAAATCTTTAACAATGATCGTTTCTGCAATACACTGTATTATTGGTGTTGGAAACTTGGAGTTTTTTTTTTTTTGGGTGCATGAAACGGGGTTAACCCACTTCCATTCCACAAGGAAATGGAAGTCACACTAATAACTTGTTAAAATGCAGTAATGGAGGTTTGAATATTGATATTTGCTTCTGTTGAAATTTGAAGGAATCAGTTCTATAATATTGTTGATTGATACGGTTCATCAAACATTTGCATTTGGAGGTATTGCAGTATTTTGACCTAATTCCTTGTTGAATTCGTTCAGGTCCATTGCTAATGGCGCAGCGAAGTGGCTGAAGGATAATCTGTAGGCTGTAAATATGTGCTGCAGGATACACTTTATTCGATTGCCATTGTGCTGCAGTCAAATATGCAATTCTTCAATTATTGAGGACCCCTCAACCTGTTAACATTTTTTTAGTTGGAGAGGCTCAAGATTCACAGGCTGCGGAGTTGCAACCAAGAGACAGAGACTTGTCTACTAATCAGTTGCCCCAAGATATTTCCATTGTAAAGCAAGGTTTTTCTTGCTATGTAGTT
Organism: Chloris gayana; assembly: GCA_031894775.1. NCBI lineage: Eukaryota > Viridiplantae > Streptophyta > Magnoliopsida > Poales > Poaceae > Chloris > Chloris gayana. The sequence goes on along the minus strand of JAUNZO010004234.1, from coordinate 3,029,156 downwards.
GCTGCTAATACCAATTTCCTAGTCCATTTTGTGGTCAGAAGTTGCAGGCTGGTGGTTAGAATGCACAATATTGTAAATATATACTCGTTCGTGCTATAGAGCATCACTGAATTTTGGGTTCAGAGTATACGAACATTCTCACATTCATATTCCGATTTCATTTATTTTCTTTTATTCTGTGAATTCATATTCCAATTTCTGAAGCAGTGACTAGGTCCGTAGTGCACTGAAAATATTTGGAGGCGACTTCTAGGCAGCACTTGTGAAGTACAGGTCTTTACATATATACATGGAAACCATAACCAATTAACCACCACACCAACAGTTTTGAAAATAGTACTCAACTTTACTCTTAAACTCTTCATGTTTTTCATGATGCTGTTAAACTCTTAAGTTTCAGTAATCTCGGAATTACAACAAGGCGTCTTTGCATCAACCCTCTTTTGAGCTCGCTTTGAACAAAAGTAAGATAGCAGCGACCACAGGCAGGGACACCATCAGCAGAGCCTGAGCGATGTTCGGCCTCGTGATGTCGGGGAGCAGGATGCTTCCGTATTTTATAGCGGCTGCGCCACCAACGGATCCGAGCAGCAATGTCAATAGGTAGCTGGAATCACTCTGTTTAAACATAACAAAAGATTAAACAAGCTCATTCGTCAAAATCAGCGTACACAATACGATAATGGAATCAAGCTGTGTTAATGGTTACTGAAACTGAAGGTCTAGAGCAAATTGCTTCAGATTATGTATGCACCTCGATCCCACAGCAAAACATGTTGGCAATTGGCATGGAATGCGAATGTGCGATACATTATTATGCAAAGGCAAAAGTATATCCAAAGCTCGTGGCATGGTATGCGTTAGTGGAATTTGCTCGAGGCAGCCTCGGATGCCAGTGAAACGGACAAGGACAAACAAAGCATACGAGGCGTGGAGGCAATCAATGTGAAGGCCGAAGCGGCGGTAACAAGATTCGGGGATGAGGTACTAACCTTCAGGCCTCCCGCGCCTGCGTCCGCGTCGGCCTCGGCGGCGTCGCGACGGGAGGAACGTGCGCGGCAGCTGTTCCTAGCAGCGGCGGGAGCGCTGTGGCTATGCCGGCAGCTCACGCGGAAGAAGCTGCTGCGGAGCGGTGCCAAGCTGCGGCTGGTTTCACTGGCCTGGAAAGGAGCAGCAGAAGCGACCACGGCAGCGACCGCCATCGAGAGGGAAGAAGGGCCGACGAGAACGAGAGGGCTGGCTCAGCTACGGAACAGAGAGCAACTAGAAATGGGCTTGATAGGACGTCCCGCTTTACGTTATCCAGAACTGAGCACGAGTCTAACTCTAACAACCCTTGTCCCGGCATAAACCAGGGAACACCTAAGCCATTGCCTCCACAAATTTCCCATTCCACCCAACAATGATACAGCAATGATTAAATCACTTGGTACAACAATGATAATGGAAAGTTTCCATTATCTAAAAAAAAACTACCGCACTTGATAAATCACCACTGGAGTCAACAGAATACAAAATGGAGGATATATTACATAATCTCATGAAAACAACCATCCATTTATCCTCACGGATGTTCTACAAAACTGACAGTTTACCAAAACACTGAAAAATTGCTGGACAGACTGCATACATCTTTGGAACAGCACTATATAGAGTACACAGGGATCACATTCATTTGACTCTTACAAAACCTTTTCGCTGCATCTAAATGAACTACCAGTCAACTAAACATTCAGCATACCAAGCATGGCCAGAAATCGGAATCACCAGAATCAGAGTTAGAAGTAGGTTTTCCGCTTCCTCCCTGTGTACTTTGTGTCCATGGGTACATCATGCCCTTTTCTTCTCATCTGCTCTTTCTTCCTTAGAAGCCATTCCTTACCTTTGCCGTTCTTTTTGTCTTCTGCTTCTTCTTAGGCCTATTTCTTTCGTATATGCCAACCTGCATACATTTTCAACAGGTGTAGTTAGAACAATGATCGGGAAGTTAGCATGATGGACAATCATAGATAATTATTTCATATAGGCCAATATAATTGGGAAGTTAGCATGGTTCCTGAACAGGCATAGGCACATAATTGCTACGTCTAACACAACAACAGTAACTCTAGCAACTAAAACAAATTACCAGGTAAAACTCTGTATATTCTTTTATGGACTTCAAAAGACTGATTCATAGTAAGCTGTAACTGGAAAAAACTACCAATAAAGCAATGGATACGGCAGAAAAAAAAGTATCAACATAGTAAAATAGTATGAAGAAGAAATTCTGTGTGTTAACTTACAGTCCGGTCGCCATCTTCACCGCTGCTATCACCATCGTCATCATCACTACACATCTCACCATCTTCACCTTTACCCTTAGGGAGGGATGTATGCAGAGAAGGAGCCCCACAAGTCAGGACAAGGTACGACTTCTTAGCTTTTGAACTGTCAGAAGAAAGCAAGGTCCATAACTACTGTGTTTTTAGGGAAATGTCGATAATTACATGAAACTAAAATTGTATCACTTTCCATGCTATGAAGGTATCAAGTTCACTTTCCATTACCTATGAGGCCAGTCAATAACCACTCCACCAGCAAAACCAGCACGCATAGCGTAAGTCACAATCATTTCACTCTGCTTCACATTATCAGCATAAAACTGTAGAACAGCTCTTGCTCCCCTTGCTAGGCATCTATATAATGATCCAAAGAAAGCCCTGAAAAATATGCAAACATCTAGATTATAAACTTTAATCAGTTGCAGACAAACAAGACAAACATTGCAAAATGACTTCAGCTGCATACTTTAACCGCAATCTTGGGTCATGAGAAGACTTGTCAGCATTGCATAGCCACTGTCCATTTATTAAAGAAAAGGCACAGTTGTGATATAAGTATACAAGGAATTTGGAAGGAGATAAAATAAAAACCAGAAATAAACTTCTGAAGGTTACCTGAACTGCTGAAATACTGATTGCACCATCAATAACTCCTGGCCGCAGACCTAAGCCCTGGAACATGAAATGAATTAGCATTTAGCAATGTTCTCTTCTCTCTTTTCACTCCAAAATGTTTGAACATCAAAGATCCTTGCAAGCCTACCATGTGATCTGTATTAACTTTGCAAAGTATCATGTCAATAATTGAAGTGCTGTGCACTGTTTCTACCAGTTTAAGACACTGATTTTACCACTTGTGATGTATACATGAACTACATTATTGGGAATGCATATGACCTATGGGCTTATGAAATTCACCATGCATGTAACATATGAAACTAAAGTTTCTTAACCACTCCAGTCTTTAGCACATTATACCTGGCCCATATCGGCAAGTAGAAGGTCGCCCTCAGCCTCACGTTCCACGGCAACATCTGTGTAAAACATTGAAGCGTTAAAAGGTAGCAGGAAACAGACCAATATAACAACAAAGATCCCTCCTAAAGACTGTCAGTATCCTTCTTAATCGTTATAGAAGAAAGCCTAACGAGCAGAATCAGTTCCTCACCGAGCATGGATTGTGAAATGTCATAGCCAATCCACTGGTGACCATGTTCCGACAATGTCTCCCCACTGAGTCCAGAGCCGCAACCTTTCAATCACAACAAACAACAAACTATTAAGGGAGGCACATTCAAATGAAATCACATGTCCACACCCCTTTCATTATCAGTGCAACATATTTTTGAATTGCTCTATCATGTGACGACTGCAAGTGATCCTCTAACGCCCTAAATAACTTATTTCTCTCTCCCAAATAACAAACTTTTGAGTGTTACACAGCTATACAGATGTCTAGAAGTGCAGAAGGAAAACTGAACTGACCTATGTCGAGCAGAAGCTTGGGGACGCCATCGTTGGGGAGAGCGAGCAACTCCAGCGCCCTCTCCGAAATCCTCGCCTGAAAGACGGATTGATTCGTCAAATTAGTATCGCAAAATGGTCAAAGCTCAAATCAAACATGTATGTGCTCGTTTGCTCACCTGGATTTCGATGATACGGGAGGAGGTGGTGTACTTGCGAGCCTCCGCCTCGTTGTAGAACACGTCCGGTGGCGCTTGAATCTCCGGCCGAGGCATCCTCTCCCTCACTTCACTTCCCCTCTCTTCGTTTTCTCTCTTCGTACAACAGCCGCCGCTGCCAGCGCCGTGGTTTGCTTGCGCGCCGCCGCAATGTTGCTGTGCTCCCGACCTGAGGGCTCTCGCTCGCGGAAGTGGTTCCTTCCCCAATCGCTTCCGTCTTGTTGGGCTTTAGATGGGCTGCAACGGCCCAAAATACAGTAGGCCCGAAAACTAGTCCATAACAACTGGCCCAGTACACTTCGCGTCTATAAAGACTCCCACTCTTCTAGGGCAGCGTTTCGAGCAACAGCCGCCGCCGCCACAGCTAGAGCGCCTCCCAAATCGCCAGAGCACCCGAGCTACGCCGTCGTCGTCGCCATGGGTATTGATCTCCTTTTCTTCTCGTTCTCTACTCGTGCTACTTTCTCCAGTAAATTTCCATTCTGAGATTTGGTGCGCTGCAGGTAAGGTTCACGGATCGCTGGCCCGTGCTGGGAAGGTGCGGGGACAGACGCCCAAGGTGGCGAAGCAGGACAAGAAGAAGAAGCCCCGCGGCCGTGCCCACAAGCGCATGCAGTACAACCGCCGATTCGTCACCGCCGTCGTCGGCTTCGGCAAGAAGCGCGGCCCCAACTCCTCAGAGAAGTAGATCTAGACCGCCGGCTGCCTGATTCAAACAAATAGCTTCCTGGCCCTTTTCGCTTTTTTGTTCCCCAGTAGTTTCATTCGAGTAATCGAGTTATTGGTGCTGTACTGATGATAAGTTAAGACCTAAGAAACCTTCTGTATCAATGATATTTGGAATCTCGTTAAGTATCGTATGCATCATTTCCTTGAGTAATTGACATTGGGTGTCATTGACTTGTTATCAAGTTGCTTGATCTGTGTGGTTATCTGGAATGGCTGGTTGAGTAGTTTGAGGTCTTCTGTATTTTAACAGCGAGTTATCTTGATTGATAGAGCACAAGAATGTGATTGCTAGTCTAGTTTGTTTCAGTTTATTCTCTGTGTATTTTGAGTATTTCGTTGTCAACGAATTAAGATTGCTATTTTGATCAGTAGTCTTGCCACAGTATGTTCCCTATGATTCATGTGGTATCATCAGCATGTATGACAGTCATATGCCTAACTCATCTTTCATTCGTGTCAGTTTGGCTACACCAATATACTTACTTGTTCCATTTTCAGTGAAGTATGAGATGAAGATATAGCATCTGATATCTTTTGTGGAAGTGATTGAGAGTTTCTCAAAGTTGGTGAGAATTTGTGGGATGTTATTGAGAGTTGAACTCGTGCCGCCACCTCTTTCCGGAAACAAATGCTGAGTTGATCAAACTGCCTTTTGTGGGGATCTTTGGTTCTCGGGACTATGTCAGAATCATGCCTGAGTGGTATGAATATTAACAGTAATTTTTGTTTAATAGAGTACATGAATCTGATTGTTACTTGTTAGTCGAGTTGTTTTAGTTTAGTAACAATGGGGCAGAGAAATTTGTGGCACTGAGATCTAATTGTGCTTGTGTGATATAATCAGGGTTCTTGTATTCGCTCAGAATCATGTGGCGATCAAGGTTTACATTCCTGTTTCTCCCGGTAATCCCGGTCGAGACCGGAACGTCGGTTTCCGCGGAAACCGGTAATCCCGGTCCGGAATCCGGACGAACTCCGTTTTGGTAGTCCAGACGGGATGGATCGGGATCCCGACCGGGATTCCGGATAGGATTACCGGGATCCGGTGACTGATTTGTAAAATTCGTGAAGAGGTTAAAACATGAAAAAGACGTAGAATTAATCTAAAAAATTAGCATAACAGTTCTATAATATTTCTACTCATATTCATGACACATAAAACATTTATCCATCATAAATGCATGATAAATGCATGATAAAGACATAAAACATACATCCATCATACATAGTTCAATTACAAGTCCCTAAATGAAGTCCACAACTAATACTTCGATGACAAATACAAACTATGATAGATAAACATGAACTCAATACCAGGTAAGGTTTTTTTATTTCTTTCTTAACTTGTATCTTACTTCATTTTTCTCATAAGTCAAACATCATCATTTTTATGATTGGATTTCACAAAAAATCATGATTTTTCATCTAGTTTTTTTTTTCATAATTTCATATCAAATTCTTTCAAATTTTTAAAAAATTTAAAATTCAAATCCGGAATCCCGGTGTCCCGGTGAAACCGGCCCGGACCGGGATCTCCGGAAACCGGTCGGGATTTCAAACCCTGCTCACTGGCGATCATATGCCAGGGTGTGCTTTCCTTTCTATAATGTGTTTTGCTTTTAGCAAGTAGTATCTATTTGTAAATGGTTGATTCAAATACTTGGTTGAAGTTAAAGTGATTGTTGCCTTCTCCGTGTTTATGGTGAAATGGAGTGATGCCTCTGATATTCTTATTTTGATGAAGCCCATGAAGCTGTTTTTGTTCTTCTGTTTTAGTAACTGATTGCTCACCTGCCTATTGAAAAACGAGTGATATTCGTTTGTTCTGAGTCATCACATGATACTTTAATTCTCATTCCACATTATTGAGCACAAAAATTGGAGCTTAAACTTGAGTCTGCATAAATAAGCTATACCTCTTTGAATGTATTCATAACTCATAAAAAAAATAAAAACCTTGTTTATTACTACATGATAAACTATACGAGTACCTCTTTGAATTGAGTGGCCAATTCTCAAAAATCTCAAAAAAACTGCCAGTTCTCTAAAAATCGGTTGCAGTTTACAGTGTTTGTGTTCGACTTACCAGATTTTTGTCAGCAATTGCAAAATTTCCAGCACCTCGTAGCACTCTTATTATTGGAAGAATATAGAAGATGTGATGTGTTTATGTCACTGGAGGTTTCATTCTAGCATGATACTGAGACGGCAAAATGTATTCTAGCAGTTCTTCACCCGTTTGCTGGCTTCTCCAGCAGACCTGTAGTCTCCTATCAGATTTGCTTAGGGACTAGGGAGCAACCTATCAGATTTGCTTGGAAACCACAAAAGAAACCAGTAAGCAGACATAGTCTAAAGCTGATTGGAGAATGATTTGCAGCTCTCTCAGCATTTTGGCAGACGTGGCCATGCTCGGCAAGCAACACGTCAAATTTTCGTGTCGTGGATGCTCTCAAGCGCACAAACGTGGATGGTTCGTAGCCCCTGGTTTTGCATATGGCCCGTTTATAGCCATTTTTTTAAGGCTTCCTGGTTCATCCGCTGGTCGGCAAGGTCGCGACGCATCGAATCTCGCCGCTCACCGGCGTCCCCTCGATCCCCGTGGCGGTCACGCCACATCTAAATCTCCCTGCTCGCAGGCGCCCCCTCAATTCCCCGCACCGGTCGCGCCTGCGGCACCCCAGCGAGCCAACGACGGCGATTTCGAGGTGATGGTCGTGCGAGCAGGCAGGGGAGGCTGCTCAACCTCGCGTGGAAGCGAGGGGCCGCGAGCTAGGCGCCGGCCTGGTACTTGCCCTGCAGCCCGTTGGAGAAGCTGCTCTCGGAACCGTCGACGCTGACGCTGCCACGCCTAAGCGCGACCCATCCCAACTCCTACCGCCGCCATGGAGACGGCATGCTGGGCCATGCGCTTGCCGCCCTGTCTCCGTTCCCTTACGGCGATGGCGACAGGGGAGGCGTTGTTTAGTCGCTTCTCCGCGGCTGCTCCGTCCCTCCCTGAGGGCGAGGTCCGTCTCTTCCTGCCCGTCCGCATCCTTCGGGGGCTCACAGCTGCGTCCTTGATTGTGCTCGCGTTTTCGTCATGTCAGATTTCTTTTTGCTGGATGTGTCTATTCCTCTTCCTTTTCTTTGTTTTGGTGCTCCACTGAACACCCTCCAATGAAATTTTAGATTTCAGCTCATCTTCATCAATCAGTTAAATGGGAGAATATGATGACCATCTACAACTTTTGAGAGCCATGAGCAGATATTTTTCTCCAAGGTACTACCTTCGATGAGTGATAATATAAGGCATGGGTCAATACTGGCCTGCATCGGTTTGTTTAAAATGAAAATTATACAAAAGGTTTGCAAATGTTTGATTTCCTCAATTGGAATCTAATGGCGTGGAAGGAAATTGTCATGTGGACTGCAAGCACAATTGCTGCTAAATATTTTTGTTAAAGTTTCCAAGTCTCTGCCTCAACAATCTTATTGAGACGGTCATGAAATATTTTGCTGAAGCAGTGAGTGATTAAATGGTTCCTTATTTTGCTGATATATTCTAATTTTTTCCTTCTAGATACAATTCTTCGGTGGTTGGAAATTTGTAGTGTTTAATTTATTGTCATGATTATCAAGAGCATTTTGAAGACCTAGACTCCGTATTTTCCTCGAACAACTTAACACTTCTTTTTCAACCTGCCCGTTACTGAACTCTCACCTATATGATTTGCCATCCTTTGGTTACTGGTTTCTTACTTCTGACAAGAATATTGAGGTTATTTTGATTTTTTTGGTTTGCTATTCATCCTAAAATTGGTAAACCCAATTGAAAAATTTCCAGTTTATGCTTTTTAGATTGTGCCAAGGTCTATCTACAATGTGACCTTAACTGAAAGAACAAGCAAGTGAAGTTTCTTTTGTTGCCCTCCATTTAAAGATCGGCGTGATGAATCTGGGTAGAGCTTCAGCCAAAAGGGCTGCTTCAAAAATACAAGCTCCACCTGTCTCTACCTTACCTTTCAATCAAGGACCTGCTCTTCTCTTTTTTTCTCGAACTAACCTGCCCTTCTATTAGTTTTATCTGCATAATAAAAAACTTCATAGTATTACAGTATTACTATCGGTTGGGCCACTTTTTTTTTTGGCTTTATACATGATGGATGTCAGTTGAAATGCATTGCACATTCAATCATTGTTTACCATGTTTAAGTGGTCACCTCAATCTATTACCAAGCCTTTTCTGTATTCAATCCTTATGATATGACACTAACATTTCTGAAGATTTAGACTTCATTTTCAACTATCAGTGAATCCCCTGTAGTTTTTTCCCAATTCTTTTGTAACTTTACTACTTATTTTAAATACGAATGTTGAGTTTATTTTGATTTTATTGTTTCTTTTCGTCTTGAATCTAGCAAACCTAGATGAAAACTGCTTAGTTCCTGTTTATAACTTGCTCGGGTGCATCCTATCTCAATGCAGGCAACTATTCCAGATGAAACAACGCTACCAGCTAAGGCACCCGTAAATCTCAGGTAAACTAACCCTGCATAATTCATGACCAATACCCTACTTATTCAGGCAAACTAAACCTGCATAATTCTCAATGCAGTTTCTTTTACATGCACCACTTATTTAGGCATTCCCATACAAGATCCTGAGATTGCCATACAACAGCTTCAAGCCTTTGGGAAATCTTATAGCAATACTTTGGTATGCATATAGTGTAAACTGAGACTAATGGAAAATGCACTATTTGCTTTCGGTATGATTGAATGCGGATTGTGTCTGACCTGGGACCGCAAAAGTGCACCGTAGGCGAATTAGAAGACAAGGAGTACCACCAAACTGCAATGTACCTTACCTGAACACTGTTAAATATGTATTGAGCTCTATCGATACAAAATGTTTATTACATAATATTAACAGCCTGTATTGCTCTGTCACGGTAAGGAGCACGCCGTCAGAAAGCTTGCATTGGAGGTTTCCCCTGCCCATGACTAGGTAACCTGCAGCCCACAATTATTTCTACGTGTATTGTTGCCTGTAAGTGAATATTGGAATATTTTAATATGCCTCTACATTGTTTAGTCGCCAGATTAGAGCCCCAGCAAGAAAAATCAGTGGTGTCTTCTACAATACCTACTTATGCCAAAGTCATGCATCTGTCGGCCCTTCATTTTTGCTGCTAAGTAGCTTAGGGTTCAGAAAAGGACTCTTATGTGTCTATATAACTGTTGTATGTCGTGTCACCTGAGACATTCTATGCAAATTAAGTTATGGTCAGCCTTATCTATTTTTCCATCTCCACTTATGAGCCTAACCTTCGCAATCCAGCCTCCTAATGCGTACGTACAGACATACGGTTCTCAAAGCATAGATATTGAGGAATGTACTTGGCTAACACCTTTATCTGCAATGTGCATATGTCACGTAAGGCAAGTGAGTGAGCGTGTCTTTGCATTCCGATCACTAAATATGTTTATATTTATTTAAAGATCGTCAAATTAAAGAAAGGAAATCAATGGCAATTTTATCCTTATCACAATCTTCACAACCGTCATTAAGATCCACTTACGACGAAAAAAACTATTTCACGGTATATTTCTACCCTAATTAATGCCATTCGCCAAAGGCTCACAAAGAAGCAGCCCAAGCAGGAGATGATCTCACGATCACTAAATATGCACATTACACTGCAGCCGAAATACACAATAATAAACGGGCGCGGCGTTAGCGCGCCTCTCTTCCTAGTGGAAAATAGCGGAGGCGGTCAGATGGGTGCTCCCCGGCAGCGCGCAGGGCACCGTCTGATCCGGGCTGCCCGAGCATCGGAGGGAATCGCGGCCCTCCGTCTCCGTCGCCCCGCGTCTTCCCGAGGCCTGGCGAGCTGGAAAACTCCACTCCCGCACGCCTCCGAGAGGAGTGTCTGCGAAGAAACCTCGGATTGGGTACAAAGGTACAAACATATTCCCATGCTCATAATGTACCATCTGTTATTTTTTCCCTGCGAAACCAAAATATGTTGCTAACTTGCTAAAAGCAAAAAACAAACCTTAAAATCTGATATACTACAGTGTACAGTATATTACATTCGAAATTCCAGTGTTGCTAAAATGAACTTCACAAACCATTTGTTCATCTTTAACAAAAACATGACAACCGAGCTTGGCGTGCCCGCCCGGGTTTGATTTTCAGAAATCACACCCGAGTGTCTCACACGGCTAGGGATTTAGTCTTTGGATAAAAAATCCTCTTGTTCTCTCGAGCCAAAGCCAAAGACATAGGTAAAGACTTATGTTACATCTTACACGGTTACAGGTTGAGTTTTTTAATCTTTGACAAAAACATGAGAGAGAGAGAGAGCTCCCATTGACGAGAAGCAAAATCAATCTTGTCTTAGTTTATGCATAAGGTGTGCGGATTTTCAGTTCTCCGAGCAGCGTAGTTAATTATGTACAACTGATGAACCAGGGTACGTACGATTGATGTTCACGTTCTCTCTATTTACGTAGGATGCGTTTGGTTTTCTACATATAGCACAACAAGGCTCATGAGATGTAAGATCAGCTTGATTGCTCTCCTACACTAGAGGTTGGGCCTGCCTCACGACATGCAAAATGCTTTGCTCAGCCTTCATATGAGTATACCAGAAAGTTCGTTGCATCTCCATAGCTAGGCCCGATTGATGCAAAGTGTATGCACTTGGTGGTCAAACACACTACAAAAAACTATCGTCTCAAGAAACCAATCAGACTGGTTGAATCCATGCAACCAAACATCAACACCTTGCATAAGTCGGGCCAGGCTACGCTAGCTAGGAAACCAATCACACCCATAGTACCTCGTGTTATACTTCAAGCTTTTCAAAGATCACGTTTTTTTTCTTTGGCAAGGTACTTATCATGCTTTCTCGAGCTAGTTACAACCTTTTCAGAAGGAAATTGTTGTAGAGCCAACCCAAATGTCCAACTCTGGTCCAACTAGAAGAATATATAATAATCATGTGTTTTAAATTTCCAAGTGATGATATGTAGTTTCTATAATAGCTTGAGTTATACATGAGTACGACAATCGAGTTGGACCTATAACGGTACTCTTTTCATAACATGCTTGTTTAATATCATATTATTCACAACGAGTTGTTTCCTGACCTTGCCGATCAAGAAGTTCATTTTTTTTCCCTCAATTCTTTAGCCAATCCAATCAAACTGAATCAGTAAAAGTTTCTTCATCATGTAGCTCAATCATATACTACCTCTATCTAGAAATATAAGCATTTGTATACTTTTAGAGATCACGTTTGACCACTTGTCTTATTTAAAAAATGTGTAAATACAAAAAGAAAGAAATCAAACTTAAAATATATATCTAAGAGTAAATTAAATTATCACAAAATAAATCAATGTTTTATAAATATTTTAAATAAGACAAGTGGTCAAATGAGAGGCTCGAAAGTCAACGAATCTTTATATTTCTGTACGGAGGGAGTATTCAAATGCACGGACACATCAACTGTGAACTGTAGCCACTCGTTAGGGGCTTGTGGCTAAACCAGATGCATCCGTTGCAGTGTGCCATGGTTAACCACACATTGCATGTTGCATGTGCCCATATTCCTAGACCGCATAAACAAATCAAATTAGCAAGTAAAAGTATTAGTCTATTCTCAGTGAGTCTTTCATTTGATATTAATTAGATGACACATCAGCAAAAGTGGTGATATGATATGATATTAATTATGAAAGAGGGAAGCCTTTCATTAGGATGAAAGGGTGGTAACACTATTTCCAAGTGATGAAAGAATAATGAAAGGTACATTGAGACTCTTATGCACAAAAAATTGGATCTCAATTGGTACACATATGTAACCATATAATGTCTTGTTTGGTCTATAAAAATGTAAAATAAAATAGTGCACTGAGATATAGGCTCTGTTCGTTTCCTGCCCTCTAAAAATTATACCCATCACATCAAAGAGAATCTTACTATTTAGTAGTACTTTTATTAATTTAATGACAAAACCTATGTCACGACCCCCTCTAATTTGCGAGACGAATCTAATGATCCTAATTAATCTATGTTTTGCTACAATGATGCTACAGTAAACATCTTCTAATAACATCATAATTACCCTCGTTGGATTCGTCTCGTGAATTAGATAGGGGGTCTGTAATTAGTTTCGAGATTAGACTTTATTTAGTACTCCAAAATGATAAAATTCTCTTTGATTTGACCCTCTAAAAATTATATACCTGAAAACGAACACACCCATAGTACACTTTTATTTTACAAGATAAGACTAAAAAACTGACGAGTCACACTTAAAAAACGTAAAATAAAAAAAGCCATTGTAGTGTTACACAGAGCATGCCAGATCAACGAGCGTTCGACTAAGGCCCCGTTCGTTTCCACCCTCTAAAATTTAGATATCTGTCACATCAAAGAGAATCTTACTATTTAGTAGTACTTTTATTAATTTAATAACAAAACCTATGTCGCGACCCCCTCTAATTTGCGAGACGAATCTAATGATCCTAATTAATCTATGTTTTGCTACAGTGATGCTACAGTAAACATCTTCTAATAACACTATAATTACCCTCGTTGGATTCGTCTCGTGAATTAGATAGGGGGTCTGTAATTAGTTTCGAGATTAGACTTTATTTAATACTCCAAAATAATAAAATTCTCTTTAATTTGACCCCTCTAAAAATTAGATAGGGGAAACGAACAGGCCCTAAGTAAAAGCATTATCAGTGTCACAGCGCAGCGCAGAGGCGTTGTCCCCATGATGATCTGAATGACACTCATCTGGACTGACGTGCCAAGAGATGCTGTTGAAAGGAGACTGGTAAAATGAAAGGAGGGTGGCCTCTCCTATATTCTCCATTGGGATTGCGTCTTTGGCCTCTCTCCACCAACCCCATGCCGCGCTTCCGTTCCATTCCTCTTCTCTGACCTCCTCACGGCCCTATAAATAAGCACCCGTCGTCTCCTCTCCTCTTCCCAAACATCTCATCTTCCATCTCGAGTCCCTAAGCAGCATGCGCGGTTCTTTGAAACTTCATCTCTCTTTTTGTTTTCCGATCTGAACTTGGGCGAGTGTCGTCTAATTGCATGTGTGCGGTGCTGTGTGGATCTGCGTGGCATAGATGGCCCTCTTTGTGATCTTCCACAGCTTTCTTGAACTGCTCAAGTTTAATGGCTGTTCTTTGAGAATACAGAGTTTGGTTAGAGTTAGCTTGAGAGCAGTTCAATAAAGCTGTGGGAAATTGCAGGGAGAGACCAATTGATTCGTGGCACATTCTGCAGAATCACGGATGTTCGGCATGTTGGGTCTGTGCACACGGTGCAGATGGCAAAGAAGGATCCTGCAGCGCACAAGGTATAAATTTCTCATAGGGATATATTAGGATGAATTCTTTTTTGTACTTTCCGAGAACATATTAGGATGAATTCTTTACCGTACTTTTCCCTAAAAATAAATATTTTTCATGTATTTTCTTAATTATTATAATTGCAAATATTGTGGTCGATTTCATAGTTGGGTCCAAATTTGAGTTGCTTGTGAAGTTGTGAAAACCACTACTTTGTTGCTCCATAGCTCACACGGTTATCAGCACATATAAGTACTTATTTTCTTAGCGATAGTTTTCCTTTAGTGCGGCATTGTTCAGGAATGAAAAGAACAAAATGATTGACATGTCATTCTGTCTGCAATGATGTTTGCTTGAAGGATGCAGTCAGTGTATCTTTTGGTTGTGTAAAGGGAGAAAAGGATGGTACTCTGCAGAATATGCATGAAGCCTCAAATCTTAGCCAGTACCTGACCTGTCTCATGGTCGCATGGCGTAGCCAATTCTATATGCTTCTTTCACATTCCTACAAAATACTACCTCCATCCCAAAATAATAAATATCATTATCACTTTCCGAGGAGTCAACTACTTTCAACTTTGACCAAATATTTACAAAAAATAATTAATATTTATAATACACAACTAGTATCATTAGATACATCATTAAATCTATTTTCATGATAAACTAATTTAGAAATATAAATGTTACTAATATTTTTTCACAAATATAGTGAAAGTTAAAAAGGTTTTAAAAAACTCGATTGTTTGGGGAATGAACACCCCTGCGGTATTGTCGTATAGAAAACATCCCGAACCTGACCTCTCCCAAGTCTAATGGCCACATAAAATGGACCGGCGGCCACAACCACCATTAAAAACCCACGATTGGGTCACCACCGTTACTACAACCCAGGTCACCATCACTTAAAGTAGAGGCACATCGACGGGATTTTTTTCGTGAGAACCGAGAGTCGAACGTCAAACTTCCAACCCAAGCAAGAGGCTCGTTCTCTAAGTTAAGAAAGTTTGACTGCCACATATGTCATACTCTCTCCGTTCCTTTATGTAAGCATTCCTACAAGCATAAAGGAATGGAGGGAGTAGTATATAATGACCAATCCGCATGATGGGACTCTCATTCCTACATATGTCCGAGGTCGGCCCAATATGCAACTTTTCTCTCGTTCTAGATTTGGTCAAAATTAAATATTTTTAGCTTTGATTGCTATTTATTTATTTATTTGAATAACAAATGAACTGCATATTATGAAAGTACAGTATTTATCATGACAAATCTAAAAATTATTATTGAATTGTATGCGTTTTAAAATAATAGTCAAAGATAATAATATTTGACTTAAAACATTATTTATAAACTTAAAATTACAAGTAAATTGGGACGTGATGCATATGTGCCCTCACTTCATTTCACTTCACTCTCGACAGCCTCTTCTTCTAGTTCACCAGACGTGTAGTAGCCGGTGACCTAGCTAGGTCAAGGTGATCGTTCCCTCTCTGAAACAGTTTTGCACTGCTTGCGTTTGCGGCTCGCCATTGCCTGTGCCGTGTGACCCTGGGCAACACTGACATGCTGGCTTCTTACCAGTGAACAGTTCGCTTTCTTGGACAACCTACATGTCCGATACAAAAGATTTGATGGAGGAGGGATGTGCGATCGATTCGATGTGTGATCTGAATCGGTACTCAGTGGAGTGGACGGATCCTGCTCCTTATTGTCACCCTCAAGAACAACAGGCAATCCACCCAAACACAGCCATGACCAATGAAAGGGAAATATGCATATAGATAGCATGCTGTTTGAAAGGGCTATGTTAATTATTCGATCGCCACTAGCCATATTTGTGTTGCAGTCATAGAAATTGTAAGGTTTTGGTTCGGTCGAGTCAGGCCTTTCCTGGCACATCCTATAACCCTATGACACATCCAGATGGTTTCAGATACAGATGCATGATTAGTAGTGCATTAAAAAAACTCCTGGAAACAGTGCTTTCATGAGCAAAGGAACCGACGAATGCCACTGTATGCAATTTTGGGTCGTAGAAGCCATGATGTTCCTTGTGTCCCCATTGCCTGAAGGCCTCAGATTCCAGGTTCCAGAGCGAACTTTTACTGGATTCCTTGCCCGTGCAACCAACCCTCTCTGTCTCTGCCTTTGCTTGCAGTGAAATCCCATGCAGCGAGAAGGCGAGTGAAATCGTAGGCCCTGATGACTGAGGACGGACAGCCTATCAGTCACAGGTTCAGTGCACGAGCTGCCGGGACGAAACGCAGGTACTTGGCCCTTCTGTCAGTGGCCCTCCCTCGGTCTCTCCCTTGTTGCATCTGCCGACCTAGCGCTGCACGAGCAAGACCTTGTGTTTGCTGTCGTGGACGGGTGAATGGATGGATGGATGGATGGGGCAATGAGCTGGGGAAGAGAGGTGGAGTGAGCAGGAAAAGCTGCTTTTGTCACTACCTCCTATGGAAAAAGTGAAAATTAAGCTGACACCATATGAAACTACTTCATCCGTTCAAAAATATAAGGATTTGTTTACTTTCTGATTTCTTATTTAATCATTCGTTTAGTTTAAAATATTTATGCAAATAAAAACTAAAGAAGACGTACTTAAAACATACCTAGAAATAAAGTATATTGTAACAAAATAAATAAAATTTTAACAAATTCTTTAAATAAGATGAATGGTCAAGCATGACATCTAAAAGTCAACAAATGATTATAATTTTGGACGGAGGGAGTATCTCAGCCTTTCAAGCTGTACCCACCCTGGTTCACAGAACCGTTTAAAACCGGCCGGTTATCCGGTTAACCGGTCCCGGCCGGTCGGACGGTTCAACCGGTTAACTAGGCTAAACCGAAGTTAAGTATCTGTAGCAGTTCGGTTAACCGTCGGTTTTTCCGGTTAACCGGACCGGTTTTTCGGTTCAAAAACCGGCCGGCCAGTTCGGTTTTTTAAACCTTGGTACCCACCTTCACATCTCTCTCTCTTTGTTACTATACAATACAACATAAACTTCAGTTTCTCTTGTGTCCCTTTTGTTCTCTTGAGCTTGATCCATATGAATATTTGATAGGATGCCACATTATTTGCTAATGAAACAACATTTGGAGTTTTAGACTTGAAAAGGTCTTTGCATTGTGTCACTTCAGTACCAGGGCATTCCCCTATATCTTATAATTAGCTTTTGAATAAGTGGTGGCAGTTTGGGCCTCGACGGAAGTAGTTTATGACTATTTCGGCATCCTGGGATATATGTATGGTGAAGCTTACAGGAGAAGAAATACAGAGAGTGGTAAGTTATGTTTCGAAACTCTGAATTCAGATAGTGCAGGTTAACCACATTTTAGCTTACACTACTACAATTACGCTCTATAGCGGCGGGATTAAAAGGGTCTTAGTGAAGGACGTCATAAACGCTACTGAGGCCCTGTCACTATTTACGACCAAAATTAGTCGCGTTCTAGGGACCACGACTGCCCGTCCCAGGTGTTTAGCCTAATAGGATGCCAGTTAATCTACTAACAAAAGAAGGGTGAGCCCCAGCTAGGCGTCGTCCCTTCCCGCCGCCGTCCCGTCCCCGCGCCTCACGTCATGCATGCTGCGGCACGAGGATGGACTGCTGCCGCCGCGGGTGGAGGAGGAGCTGGAGCCGACAGAGGAGGAGCAGCACAACATTACAATTACTGTTGCACAATATTACAATTACTGTTGCTCTCTTATAAATTTTTCGTCTCAAGTCGTCAACATGTGGGTCTTATTTTGGATAAAAAAGGTCATAACTAATTTTACTTTGAAACTTTATCGATCTCTTCCTCGTCTTCTACAGTCAGGGTGGTCTCAACTAGATACTAGGATGAATAGTTTCTTCTGTTGCTTTTGTGATTGCACAGTTAATTAGGCTCCCACGCCTCTCAAAAATCTGGGTTGATCGCATCGCGCAGGCTAAATCGTCATTCCTTTAGATAGCAGTATAAAAGTCCTGTTTTATGTTTACAAGTACCAAGCTTTGGTCTTAGACATTGGATATACACATAAGCCTGCTACAAATTATTTCTACTTTGCTCGAAATTATTTCATGATTTATTCCATTTGCAATAACCACTAGAGAACAGAAATTTGTTAATCTTGGTCGGCAGGAAGGCCACAACTATTTTATCTGTTTTGTTAGAATAATACGTATGATCAAATGACCAGTTCTGCATAAGTTGTGTTTCACTGTTTTTTACTGATTTAGTATTATTGAATTACAGATCTGCAGAGAATAAATAAATCATGTGATGGCTCGTTTTGTTCAGTCCATAGAGAATCAGATGAGTGAAGGGCACCACACGACTTGTATTAAGGCTATACGTAGGAGAAGCTTCAAGAACAGTAGCATGTAGAATGCTACAGCTACGCGAATGATTTACAAAAAGATTTACATAGTGCTAATGTGGACCAACAAATATTGTGGTGCTGTTAATTGTGCCTGTGTTAGCCCTGTTGCAGCACGCATGGAGCTTTCCTAAATCAACGAGAGTCAAAACTTGCTGGGCCAAGGAAACATGCACACCAATCAGACGTGGCCACCTGGATGGGAGTTGCATGGGAGTACCAAACGGGAGGAGAGAAGCTCTCCGTCCCCAATAGTTTTAGTCAACGTTACATCATTACCATATATTCCGGGATGGGGAAGAAATACATGAAGAGTCATCATCATGTATTCCTCCAAACCGTGTTGGAAATCATGTGCACATTCCACCGAACCATGTGTCCTTATTCTACTTTACAATTACAATTCAGAGTAAAAGAAAACCAAGTTCAATTCTTACCAGTTTCTTATACTGAATAAAGAAACATCTTCATGTTTCTGAAACTTTTTTTATAGCTACGCATTAGATAGCAGTTTTAAGAAATTTTAACTTTTTAACCGTGTGTAAAGATTACAAGAGGGAGGGAGATAGCACACTGGACTCACTTTTAATAGTAGTCGACATCAAATTAAGCTCTCAGGACTTTCATCATCACTATCAAGAACATAGTCTCTTGGTTTCGGCATATGTTCTTATCTCTGCCTTTCCATGGCTCATACCAAGAATACTTCATGTATGAAGATGAAAGCTGCAAATTTTGCGCAAGTAGTTTGTGCACCCAGAAAAGACATAAAAACTCCGAAGAGTAATTAACTTACATGCAGATGGACAATTAACATCACATCCCGTCATGGGTATAATAGATTTCGGAGTCCTTGTTATGTCATTTCTTCCCACAGCTTTCTTGACCTTCTACCCCGATGGATGTCTCTCCAGCCTCCAGAGAGAGAGAGATAGATAGATAGATAGATAGAGAGAGAGAGAGAGAGAGAAGTTCAAGAAAGCTGTGGAAAGGAATGACATGGACTTGAAGAGAGGTGAGGCTACAAAGGCTAACAAACACATTGTTCTCTTCTCCTCAGAGTCTCCACGCCATATGCCTATTGATTCCTCCTTATATAACCAAGAACTGGCTGCTTTGCCGCCTCCTGTTCACGGTAGAGAGAGAGAGAGAGAGAGAGAGAGAGAGAGAGAGAGAGAGAGAGAGAGAGAGCAACCTGACTTGAATCACCCAAAAAGATGAAAGCTGCAAAATTTGCACAAGTAGCATGCGGCACCCAGAAAGGCATAAAAACTCAGAAGAGTAATAATAGACTTACATGCAGATGGACAATTAACATCGCACATCGCGTCATGGGTATAACAGATTTCGAAGTCCTTGTTATGTAATTTCTTCCCACAGCTTTCTTGATCTTCTACTTGATGTCTCCACTGCACAATATGAGAGAGAGAGAGAGAGAGAGAGAGAGAGGAGAGAGAGAGAGAGAGAGAGAGAGAGAGAGAGAGAGAGAGAGAAGTTCAAGAAAGCTGTGGAAAGGAATGACATGGACTTGAAGAGAGGTGAGGCTACAAACACATTGTTCTCTCCTCCTCAGTCTCCACGCCATATATGCCTATTGATTCGTCCTTATATAACCAAGAACTGGCTGCTTTGCGCCTCCTGTTCACGGTAGAGAGAGAGACAACTTTAATTTACCGGGATCTGTCGAGGTTAGAACAACAATAAGGCCATGAAGGGACCGGGTTAAAAGGGGCATGGCCTGCACAGGTTGCTCGAGCTTCCTTGGACCACCATTGTCTGTTCTATTATAGAACCGTGACTGATCTCTTGAGGGGATTTTTTTTTTTGAAATTTCCAACTCGGCCGTGCGTCCATCAGGCTGTGGCGTACGTACGTACATAGTCCAAAGCGTACGCATACGTACGAAACGGACAAGAGGTGTACTGTATGCGAGATCTCTGAACAGAGATCGAGAGACGCAGGTGAAATGAGCAGTCCCTAACATCGCGTGCACATGCATATACCCAGATAGAGAGACCCAGATCGGGCTGCAGAGAAAAGTGCAGAAGCTCGGCAGCGCGGCGGTGCGATCGATCGAGTTGGCACTGCAGATCTCTCTGCGTGCCACATGCTGCACGGTGGAAAACATAAGGCAATTAATTAATTTGAAGCGAGCGGATCCGTGGATGTGTTTGTACGCAAGAAACAAATCGATCAGCGGCATTATTGTCTCGGGCCAGATAATGGAACAATAAGGGCAGGCAGAAACGTGCATGAACAGTAACAAAAAATTCAGCCTCTAGCGTTTGTTCACGAAAGCGAGGGAAGTTCAAGCAGCTAGCTAGCTAGGCGCGCGTGCAGCTGGTGCTGGTAGTATAATATGTGTTGAAAAAAAAATCGATCCGACACGGCGCCATCGTACGTGCCGTGGGGGCAGTACAGTGAGAATCTAATGCAGCGGCATATGACTGTAGCTCGATCGCGAGACCTGGATTCGGTCGCGACGACGACCACCATGCATCTTCTTCTTCGCGCATGCATTTTCATTGGATACGTCTATAGCTCCGGCCGGCCGGCAAGTTAGGCGCATGAACATGACCCATGTCGTCGCCACACAGCTGCTTTGACCAGCAAGGCGATCGATCTGAACTTATGAAGACGCATTTGGGCAGTTGTGGAGGCCGGAAAGCCGTGTCTCGCGCGTCGCGTCCCCGGCCGAGGTGGAGTTTTTGCTGCTTAATTAGTTCATCAATCGGGCTGTGTTGCCGTGTTGGGTTGGGATCGAAGATACATGTGATTGCAACCACACGCAGTGGCCTGGAGAGAGAGAGAACAGTGAACAGTCACATACTAGCATGCAGCACGGGCAAATAAAGCAAGACCCATGCATGCATGACTTGCCGGCATGCATGTGCCGGTGGAGCCGCACGGTGACCGTAGATATATATGTTTCTCTCCCGGTCCTCATGGAAATTGAGCTTTCCAGTAGTACTGACTAGTTCTGCCCCGATAGATGCGCCTCAAGCCCGATCACTGCCTTAATTGTGTCCTTCATCCAGCGATATTATTGCAGATTTGCTTTTGGAGTTTGAGATATTAATTATTACAGAATTGATAAGGCAAATGATCATCATCAGAGAAATGGCAGCCTTCGTCCTAGCTACAATGATTTTCCTGGCCCATCCAGGTAAGCTTGGCTACCCTCCAAATTACGTACCACCAACTTGCCCGCAAGGCTCATGCAGTAGTACGTGCTCCAGATCTGGATCCTTCCAATCCAAATGCACGCCCAGCCAGGAGGGAGGCTGTCATAAAGCTATAATCATCTGCATGCAGCCAGATGCGCTAGATCGATCGCACAATTGCTCAACGATTGAATCTCTCCCTTATTTCCTGTGTCGTTTTCTGTTGCTGTTAATTACAGATCAGCGGACTTCCTTTTTCTTTTTTTTTTTTTTTTTGCTTGGGAGTGTTACGGCGGACTCAATCGGACAGCACACATGTCTCTTAATGCATCCCCTTTTGATCGACTATCTCAGTTTAAAGTCACTAAGCCGATTCTTTGATTTAAGAAAAGAACTGAACAATAATTCAAATTCTTGATTTTTTTTTTGGACTAGTACTCTGTCTCTGTGCTGCCGTGTGCCGTGGACCGATTGGAATGGAAACACGAATAGTCCAACACTGAGCCCACCATATTCGCATCCGTGGGCGCTTGCCCAACCATTCGCGGGCTCCAATCGAACTCGGTCACCGAGCCCAATACGCTTTTACCTTTACGCCCGATTTGGCCCAGCCCAGCTCCAGATTCACTTCGCCACTAGCCCGTTTCGCTCATCGCACAAAGACCCTCTGCTCCATCTTCTTCTTCCAGCACAAGTTGAGGAGGCCCCATAATAAAAAAAAAATCGAGGCGGCGGCAGCAGCTTCGCCATCGATCTTCTTCTCGCCCAAGTTTGAGGCGGCCGCTGCTTCAAGCCTTCCCCGTTCCGACCTCCGACCACGCGATGTCTTCGTCATCCCCTCCGCCGGCCGCCGCTATGGCCGTGGACGACGGCGAGGACGACCAGATCGAGTCCATGTCAGCCGATGAAATCGCCACGCGCTCCCGCCTCCTCGACAACGAGATCCGCGTCTATAAGGTGTGCGTCCCTCCGCAGAACCCTAGCCCCCCCCATCATCCCCTTCTGGAGGTTAGGGCCGTCCTAACTTGGGCTCTGTTTCTCTGTGGGAGCTCAGGACGAGTTGCAGCGGCTGAACCTGGAGCTGCAGACCACCAAGGAGAAGACCAAGGAGAACCAGGAGAAGATCAAGCTCAACAAGCAGCTGCCCTACCTAGTCGCTAACATCGTCGAGGTTTGCTCTGCCCCCTAAATTAGTCTTCGGTGGAAGTTAATTGTACTTGTTTTATGTGTGCTGAACCCGGTTTCAGATATCAGTCTGAACAATAGGAGAAATTGCTGTCTACTTATCGATGTGGTTCGTGATTTTGTTTTAGTTTTTAGCAATTAGATGCCAGAGATCTGGTTTGATTTTGCTAAGACATACAATAACTCCTCTGCTGCTAGATTTTGTTTTAGTTTTTAGCAATTAGATGCCAGAGATCTGGTTTGATTTTGCTAAGACATACAATAACTCCTCTGCTGCTAGCTAGGTATTACATGAATGTTCCTAATATATACTTGTATGTGCAATACTTGCTATTCTCTTGGAGGAATTCATCTTAGTAAAGTATTCCTACCTAGTATGAGATAACTGGTAATTAAATCGAAGCATTAGCATCCTACAATAATTTTATGACTGAGGTTGTCTAAATTTTTTTAGATTGCAAGTCAAATGTGCAAAGCAAGATACTGTATGTAATTTGCATTGATTTATATTTCTTGCCTGTTTCAGATTTTGGAAATGAACCCTGAGGATGAAGCTGAAGAAGATGGTGCTAACATTGATCTGGACTCACAAAGGAAAGGGAAATGTGTTGTTCTCAAGACATC
Source organism: Chloris gayana (assembly GCA_031894775.1). Classification (NCBI taxonomy): domain Eukaryota; kingdom Viridiplantae; phylum Streptophyta; class Magnoliopsida; order Poales; family Poaceae; genus Chloris; species Chloris gayana. The sequence goes on along the minus strand of JAUNZO010004234.1, from coordinate 3,005,708 downwards.
CACGAGACAAGTAATAGCACTTTTCCATCCACCTATAGCTTTAGTCTTATGCGCAAACCTTTGCCATGAACAAACAAGCTCTCAAATTATCCGTTTATTGAATTCTGCTGATTCTTTTTTCTGTTGGCTGTTCCTAGAAGCACATATAGTTGAATTAATTTTTTGTTCTATTTGACCTTCTATTTAATTTAGCCAACACATCTTGTTTGGTTTGCCTACCATTTGTTATCTTATGCGTTGTAAAGAATTCAAACTTAATGTTTCTCCTTTGGTTAATTGCAGACTATATTTCTTCCCGTAGTTGGGTTAGTTGACCCTGATATTCTGAAGCCTGGTGATTTAGTTGGAGTTAACAAAGACAGCTACTTGATACTAGATACATTGCCATCAGAGTATGACTCGAGGGTGAAGGCAATGGAAGTAGATGAAAAGCCCACAGAAGATTACAATGACATTGGAGGACTCGAGAAACAGGTATTTTGCTTTCTGGAGTGATGATTGAGGAACAGCCCGTCTGAATTAGTTACTCTGTAAGTCGTATAATTTTATCATCCAATGCAGATTCAAGAGCTTGTGGAAGCAATAGTTTTGCCAATGACACACAGAGACCGCTTTCAGAAATTGGGAGTTCGTCCGCCTAAAGGGGTTCTTTTATATGGACCACCTGGGACTGGGAAGACGCTCATGGCTCGTGCATGTGCTACTCAGACTAATGCAACTTTCCTGAAATTGGCTGGTCCACAGCTTGTCCAGGTGACTAACCTTTCCTCAAATTGGCTGGTCCACAAATCGATATCGAGAATACCCCATTAATTTTCTATTGAATGTAGTGTATGGCTCCACAACCATTTTAACACTTAACTATTTATATGATTTAAGGATTAAAATCGTTTTCATTATTATACTTCAGATGAGGCTTGATGACATGGGAGACAAATTTTTTTATTTCCACTGACATCCTGATTCTAACTATTTTACAATAAATAGCATTGTGATATCATCATATGGCTGTTAAGTGCTAATTTGATTGCTCCAGTACCAATTTATCTTCTTTCTTGATGATTCTTTCTTGATGTACTTTTGGTGAATATTAACTTTGTCATGTATCTTATCAGATGTTCATCGGTGATGGAGCTAAGCTTGTTCGAGATGCTTTTCAGCTGGCGAAGGAGAAAGCCCCCTGCATCATCTTTATTGATGAAATTGATGCTATCGGAACAAAACGTTTTGACAGGTAGTTTTTGGCATTTTTTGCTATGTGGTTCAGTCTGATGCCTGTTGTTGCACTTCCTTTTCACCTGGGACAACTTTTCTTTTTCTTCACCTAGAATATAGTTATGCTGTAGTGTAATTGTCAGTTTGTGACCAAGTCATTCTGATGGTTTTCATTTGTTGTTAAGAATGTTATACCACACTTTTGTTGTCTGGTGTGCAATCAAATTTGCCTTAACGCTGGTCAAATCTGCCTGGGGATATTGGCTGCATGCAGCTATATTGCCCCCTTCCTGATTTTCTAATCTGCTGTGTGCCGTGGGCTATTTATTTGAAGTTTATTTCATATGTGAGGAGGATAAATGATTTGTGATTTTTGCACATAAATGACTAATAATTCATCTTGGTTCTTCACAATATATTCTAGCTGCAGACACATGCCATTTCGTATGATAAGCCTTGTATTTTTGGATGCCTATGCAACTAGATATACAGAAGTCACATCATACAATAGTTTTTTAAAAAATATTATATTATTCTACAGTGAAAAGAGTGGTGATAGAGAAGTGCAAAGGACAATGTTGGAATTGCTAAATCAGCTTGATGGATTTAGCAGTGACGAGAGGATAAAGGTCAGTGTTGAACTTTAAAATTATTAATCTTTATGGTCTGTCTCAAGTACGCACCCTTGCAAAATGAGCAGGCACTAAACTGTCTTTTTTATATGTCAGTTTTGGAATTAGCTCCAAATATTTTCATTTGATATGTTACACAAAAAAAAAAAAAATCCTCATTTGATATCTTACCAACACATATGGCGTGTGGATTGCAGGTGATAGCGGCAACAAATCGTGCTGATGTTCTTGATCCTGCTTTGATGAGATCTGGTCGTCTGGACCGAAAGATTGAGTTCCCTCATCCATCAGAAGAAGCAAGGGCTAGAATCATGCAGGTACAGTTAGCTGGCTGCTGAAGTCTGGTTTAGCTAATTTGGATATATATTCATTTTCATAAGAATCTTTGTGGTTTCTCTTCTGCCGTAATTGGTAAAATCCTTGTTTGATGTCTGTTTTGTAGATTCATTCCAGGAAAATGAATGTTAATCCAGATGTTAACTTTGAAGAGTTAGCACGCTCCACGGACGACTTCAATGGTGCTCAGCTAAAGGCTGTTTGTGTAGAAGCTGGCATGCTTGCACTACGCCGTGATGCTACCGAGGTTACACATGAGGATTTCAACGAGGGAATCATCCAAGTGCAAGCAAAGAAGAAATCCAGCTTGAACTACTATGCATAAGGAAATGATAAGTGGAACATCCAATCTGAAGCAAAGAAGAAAGATCCAGGTTCAAATGCATAAGGAGATGGCGAGACCAAGGAAGAAATTCATCTTGAACCATACATAAGGAAATGATGACCCGGGAGATTTCTGGGCTGTTTGTAGTGTTTGCCAGTGCCTTTGTAGTTTAACTTGTCTGTGCTTTTGCTTTGTATTATCTTGATATACCTTTTCGTTTTGATGTGCGTACAAAGCGGACGGGTCAGCACTGTTCTGTCGCTTGTTGAACCGACTGCCGCGCCAGATTGGTGATATTCGTACTAACATTTTTTTTATCTTTTGTAACTGTCGGCAGCAGTCTGGGTAGATGCGTTTCTGTTGCTATGATATCCAGACCCTTAAAAGGAAGAAGCGTAAAATTGCATACAAATCACTGCTGCCATGTAAGTCATAGCTTAAGCACAAAATTGCATAAAGAACACTGTTGCCTTTATTTGCAGGCAGGTTTAACAAATATCAGAGGCGTAACAGATAGGTTAAATATCCAGAAGCCTTCAAGACAAAACATTGCTGCCATGGTGTTAAATGTCGCGTGTGAATCTGCCCTGCAAGACAACCTTGACACGCAGGCATTTAGGGAACACAGGAGGGAAGCGTGAAGCCGTGGCACACGTATGCCAGCACAAAGTATATTATTACCGTGAGGATGAATACCAAGGCAACCCTGCAAAGAAAAGAGTGGAATGTTTAGTCTTATTACCCCAGCACAGGAGATGGAGCATTATTTACAGTGCCGAGCAGGGGAAGACGCTACGTACGTGAGCTTTACATTTCTCCACCACATTGTGTTTCTGAAGCGGCGAGATTGCTGTTTAAAGCGCATGGTGTTCCCTTGCATAGTTGCAGTCTTGTCCACCAGCAACTCGAGACGATCACCCCTTTCAAGAACCCTGTCGATGTTGTCGAGCATGACGCTCCGGACCTGCAGGAGAAGAGAGAAACAACGATCCATCTATGAAGTTTCTCCGCAGGGAGATATAACGAAACCGGTAAGAATGCCAAGGGGAAATACCTGATCGATTTCACCTCTCATGCGATTTATCTGATCGGCATTGGGGTCGTTGGAGTAGTAGTCCATTTGTTTGCTCAGCACTCTGGAGAACTCGTCGTTCATCGTGTAAGCGAGCGCAGTGAGGGCAGCACGGCCGTACGTCTTCACAAACCGTCCATGGATATCGTCTAGGAACGCGAAAGGAATCCGGCCTGCATCAGGCGAGGTAACACACGCAGTTGTCAGATTTGATAAAAAAAAATAACTAGACACATGAGAGGCTCGATCCGTCATCAAACAACATTTTCCTTCTTGAACAGATCAAACAACATCTAGCAGTGTCGCCAAACAAAATTCTAGTACCGAGTGGCTAGAGAAGAGAAGGCGTGCCTTGGCCTACAGATCAGCCGCATTCACTCGCATAACATTAATCAGGACGCTTGGCAATGGCGTTGATGCATTCATGGCTGCATCGTGTGCGATGAATGGGAGGAGGAGGAGGGCACTTACGTCCGGCTGCGTCGTCGGCCATACACAGCGCGGTGATGCCGTCGGTGCGCGTGACGTGGAAGACGTGGAGGCCCTGCGTGTACGACACGCGGCAGTCGGCGGCGCCGTCGGGGAGGCGGTCCAGGACCTGGCGCGCGACGGCGCCGGCGTTGCTGCCCGCCGCGCCGTGCTCCGCCAGCACCACGCCGCCGCGCGCCACCACCGCGTACGCGATCCGACCCATAACCATTGCTGCTGTTGATCCAGGCAATGGCAACGCTTCTTCTGATCCGCAGGGCCCGCCCGACGCCCGTGTCCTCTCTCCTCTGTCTCGCGCGAGACGCCGGAGAAGAGGAAGCCGGGCACGGGATTTCGTGTGATGCCACGACTTCCTTTCCTTGTTTGTTTTATTTGACCGACGCCTGATGATGGCCTTGGGCTCCTGGGCGTCGGCATCGCCGTGACCATTTCGTCGCGTTCCAGTTGTTGTTGCTTGTTTTTCGAGAAAAAACTAATTGTTGAGTTCGATGATCAAACGACCCCATTTCGTCGCTTGCCGATCACGCTGTGTTACACGGTATCTGATTGGAAAACGGTCCCACCTGTTCCACACTGATGAAGCCCACACCTTCTCGCTCGGGATTGGGCCTTGAGAGTAATTAATCCGAAACGGAGTGGTTTATCGCAAACTAAGCATCAATCGCCATCATTTTCCGCTCAGCTAATCCATCTCCCACGCCACTCACCCTCCCCCCACGAAGCCTCTGGTGCCTCGGCCAGCGCAGCAGTGTGGGCGTCGCCCTCCTCCGACGGGGCTCTCGCGCGCGGTGGCGGCGGGCGTCTCCGGCTGTCCTGCCGCCGCGACCACCTGCACGGTACGCACGCCTTCCTTCGCCCCCTCTCGTCCCTCCGCGCTTCAGCCATGCGAGCGGCCGGCACCTGAGGTAGCGGGGCAGAGCTTCGCCGCAAAAGTGGGGAATGAGTGGCGAGAAATTAGGTGCTGGGTATCAAGCGGGAGATGGCTCTGGTGGGGATTCAGGGCTCCGGCGAGACGCACGGCGGCGGGAGGAACGGCCGATAGGGAGGGAGAAGGAGAAGAGACGGCCACCCAAACCAGGGGCCTTTTTGCATATTTGTTGGGATCGTGATCACCAACCGCGATCCACGTATATGCAAATGCCCCCTTAACTTGCATCGCGATCAATAGTTGCGATCCTAATCAGGGGGCAATTTGCAAAAAACTTCCAGGTCGGCAGCGGCTCCACCGCGGCCGGCGAGCTTGCACTGCCGCCGCGGGCGGCAGATTTCTGCTATTCGATGGGTTTCCGCGGCCCAGAGTACGCACGTAGCGTTAGGTTCTTCCTCCTTAGGCTGGGGCGTCGGTGGTGATGAAGCTTGGCCGTGGTGCTTCACCAGCTTAAGGAAAGCTACCAAGCAGGGTGCTTTGCAACTGGCCGGCAATGAGACGCTGTTGTGGAAGTTCGTAGTCGTTGTTTAGCCTTGGGCAGAGCTAGTTTCCAATGCCACACTGATCAAGAAGCTGTTAGCTGTCACTGCTGTAATGTCATATACTGTTCGACATTCAGAATTTCCAGGATTCTGAGTTTCGTCTGGCTAACCGTTGCCGTTTTCATTCTACTGTTGAGCTTTAGTATGTCCGGGTCGGCAAGCAACACACCAAGTGAGCTAGCAGTGACTCGTGACCAGCATCTGCTTCATATACTGAAGTAATTCAGTCTATCAATTCATGGTTCTGGTCGCCGCTGATGGCCTGATGGTCTCCTCTTCTTCAGCCAGGGATGCACCGGACCCGTCTCAATTGACACCCCAGGACTTGGGATCCGAGGATACGACCAGGTTAAGTTCCCAAAACATTGAGTGCTAAAGCTGAACTGAACCTTCATACCCCAAATTTTAGTTAGAAAACCTTGTAGAAGCATAAATAATCCATATCTGCAGAGTTTCTGAGGCAGTGCATACATGATCATAAAACCACAGTTTTCATCATCCATTTTGTCAAGTAAAAAAAAGTGATATGATACTGATGGAAGTATGGAACTAATAAAGCATGGCTGTATTCTTTGTTATACTAGTGTCGTTCCTTTTCGTACTTATTTTGTTGTACTGGTATTGAAAACCTAACAGAGCTATTGATCCTTAATTCAAATGGGAAGAATAACTTCTAAAGACAGGTTGAAACGTGAGGGGATCAGTCCAGATAAATTGGTGTCATTCAATGTTACATGTGATGAGTTGTTGAACTATATGGTTGTTTTTGAAAAATTGTATTTGGTTGCTCTTCTCTTTAGCTTTTCACCACCCTCCTTGGAGTTTGTTGAAAGATTTTGTCCAGAAAACAAAAACTGGCTAAATTTTCTGCTAGGAGATTATGCTGTTTGTTTAATTACCTTCAGTTAGCGACATTTGGGTTAAATAATTTATCGTCTATCCTTTTTTCCATCTCAGCAAGTGTCGCTGAAGTGAACAACAGCAAAAGAAACAATGGCTCTATCACGTAGTATGAGGGCATGTTTGCACAGTGGAAGACTTGCCCTTCTTGCAATATTGGTCTCTGGTGGCATTGTATTGCAAGTGCTGGTAAGCTGCTGCTTCTTGTTTTTTGTGTGTCTCTGTACTGGTCTCTTACTCCGTTGCACTGTCACATAAAACTTTTGTTCCTTCAGGCTTGTGCTTTGTACAACAATTGGTGGCCAATGTTAACAGGTTCGAGAATTTCATTTTGCACTGGCAAACTTCCATTGTCTCCCCACAGTTATATGTTTCTAAGAAAACATCAATTAATCTTTGATATTTTGTGCAGTTCTGATGTATCTCATTCTGCCAATGCCCCTCATATTTTTCCTGGGTTCTGACACTTCCTCGATGACGTCTAGTGGGGGAGATGGGTAAGTAATCTTCCCTAACAGGCAGTCATTCCTCTTCACAATATATCTTGCTGTCACAATAGTTTAACTATAGCTCGCCTCCCAAATTAATTTTTTTACCAACCTCAGCAGAACTAGGTGTCATTTTGTTAAGAAGAAATAGGCACCCAGATTTGCGTTGAGCTAAGGCTCAGTTCCCTAACCAACTGAGCTAAGGCTCAGTTCCGGCCTACAAAAATATGCATTGCCTTTCTTGGACAGATGACCTGTAGCAGTTCCCCTATTTTTTAGAAATTCTAAAATGATGGTCATGATCCATCGTGAATCTTGTTCTGATCATCTAATTAATGGACCTATTCTGCCATGGATTTTTCTTGTCTCAAATTTTCACTTCAGCACACACATATGTTGCCTTCTACTTATTTGTGGTAGTTTTCTTTTCTTGTTTTATATATAACAAAAATTAACTGGTGCACCTGTATTCTGATCGCAGTTGGGTGAACTTCACAAAATTCTTGACGGGTGCATCCATTGTGGGAAGCATCGCCATTCCATCGATCCTGAAACATGCTGGTGTCATTGGATGGGGAGCCCTCACGATGGAGCTGTCATCGTTTGTGGTCTTTGGCGTTGCAATCCTTTGGTTCCTCCAGATGAACGGTGAAGATGAATACAACGGCATGTTCTGATTCTAAGTTTCTAACCTGTGGTTCCTTTGCAAAATAGTCGTGAATTGTTTTTGTACAGCTACGGCCGAAGCATTGTCCTTGGTCCCTCTTCAGAAAAGTGAACTTGCTCGACTGGATACAGTGATGGGCGATGAATGTTTTGATGGATAAAGTGATGGGAGATGAATGTTTTGATGTTCACGGTTCGCCTGTGATGCTTCTCCTGCCACGAGAATTTTATTCACCTTATACATGACTTTGATGCATTACCTGCCGTGCTGCACCGACTTCCGTATCAGTCCAAATGCTGAATCGCACTCTTTGTGTTCCCTGCACGCGAGACCTGCGGGGAGCAGGGCACCAACAAATTCACACTGATTGTGCAAATTGCGCCCTAATTCGATCTTTTAGAAGTATACAAATATTAACACGATTTCTTCACTAAAATTCACGATGTCAACCCTTGGTCATGATCAGTCAGAAAACAGGCTGTTCCAATTTTGACACACCGGATTTCTCCTAAACATTTTATAACACATTGGTTACAGGGGATCTTTTTAACAGAAAAGGAACACCAAAATTTGTCAAAAACAGAACCGCAGATTCTGTACTGCACAACAGCATCCTGGTTCCTGTATGTGTAGCCTGCATGCAGCTCAATTCCTGCGCCACGTGGGCGGACACCGGCGTACATATACAGGTCCACGAACGGATTGGAAGAGTATTGGTGATGAAATTAGTTGACCTGCATCATCATCATATGCTGCTGTTGGAGTATGAAAGCTTGCTGCTGCTCTAGGGTTGGAGCATGTTCACTTACCTGTCGGAGCATGAAAGCAACGGGCAACAGGCAACGGCGTCGTCAATGAGGGCGGCACGGGCAACAACGGTGGTGAATAGATCAGAAAGAACGAACCCGTTACTCACATAACGAGTGTCATGTGGGTAATTTTTCCTAAAATCTTCAACTTACAACCGATGAAAGCACGGGGATGGCTGTGAAACTTGGCATGAGAGAAAGCTGCTTTCTTTAGTACATACTGAGAAAAAACATCCCTTTTTGTTTGACTTCTACTTTTGAACCTAAAAAGCAGAACCAAACACGCCCTAAAATAGCTGCTAGTTAACCTAACAGGCTAGTTTCCATGTAGCTCATTGCCATAACATTTTCTAGCCTGACGACGGCGGTCTTGTGCCTTCTTCAGCAGATATTCCTGTTTTCAAGTTCAAAAGAAAAACATCTGATTAAAAATGACATATCAGATTAGCAAGTATGCCAGTTTTAAGAGGAAAACCCCTAAATTTTAAATACTTGTATAGAAGAACTGTGACATTATGCCTTCATTTCTGGGCTGATGTTAGTCACCCCAATATGCTCATCTGTCCCCAGTTCCTCAATCAGGGAGTTTCACATTTGCTATCCTCCGGGTGAGGAGGGAAGCCAGGGCTCGAACGTACATGGTCTCGACCGCTCCTTCTGCTTCGCCGCATCGATTGGGTTGGCTGCCGATGGACACGACTTGCGATTATGCCTTGAAGTCTTGAAGAAGTCCGTCTGTCAAAAGGCTGAAGAAGGCCCAGCTCGCAATAGATGCCAAACGCACCATGCTAAGTGGGCTGCTGCAAAGGACGGAATTGTGGCCTGGAACAGGCTCGGCCCAATAATGATAGCTGATCTAATTAATAAGAGTTTAATTTCATAAAATCACAACTATTTGGTCACTGTTGTCAAAAACTCTAACTTTGTTAACCTGTTTCACAAAACCATATTTTTAGTTTCAATCCTATATGTTAGTCACACAAGAAGTGCAGGACCAATACAGGATGACAAGTGGGCCTAGGATCAAAATTTGTGGTTTTGTGCAACAAGTGGCACAAATAGTTGTGGTTTTATGAAATAAGATTCAAAATTGGTTTTTTGCAGCAAGGGACCAAATAGTTGTGATTTTGTGAAATTAACTCAATCAATAAAGAGCGTCGCTTTCTCTAAAAAAACACTTACAGCCATTGTAATTCGTAGTTCAATGGTCTCAAAAATAGAAAATCGTAGTTCAAAAAAAAAAAGTATCACAACGGGAATCCTAATCAATGCACAGTCACGAATGCAGAGACAGCCGCCCGCGCGGTGTTCGTCTAGGACTGACTATTATATGTTAACCTGATCACCACGTTATTTTTCGTTCAATCTCTTCCAAGTCAGATCGTGACTTCTGGACGTGACCTCTCCATGGGTTCCTTCTTCACAGCTTCGTGTAATTGTTCATATATATAGAATCCTCTTGAGGTTGAAATCCGAATCATTACTTTAGTAATTTAACAATTGATTTATAGAATCTTTCTAATGTGATGAATGTTTGTCAAAGTGAATATTTTGACTCCATCTCTTCTCTCCTGAGGTCTTGGACAGTTGGCAGCGCCAATACATCGTTCTTTCATCTGTTTATGCAATAAAGCACTAGAGACAAGTAGGCACAAATATACACAATTATATGTAATAAATCAATAATAGAATTATTTATCTTCTAAAATAGAGTATATTGATGCTACGAAATAGTGCATTAAACTACGCTAACAAGGACTTTATAGTACTTAGTATATAGCCTCAAATATAAATTCTAATAAACCAATATGACAATTCATATGGATGACCATTCATGTATGTAGAATTGGAATAATCATCCTCTTATGTTTTCCTTCATTCTTTTGCCACCAAGAAGAAGAAAAATAGAATTGAATCTCACTAGTCCTTCGCGGCTATCTAACCACGACAAAACAGAGAAGTGGCCGGAGAAAATTATTCTATGACGTTTACATCATCTCCATCTTGATATCATCGTCCAGAAATATATAATTCTCTGTATCTCTATGCGAAGAAATTTATTAACGTCATCTACGTCATCATCATCTTTTTTTTTTTTCTAGAATACGCAGGAGAACTGCGTATCTTTGTATTAAGAAGAAGTGGTCGATGACCGTTACACGACGCGAGCCGCTTTTTGTCGGCCGCCGGTAGTTTACAGGATATGCATTAAGCTCAAACTACCTGAAGGGGTTTGGCGCTCCTAAGCCTACTCTCGCGTTAACAAGCTACCTAGGTGCCTGGCTCCTGCTCGCACCCACAGATGTGCCTCCTCCTTGATGCGATCGAAGATTGCCGCCGGCTGTGCAGTTTTGTTCCTAAAGGTTTTGTCGTTCCGGGAGCTCCAAAGGTGCCATGAAGTGAGCAGGGTGAGGGTGTCTATTCCTTTTCGCTGATCTTTGGGAAGGCCGGATCGGATGTTGGACCAGGAAGTGAAAATCGGAAGGTTTGTTTGCTTGAAAGCGTTGCGGCAGTCTTACCCATAACAGCACTGTCCACCAAACCTCTTTGGCGATTGGGCAGTGGAATAGCAGATGGTCAATGGTCTCCGGCGCTTGGTCGCATAGGCAACATGTATCATCCTCTTGAAGCCCGTGCCGTTTTCTTCGTTCTGCCGTCCAAGAGCGTCGATGAAGGGCGAGGAACATGAAGAACTTCACTTTTTGGGGCGCCCAGGCTTTCCACAAGGTCATAGCTCCGGCCATTTTGGTTGAACCTGCAAAGAACATTTGATAGGCCGAAGATGCAGAGTATTGCTGGGAACTGGTCCATCTCCATGTGATTTTGTCGTTGACGTTGGGCCGCAGGATTACCGCCTGAATCTGAGGCCAAATGTCGAAGTATTGTGCCAAAGCCGTGATGTTGAGAGGGGCAGAGAGGTCTCTCACCCATTGATGCTGCTCTAGAGCTTCGCGCACTGTTCTGATTTTGGTGGCGCGCTTGTTGACAACACGAAAAAGGTCAGGCGCAGCTAGCTGGATCGAAGTGCCGTTCAGCCATCTATCAGTCCAAAATTTGGTGTTGTTGCCGTCAGCAACTTCCACCTGGATCGATGCGTCGAACATGGCTTGGATCCGTGGTTCACAGTCCAGGGGTAGAGCGCTCCATGGTCTGTTGGGGTCTGTTCGTTTTAGCCACAACCAGCGAAGCTGCAAGGCATAACCAGCAATTTGTAGGTCCGTGATGCCCAACCCTCCGAGTTCACGCGGCCGTGCTACTGTTTTCCAGGCTAGAGTGCATTGCCCGCCCTTTGCAGTGAGTTCACCAGCCCATAGGAATCCCCTACAGCTTTTCTCAATTGCTGCTATTGCCCATTGAGGCAGGCGGATTGAGATGAGCGGGTATATTGGCATGGCAGTCATTGTAGACTTGACTAGGGCTAATCGACCTGTTTTTCGTAGAAGCTTCGCCTTCCAAGTTGGAACTCTTTTTGCAACCTTGTCCACCACGGGCTGCAGGTGCTCTTTGCGGAGCTTCCTCGTTGACAGAGGCATGCCTAGATAAGTTATTGGGAACTCGAGAGATTTGGCATGGCAGTATCCTATGGATTCTCCGGATGTCGGCTTCGGAGCATGCGATTGGCGCCGCGCTGCATTTGGCGAGGTTGGTGCGCAGTCCGGATGCATCGCCAAAGAGGGCCGGGAGTCCAGCGGTTGTTTGCAGATCCTGTTCGGACGGAGCTAGAAACGAGCATTGCGTCGTCTGCGTAGAGTGAGCATTGGTGTGTTATACCACGGTGACCAATCGGCTGCAGCATTCCTTGCGCCGCGGCGTGCGTGAACATCCTGTGGAAGACATCCATAACCAGCAGGAACAAGAGCGGCGAGAGCGGGTCGCCTCGCTCGAGTCCGCGTGCCGGTCGGATAGGCCTGCTCGGGACGCCGTTCGGAAGGACTTTGGTTGAAGCCGTGGACAGCAGGATGGCTAACCAGTCCCTCCATCGTGGCCCGAATCCTATGTGCTCGAGGGTTTGGAGTAGGAAGGGCCAAGACACCGTGTCGAAGGCTTTTGCGATGTCTAGTTTGAGTAGTATCTTGGGGATCTTCTTTTGCTTGAAGAGCCTTGCCGCGGATTGGACGAACTTGAAGTTGTCATGGATGGACCGGGCTTTTATGAATGCACTTTGGTTGATGTCTACTAGCTCGTGTAACTCGGGGCGACACGGCGTGCCATCATCTTGGCTATGATCTTAGCGAAGCTATGAATGAGGCGGATCGGGCGGTAGTCTCCGGGCTGGCTCGCGTCGGGTTTCTTAGGTAAGAGCGTGATCAATGCACTTGTTGAGACCGCCAAAGCCTCTGCTGTCACGCCGATTGAGTGCGTTGATGGCTCGCATTAGGTCTCCCTTGATTATTGGCCAAGCCGATTGGTAGAATTCTCGTCGTGAAGCCGTCCGGCCCGGCGCCTTGTCTTTGGGAAGGCTGCGTATTGTGTCCCGGAGCTCTTCCTCGGTGAAAGCCTCGTCCGGATGATCGAGCTCTTTGATTGGTACACCGACCGCAGCTAAGTCAATGGATTGGGTTCTCGGCACATCCGTGCCCATGATTGACAGGAAGTGGTCGAACGGAATGTCCGCTTTGGCTCGGTGATCGTGCACCGAAGTCCCCTCGGAGCGCAGTCGGCAATGTGGTTTTTCTTTTCCGGTAACTTGCATGCAGGTGAAAGAACTTGGTGCAGGCGTCGCCGTCACGTAGCCAGGTGATGCGTGATCGTGCCCCGGCAATATCTGCGCTCCAAGGAAGCTAAGCCCGGGCTCGCTTTTTGAGTTCTCTCTCGAGCTGCAGCTCGTCGTCGGTAAGCGAACGACGTTCTTGGGCTTGGTCGAGGCGCGAGATTACCTCCCGAGCCGTAAGGATTTGAAGCTTGATGGATCCCGGGGAGCGCCGGCCCCGACTTTGCAGTTCGCGCGCCGCGTTGCGGAGTAGTGCGTCGAGCCTTCCGTAGGGGTCGATGATTGAGGCTTGGCAAGTCCGGGCTCGCTGGAGCACTTGCATGAATCCCGGAGTTTAATCCAATGTTTTGCGAAGTGGAAACGGGGTTTGCCTTGCGGACCAGCGTTCGTCGATAGCGAGGAGCGGGCGGTGGTCGGACATCGAAGTTGCAAGTGCCTCGGAGGAAACAATTTGGGGCCTGCGCCTCCCGATCCACCGTTACCGGGACCCGGTCTAGCTTCTCCAGCGTGGGTCTTTCTCGTTCATTGCTCCATGTGAACCTTCTTCCGTGTAAGTGTACGTCCTTGAGCTCGCTTCGTTGACGAATCGCTCGAACCTACCCATGTTCCTTCGGTTGATGTTGGTGTTGCTTTTGTCGGCCGCTTCCAGGATCGAGGTTGAAATCGCCGGCGACCATCCATGGTGCTGTCGTCACCCGATCGTATCGAACGCAACTCGTCTAGGAATGCCACTTTATCAACGTCGGCTTGGGGGCCGTAGACCGAGGTTAGGATCCAAGACATGCATGGCGATTCGATTTGCACTCGTGAGAGAGAATTCGCCGAGTGGCGTTCCGACAACCGCACATCCGGGGATCGACATGCGATCAAAATTCCACCGCGTGTTTCAGCCGCTGGTAGGTAGGCGAAGCTCGAAAAATTCGAGCCAAAACATTCCTGTATTAAGTCTTGAGAGACAACAGCTAGTTTAGTTTCCTGGATACACACGATATCAGCCCCGGCGTCGGAGACTACACCACGCAGGGTGTCGCGGCGGCTCCTGTCATTGAGTCCGCGCGCGTTCCACACGAGGATGTTGACGTTATAATCCATGGCGGAAGCTACCAAGGCGCGTTGCCTAGCTAGGCCGCGGCCAACTCTGCCGCCTGCATGGTGGCAGTTAGGAGCTCATCGTCGGAGAGAAGTGATGCTGCCGGGAATAAGGCACGAATGGCGTCGAGGTGGCTCTTTGTCGGTGGCTTGTCGAAGATATGGCTGTAGGCTTTCTGCGCTTGTTCGGTTACAGGGGCTGTAGGCTCAATGATGCCTAGTTTGCGCATGAGGAGAAGCTCACCCTTCTTGGATGGGCGTACGGCCGCCGCGTCCGGTTTGGTGGCCAAGCGGAAGCTGCGCCGCGGAGTCGTCGGCGGGGCCTCCGGGGCCTTCCGACCCGCTGCTTGCTTTATCGACGGCTTGGGCGCAAGCGGGTTCCGGATGACTTGGGCAAGCGAGGAGATGAAGATTTGTGTGGCCTTTGTTGTGTTGCGAACCGGGCTGGGCTCCGCGGTTTGGTCTCGCTCTCCGGCCGCGGGGCTTGCCGGGTCTAGGATATTGATGTTCGCAGGGGGTGGGTTGTTGGGCTGCGCTGTTCCGGGTCCCCAAGTCGGATGGTGGGGCCGGCCCTTCGCTTGCGGCACGGGACTCCGGACCTGGAAAAGTTGGCGCCGAGCTGAAGAGCGCTCACCGCGGGGGTGATCAAGCTTGCGAGCTGTCGAGCGGGCCCGCCCGGAGTAGGTGATTGGTCGCCGCTTGGTTTGGGGGTTTGAATCCGGTCGTCTCGCGATCGGCTTGGGGATCGCTGCCCTTTCTAGCGAGACGAGCAACGCACCGCACCGCCCCCGCCCTCTCTTTTGTTGCCCTTTGGGGTAGGTAGGTGGGCTTCCTCCTGCATGGGATCATGCTTTTCCACCCCGTGAGGCGCCGCAAGAGGAAGGGAGGCCTCGAGAAGCGGGTCTTCCCACCGTTGGGAGCTATGCGGAACGTGGGTGACGCTTACGTCTTCCGCTTCGGTTGGCTTGGATTCTTCTCGCCGCGAGGTCATGGGCGGTGGCTGGTGCGGTGGTCGGGCCCCGATGCCGACGCCGTCGCCGGACCTTTGCTTTAGCACTTTCGGTTGCCGGCGTGCCGGCTGGGCAACGGCTCGACGGGCGCCTTTGACCGGAAGCGGCTCCGAACGCCGCCGGCGATGGCTACCGTGGTGGCCGGGTTCCCCGGCTGGAATTTGCGGCGGAGGAGGCGGCCGCCGGTCCCTTGGCTCGTCGCTAGCCGGGAAGAACGTGCGAGGGTTGATGTGGCCGCGGCTCTCCCGTAGCCGCGGTTTGGGTCGCCGTCGTGACCACCGTCACCGTCGTCGGAAGGCCCACCCGAGGACGACGACGAGCCCGGGGTGCGATCGTCGATCCGTCGGATGCGGATGGTAATGGGGTAGTCGAAGGTGACCTTCTTCCACAAGAATGGCTCGGTCCCGGCGAACCCGGGATCCGGCCGGCGCTCCGCCTCGCGTTCCGGCACCACGAGGGTTTTGGCCGCGGGGATCCGCCTTGGGTCGTCCGTCCGGGCCGTGAGCCCGAAACAAGAGAGGTCCGTCTTCGCGGCGGTGGCGGCGTCGAGCTTCGAACCCAACAGCAGGAAGCAAGCAACAGGCGGCGGTGCCGAGACTCCAAACGTGTGGCGGAAGCCCTTCAATCTCAAGGATCACCTTGAAGAAGAGTGTCCCCGGAGATGCCCGAGCCGGCCGAGTCCATTGCCGGAAAACCAGGAAGGTGGAGCCGACGGCCACTCTTCCGGCGAGCATCGCTCGATTCCTCGCCGCCTGCGAAGTGAAGACGAACAAGAAGTTCTCGGGAGCGAACGCCCGCACCGAGAATTCCTCGGCTCCGATGCCTAGTCCGTCGCGGACTGCAGCTCTCGCCGCCTCGAGGGAGATGTTGGCCATGGCGTTGGCGGCTTGCGCCGTGAGGCCCCACCGGAGGCGGCTTTCTTCATCGTCGATCTCTTGCGACCTCCGGATGTAACAGGTCTCCGAGGACGGCCGTGTCTGGAAGAAGACCCGGCGGAGGCTCGGCGCAGACCGGCTCGGCCGTTGGGGTTCTTGATGGCGCGCGGCCGCGGTTGTCCGCGCCTTCAGCCGGCGGCGGCGGTGGCGGCGGCGGCGGCTGCCGGCCCGGCGGGGAAGGCGTCCGCGACGGCGCCCGCGAGGCCTCGGGGGTAGGCGGAGAGCCGTTGCGCCGGCAGCGGACGAAGCGGGAATCGATGGCGAGCGGCGCCGGGAAGCCGGAGGAGTGCGAGGCCGCTTGCGGCTGCGGGCCAGGTGAGCGGGCCCGTCGCAGCGGAGGCAGCGGAGAGGCTGCCGACGGCTTGCCTTGTAGTGGTCGGCGGAGAGGCGGTTCCAACACTTGCCGTCGAGCTCGGCGGGGATGGGGCGACGCGTCGGAGGCTGGCGCTCGCAGCGCGCCTCGGCCGCTAGTGACGGCGACGCTGCGCCGGTTGCCACCCGGCGCCGATCTCCTCTTGGGAGAGGCGGGGCAGCTGGCACCGGCGCTGTCGGGACTCGGACCCGCCGCGTCCGCTCCGGGCGACTCGAAGGCTGGAAGGGGAGCGAACCTGAAACGACCACGACGGATCTTACCTTGCTCTTGCTTTTGCGCGGCGGAGCATCCTGGCGCCGGACGCGGGGGTCACCGCCGCGGCGGCGACGGTCTTCAGCTGGCCGGCGCGGAACCACATCCAGCTCCGTTCGCTCGACTTGCAGGGGCTTGGGGGCCGGCTCCAGCTCGAGGGAAGTGCCGGTCGCCGCGGCGTCCCGGTAGGAGCGGCGCGGAGTCGAGGCAGAGTCGGCGTCGGAGGGGCTGTCCTGCCAGCGGAGCTCCTTCGAGCGGCCCTGGGCGCTGGCGGGGAAGAACGGCTCGGCGAGGGGGAGAGAGGACGCGGGGAGGACGGCCGGTCCGGGGTGGGCGCGGTCGTGGGGGTGGCCGCCGGCGGCGGGAGGCCGTCGGCGCGGGGTAGGTGGGCAGGGGGGCAGCGCTCCGCTCTCCATCCTACTTTCTGATTGTTGCTGGAGAGGTGGAGAAGAAACCAAATCTTCAATATCAGATACCTTGACATAGAGAAACTACCATAATTTAGAACTTAAACTACCAAAATTATTAGTGAGACGGATCCCCCATCCCCTCTCTTCGTCGGCCTACCGAAGGCGAGGAGGGACAAAACGATAGAGGAGGACTGGAGGTGAAGATCCGTGACGGCTGCGGCGGCTGCTAGGTATCGTGGACCAAACTGATCTTCTCTGTCTTTTACTGGATGCTCCAAAATACTCTAGATTGCACTAAAATATCTTTTTCCTCAATTAAATGCAGAAAGACACTATCTCTAGAATATAAGTTTAATAGTTAGCATAGTCATATCAATTAAGAGTTAAGACTAAATTATACAGAATATAAAACATGCTAGATGCGTATCACCAAAGAACAGTGATTACCATGCATCTTGCATGCGAGAATAATACTTCCCGTAATTGAAAAATGTTGGTGGCTTTGATATAGAGATCTTGCGTGATAAATGTTATGTGTTTTATAGGATATAACAAGGGTTTTATTTCTGTTTCCATGAGCACTCATCTATCTTATAAAATTATTTACATTAGACTTCAAAATCTTTCTTTGATGGAGTTAAAACTTTCATTGTTAATTGTTTGTGTAGGTTCTTTTTTGTTAGGTTGCCTTGCGATGCTCTTTTTTTGTTTGGGTCCCCGTAGCAACTCAGGGGCAATCATCTACATATTACTAGAGACCAACCAGTTCACACTGATGGTGAAAATTGCGTCCTAACTTGATCTTTATACAGGAAAAATTCTAACACGTTTCATAAAGTCCTTATATCTGCTACAGAAAATTTCACGATCCTTCTCGCACCCAATTTGCAGGGGTAGTCCATCAGTCACGAACAGCCAAAAACAGAACCACAGATTTTGTAGCTGCACTACAGCATCCTCCTGGTTCCTGTGAATGTGTTGCCTGCCTGGAGCTGCATCCCTGCGCCATGAGGGTGGACACCGGCGTACATATACGGGTCCGCGAACGGATTGGACGAGTATTGGTGATGAACTTGTTGACCTGCCATCATCATCATATGCTGCTGTTGGAGCATGAAAGCTTGCTGCTGCTGTGCCATCGTCGCCATCTGCACATTGCGGGCTGTGGCGATGGAGTTGGAGGCATAAAACGGATCGTGCATTGGCTGTTGCATCACTTGACCAGATGCTGAAATGGTCTCCCAAGGGTTGTAGCTCACATTCTGCTGTGCTCGTCGATGCGCCTCATTATATAGGCTGTCGAGTGTAAGCAGATCCAGTCCACCGGCCTGCAGAAGTAAGGTCAGCATGATTGCAATACCGCAGGGGGCTGAACAACATAATCAATGGATATATCTCAAAATCTTCACCAATTTGCTTGAAGTGGCAGCATTTCCACTTGAACTGGGTGCCGTGACAAGAGCCAGCTCCCAGCTAGCGGCCACGTTTTCAGTACTGGAAGGAGCAGGTGCTTTAGGTGTATTATCTGCCACAGGAAGTGAGTCTGCTCAATTTTTGTTAGGACACGTTTTAGACTACAACAGTGAGTACAGAACTGGATTTTCATTGCAAGAAGACACACCTTGCTGCACAATAGACAGGGCCAAAGCATTCTTTTGATCTATAATTTCAGATGTGTCAGGGCTTGATTCATTCATTCCCTGCCAAAAGAAAAGGTATTAGAAAGAAGGATTGGAAATAAGCTAATGATCATTCCTCATAGTGTAGTATCACAGAAAATTACCAGTAAATCAGTAGGTTGATCTGCGGGTAAGGCTTCTTTAACTGGCTCAGGTTCAGGTTCTGGGGCTGGAGGAGGACAAGAAGCCGGAGGAGGCAATATTGATGGTTCTTCAACTTCGGGTTTTCTTTTGTACTCTATAGCTAGTACATCCTAAAATTTAAGAAACAAGCATAAAAAGATCATCAAAATGCTTGTAATTACAACAAAGCAGAAATTAAGAACCCATGAAACTTTGAGCAGCTATTTCACCAAGATTACAAGTATGATAAACAAAGCATGATTGCTCCAGTATCTTTGAACACATCGCTTAAAATAATTATCACAGATATACTAGTTCAACTGTGAAAAACACTTCGTTTCAAACTTGTAATAGTTCCAAACCTGTTTTCTCGGAACTGTTGAAGCAAGGGGAGCATTGCTCACATACTCCTCCATAGTTGCCATGAATGATGCTGGAGGCTGCATGTGTCAACTATAGATTATCAGCAAGCTTTTTTTTTTTTTTGCGAACCAGGTTTCAGCAAGTTGTTCAAATAGAAATAACAAGGTATAGGAATCAAGATTGAAGGGAATGCCAAGCCAAACCTGTTCAATTTTCAGTAATCTCTCGCCACGCCCAATATGTATACGTTTACACAATTCATAAAATTCTGAAAGTTGCTCTGCCTGTACAAAAATGAAAATAACACAATTCATAAAAGCAGCCACGTTATTATGAAACACCCGTTAAATATTAAATAATGAAAAAGCTTCATGGATCAACCAACAACAAACGTGAGATCATGATTTACCTGATTAATTGCTCTTTTATATATCTCAAGTGCTCTAATAGCGTCATCCCTTTGCATCTCAAAGAACTGCATCACAGAACATGTAAAATTAACCAGAACAATAAAAAACATACAAAAGATCTTCCTTTCTTTTCTAGAACAGTAAGTACCTTGTCAACAAGATTGAGTATCCCGTCGTTGATAGCTGTTTGAATCCTCACACTCTCCAGAGCAACCTTCCAATAATACATAAAACAAGTCAAGGAAAGCTGAGATCACTAGTTTGGTTAATTGGGAAAATTCCTTCTATGCCATTGGCTTAAACTCTAATCCCTTATTCACCACCTAAAAAACTCATATCCCATATGCCATTGAAACTAAAATTTAATACTCTTTCTGCCATTTTAATGATATTTAGGTGGTTTGACTATGAGTCAATTTTTAAAATGCCAAGATTACCCCTCATGAACTTCTCTCCTTCTCTACATTAGATGGTTTCTAAATCGTTGAGCTTTAGATCAAAGGTTAAAAACGTGAGAGGCAACAGTTAAATATTTTCCTCTCCTATCGTCCTACGCTGCGGCCTGCCCTGTCGTCTCTCTCGTTTACCAGCTGTTCGCTCTTCATGGCCTAATTGGCTTCGCGGCCGGCCGCCGTGCTCATAACACGCCATGATCTCCTCCGCCTACTCGCATTCTTGCTCGGCGGCTGGAGCTTGCTCCTGTGGTGTCTATGATAGTCGCGTGTTGCGCCCAGCCATCGATCCGACGAGCTCGCCGGCTACCATGGATGCCAGGCACATGTGATGAGGTTCCAGCACCGAAGAAACTTGTTGAGTTCGTGGCCGCCATGATTTCTCACACGCTAAAGGTCGCGACCATGGCCACGCATGCCGCGTGCTCATCAGAGGCCGCTACATCGAAGTCGCCGAAACCCAAGGCCACCCGTTCATGCTTTCGCTGGAGGCCATGGTCACCCTGGACTCGTTGGTGCAGACCTGCAGTTGTACCGTTACCGTCCATGCCCATTGCAGATATGGATCCTTTTTTTTCTTGGACAAATCAAATCTTTTCTTTATTGTATTGGAGCAGAATAGAAAGGGGGAAAACCAGTTGGAGGAGGAAGAAGCAAATGTAAAGTAGGCCCAAGGGTAAAATGACTTTTCCAATGTTTCTCTCAAATAAAATATAACCTGGATGGTTTGAATGAGATTAAAGTTTAGAATCGCATTCAAGAGACATGAGTTTTTTAGGTGGTGTATAGGGGATTAGAGTTTAAGCCAATGGCATAGAAGGAATTTTCCCTTGATTATATTAAATGATCTGAAATGCTCACCATTGAAAGTGCATGCTGGATTAGGACGTTATACGACGATGAACCTCGGGGCTAAAAAATATAAAAGATCAGAAATGCACCTTTAAGTATTAATGGTAATTATGAATAGAAGACCTTTTTTCAGAGTAGCAAATATTGAATTACCTGGCAATCAAGTAGCCGAAAGTGAAGCTGCTGTAATGCTGGCAGTTGATCAAGTAATTCGACTGTACCAAGATCCCGAGCAGTCTGCGGGCATCAGATTTCATAAGTAAAATTCTCCAAAGGACCTTCAGTTCTTATGCATTAAAGAGAGAGTTTTAACTGAGCAATGTATAGTGCAGTTCTCAAGAATCTAGCATAAAAATATTAAACAATCTAACATCTTGGTCTACCTATAGCCCTTATACATTGCTCAACAATGATAAAAATAAAAGATGTGAGTTATAACCAAAACTAAGTATGGGAAGCAAACCTTATAAACTATTTCGGATAGAACTATACACCTACCGAGGGATCCTTTTCAACATCATATCTCAGTACACGGAAAGATTCAAGTCTCTCTTCCAAATATAACGCATAATTTCGTACCCATGCAGAGTAATCCCATGCTGCATAAATAACAAATAGTCACAAGGAGAATACTTTGTGAATAGAAGTCCAAGCATCAGATTGCATCTAGCAAACTAAGTACCTTCTGCACTAGAATCATCCTTAAAGTACGACATGTTGAGCATATGAGAACTAGATTTTCCATAACTAATAAGCTCCTCACGAAAAGTCGGATCAACTTCCCGAAGAGCACGGTGTATGACAATCAATGTCTTCAGAGCAACCTGTCACACAGTGAAATATTGAAGTTTAGTACCATGTTGCTTCTATATATATCACTGAGGATACCAAACTGGCAATTAGTTTTTTTTTTTACTTTAAATAAAGGTTACATGGTGATGAACCGATCTTTTCAATGAAACCTACTCAAATAGATCAATGGTTAGAAGCATTAGTTTCATTATCATTCATATATGTTACTTGGGAAGGGGCAAATTCAGATATTATCTGAAGGAATGAGAACTTAAAATTTTGCAGCTTAAATAGAAATAGCAAGAACGCGGACCCATCAGATTAGTATCGCAGAGAATGACAAACACTTGTATATGAACAGCAGAAAATGCACAGGATACATACCGCCCAGTTGCGTGTCTTTGAAAGGCGTCTACCAAGGGCACGGATGCAGTAGGCCACATCTGCTCGTGGTCTTCCAGCAGAAAGATGGTAGAAAATATCTATCGAAACAGAAAAAAATTACAAGCATAAACTTGGCGAAATCTTCTGTCGAATCCATTTGAGAAAAAAAATAAAGTGAAGTCACAGGATGAAGTATATGAGCGGTCACCTCTTATGTACTTTTCCTTTGCTGGATTCTCAACATGGTTTGTGGCCTTCACAATAGCGATGTCCAGCTCCTTTTACATTGAGGGAATAACAAGAAAAGAACATATTAACGCAACCAATGCAGCACAAAGAAGACTCAAATAAGAACATCAAAGATTGCAAGCAGTTACCTTGTAATCGCTGTTTACTTTTGCCAGGCTAACGGTTGTGGTATCCTTGAGGGCCCCAACGTACTTTCTGATACCTGTGGCACCCCCGGCCATCCTCTCTCGGACTCAGACGACTTATACCTGTCCCGATTGCCCTGCCAAGAACCAAGAGGGTATAGGTCAACAGAAGAGGCAAGATGGGAGTTGGTAATGCTCCTTAATTTGTGCGTACTGACCAAAATTTCATGACTTAAAACCATTATACAGAATAAGAAACAGATATAACACCAATGAAATCACCAAATTTCGCAGATATAGTCAAAGCGGGCTCACCAGTAAGCTTGCCCGGATACTCTAGGCAAGAGAGCATAGGAGCATCCGACCGAATACTTAAACCTAGAAGATCACGAACAGTGCTCGAAAATTGAAATCCGGGGAACCAGTAACAAGTTATATAAATAAGGCAATCGCGAGAGAAACGCATCTCCAACAAAATTCTAACGAACGGCACCAATATCAGAGGCAGAAACAGCTCAAATAATTCGAATTCAGGTACGGAGGTAGATTACCAACCGACCAAACAGACACCCAAAAAAAGCTGCGGGAACAAAAGCGATCGTTGGAATAGGATCTCGCTCTGTAACTTGCTTCAGTTAAGGTATGCTCCAACGATTTTCATTCTGTTGAGCAAGTGCTAATTTTCGAATGACTAAATCACGACTGAAAATACACCCACATAACCCTCGCAAAAAAAAATCCACATAAATAACACGATTAACACTTCAAAAAAAATAGCACGATTAATAAGCCAAGAAAAGACAGAAACACTAGAGGGACTCAGGAAGCCCGTAACCGCAGTGTCATTAACTAGAAAAAGTTTGCGCAACCAGAAATCGACCTAAAGAGCCGCAGAATGACGAAACGAACCTGGCAAAAAAAGGTCTCGACTTGGCCCGCGATCCGCCTGGGGAGCCGAAACTGCAGGGGAATCCAGCGGCAAGAAGCACTCGGGTTCTCCTTCCTGGGTGTTTCTTAGGAGGAGAGGGAAGAATGAGGAATGAGGCGAGGAGGGCAAGTTGTGTGTGAAGGCTGGCGCCGGGAGGAGGAGAAACGGGAAGAAGTCGCTGTTCTTCGCCGCGTGGTGAGTGACATTAGCACACGTGTTCGCGCGCGTCGGCTCACCAGCCCTCTGACCAACGAACTCCGTTTCACTTCTTTATTCCCATGGCGTTTTTCAGATGCTGTTGCTGACGTCGACTGCTTCCAGCCTCTGTTAGCCTTTGATCGAACCATTTGAGGATCGACTAATTGCCGTCACATGAACAGACATAAAAGCATATGCTCCTGCTAGCCTTTGCGGCGCAGGTGGCTAATTTGGTCGGTTAGCTTAGCTTAGGGGTTGTAAAGTTGAGTTCATCTTCAATTAACGCTTTTTCCTGCTGTTGCAAGTAACTCAGGTTGTACCTTTTTCTCTGAGATGGAGGATATTTTAGCTTATAAGGCGTTGACAAGTTGAGATCTCAGATTGTTCTATAAATGAATTATTTCGACAAATACTTTTCTGCTTAATCTGGGAAAGTTCAATTCCTCGCATGTGTTCGCGTGATCGAATGGGCAGTCGCGTGGTCTCGTCGAGCTCGCCAAAGTTTGAAGGTTTCAAACCCATGATATCTACTTAGTACAAAATAAAAATCCTTGTCTACCGGCAGCTTCTTCAGCTCTTCCTTCTGTACGTTCTTCACGTTTAACAACCGAAGGGCCAAGGAAAAGAAAAGGTATTGGTTTCATCATTTGCATGCATAAATTATTGCACAAGCACTATTAAGATAAGTCAAAGGATTTTTTAGGGAGTGACTATTTATTATCGATAGATTTTTTTTCTTAAAATCATTCGAACTTTAGAAACATTCAAAATAACTACTGGAACAGTTAATTTATACTTTTGGAACAATAAACATACAATGTTGGAATAATACACTAGTTTAAGACAGGATTGTTGTAAGAGCGTGTGACAATGAGCTAGTTTAATACATTATTGTTTCAGCTTTGTATTCTAATTGTTCTAGTAATATATTTTCATTGTTTCACTAGTTCAATTTGAATGACTCAAAATTCGACAGATTTTAGAACGAAAATTTATCGACAGATAAATAGCAAAGCTCATTTGTTATTGCATTTTGAATCAGAAAAGGTAGTAATGCCGTCAGTCTTTTATGCAAACATGCTGTATTTGTAAAAGAAGAAAAGTACATCACGTCGTACATATCAAGCTGATCACGGAACACGAAAGGCAATGCACTGCTGTTATCCTCCGAAGTCCACTCAACGATCTACAAAAGTTGGACTGGATTGAAGTTTCTAAACTCCCATCTAAATATTCCAAAGTGTCATATGCTCATCAGATCATTTGGCCGACTAATTTTGACGTGTTTCATTCTTGACTTCAAATGGACAAATTCTTGACCTTTACATCACCCAATAGAAAAAGGGCAATTGCAAAACAGGTCCTGTTTCGAGTTCTAATATTAGGATGCGTATGGCACGGTTTATGCACAAAATGCTTACAGTGCTTGTTCTATCAAAACTGCTTATAGTGCTTATGTAGCATAAGCAATCAATCCGTCTCAGCAAAACTGCTTATACTTATTCATCAAAACTGCGTTCACACATAAGCACTATAAGCTACGTTATGCTGCTTTATCCAAAGTGCTTATATGTAGTACAAAATGACAAAGTGCTTATAGGTATACCTCATAAGCATTTTACTATTTTACCGTTTAGCACTTCAAACTGCTTATTGAGCATAAACACTTTCAATAAGCAGTTCAATAAGCCGTGCTAAACGCATCATTGGTCTCAAACAGGACTTGTTTTGCAATTGTTCCATACAGACATATCATGAAAAAACGAGATCTAGATTCTAGAGCATCTCTAGAAATAAAACTGACCTCGATTTGCAGGCGTCAGCGTGACAATCCAACGTCCCAAAGTTCGTTGCAGAAGAACCGAACAAGGTGAATGCGAAAACAAGCCGGCATGCGGGAGGAACAAGATTTTAGGCTAACATTAGTAAGCGATCACTACAAAAATTATTGTTACCACACTATTACAGGCAGTGCCTACAAGGAAGAAGATTAAACAGAATAATATGTGACCTTAGTCAGTGATTTAATGCTAAAATGTTGTGCCGCCCTTGACAGCCAGCGTTCATTGCACACAAAAAACAAAGAAACTTCCATTGAACACAGTTTGTCAGTAAACAATTATGGCTTGAATTATATAAATTTGTATAACCACGCTTTACAGAGTAAATAATCTCAAAATTTGTTTACAAAATAAAGCAAGGGGCGAGAGCTTTTCCTTGCATTTGTTTTTTCTTCTGTTCTCTACAAAATTGTTACACGGTGTACAGGCTAAAGCACATATGGTGGAGAATCAGGAGAATGGTGGGCTTGAATATCTCTGCCATTACTATTTCACTATCAAGATGGAAAGGGAACAAGGTTTTGCTATGCCTCGAGCTCAATTATGATCTCTTCACAACCGCAACTGCAAAGTGAGGGTGGTGTGTAAACTCGAACGAAACCCTCAGAGATGGATCACCAGCCCCAACTTGACTAATGATGTTTAGGGCTATCCTATTGTGCTCAGCCACCTGCTCTATCCGACGGAGCTCCGCAAGCTTTTCTGGTTCACTCGCAAAGCTACCCCGAAGTGAAGGTATAATCTTCTGAGTTTCCTTAAAGAAATTATATTTCACCAGGTCCTGATGAGAAACTTCCATGGTCAGGTCAAGATAAGCAGATAAAAAAACTGGGGTAGATATTTCAGTAATGAATACTCACTGAAATACATGCTCGTGAAGCTGATTCCTTGTAATTGTAGTAAGAAATGTGCTCAGGGATTTGGGCTTTCAGAAGAAGATCAAAATGCTGTATGAATCTCTGGGAAAAAACATTGAATTGGCATGTTTGATAAGAGATTCATAAAGATATAATAATTGAAAACAGGGACAGTAACTTCAGCTCACTTCTTGTTCAGTGTTAAAGATACTTGGTAACTGGAATGACCTACTTTCATTCCTGAGGACAGCTAGCATCTGCATTAGCAATAAGAAAACATTTGTTCAGTTCAAAGAGGAACATATGTATAGAAGAGCAGTTTTACCAATTTGTTTTTAGGGCTTTGTTTTACATATGTACCATTGAGAGCCCCTCTGACAGTAAAACATAGCACTGAAGCAATAAACAAGAGGATGAAACTGATGTATCCTTATCCCTATCCCGTCCTGAGTCCTTCGGGTGATCCTTCTTCTTTTTCCCTCTTCTTCGTGCTGAATATTAATAATATATAAATATATAAAAAAACAACTTATTAATAAAAACAAACATAATATATTAGTAAAGATGCATGATAATCTATTAGTAAATATACATTGTTGTTTGTATTCCCTATTAGAGTCCAGTCATGCATTATATATGGGCATGATTCTACATCTCAGCAAAAAATCTCTCTATATCAACATTAGCATGTGAGAAAGGACCAGATTGTGCATGTTTTGCTAATCAAATGTTCTCCACTTTTGTGACACCTATGTTCTACACTTCTCGTTCTTGCTATTCACTATCCTTTCAAATTTCTTCTAATTATTTACCTCTTTCCAAATCAAATTTAAAAACAATGTTAACATAAAGCAGTAACATATGTTATAGGCATATTAGAACTTGACTACCCAAATACTATAAGGCCATTTTCATAATAGTGGCAACCCTGTTAATTAGTACTATGTTCCTCATCCCGTCACAAGTCCAGATGTAAGTAAACTTATTCAAAAAAGACACCAGAACTTACAGTTTTCACTGTTAGCAAAGATTCGTAACTGAACCTTTTCAATTAGCTTCATGAACACCACATACATGTACCAATAAACCATACAGTATTCGCTCGGAGAATACAGGTCAAGTTCAAAACCAAGTATGAGAAACCGAGAAGCAATCCAATAAGCATGCTCCTGAGTCCAAATAATAAGTTGCTTTGATACTCTCATGCACATGTTCTGCACTCAATAAGAAGCACGTTGACCATAGCAAATATAAAACAAGTCAAGCTGTATGCAAAATTGCAAAATTGTCATAGCACACACTTCCAAGCAGATATACCTCATGGTGTAGGACATTTCTAGCTTCACCGAACTCCCTTTTCAATGCAAGTTCCAGCTGCAGTGTGTACAAGCACAAAACATTGTAAATCAAAAGCTACAAGCTGCACCAGCCATGGATGTTTGTTACCATGTCATATTAAAAAATAAATGAAGTCCCACCCTGATAATTGTAAGATGGTAGACGCAATCACGTGTTTCAAATGCAAGTACAAATTTCTAAAACAGTATTGGTTTCACAAACCTGTATAGAAATAGTACTCCAATCCTGCAAGCTCTTCCCAAGCTTGCGACGCTGCCATGCAGTATTTGTACAAATAATTTTAAGCAAGTTGATAACCAACTACAAGGTCATTCACACAGTTAGTCAAAGATATTTGCAGATGCATACAACTACCAGAAATGAGCAGCAAACCATGAAGCAAGGTATTGAAATAAAAGATTAAAAAAGAAAATTTCCTGGTGTCTGACCTGACCTAACTGCACTACAAACTCATTCATCTGAAATTCCTTATCTCCTATAATGTCCGGTAATGACAAAGCCCTTGAAATCACATCAGAAAACAGATATTGGCCATAAAGCTTGCCATCTTGGACCAATAACGTCTGCAGGAGGGTCATTTTTGTATCATTATCAATGCAAGAAAGAAGCTAAAAAGGGTATACAGTAACATAATTTATAATTGTAGAGTGTACAGAGAAAATGTGTCTCGTAATAAGAGAAAACAGAATGGTATAAATGAACACATACAAATGATAAAAGCTTCCTATTGTCCCTAAATCAAACATGGCCACAAATCAGTATGGTTATAGAATACAAATTTTGTCTGTCAAATATAATGGTGACTGTAAAATGCAAATAGACATTTAAATATAAGATACAAATTGATCACACACAACAGTTGCGCAGATGGTCCACAAAGCACATGCATGACCCACCTGAAGAAATGCTCTAGGAACCAAATCTGGTACTGATTTTTGGAACTGTACAATAAAGTGTAGCACGTTCTCAAGCACAGGACCAGCTGATGAAGCACAAATGACATCAAGATCATGCATAAGCTTCTCAAAGTACCTTATTGCCTGAAACATTATAGTTACAACATTATTTTTGAGGCTGCAAAATCATATTTACAAGCAATTCAGTAAGAACATAGCTACTTCACGTGTGGTGAAGGCAGGGTTTGAACTTACGTCACTCCAGCTGAGCACTTTAACAGCACGGGGTGGTGTTGGACTCAAAAGTCTGCTGTTTAAGCTAACATCAAAGCCAACAGGTTGAAAACCTGATGCAGTGGTACAGTTTTCATCCACTTGTTGTGACATAATGCTGGACTGAGATTTCAGAAACGCTCGAGACTTGACCATCAAACTAAGCTCAGTCAAGCATGATGCAACATGCTTTCGGGCCAACTCCAACCCTCTTCCATGAGGTTTCCTCATGCATGTGACAACATGGTAGAAATGCTACACAACCACATAAAACAAGGTGAAGTAAAAAAAAATGTGCAACAGCATCTTCAGATATGATCACCTCTAATTGAAAAGGTCAATGTCAGTCATACACAAATTGAGCTTTTACACAACGACAATAGTTCCCTCCAAAGATAAATAAAGGACAGAAGATTCAGTGTTGTAAGCTCCCATGCAAGGTGGGGTCTGGGGAAGGATTATATGAGGCAAGCCTTTACCTCTACAATAAATTGCAGAGAGGCTGCGTCGAACCCAGGACCGCTTGGCGCAAGTGGGGTGACTTAACCACTGCACCAGGCCTGTCCCTCCAAAGGTAAATAAGCACCAAAAAACATACTAAGACAACAAATAAATGATAATCACAATCAATGCATTTGCACGAGGATTATAAATGCACAAAGCAACCACAAGCAATAAAATCCCTTATGTTTCTTCATTTCAAAGGAAGATAAGTGAAGGAAGGACTGACCCCTTCCCAGCTTTCTAAGTACAACAGCAGCAGAACATGAACATAGATAAACAACATGCTTACAAGTGCACTTTTGTCAAGTACTCACAAGGAAAAATTTACCAAACAATTTTAAGGCAGAAGTCAAAAAGGAAACAAGGGATAAGACCTTACGAAAGCGTAACCTGCATAACAGAGATCTGCAATAATCCTCTTCCAGATCAGGATTATCCTGTAGGGATTCAAGACCTGCAGAAACAAAATTTGCCTAGTCAATAATACAGCATCTACAACCTATAGACCCTAATAAACTCAAATTAAAAAAAAACAATTCCAAGGAATAACTGAATTAAACATGGAGCCTCCCACCAATTTTTTATTCTTAATAAATATTTGAAGTATTGGGTCTTCCTTTATTTTTCCCAACTTTTTTTTTCTCTTTTTCATTTCCATATCCCATTTATTCTGTTGTCCTTCTGTATTGGGTCTTGTTGGTTTCATCTCTAGCCTATCCCAACTTGATTATGAGTAAAAGACTTTGTCGTTGTTGTTGCTGGCTTGCTGCTGAAACATATGAATATTGGGCCTTGTTGGTTTCATCTCTAGCCTATCCCAACTTGACTGGGACTAAAAGACTTTGTTGTGGTTTTTGTTGCTGAAACATTTGAAGTATTTAAATGAAGGACTTAACTTGGATTTCAACAATCTATGCATACTAGATGGGCTAAATCAAGACAATATAATTCTTTTCTATCGAGTAATTGAGAACAGGCCATTTTTGCCACAGGGAAATACAGTACAAGTGAAATACAGAACTAGAAGCACGTAGCATCAATGAACTGAGAATAATAGGTACAAGTTTGAACACCACAGAAAATGTGACATTTTTGTTCTTAGTTCAAAGTTATTTGAAGAAATATACAAATACCTTCTAGTGTTTTTTTCTTGGACAATGTCTGGGCTTTACATGCACGTAACTGACGAGATATTGTCTCTTCAACTGAGTTCAGAACCGACAGGCACTTTTCATCCCCTTCATCTCTCAAAGGCAGCCCAAAAGCCATAGTAAATAGGTCCTCCTCCTACAGATACATGAAAAAGAATATATTTATATGACAAGGTGAACTGAAATTACAACAATAAAAAGATGGATGTCTTCAGATTAACTCATTAACAAGATTAAACACTTTTAACTTTTATGCTCATGATGCTGACATATGAATTATGTAAAGCGGACTTCAAGCAAATGCTTATCACTACAGTACTCTAAAGCATTAAACATAGCTACCATAATATCACTTCTGCTACCAAAGCAGTAAGACATGGTGTTAATCCAAAAGATAAAAGCCAGCACTGGTTCTCTCATGCACATTATCAGTTACTAGCAGACTCTACACATTGTCAATATACGTCATTTTCATAATCTTCTATAAGCTAAATTGCACAGATCTTTCAAAAACAAAGTTAAATTTGAGCAATTCATTTGTAGCGAGCACATTGAAGTACCTCTCATCAAGAAAGATATTCTGTTGAGATAGTCAATAAGGGTGATGACAAAAAAAGGTACTGTTGCTCTGAACTCAGTTTAAAAAACTCAGTCAGTAGTAGAAACAGATACAGAGAAAAATAAAATAACAAATGACAATATCACTAGATAAGCTGTTCACTGTACAAGATTTTCCTCATCAATAAATAAATGTGCACACACTCATTTTAAACTGCCAAAACGATTCTAGAAACAAGCTAAGTTCCAACAGACAAATACCTCATGAGTTCGGGCAGAAGAAACAACAGAAATGACAGCATAGCAGGTAGCACGCAAAATCCTACAAAAGCTATTTAGTACAGCATGTGATGAAGTTCTCTCCATTCTCATAAGATAGATACATGTAAAGACCGTCTGAGCAAGAGTGTGACCCTTGTGCCATGTTGCCTGAAAAATAAAGTGTTACAAAATGCTTATTTAGCCAAACTTGAAAGGCTCCAAAAAATTGTACACTTAAAAGCACTTGACTTGAGTACCTCACATGAGAAAAGATGATCCATGACATCAATGGAGCGTTGAACATCAAGTGTTCTGTCCAAGCTAAGTGGGATTGGGGCAACACCATCTTCTATCGCTTCCTCAATGGAGTTATATCCACTTCTCTCACTTCCCGAATCCATTTTTGGATCCATTATCTATAGGACGGAGTAGACACTGGGAATTAAAATTGAGCAATTAATATACCCCTAGATAGTAGAATCACAGTTATAGTGTTTGTCAGCATAATCAACTAAAAAGTTGGTATAAAACTGTGGAGTATATTATTATACCATAAAACTGAGTGTTCAGGGATAGCGGGTTAGCGAGTGTTCAAAATTTTGCTCTAATCCAATCTGTACTAGTTGAAGTGTCATCATAAAATATTTACTTTTCAGATACATGTGGAGTTTTGTACTAACTAGCTAGAAGAAGCTCTTTTTTTGCGACCATTTTACCTTCTGGTAGATGAGGAGTTTTATACTACCTACAATAGAAAGATAATATACGACCAAGTAGAAGGGGAAATAGTTTTGGCTTACTTCCAGTGCAGACATTGCAGCAAACAGACTGAAGTTCTCCCCATGTACAAGTTCCCCATCTTGGAGATCTATGGATAGTCAGAAGTATAAAAGACTAAGCAGAAAAATAAAAGCCATAATAAGATCTGAACAAACAACACAGGCTTAACAACCAACTATAGTGCATATAGGTACTACAGTCATATTCACATTTATTTAGTGACATCCAAAATCAAATCTCCTAGTGCAGACTTTGCAACAAACAATCTTAAATTTTCTCTAGATGCAAGGAAATTGAAACTCATTGCTGCTAGAGATTTCCATAGAGTTATTGGCCATTGGTATACTAAGAAATCCAATCTGATTCAAATATTACATATCTCTCCTTGTCGGGACAACTTGAGCAGAAAGCCCATAGGAACGAGAGGAGAAGAATAGGACTCTTGCTAGTATCATAACCTCTCGATGGGAGAATGAAACCATTAGATTAGTGGAAAGAAGAAAGAATGAGTGCTCTCTACTCCGACTTCTCTAGAGTCTCCCCTGTCACAGCCGAGATGCGCTTCTAGGTCTGTATTTCTGGTTCCTAATGGCACTGATTGTAGCACATTGTTAAAATATATCTGTCAGAAATGTGGATTTTACATTTAGATTTACAAATAAAAAAATGGAGCCGAAGCAAAATACACTAAGAGGAAGTGATACATAATGAAGGCCACTGTTGTCATTTAAATTTACTTTGGTGCATTTAGGCGAGCCCCTTTAGATGCTAGCAAGGCCATTTCTCGGCTCCTCACCCTAAGCTAAGCCCTCAGTCACTTGCAACCAGTGGTTGGCCAAGAGAAGAGAGGGACCCGAAGCTTGGATATTAACTATAGCCTGATTGCATTCCATATAGGCATACAAAACTCCTCTTCAAATTTACTCTCAACTAATGCCCAGGACATATAAGCACATAAGACAAAGAAGATTTAGAGAATTTGCTAACAGAACATTCATAAGGCATGCTAAACAAATAACTTGACTCTTGAGAAAATGAAATGCATACGTTCTCAGACCATTTGAAACACCTCTAAACCAACAAATAAGCGTAAGAATACAGCATAAAACCAAGCACATGAAACTAGGCCCCTGACAACCCATTCCAACAGGAACAGAAAAAGATAACTGTTATCAATGCAGTTCTTCCTTTGAAAGGAACATGGTTCCAGCAATTCAATTAAATAATCGTCTGAATCAGTATTGGCATATACTGAGATCTATACGCACGATCCAGTGCACTACAGAACCCTGCACACGGCCGGTCACTACCGAAATAAAACTAACTGACACGCCTTCAACACTTTGCAAGGAAGCAAGTGAATGCTCTGTGTTGAGCTATTATCTTACCATGGCACGCGGCGGCGAGAAGCGACGAGGCGTCGGCCCAGACGCCTTGGTCGCTGCAAGTGGGTATGGCGGGCAGCGGCGCGGTGGCCGCCGATGAGGGGGAGCTCGACTCCATCGAATGAAACGAGATCTGAAGCCGCTGCCAAGGAATAGGTCGCACTATTTCGCCGCGGCGGTGGCGGCGGAGGGGATTCGGCGTGAGGTTTCCTCAGGTCTCACGCTGGAGGCAGCGGAGGAGGGAGCCGAGCCGCCGAAGCTCGGTTCGGGTGGGTCCAACCGGAGTGAGCGAGCACGGTTTTCTGGTGCGTTTTACCGGCCCACAAAACACATTTCCACTTTCCCAAGAAATCAAGGATATGCGATTTCTTTTTATCAGTTATAAAAAATGATTTCTTTTTAAAAAATCATTGATATGTAATTTATAACCAAGAAACGTATTTAGGCATGCTAAACTAGCAAGATCGCGTATGATTAGCTCGTGTTTGAGAATCTGGGTGAAATTACATCAGACACTAACAAAATTGAGCGGAGTGATACTTGATTTATTGGCAGGTACTAGTATTGCTCAACAGCATCGTGTCTATTGATCCATCCCTTCTCAGGTAATTGAGCGGGAGAACTCAAAATAATAAGCAATCAGTTGTTACAGGAAGACTGCAGCTCCTAGCAAGGAAAGCCTTGACATTCAAATAAACGGTTATTACAAACAAAATACAACACTGAAAGACTGCATTGAGCAATCTTGGGCTGAGCATCTATTCGATGAATGCATAGCCAAAAGTGAATTCATTCACGGTCCTAGGCCTTCATCTTTTTCTTGTTCTTGCTTTTGCTCTTCTTAGACTTGGCCTTGCTGGTGGATTTGCTCTTGTAATCAGGAGCTTTGTACTCTGGCACATCGCGAAGCCCCAGCTTTGACAGAACAAGACAGTAAGAGTCCCAGTCTGTTCTACGCAAGTATTTGAGATACTTCTTCCTCCTTTGGACCATATCCTGAAGTCCTTTTCTAGAATGTTTATCCTGCGTCACAACAAAACTCACAAATTACTACCTTGAATCAAGATTGAACAGCTAAAGTATCATTGCCACATGCAGGACAGAGGAATCCAGGATGAAACATACCTTTTTGTGTAGAACAGATGACAAATGCTTGATTTTTACAGTCAGCTGGGCAACTGAGAAAAAAACAACATATCAATTTACATGAACTGTGCAACAGAAGCCAGCAAAACTACCAAGGGCATAAAGGTGTTCAATATTGTAGTTGTAGAGATCACATCCAAACTACTTGGAGACCTCAGCTTTCGTAACAACAGGAATGCATTATCCACTATCCAGTAACCAGATGTCCAGAGCGAGGGACTAGACAGATGAAATTGTACCATATGCAGGAAGCCTAGTTTCAGAAACATATGCAAAAACGCAGAACATCCCTAATAATGATCTAATGAGCATAAAAAAGGAATATCGCTTACGTATAAAGATGAATAATGATCTGTTACTGAGATGGGGAGAAGACCCGAAGATTTAAACTGATGAAAATGTCATGCAAACGAGAATAATTTCAAAAGTCAAAACAATATTATGTTCAATCAACCACACAAGTAGTACTGTATAGAAGGATATAGTCAAAACGATACTCTTTGTAAGTGAAAAGGTAATTCTGATGTCTCCTCATCAGGTCCCTGGAAATCAATCAGCAGTAGTTGATTACAGGGTTCAAGGTCGAGAGTTTGGATGCTGATACTAGGGCTCAACCATAAAAAGTGAAATGCAGAACCTTCACCAATCAAGCCCAACAACCATCATCAACTCCATGAATACATTAGTTACGGAAACATTGTACAGTGATAAAAGTGCTAAGGTGGTAAGTTTGCTACTATGTCTTTAGCAAACAAAAAAGTTTTGGATCTACATGGACTATGGATGGAAGGGGTTAAATGCTTACTTTGAACTCGGGCAGAACCACAGTCGTTCTCGGACATCTTGAACTCGTCCCTCACCTTCTGAAGCTCCAATTTCATCTTCTCTTCAGAAGACATATGGTCCGGATGGAAATACTGAAGAAAACAACACACATGAGCAGTCCATCACATGCTCAGCAGTAAAACAAGCTACTGAATCCTTTCCAGGGATAGAACAGAGAAGAGAATGTAAAAGGGCAAAGACGAGTCTCACTCTCTCTAGCAATTCCTCCTGCGGAGGCTGCCGCATGTAATCCAGCATGGATTGCCCGCCAATGCTGCCCAAAACTGCTGCCATCGGGAGATGCGGCGATGTCCCAGGCCTTAAGCTCTTAATGCTTTTCCGGAGTTCTCTCATTTGCCCACCAAACGCTTGGTCCTCCTGCTCCTCCAACTTGGCCAGCTTGACGATCCGGCCCTGCAGCTCCTCGAGCGAGAACCATTCTTTACCGTCCTTTGCCAAGTTGGCAGGACGCAGTTCCCCTAGCCTCTTCCCAAGCTCTTCGGGGCTGTAGTGCCTCATCAGAGCCATGCCAGAATCCTTGTCCTCCTTCCCCGATCCTTCCGCCTTCGTCTCCCCCGCTTCCTTCTCCCTGTTGAATATACTGTGTGACTGAGGGGATAGGAACGGCTTTGGTGAACGAGGCGGCCTCTTCTGCAGGCTATTGCGGATGCTAAGGAAGTCCGTGGACGCCGCCTTGTTCCCAGCATCGGGACGCGGGACGGAGTTCTTCTTGAGCAGGTCCTGGAAGGATGGCGTGACACCAGGGGCGGATTGGGATCCGGAGGGCGTCCCGCCTCCGGCAGGAGGCGTGCGGAAGTTTTGGAGCATCCTGCGGACCTCGGTGAGGGACTCCAAAGGGCCTTCGCCGCCGCCGGAGTTGGGGCGGGGCGGGTTCATCGGGATCCGACGAGGCGGGGGCGGCGTGGAAGACGACTGGAGGCGGTCGCGGATGTCCCGGAAGAGCGACGATTGCGGCCGCGCGCCGGGGTTGGGGGGCGGAGGGAGGTGGAACGGGTGGCATCTTGGTTGTCGTTCGACGGCGGGGGAGGAGGAAATGGCGGGTTCGAAGATGACGAGAAAGGGCGGGGAACGAGGACCAAGGGTTTCCCCGCGGGTTGATGCGGCGGAGCGCCATGGCGGCGGCGGTCGGTGGTGGGAGGGCTCACTTGTTCCCCCGCGCCAGCGTAGGGTTTTCCTCCTCCCTTTGGGTAAGAGAAGGAAAGCCCATGGCGACGAGGAGGAATGGACCGACCACGGGTTGGGCTGAATTCTGCCCATGATGAGCCGTAAGGCCCATGCCAGTTCCCGCCGATGAGATGGCTTGCCTAAGGAAGCGCACCGGTGCCCGTAGTGACTGGCAGATGCACGCGTTGAAATTTTTTGGTCAATCATCAATCGAAAAGAATAAAGGTGAGACATATTCCTTGGATCCGCTCCCAGGTGTGAGATCCGGATATCCCACCGGAACTGTCTTGACGTGCCCGCGTCATCCAGAATACTCCAGCACCGCATGGTATGAACTTGCTGCCAAGGCAGTAGTACCTCGTTTTAGTCAAAACCACAAATTTGATTGAACTATCATTGGAGTCCATCACGGCAAAATCCGGAAGCTGCTGGTCCTTGTCTCCAACGTATGCCCAACAGGATACGTAAGAGAACGCTACAATTACTACAACCAATCATCAATTTAGCACAATCGCGCGGTACAAGTCAATAAGTGCGCTGTACGTTGGACACGAACTCTCAGTATCAGACAGTTTAAGTCCAGTACGATGAGTAGATTTTATTTAGGACACTCTGCATCTAGATATAAAGATCGCATCTGATCTGGCCCAAGTCCTAGATTTTAAATGATGTCAGGATTCCGAAGGCACATGGTAACGGGAAACGTGTGATCGAGTCGATCAAACCAAGCGCTCAATCGCATTCCGGTGAAGGGGGCAGATCAGAGCAGCCGGTAAAAAAGATTCTGACCGCTTGACTGGTGATGATACTGAGAGTTCCGGTGAGGGAGAAGGGTCGAGACCAAGCCTGGTCGAGACAAGACAAAATAAAACGAAGGCTCGCGTGTCCTGGTTCCCCCTTCTCCTCCATCTCCATGGAGGAGGAGGAGGACTTTCTCAAGGTTCTACGAGCCCTGCGCGACGCCGCACGGAGCGTGGAGGCCGGCGAGGACCGCGGGCCGGCGTTGCACGCACTCCTCGCGCTCGAGGCCGGCGCCGACGACCTCCTCGCCGGCGACCCCAACCTCTCCGCCCTGCGCCGCCTTCTCCACCGCCTCCGAGCTCTCTGGTGCTCCGTTGACCTGCGCGTAGCGGGGAAACCCGCGGCGCTCTCTCCTCCCTGCGCGCGCGCTGCCGGCGGTGCTCCGAGCGGAGGCGGATCGCTCGCGCGGCCGGCGGAATCGCCGCCGAGATCCAGGCGTGGATCGATCGCGAGACCGTGTCGCGCCTCGTCGCCGCGCTGCGCCGCTCCGGAGCTGACGGCGACGCCGCGCGCGCGCTGCTCGCGGAGCTCGAGTCGCGGCTGCTCTCCGTGGGGCGGTTCGACCCGCGGCTGCAGTGCGCGCTGCTGCAGCACGGCCTGTTCGCCGCGGTGGAGGCCAGGCTCGGGGACCCGGCCGTGGGCGACGGGTGCGCGGCGGCGGTGCTGGCGCTGGTCCGCTTCAACAAGGACGTGTTCGTGGGCCCGGTGCTGATGGGCCCGGCCGTGGGCGCGCTGGTGGCGTCCG
This sequence comes from Chloris gayana, assembly GCA_031894775.1. Taxonomy (NCBI): domain Eukaryota; kingdom Viridiplantae; phylum Streptophyta; class Magnoliopsida; order Poales; family Poaceae; genus Chloris; species Chloris gayana. Next base: position 2,967,403 of record JAUNZO010004234.1, on the reverse strand, counting down.
CGTCCGAGTCCCCGGCCCGCTGCGCGCGCTCAACGGGCTGGTGGCCGCCATCCGCAGCCCGCTGGTGGACGAGCTCCACGCGCGCGGCGAGCTGCCCCGCCTCGTCGCGCTGCTCTGCGCGCCCGACCACCGCGTCCGCGTGCTGGCCCTCGAGCTCGCGCTCCGGCTCGGGTACTACGGCCGCAGGGAGGTCGTCGACGCGCTGCTCACCGAGGGGCTCGTCAAGCGACTGCTCTGCCTCCAACGCTCCGACCTCGGCGGCTCGCTTGTTGGCGACTCCGACTCGTGCTGCTGCGGCTCCACACAAGACAAGCCCAGCGGAATAGGCGGCGTTCTCTTGGCCTGTCTCCCGCGGTGGCGGGTCGAGGACGACGACGGCGCCGCGGCGCTGGCCTCGGAGCGCCCGTTCGTGAGCGCCGTGGCGCGGTTCGCGGTGCAGGTGGAGATCGGGGAGGGCCTGAGCCCGCGGGAGAAGCGCGAGGCCAAGCTGGACATCCTGCGCCGCGTCAGGGAGGCCGCCGTCTCGCCGGCGGAGGAGGCCACCGTGCTCACCGAGGTGCTCTGGGGCGCCACGCTGTAGCTGCTACCGTGCGTCATGCCTGCGCCGCTGACCTGACCTGCGGGCCCACGTGCCGCCTCACCCGTGCAGCTCGTGGTTGGTACTAGCTCGCGTTTTTCCTTCTTCCCTCTATAGTATTAGTTTTTCGTTTTTTTTTTCTTTGAAAATCCTTGTGAATAGTAGAGGTGCTCTGTAGATAGACGACTAGTCCGGTCCATGTGTGGATGATGTACAACAGAGTAGAGTCCAACATGTAACAATTTTTAACCTGTCAAAAATTGAAATGATAAACCCGTAGCAGATGATGCAACGACAGTGAGAGGGATGGTCATGTCTTCTCAGAAACAGAAGAAGATAAACAGCCATTTTCGGAGTACTGTTCATTGTCCTACCCAACGCTTGATGAAAGAATGATCGGGAGGAGTTTTCTGATAAGACGTACGCCAATTCAATTCCGCTACGCTGATGATGCTGCATCTGGCGCGTGGATGTGGCAGTTTCCAGAGCCATCAAGTTTTGCTTGCCATTCTGGAGTACAGTAGTTGTGCCAAATGTCTATGGAGCTTGCACTGTCGCAACAAGCTCGTTGCCGCCGAACAAAAACAAAAGCAGTCATGTGGTTGATTTTGTATACACACTTTGGCCCACATCTAGAGCGAATTAGAATACTACAGACAACTAGACCAAGCAGAGGAGATCTGCTCATGATTCTTGCAACTCGCAACCATGCCAGTTTTCTGTTTGGGAAAGAGGCGAGGAACTGCGACTGCGACAGAGCTGATCAGGTGCGGTGGATCGGTCAGTGGCTGGGACCTGGGGTGACCTCGCGATGGAGCCAAGCTGAAGGACGAGCGCGCAAAAAATCAAGAATGCACCAGAAAATGGCCGCACTCTCTTGGCATCGTCATGCGTCACCTTTTTGTCTTTCAAAGGGGTGGTCCTAATCATTGCCAGTCCGATTTCTAGCCCCTCGCACTCGCCTGGTCGTCCGGACATGATGATAGTTGGAAACAGACGGCCGGAGCCGTTCGTTCCAGACAAACATGGTTGAGTATTGACCATGGCTACTATGAGTGTTCGTTTCCTGGTCTAAATTTTGGCTCCGTTCGTTTCCAGCTATATAAATTTTAGAGAGTCAAATCAAAGAGAATTTTATTATTTTAGAGTATTAAATAAAGTCTAATCTCGAAACTAATTGCAGACCCTCTATCTAATTCACGAGACGAATCCAACGAGGGTAATTATGGTGTTATTAGAAGATGTTTACTCGTAGCATCACTGTAGCAAAACATAGATTAATTAGGATCATTAGATTCGTCTCGTAAATTAGAGGGGTCGCGACATAGGTTTTGTTATTAAATTAATAAAAGTACTACTAAATACTAAGATTCTCTTTGATGTGACGATATCTAAATTTTAGAGGTGGAAACGAACGGGGCCTTTTATAACTGTTACATCAAAAAGAATCTTACTATTTAAGTGTATTAAATAAAGTTTAATTATAAAATAAATTACAGGCCCTTAAACTAATTTACGAGACGAATCTAATGAGGTTAATTAAGTCAAGATTAGAAGACGATTCTTCGTAGCATCACTTTAGCAAAATCTAAATTAATTAAGCTCGTTAGATTCATCTCGAAAATTAGTACCAATCTGTCAATAGGGTTTTGTCATTAAATTAATCGAAATATTTATAAATAGTAAGATTCTCTTTGATGTGACAATGCTTAAATTTTAGAGGACAGGAAACGAACAGGGCCTATAACTCAAAGTCTACCATTGCCACTCACAAGAGCTGATTCTTCACGATCTCTTCAATCGGAAAAATAGTTACGATTAGATGCCGTTTTAGGAAACAAAAGTAAACCTAGAAGCAAACAACAATGAACATACACAGTACCTAATTGCACGAGTAGCATTCTAACGAAAATAAGATGCAAGTTTGGTTACTACATGTTCATACATTGAAATGAAAATAAGGTGCAATTCAAACGTACTGGACTGGAGTAATATTTACAACATGGTAGGGGTAAGTAGATATGGTTGTCTCAACATTTTGCAAATTCCTGATATATGGTTCATAAATTTAATAGTGGAGACCACGAGTAGCGTTTACAGTGTGGCCTGTCTAACACAGGCCAACCACATTTTGACATAGTTCATGTTGTAACGGACCACGAACATAGAAACAAGACAGGGAATCAGGCAAAAGCAATCAAAGGCGATAGTCCACACCACCTGACCAGTTTATATTTGTACATTACAGATTGCATCACAACATTATTAGCCCACATTGCACAGCCAAAGTTCAAAGTAGGCCTATCACACATGAAGGTTCAAAGTACACTTCATACTTTCAGTTCACACTCTCTTCCTCAGATCCATCTTTATAACTTGTTCACTGATGTATTTGATGTAGCCAATTAAACCGCCAACCACCAATGCAACACTTGTCATAAAGGTCCTGGAAAGTTCTTTTTTGTATGCCTAAGTTCAGCACTATTGAAAGAAAAAAACACAATCAACAACAAAAAGAAGCGCGGAAGGGCATGGATTCCTTGGTGATGCTCATCTCCTAGGAATTATGGAAGGCGAGAAACAACGTTACCTTCAACATCAAAAAGATATCTCCGCAAGAAGTGCGAGACTGCATCCTCGAGGAAGGGAGGCTTTGGATAGCGGCTGGTGCCTAGCACCTCGGTTGTATTCTGTCATGAGAGTAAGAGTAGAAGTGCGGGTGTATTTTAGGTTGTCTTGGTGCCCCTCTGTTTTCATACTTGTAATCAGGTCGTCGATCTTTCTCCTTCTTAATACAAAAATACGCAGTCCTCCTGCGTATTCGAGAAAAACGAAAGAAAAAACACAATCGGAAGTACTTTAGAGGAAAGCCAGAGATCAAATGACAAAGATTCGTATATACCTCAAACAAATTTCTGCCATCAAATCGTGTGGCAATGAGGTAGCTCTATTTGCCACAACCTTGTCAAGCAGCGCATTGACCTGTACAAAATCACATACATATAAGATCTTGACCGATAGTAAAACATGGATTTTCCTCGCAGTAATGCTAGAATCCGCATGTAGGGAAGACATGAACAATATGAAGGACCAGACCTTAATTGTGTTGTAAAAAGGTAAGGAGAAAGTTCAATCATCCAGTAACTTAGAACTTAAGACAAACCAAATGTTTAGACAACATTTCTTGCTTATTGAGAAACAGGAGTATATGTAAAATCAAGAAAGAAGAAACACGAGAATTCTGTAGGGAAGAAAAAGGCTGCTGTAATGACACCTAATGTGAAATAGTAATAAGCAATGGGAGTGACGCAGGACATGGTATAAGCAACAGTCTCAATTTACATTCTCAGGTTAGGAAAAATGTTCCGTATTTTGCATGAAATCTACGTGCAGATACAACAATATGTAAATAATAAAATATATATATCCAATTGAACTAAATCACATCTACTGTTGACTAGCCTCGTAATTGCTCAACACGAACGTATCAAATCAAGTGAACAAACTTCTTTATTCCAACAATCTTGACACCTTTGTATGATCTTGAGAGAATGCACAAATACACCTGATTCACTTAGTCTCCTAACATAAGAAAAATAAGGTAATGGTTCTAAAAGACTACTACATATAACTCGGAGGAGAAATACTTCAATGAGCATAGGGGTTATTCCCACACTAGTTTAATTATTAATTATAGTTCAATATAAATATAAAATATCTGATTATACTATTAAACATGTCAAAATAGTTATATATATGTCTTATTAACGTGTGTCAAATCATATTTTGAATTGCAAAAATATCAAATTATATCAATTCTATCAAATTATGTTAAATGTACTTCAATTTGATAGAATTTGACATTTCCTTAATTCAAATTATGATTTGACATATCTATAACTAATTTGACCTGTTTAACAGTGTAATCAAAGATTCAATATTTATATTGAATAATTAAACTAGTGTGGGTACATGCCCCTATGCTCATAAAAGTCACTCTCTAACTCAAAGTACGAAAGACCGAAAGATATCTATTTCAAGCACACGAAGCAAATTTAAAGCAGTAGAATCCTACTCATGAAAACATTCATGGATTAGAAGTTATGTGCTCGCTGTAAAATCTCGCCAGCCCGTGAAAATTTTCATAATAATGAATACCTTTTCACCTTGGAGGCAGTGTTTACACAACATGATTACCATGACTTCGAAGGGATAATCAAAAGTGCGAACACAGGTGTCATCTGATTCTTGGGAGTTCTTCAAGAAAACCTATGTGCTCTTGGTCCTCTTGGTCTGTCTCGACGTGTTCGCAGAGGACATCCTCGATTTATTCCCATTCCGGTCATAGGGACATGTGTCCATCCTAGCTTTTTATTAATTATGATTAAATATAAATATTAATTATGATTAAACGAGCAACCAGTTTAGCAGTTTCTTTGGGGCTTTTTGAGAACATGCCGGCACCATTGTCCACAACAAAAGGGAAATTGCCAACTTCCTGTCATACCAAAAAAAAACATGAGCTTAATACTATATGTTGCATGTAATCAGAAATTAATGCATCAGCATAATATTTTAATTTAAAATGAAAGTGTCAGTAGCATCAATATTTGCTAGCTTATATGGTATGAGCAGATATCAATAAGGTATACCTGAAGTAGCCAAAATTTTTTCCGGTAATGACAGTCCGCAGCAGACTAGTAGGACTATCGTGCCTTGTAGTCTTTTATTTTCTATCTTATATTATATTAACAAATACCACAGTAGGGGCTTCGCCTGCTATAATTCCTCAAGAGATATTTGCTAGCCAACAAGGCCATCAACTTCCTCAGCATATGGACATATAGCATATTCTCTCTTAAAGAGATTATCTATTGCTTTAGTTGTAAATGTGCACCACTAGGAAAACTTATTACAAGCTAGTAATAACCATAGAGAAAGTAACACCCTGCAAACTCAGGAAAACATGTGCCCCCAGGGTCTTATACTGAGCCCCAACAAATTAAAGATTGGAGGTTCTTTTTCTGGACCACAAAATACAGTAATTTGTTCTGATGTCTGATTTGCATGTCATTTTATTGCAGCGCGTACACCTCACATACTCATCATGAGAACATAAAATCTTATGAGTGCACGAACATAGTACTCTCCAGGAATGAAGTCATTAAGGATTATAGGAAGACCCCTTATCAAGGCTTCTGCAATGGTACCTAGTCAGCACTATGCAGAGCGCTATCAGTGGGTCTAAGAGCGTTCCCAATGGTTGCTTCTAGCTAACTCTTAGAATTATTTATTAGAAAAAAGAAGAGAGAAGATTGCTAGCTCTTGTTCAAGAGACAGCCTCTAACATTTATTGAGGCACTAACATGTGGATCCAATTGTTACTTTAAAGTTGATATGAACTCTTAGATGACTCTTAGATGACGTGGAGAGTTAGTGTCGTCTCTACCTTTAGGGGACGCTCTAATAGTAGTAGCAGCACCAGTGATCTCAAATATCAGAGTACTGAGCGCACAGTATCTTCTGAAACTCTTGTTATGAAAATCAGTGACGACTGTGATACTCAACGCATGTCAGGACGAACTAAGAGCAAAGGCTTAGAAGAGAACACAGTTCATTATTTCACTCAAGTATCTCTTTTGCAAACAAAATATGTCACTCCAACTTTTCATCAAATCATACATATATTCCATTTACATGAATGGGTCACATGACAAGGGTTTTGACTTTTCCATGCACAAAATTGAGTATATTTTACAAGCAGCCGCCACCACCACCACTAACTCCCCTTTGATGTACAGTAAGGTTCAAACATGAGACAAATGAATGATTCTTTTACCAAAGCTAACATGAATGCAACATTACACAAGAGTAACTGTCAGTCAAACAAACCCATAACTACCATGAGAGCATGAACTGATACTGGGAGTTGTGAAAACTAGAATCCAAATGCCACCAACCATTGAATACACGTCAACTTGCCTGCCAGAAGTCCCATTTTCAGCACATGCTGTAGGTGAAATGTGAAGTTCACAAAGTCAGGTATTGCAAGCCTAGCTATACACAGCTCAGATAAGTTGGATTGGTGTAGCTTCAGGTGATGGTATGTAGAAGGATGACGTCAAGGAACCAGAGATCTGTGATTTCACTCCTTGCTCCTGAGATAGCTCGTGGATGTCCCGGACAATGTCAAACACAGCTTCTGGCTGAGCCAATTTTAATGCATTTTCTGACATTCTCTTCAATTCCTCGGAGTCTGGACCAAACCAACGAGCAACAAGTTTAGCAGTTTCCTTGGGGCTTTTTGAGAACACGCCTGCACCATTGTCCACAACATAAGGGACATTGCCAACTTCCTGTCATACAAAAAGAAAAAAACCGTCAGATTAATACTATGGAGCTGTTTGATAGGATTCACGTTGGCCAGTGGCTTTCACGCCAGATGCTAAAAAATCTGTACAGCAATCAAGCATGGAAAATAAATATTCAATTGGTTTTCTTTTGCTTCCACTAGCAATGCCACGTTGTGCTCATCAGTTGGGCAAACAGTCAGCTAATTATGATTGCTAATTGCTTCAAATTTTGCATATACAGATATATGATTTAAAAGCTGATTCCATTTTAGTAATATTGTTATGTTTACCAACACGTTGCACAGAAAGTTGTGTCTTCAGAAGAACAACATTTATATGTTGCATCTAATCAGAAATCAATGCATGAGCATACCATTTTTTTAGTTTAAAATGAATGTGTTAGTAGCATCAATATTTGCTAGCCAACAAGGTCAGCAACTGCTCAGCATAAGGGACTATACCAGATTTTGTCTTAAACAGATTATCTCTTTCTTTAGTAGAAAATGTGGCACACTAGGAAAACGTACAAACTAGTAATAACCATAAATAAAGTAACACCCTACAAGCTGATGAAACTGCAGTGCTCACAGGAAGAGAACATGCTGTCTCCCCATGGTCTTACACTGAACCCCAACAAATTAAAGAATGAAGGTTCTTTTTCTGGACCACAAAATACAGTAATTTGTTCTTATGTCTGATTTGCATGGTATTTATATTGCAGCACATACACCTCACATACTCATCATGAAAACATAAAATCTGAGTGCATGAATATAGCAGTGACAAACCTGTCCAGGAATGAAGTCATTAAGGATTATAGGAAGACCCCTTATCAAGGCTTCTGCAATAGTACCTGGTCCAGCCTATGGAACCAAACAATAACAGTGAAAGAAAATTAGGAATACGACAAATATCTAAAATTGCAAAATTCTAAAAAAAAAAACTCAAAGGCCAAGGGCATACTTTTGTTATAATACAGTCACAAGCTCCCATCCACTTCTCCATCTGGGTCTCAAATCCCCTAATCTGTAAGAACAAAAAAAAAAGCAGCACATGAATAACAGGCTTGTTTTCATCTCATGTACAAACAAGTTAGAATCTTAGCTTAAATTAGCAAGGTTCAAGTTCTACCTTTACTGGTATTTTCCATTCAAGGGCCTGTAGTGAGGAGCTTAAGGTTTTGTTCCGGCCACAAATGACAATAAGCTGCCCAATTGGTTTTCCAAGCTCATTGTCAAACAATGATTCTCCAAGGGCTTTTGCAGTCTTCTTGACAGGACCCATGCCTTCTCCACCGCCCATAAGCAGCACTGCAGGCAGCTCAGGATCCAATTCAAGTTCCTTCCTCAAATCATCCTGGTAATAGATTGGTTTTCAGAAAGAGCTTTTTGAGTTTGAGAATAAATTAGTCATAATTAGTATTTGTATCCAGACACATCAGTTTACAACCAAACATTTTATCTCAGCATGTCACCAATGAATGGAAGCAAACGTGATATATTTTGTTAAACAATACAAAATAAAAATTTGCATGAGAATAAAATCATTATCACAAGTGAATCCTTAATTTTTGAATAATTTAATTGCATATAAAATTTAATTTCAAATTAGAAGGACTACAAATAATAGAACTAAAGCAGCATAGGAGCACATACCTTGACAAGAACTGCACGACAGAATGATGGTCGAATAGGAAGACCAAATACACGGATTTGAGAAGGTTTCAGGTCATCCAATGCTGCCCTTTTGGCCACTTCTTCTGAGGGACAGTAGCATCTATTCACACCAGCATGGAACCTGTATTGTTTGCTCTTTTGGTTAGTTATAAAGTCAGCTCATAGCTCACAAATTTTAGGGTACTTCAGGTTTCCTTTGTTTATATCTGCTCATACCATGTAGGGTGGCAAGTGTTGAGATCCGTAATAACAGTCACAAAGACTACTCTATTTTGCAGGCCTTGCCACTTAAGCACCCACAATGGAATATGTTGCATGAGGGGGTGGACACTAATTATAATGTCAGGCTTGTACTTCTTCAGTCCAGCCTCCACCTTCCTTCATCCACAAAAAAGAAACCATTCAGAAGAAGTATCAACGTAGAACACATCTTGTTAAAAAAATCTAAGTGATGAAAGCATCACAATAGATTTTAAAACTTGAGGGTTGCTAGTGCATGCAAAATTAATAATAACGTGTAAATTGGTTGGGGACGCTACGTAGTTAAAATATGGCACAAAACACAATTCAGAGAAGGCAGTTGGCATGTGCGATTGGTGATAAATAAAAGGCAATAGTATTAGAAAAGACTATCAATTCTGAAACATTAAATGCTTGTCTCAAACTGTTCACAGGAAGTCAGATGTTGCTTAGGAATTACAGTGCCTCCCAAGTATCCAGAAATAACCGCAAACCTGGTGCCAGAGAGGCCAGTTCAGTGGCTTAATGCACATGGGACCTATTGAAGTTCCTGAGATCTATCCTGGTCCTGTCCTACATCCTGCCAGCCTATACCACCAAGTGGCTGAACATCTCATCATATTAACAACACTTTAGCAATGTTAATAGTTGGAATTGCATTTCTCGACTGCAAATTCCATATGATACATGACAGAGATTTTATTTTAGCATCTGCCGGCAGAATCAACCTCATATTTTGATTATTGCACTCAAGGGAATGGCATGGAGCCTATAAAATAAAATTATTGCTGCAGTATCACGCGTTTAGATCCAACATTATAAAATAAGCGATAGCGATATGACAAAACTGCTGGACCATTAGAAAATCAGTGAGCAGTGTGCAGGATGCCACCAACAGCATCAACTTGGATGCAAGTCATAGTCGAATTTGTTTATAATCCCGATGCAGATGATAATCAGCCTTCTAGAAGTTAAAATGTTTGAATCGTGAAAGAGTTAAAAAAAAACATATAGTATTTCCTTACTTGGCGTAGAATGAGGCGAGAGCAGCAAGATAGAAGCAGTGGACCCATCTCGGCGAGGTGGTGTGGAATGCCACCTTCCAGAGCTGCACATGCTTCACCATGAACTTGTATGAGCTCTCCATGTTGTTGAGCGGCCAACCCGCGTGATCCTTGCAGAGGTCCTTGACGAAGACCTGACATGAGAAGGAAATGTGAAATCTCAAGCAGTAGCATTTGACAGATTCCAAGCGAATAGTATATTATTTCTCGGATTTCACAGACTACGTAGTAAATTAGAAACGGAAATTAAAATCCACAAGGAGGCACACGCACCCTGTACTCGTCGCCGAACTCGATCCGGAAGGCGTCCTTGATGGCCTCCGCGGAGGCGCGGTGGCCGCCGCCAGTGTCGCTCATGAGGATGAGGACGTTTTTGGCGCGGTTGGCCCCGAGCTGGACGAGCTCGACGGTGCCCTCCTCCTCCTCCCAGAAGGGCTCGTCGTCCTCCTCGGGCCCGTAGAGCGAGGTGGACATGGCGGACGATGAGGTGCCCTCCCCCGCGCGCGGCCTCCCGCGGAGGAGAGCTCCCCGGCGTAGGATAGGCTCTTGCGGAGCTTGCGCCTCATCCGCTGCTGCTGGTGGTACGCCGCCACGGTCTCCAGCACCGTCTCCCGGATGGACCGCCCCCGCGGCGACGCCATGGACGCCGCCATCGCGGACGGACAGGGCGCCGGGGAGGGAGAGCGCGCGGACGGCGGCGGAATCGGGAGGGGGAGGAGAGGAGAGGGAGGCGAGTGGGCAGGAGAGAGAAGGGGGTGGTTTAAAATTGGGGATCGGAGGAGAGAGAAGGGTCCGAGCTGGCGCGGCTGGGAAAGACAACTGGAATTGGAGGTTGAGGGAGGTGGTGGTTCTTGTCGTCGCGTGTTTTGTGTCGTTGGTTTCTCGTCTCATGATTTCCGAGCGGTTCCTTGTTGCCTCATGATTTCCAAGCGGTTCCTTGTTGCAGCATGATTGCCGGAATTCTTGGGGTTCTACGTGAAAAAGGAGAATTTATTTGTACACTACGAGCTGTGCACGAGAGAAATCAAAATATGTCGGTGCAAAATGTAAAAAGTCGGAGGTACTACCAGCCAGTCAACAAGGATTAATGGTTTGGATACCAAAACTGGAGGTAGAAAATAAAGTAATCTTATTACTAGAGTACAACTATTAGGCCAATTCCTGGTACAGTACTAAATCCCTGGTGACTGATTCCCCAACGCCATGATGCGCACAAAGGCAACGTTTATGCTCGGAAGATAATTATGCGACCCACTCACACCACGATTATTTCATTCTCTCACTTTCTTTTCTGGATAAAAGCACCTGTCATTTCCTTATCAAGACGTCTATTACTTGAAAAGAAAAACAGAAAGCAGATGCACCACTACAGTAGCACCTGTCAATGACCAATGGAGAGTAGTAGCTTGTCAATTGAAGCGAGGCAGCAGCTACGTGGTCGCAAAAAAAATAGTAGCATTTGCGAGGTTGGTCGTGCAAAAGCACCGGAATCAAGGCCCCGGGCATCTCAGGAAAAGATCCGGAGCGAGGGAAGGTGGGGGCCCACGGATGGCTGCGCTGTCTGATGCCGGAATGATTCCAAGGATTCAGCGATTATTCGCTTCGCTGCTCCCACAGGCAACAGAACCGGTCACCGCGCCGGCCGCTGGCATCAACCGTCTGCCGGCCGACTCTTGCGTACGGTGTTTACTTGGCCGACTGCTAATGCACGCGTGGGATGGGATTTCTGCCGTTTTCTGGGCGGAAAAGCTAGCTAGCGATCCAGCGCAGTCGTCGGAGCCAAGGAAAAGGGGTTGAGTTGAGTCGGGTTTAAGTCTTGCCCAGCATAGATGCATCGATGGTGACGCACATGAATTACGTGCAAGGTTTGTACGCGGCCGGGCAGCTTAGCTTGGAAGCCTGGAGAAAGAGAATGTTTCTCTTCTCTTCGTGGCGTGTCCCGTTTCACTCGTCCACGGCCAGGAAAGGCTTGAATCTGTGATACACGCCGTGCTGTTGGTCACGCCGTCAGTCGCCGTCACGTCACGCAGTGATAGTTGATTGATTTGCTTTTTAAAATGGCAGTGATGGATCAGTGCATGCCTGCAGACAAAAAAAATCCATCTGCAACCAATCAACCGGGAGCTTATTAGGTGGAAGTTAAGCGCTAATTTAAGCCAAGCCAGGGACGTCCAATTAGCTATCAGCCTGTCACCGCAACGAGAAAAACGAACGCAAAAAATTTGGAGCAGCAGAGGCGATGTTCCACGCCTGTACACGTCACAAGAGACGGCGGGGTGACACGTGTGCGGTGCACACACGACGCGGGGCATCTGTGATCAGTGGACAAGATGTCGCGATTACTATCGCTTGGCGTGCCGACTTGTACTGAGTGAATTATCTGATGATGATCGGATTCCGTTACTGACATCACATCACAAACGTTGCGATCGTCGTACCGTTGAATTGCGAAGGTTCAAGGCTGTAAACTCGGCTGTATGGCCCAAATGACAACTGGTCCAGTGTGTACGTATATCTGCCAGAGGTAGCGAGGCCCAAATTGTGATGTCACATGGACTGGGCCATCTCATCACAAAACTTTAGCAGAATTGGGCCCAGGAACAGTAGTTAGCACATACTATGCCGTGCAGCGGTGCAGATAAAGTTTCTTCGACTTTACGAATGTCCCTAAAAAAAGATAAATAAGGCAACAAGGAAGTTCAAATAAGATAATGAGCATCACTGAATACTTAATGATTTACGTTGAAAAAAATTTACGTGGACATGTTCCTTTATTTCCTGCTTATTATATACTGTACATGTCTAATGTGGCTTCTACAAACTGTATTGGGTCCGTAGTATCAGCAGAATAGCAGAATAGAGCACGTAACCGTTAAAAACTAGCATCCGTCAACTGGTAGTGTATACATGCACGGGATCGCGTCATGTCAATTTGCGGTCATACTTGACAGTGAAATGTAAGCAAAATACTCCATACCAAAACTCTAATCTGCTGCAGCCGCACTTGAAGCATGTCCTGAATCCGGTCCCTGTATCAGCAACCTGGTACATAAAAATTGATTCTTTTCGTGTGCTCGAGTCACCAACCGGGGCCAGCTTGACGACGAGGAGTCGTCTTTACGGCCAACAGTTCTACAAAACCTGGACCATTCGTCCTGCAACATTGAAAGTGGTTCAGAGATCATCTTGGTGCTGTAAATCCAGTGCATTGCAGCTGCAGGAGTACATAAAAAGTTTATTGTGCATTTGTGCGGTGGCATCGGCCTCGTTTGTTCCATTAGTTCCCGCAGTCCCGAACGCACTTTGGCAGTCTGATTACCGTGTCGAGCAGAGCGAGAACAGAAACGTTCAATTTTTTTTTTTTTTTTTTGCGAAAAGAAACGTTCATTGATTCTGTGACCTCGTGTATTAAGCATGTCGAAATGCAGGCAATCTTCTAGCAGCACTCGGGGAAACTGCTACGGCCGCGGGAACGGAAACAATCGACGCCTGGGTGACCCCTGGGCGTTGAAGAGGCGCTTCAGTTTATTGCACGTAGAGGCCAAGACGGCCACTACTCCTGCCGTCGCCGGTCGCGGTCGAAGGCAAATCCGGTGGCGTCGCCGAGGAATCGACCATCCGACACCGGCGGCGCTACCCGTCTGGTGACCGGAGGCACAATAAACAAGGATGAAAACTACAGGCGTCAAGCGGCGGATAAGGATGATCGCCGCACAAACTGCGAGCACGCGACGTCATCCCGCTTGTCTTGTTTCCCCAAATTTCACCTCCCTCACTTGCCACGGCCGTGCCGTCGATGTTTCACTTTGCCTTTCGCTGACATGGATCAACCACTTCCACTTGTTGTGTACAACAATTCAGCTCAGCCAGGTCATTTCGATAGAGGGAGAGAGACTTTGCAACCAGCTCCCTGACGTCCATCATAATACGACGGCGACCATTCGTCTCCTCTGTTTTCTCCTAGCCGTTCCTCTGTTTTCCCCTCCTGCTCGCAAACCCGAGAGCCCCTAGCTAGCGCAGCTATATAAACCCCGCACTTCCACACCGCAGCAGAGAGAGTTCACTACACGCTGATAAGCACCGCCAAAGCTCGAGCATCTTCCCCATTCTCCTCGCACGCAATCTTCAGCATCTCCTACTCTATTGCTCAGGTCCCCACTTCAGTTCAGTTCAGCTCCGGGGTTGGGTTCCGGCCATGGCGATCCTGTCGGAAGTCGGCACCCAGGTGGTCGTCCCTCTCGCCGCCGTCGTGGGCATCGCGTTCGCCATCGTGCAGTGGGTGATCGTGTCGCGCGTCAAGCTGGCACCGTCCAGGGGCGGCGCCAGGGACAAGGACGGGCTCGGCGACTCGCTCATCGAGGAGGAGGAGGGCCTCAACGACCACAACGTCGTCGTCAAGTGCGCCGAGATACAGAACGCCATCGCAGAAGGTGAGCATCATGTTGCTGGAGCCACCTTTCTGATTTCTGAACCAACTATTTTGATTCTGAATGAACAATTATGTGATTTTTTGGTGTAATTATTGCTAAATTGAGTGGCTAATGACACCGACTCACAGGAGCGACATCATTCCTCTTCACCGAGTACCAATACGTGGGCATCTTCATGTCGATCTTCGCGGTGGTGATCTTCCTCTTCCTGGGCTCCGTGGAGGGGTTCAGCACGAAGAGCCACCCCTGCACGTACAGCAAGGACAAGGAGTGCAAGCCCGCACTCTTCAACGCCCTCTTCAGCACCGTCTCCTTCCTGCTCGGCGCAGTCACCTCCGTGGTGTCCGGCTTCCTCGGCATGAAGATCGCCACGTACGCGAACGCGCGGACCACGCTGGAAGCCAGGAAAGGCGTCGGCAAGGCCTTCATCACCGCGTTCCGTTCCGGCGCGGTCATGGGCTTTCTGCTGGCGTCCAACGGCCTGCTGGTGCTCTACATTGCAATCAACCTGTTCAAGCTCTACTACGGGGATGATTGGGAGGGTCTGTTCGAGTCTATCACCGGTTACGGACTCGGTGGGTCTTCCATGGCGCTGTTTGGAAGAGTGGGAGGCGGGATCTACACCAAGGCGGCTGACGTGGGGGCTGATCTTGTTGGCAAAGTTGAAAGGAACATCCCTGAAGATGATCCCAGAAACCCTGCCGTAAGTATCTTGCTTTTTTTACACTGTGAAGATTTTTTTAAAAAAATGTCATTTAACCTGTACATACTAGTAGTTTAGAAGTAAGAAGATGACAATTCACCTTTTACTCTCTCTTTCCGACTGCAGGTGATTGCTGACAACGTTGGCGATAACGTTGGTGACATAGCTGGAATGGGTTCAGACCTGTTCGGGTCATACGCCGAATCTTCCTGTGCTGCTCTCGTGGTGGCATCCATTTCTTCTTTCGGGGTCAACCATGATTTTACCGGGATGTGCTACCCGCTGCTGGTCAGCTCCGTCGGCATCATTGTCTGCTTGATCACCACACTCTTTGCAACAGACATCTTCGAGATAAAGGCCGTGAATGAAATTGAGCCTGCGCTGAAGAAGCAGCTCATCATCTCTACCGTTCTGATGACTGTGGGTATCGCGCTGATTAGCTGGCTGGCGCTCCCTGCAAAATTCACAATCTTCAATTTCGGTGAGCAGAAGGAAGTTAGCAACTGGTAAGCTGTTGATTTCTGCTGCTTGTGTAGTTCCTTGAAATTGTCTGCTGATGGTTGTGGCACCACATTGCAGGGGACTGTTCTTCTGTGTGGCAATTGGGCTCTGGGCCGGCTTGATCATTGGATACGTGACAGAATACTACACTAGCAACGCGTACAGGTAAAAATTCTGTACTTTACTCAGCTAACTAATTGTCCGTGCTTAATGTAATTTAATATAATTCATGGTTGTAATAACTGCCAACTTGATATACCGCTGCAGTCCAGTGCAAGACGTCGCGGATGCCTGCAGAACCGGTGCCGCCACCAACGTCATTTTCGGCCTTGCTCTGGGATACAAGTCGGTCATCATCCCGATTTTCGCTATCGCTGTCGGCATCTATGTCAGTTTCACGATCGCTGCGATGTACGGCATAGCCGTCGCTGCCCTTGGCATGCTGAGCACGATCGCAACTGGTCTTTCCATCGACGCCTACGGCCCTATCAGCGACAATGCCGGCGGCATCGCTGAGATGGCAGGGATGAGCCACAGGATTCGCGAGAGGACTGACGCGCTTGATGCCGCTGGAAACACAACAGCCGCGATCGGAAAGGTACTAATAAGTATTCCTTTGGACCAAAAAATTTACTATTCATTTTGACCAGTAGAGATTATTTTTACCAACTCGATCTGGTGTTTTGCTGCAGGGATTTGCCATTGGATCGGCCGCTCTGGTGTCCCTGGCCCTGTTCGGCGCGTTCGTGAGCCGCGCCGGCGTGAAGGTGGTTGACGTGCTGTCCCCGAAGGTGATCATCGGTCTGGTGGTGGGCGCCATGCTCCCGTACTGGTTCTCGGCGATGACGATGAAGAGCGTTGGCAGCGCGGCGCTGGAGATGGTGGAGGAGGTCCGGCGGCAGTTCAACACGATCCCGGGTCTGATGGAAGGCACGGGCAAGCCCGACTACGCCAACTGCGTGAAGATCTCCACGGACGCGTCCATCAAGCAGATGATCCCGCCGGGCGCGCTGGTCATGCTCACGCCGCTCGTCGTCGGCACCTTCTTCGGCGTGCACACGCTCTCCGGCGTGCTCGCCGGCGCGCTCGTCTCCGGCGTGCAGGTCGCCATCTCCGCGTCCAACACGGGCGGCGCGTGGGACAACGCCAAGAAGTACATCGAGGCGGGCGCCAGCGAGCACGCCAGGATGCTGGGGCCCAAGGGCTCCGACTGCCACAAGGCGGCCGTGATCGGGGACACCATTGGGGATCCGCTCAAGGACACGTCCGGCCCGTCGCTCAACATCCTCATCAAGCTCATGGCAGTCGAGTCGCTCGTCTTCGCGCCCTTCTTCGCCACGCACGGGGGAATCCTCTTCAAGCTCTTCTAGGAAAAGTACTAATTCACTCCACGGCTCGCGTTGATAAATAATCCCTCATCCTCATGAGAAGGAGACTGTGCTTATTTTCTTTTCGATTTTTTTTTTTGTCCTGTAGTTTTTTCTTCCGCTTGAATTTGAGTCTGTCCATCAACTCTCTTTCCTGAGGCTTTCCAGGTTGAGCAGAGATGGTGTTCATCTGTATCTTTCATTCTCCCTTGGTAAATATTGCCACTGATCAGTGGTGCTTTCACGATCTCAACAAGTGTATCTACGGGCCTCACTGGTATAACACCGGTCCGGCCCAGTCCAGCTTGGCCCCGTCGAAACCGAAGGGGCATGGGCCCGCATACAATAAAGACGACCATGAGGTCCACGACACGTAGGCTCATGAATGCTCGGTCGCATCGCATGGGCATTGGCAGAGACGAGGATATCCGGGCAATATACTTGGCGGCGTCCCCTTCATTCTCCTTCTGCTTTGCTCCCCTCCAACCGCACGACGCGCCTCGTTCTCATCTCCAACCACGCCACCGCCAATTCCAGAGTCAATTCCAAACAAAATCCACTGCAGCAACGGGCCTTGGTTCCAACAAACACGAGCGACGAGGAGAGGGAGGAAAGGGAGAAGGGAACCGCCACCGAGTCCGCAGCCATGGGCAACGCGTCGTCGATGCTGACCCAGTACGACATCGAGGAGGTGCAGGAGCACTGCAACTACCTATGTAAGCAAGCAGCCTTTGTCCGATCTCTCTCTCCCAATGTGGATTCATCTTTTTTATTTTGAACGGTGGATTCATCTTTTCCATCGTGGCCTGTTTGGTTTGATTCTGTGATTGATTGCTGTCTGGTTTCAGTCTCGCAGCAGGAGATCGTGTCCCTGTACGAGCGCTTCTGCCAGCTCGACCGCAGCGCCAAGGGCTTCATCTCCGAGGACGAGTTCCTCTCCATCCCAGAGTTCTCCCTCAACCCGCTCTCCAAGGTCCGATCCAATTTCTTCTCCCGCCTTCCCCGGTGGGGTGGGGACCCTGTTGCTTTGGTTCGGATAGGTTTCGTCTTTGTTTCCGTTCTGATTTTTCTGAACGAAAAGAAGGAAGCCTCTGACTTTGTCCCATTCTTTCTCGGCAATCCGTGTTTTTATCGTACACCGCCGTCATGAAATGCTTGCAGGACTGTTCCAGGATCCTAATATGTTGTGTACTTTATTCCTTGTCCTTGTTTACACGTTTGCCCTCACAGAGATACTAGTACTGATTTACGTGACCCACAAAGGCCTAATACTACTTCTCAGAGATACTGACTGTTAATTTCTTATTCTCGTGAATATTAGTTAGTTGAGTCCGTTAGCATATAAAGCACAGATTACCAGATGTGCAGATTGGTGCACCTCAACGTGTTTTATTTTAGACACGTTGGGTTAGATTCCTCACACTGTAATATAGTGGTACTAGTTTCAGTAGCAATGTCCTAGAAAAAACTTCACCAAGAGGATACAAAGCTACAGTGGCCGCATATCATGATCTGAACACAAATTTTTGTAGCAGAATGTCCCACCACACTCCGTACTGCACCGTGTAAGGAAATCACCTTCAACAGGATGTTTATTTTGTCTTGATCCAAAAAAAAGAAGATGGTTTTTGTCCCTGTACTAAATAGAGTAAGCTAGTACCAGTACATGACAGCACTATCAGGAGAAACACACACTTCAATGCTTCAGATGATTCATGATTAGTTGAGCCAACATGTCGCTGTGAAGCAACGATTCTGAGTTCTGCTTCCCTATTCTTTTTCAGAGGTTGTTACGGATGGTTGACGGATTGAACTTCAAGGATTTTGTTGCCTTCCTTTCTACTTTCAGCGCAAAGGCCAGTCTTCAGCAAAAGATGGAATGTAATGCATATCTTTTTTGTTTGTTTGTTTCCATCTCATATTTTTATTCCTATTTGTATGATCTTAAAAGTCCTCATGATAACACTTACACCCTCTATTTCTGTCCAACGAAGCAGTGATATTTAAGGTTTATGACATTGATGGCAAGGGAAGAGTAACTTTCAAGGACCTGCTTGAGGTTTTACGGGACCTGACCGGGTCATTCATGTCCGAGGAAAAAGAGAGGTGCTCACTTATTATGAGATATAAAATCCTAGACATTGTCAATAGTAACGTGGATATGTGGCCTGTGATATAACCCCTCATCTATGAAAAGCAACAACATGATTTTTTTCTCACTTACTATCAATCCATTGCTATCCTTCATTTTAAAGTGTAATTTTTTTATTCTAAAACACAAGAGACCATTTGAAACTACAGTAAATTTCAGAGCAAACATTGGAAGTAACATGATTCAGTCCATTAGTGCATCCATACACAGCTAAGTCTAAGAGTTCATAATTCAGAATCTATGTGACATGTAGATCCTTAGCCTATAACAAACTGTTCTCTCTTTGACATTTTATTGCATCTTCAAGTTGAGCACCCTATATATAGTGATAGGTAATGTCAGTCTTGGATTGGTCTAAACCTAGTCATGTATACATTTATGATTCAAGAATGCATTCGGATACATTACATGGGAGTAAGCTCCGAAAAAAACAATTCCAATACATTATCTTCACGTTATCTACAATTTATATGTTCTCATCAATTTGTATTGTTATTGGTGTCACTTATCTGTTCGAAAAAATAACGGATTGTTCATTGTTTTCCATCACAACTGTTGAACCCAGGCACTAGATCTTAAATTTTCCTCTTCACGTAAATATTGACGAGGCACTAGATCTGAATTTTCCTCCCCATGCAAATATATCTCACAAGTTTATGAGCAGAAGTAGAATATCAAAGTAACACAAATTCTACTTATGCTGTTCAGCAAGTATTAACTAAGGTCCTGGAAGAAGCGGGATACTCGAGGGATTGCACACTGTCGTTGGAAGATTTTATCCAGGTAGACAATCCTCTGTTCTTGACTTCTTGTCTTGTCATTGTTATACAATATCTCCAGTATGTATGCCATGTAGTCATCGTTCACAGATTCAGTGGCAAGTGACTAGCAGTCAATTAGAATTACATTTAAATATATATTATATCAGTCTATTGTTGTGCTCCCAGAACTTATCTTAGTTGTTTAAGATAATTTTGTGCTGCGCTTCCAGATTATCGACCATCCTGGTTTAAAGATGGAAGTTGAAGTACCGGTCGACTAATGAATAGCGCAGGGTATCAGCAAATGAGAATGCAAGCTCTGGTTTTGTCTGCAGAACAATATGTTCATAACCAATACGGCATACAACAGAAGGGTGAACCTTCACTTTGTTTTCTCTGTGTTACTAGTTCACATGATAGTGTAGTTTACTCTTTTGCAGCAAGACACACCGGCATTGTTTTTCTCTGCTCTTTAATAGTTTGTGAATGCAGTAAACCTTGTCATATTTTGTCTGCAAACTTTTCTAGAATTACAGTATTTCCTTTTTGCTACTTCTTTTTTTTTTTGCGAGTTTCATTTCGTTGCTTGGAGCGAGATGGTTTTGAATATAGCTGGTCCTACCTCCAGGGGCGTTGAGAAATTTCTCAGGGAAGAATGTGGTTATGCAGCTTGAAATGTAACGTGTGTTTCCAGGATCTATCAGCTGAATGGTCAAATTGCAGTGTTATCCAATGTTTCTCGGCTTCAGTGGATCATCAATCACATCGAGGATGTAATCCATCAGCTGACTAGTGGAAAAAAGCTGGAGCTTTCAACACTACAAAAACAAGAAATTCCAGTGGGGGCTACTGAGCTTGACCTTTTTTTGGATTACAAATATAAAGCGAATCTAGTTCTGAGCAGAATACAATCCTATTCAAAACTCACAAACTCGAGTGAATCGAACAGGCAAAAGATCAGTCCGGTAATTATTCAGTTCATATGCGAGATGCAATTAGAAATGTCAAAATTCTTCAATCAGAAATGGCAGCAGCGCTTGCTTCCTTCCTGCCGCTGCGATCGCCATGGCAAAGGAACTGCCTCCTAAGTACCCGCCGCCGGTGCCGCGTCATCCCGCCTCTCCTTCTCTGGAACCGCAAGATCTCACCCCGTTGTGCCTGTGCTACTTACTTGACGGCTGCCGTAATCGCCTTGTTATTGCTTGGAGCTCCACGAGGATGGCTGTCCCCGTCGCGGGCGTCGAGCGTTTCCTCTTCGTCGGATCTCAAAACAACAGGGGCTTTGATAAAAACTTTATACTAGTGAGAGGTGTTCGTATAAATTCATTTTTTTAATGGGTTCATATAAATACTTGGATCACGATATCGCTTCCATGTATGTAAATATGTGGATCGCATTCAATAGTTGCGATTCATTTTAGGGGTTTTACGTAAATACTGGGATCGCAATTAATATTCACGATTCAAATTAGGGATGTATTTGTGGGACGGTTTGTTTTGTAGTGTCTAAACTTTATAGCTGTCACATCAAAGAGAATCTTACTATTTAGAAGTATTAAATAAAGTTTTACTATAAAATAAATTGCAGTTCCCTAGACTAAATCACGAGACGAATCTAACGAAGGTAATTAAGTTGCAATTAGAAGATGATTATTGTAACATCACTTTAGCAAAACATAGATTAATTAAGTTTGCTAGATTTTAAAATAATTTTATCATTAAATTAATTAAAATATTTATAAATAATATAAGATGTTCTTTGATATGGGGGTGCTAAATTTTAAGAGAATTGCTATAGAGCTAACTTCGAATGTCCAACTCTGTTTCGACTAGATGAATATATGGTAATAAAGTGTTTTAAATTTCCAAATTATGATATATAGTTTCTATAATAGCTTAAATTGTATATGAGTAGGACGATCGGGTTGGATCTATAGCGGTACTCAAATTTTAATGGCTAGAAAACAAACAACCGTATTGTTTATTCACTGCATTGCCGTTGGATACAGGGTGTGCGATTCAGATTGCCTCTACGCTTCTGTTGTTGACCGGCGCGGGCTCGTCCTCTCTTCCGGGCAGCCGCCGTGATCGACTCTCACCCACTACAATCGTCTCCCGCAGAGGCCGAGTACGGGAAAAGCAAGATACTCCGCAGTCTGCTGTGCTTGTTGGATTTGAGTCCCGTTGTTCCCTACGATTCACGGTAGCCTTGTATTCCGTGGGAGCAGATGGGCCCGTGGGTGTGTGTTCCTGGGTCTAAATTAT
Source organism: Chloris gayana (assembly GCA_031894775.1). Taxonomy (NCBI): domain Eukaryota; kingdom Viridiplantae; phylum Streptophyta; class Magnoliopsida; order Poales; family Poaceae; genus Chloris; species Chloris gayana. The sequence continues at coordinate 2,945,314 of JAUNZO010004234.1, read as the reverse complement.
CACATAAAAAAGAATCTTACTGTTTAGAGTATTAAATAAAGTTTAATTATAAAATAAGTTATATGTTTATAGACTAATTCACCAGATGAATCTAATGAGGTTAATTAAATCATAATTAAAAGAGCATTACTTTAACAAAACATATATTAATTAAGTTTATTAGATTCATCTAAAAAATTAGCACCAATCTATCAAAAAGATTTTGTTATTAAATTGATCGAAATATTCATAAATAGTAAGATTCTTTTTAATGCGACAGTGCTAAATTTTAGAGAAAACATGGCTGAGCCTGCAATAACCTACTGCTGCCGTGGCCGGATGGCAGTATCGTGATCCAATTTTTGGATTTTTTTTTTAATTATGCCTAATAGCGGAATTTTACAATTCTGATTTCGTTGGATCTGTGCAGTGGACGGAGGAGCGACGGCTGACCTGAAGTGGTCCAGTTACAAACTTACAGTGACGAATTTGGACTAGCATTGCTGAGCTAGAAAAGGATACTGTGTCTGCTTCTGCAAGCCAACTGTGCCGGATTCTCCTTTCTGTATCTAATAGGAGTCTTCCTAACTACACGGTCTACAAGAATACCAGTATACCACACATGTGATGTATCAAAGGGAAATAACTGCTTCTCAATCCAAATGAGAGATAATGACCGTTCAAAAAATGAGAGATAATGGACCAAATCTCATTCAAAATCCCCTTTCCTTTTCATATATTTTATTGTTGTCCTTTTTCTGTCATACAATTTCTGAACACTTCTTTTGCTGAAAAATTGAAATCACAAATCTTGCAGCCTTACAGCTTACTTCATGTGCAGGTGAACAAGCTTCGCAGTTCATCCCAGATTTCATCTAATCTATGAAAACAATCATTCACACAGAAGCAATCAACAATCAAACCAAAAGATCTACCTACAGGCCGGAGCATAGAAGCTGGGGATGTGAGCAAACACAATGGAGTAAGGAGCCACGGTTATAGGCAGCGCTGCGTCCATCTGCACAGGTTCCAGCTTAGGGATGTCTCCATTGGAATAAGTAGCCAGCAAAATGCCATTTAGCAGCACTTCTTGGCTATGCAAATTTCCATCTTTCGGAGTGAGATGGTACTCTTCTCTTGTCAGCTGAGCAGCTTCACCAAGCACGGGAATATGACTGAATCCTCTTCCCTCCTTCCTTGAACTCTGGGTTTGCGAACCCTCGCTTGTCACATAAATGTGATTTGTTTTGTTGCTACTCAGGTTGATTAGGAGCACTGTGATCCCTTCCTGAAAAATCAAAAAAAAAAAAAATGGAATTAAGAATGTGCCATATAGTTTTTCCTTTTCCAAGAGATCATGTACCAAATAGTTGACGAGACATTGTCCGAAAGAAAGGGAACTTTAATTGCTTTAGACTCTTACTGAATTTTTTGCGCAATGTGCATATGCACGGATCATATTTGTGCTGTTGAATGTTGTCGAGAGAACCTTGGCCCCCATTAGGCGATGCCATAATAAAGCACTGCAAGCAATTACGGAAAGATATTAAATCAAGATAGGATTATGTTCTTACAAAAGTACTTTCTCCGGTTATAAAAAGTCAGGTCTGTTTACCTGTAATAATCAGGATTTGGTTCAAATGTTGTTGTGTTTAACAGGCCGTAGTTACCACCAATCAATGTCTGTCTGCAGTAACTCTTTGTGTCATACTTTGATGACATACCAAGCTGATCCAGATACCTGAAACATCACCATTCTTAGTCAATAAACATTGCTTTAGATGGTAACTTCTGAACGCAGGTGTAAGCTACTTCAGAAATGCTTGTTGCTCACCAGAAGCTGAAAACAAACGCATCAGTTACAAGGTGGTGGCCACTATTGTACGCCCCTCCAGACTCACCAACCCATGCGACGGCAGACGTCCCTGCAGACTTTAGTATGCCCTGAAGATTGCTGAATGTGCCCACCATCCCATCAAGGTAAGAGGGATTAAGAATTTTCTCAATCAGATGACTATCAACGCCTGATAATTGAAAACATTGCCCCTTTTATACAGACTCCATATATCCAATTCATTTACCGAATCAATGGTCAGTCAAAGTGAGCATACCGGGGCCTAAGTTATAGATATGATGAGTTATCACGTCCAGTTGATTTGGCTTTGTTTTGCCGACAAGCTCTGTGAACCAAGCTGCGTCAAAGAAACCTCCAGGTGCAAGTACCAGCGGCTTTGATGAGCCTTGGTAAGTGCTTTCAATTATTTTTTTCAGAGCGATCACATCTGCTGCATATTGATCTGCACCAATTCGGGCTCCAATTCCACTGCCACTGAGTTCATTTCCTACAAGAATAGTTTCTTAAGAGTCCAAAGTACTGTACTATACATAAGTACTGCTGAGATTTGGTTGCTTCTTAATAAAAACATTGCAATTTATAAAAGTATGCCTTTTGTAAATTGATGTGTGAAAAGCCACGGAAAGTATCATATATGATCTCTCCATTGCTCTTTACAACCAATAGCTCAACCTTATCTAAAGTGATGTCGACATACATGTCCAGATTCTTCTACATGCTTAACAGAATTTTACTTTTCAAGAAATGTCTCAAATGAAGTGCCTTCACTATGCACAGCCAAAAAAAAAAAGAGCGTGATAGAAGGATCCACAAGATTACAGATAACGTACCGAGCTCCCAACCATGAATATCATATCCCTTGCTGACCGTATAGCGAATAAAAGAATCTGCATTTGTGTAATTCCATGGACCCCCTAAAGAACCATCAGGCATTTTAACCCGACCGTTCAGAGCATTTAAACCAAAGATAATTGTTGCACTGCACAGGTAACAGGTAAAGTGCCGTTAAGCTACTTATGTCCAAAGGAGCCTGAGGTAAACAAGTAAGCAGAAAATACCCAGCATTTTTTAAGAATGCATTGAGCTCGTCCCATCTATGCAATGGCAGGCAACCTTCTGAGAATCCAAACATCGCAGAGGTGTCCTTCACAAATGGCGTGCATGGCTGTTGAGGGTCGCCAGTGTCATATATCACTTTATCTTGCAAAGTGCCGCCCAGTCGGAGCTTAATGGGGGAGAAAGCTGCAAAGTTGATCAGATTATATTGCAAGAGTAAACAAAGTATCAAAATGTTAATGCCATGGGCTCCAACGTAAAAAAAATGTATCATGGCTCGCAGGATACTACTATTACTACCAAAAAAAATCCAATGCTTAGCCACCGCATCAAAGAGACAGGTTCAGTTGCGACTATCTGGTCAAATATCAACGGTTCAGGTGTGCCACAAGCAAGACCCTCATTTTTTTTGGTTGGACACTAGACATCAGTGTTGTGGGTGAAAGCGAAAGGGATGTCGTCATGTGATGGATTACCTTTGACGGCATTCAGAAGAATTTTATTGGAAAGATCCTGCAGGGACGAAAACATTTAAGACCTTAGTCAATCACCCTGTCATGGATTATTATACGCACAGTTAAATTGAAAATACCAGTAGAGGCCACACAGATGAAGAGGCGCGCACCAAAGTAACAAATTGTTATTACCTGGTCTCTGTTCTTCTTTTGATGAAATTCTAACCTCTCTAAGGAGGATAGGTTGTGCGGTAGGCTTTGCACATGATTGACAAGAAAAAGTTACTGGTACAAAACTACGATTGCAATGGGCCGACATGATCTAGAGGTCCAGGGAAACTCAGGACACAGTGCCCAAAAACTAAAGGACGCCGTTGCCGGCGAGATAGGAAAAACAAAAGAAGAAAGAATTCCTTGAGAACCCCGTCCATTTTTTCACATTCTGTTAGAAGTATCCTAAGGTGTGAATGAGAAAAGCATCAGTTTAGTTTAAAGAGTTTAAAATCTCATATTTGGAAAGACAGTATCTCTATTGCGAAGGATGATGGCATCTCTGAGTGAGAATAAGCATTAATTAAGTTTTAACCCTTTAAAATCTCAAATTTAGAAATATAGTATCCAGAGAGAGAGAGAGAGAGAGAGAAGAGAGAGAGAGAGAGAGAGAGAGCCGACCAGGTTGAGGAGGGAGGCGCGGCCCCAGGCGCAGGTGCCGTAGTCACACTTCTCCGGCGGCCACCAGTCCAATGTCGCGCAGACGAAGTCCTCGTCCGTCGTGGCGATGGCGGACCGCGTGTCCACCACCACCGCCTCGCCGCCGGCGAAGGCCGCGCCGGCGCTCGTGCTCACGGTGGCCGATCCTCCGAGCCAAAACAGGGCCCAGACGCAGAAACCGGCCATCTTGAGCAGCAGCCGAGCCGCCATTTCTCGGATAGCAAAGAAACGAAACCAAGAAGTGGAAAGAGCAGGGCAATGCCCCTTAAAGGGCAAGCCTCTTTGAAGGAAGAGGGAAAGTTCTTGCCTCCTACACCATGTAAAGAATCTCAAGGCGGGCACAGCTCAGGGCAGGACAAAACTGAGCTTGGTTGTTTAGGGAGGAGATGGCAGATGGCCTGCTGCTTTAATTGGTTTGTTTGGTGGGGAACGCTTGGAATCTCTTTATATGGAGAAGGGAGCATTGAGAGTGGCAGCATCAAAACATGGAGCCGTTATTAGACCAGTCCCGGGCGGGCGTCTAGTCAAAATGAAATCTTTTCATAAAATACCGGTGAGATATTTTCTTGCAAATTAATTACTTCCAAAGATTGGAAGGGAGAAACTGAGAAAGGGGAGTAAGAGATGCTGTAAATACAGAGCATTGAGATTGGCAAAAGTAAAACATGGAGCAGTTGCTAGACTGGCTTCGAGATTTTTGCTATTTTACCGTATTTTTGCTATTTTACCCGCACCCGCACGTACTCACGTTCGAGATTTTTGCTGTTTTACCCACACGCAGTTTTACAGAGTACTAATATATGTTTAATCCAAACATCTTACTCGTGTACGACTCAATTTTCCTTTACATAATAACTACTTCTGCATTCACCATTTATTTTGTTAGCCGTGCATGTGCTGCGATGCCCTGTGGTGGCTACTGAATGAGCTTTTGGAAGTAGTAGTACTTAGTTAACAGTAACAGCAAAGCATCAGTTGTGGAGAAACAAGTAGTACTGGTATTTCAGAATATTTTACCAGCGCCAGCTAGGGATCACCTGTCAGGGAGTAAAAAAAACCATTTTAATGACTGTACTTGCATGGTGCTCTTCCGATGAAAATCCTGCTTCTGCAGGGCTGGAAAGTTCATCTCTGGCAGGTGAGAGAAGAAAAAATGGGGAGTAGAAAAGTTTCTAGGAATCCGCCAGCTTGTCCACTTGCTGGTGATGCTGCTTGTGGTACAATGCCCGCGTGACTGCGCCGACGAACAAGCGAAGAGGGAGTACTTTGGCCAATAAATCAATAACTAAAATGATTTGCTTTCAACATCGAGCCGACTAGTACTACGCGAACTGATCAATGATCAAAGTCAGATTGCCTTGATTCTTTATTCTTTGAAAAAGTTCCTAGATAAAATAAAACGGCTGTATAAGTAGAGAAGGGGAGGGGTGGAGGATCTTGCCGTTTCATTCCCATTATCCTAAGGTGTGCGAAGCGCTGAAGTTGGGGGAGCAATCTTGCTGCGGTAGACAAACGAGACCCTGTCCTTGTACTACTATGAACAGTATACACAATAATTATTTTTGGCTCGGTTATTGTCGCAATTTTTTGGTTCATTCTCGTGCTCCGTTCTGGGGAGAGATCCTCTGGTTCATGAGTTTTGCAGACATGTTTGCAGACATGGTTTATGTGAATTTTTCAGGGATTGCTTGTTTCATTTTTAGATAACGTTTGCAGACATGGTTTATGTGAATTTTTCAGGGATTGCTTGTTTCATGGAGGAATGTTTGCTTGGCCCTCGTAGCAAGACAGCGCGGGAAAGATGTGCATTATCCATTTCGTGCTGCGGTCACCACACCACCAGATGCAACCAACAGACAACGTTGGGTCGCATTGGTTACCGGCGCCCAATTGCCAAATTTGCCGTAAAATAATCAATCTTTCCATGGCTTTTTGTCAGCCGCCTGCATTTTCTTAGCCCCGGTAGCATGTCCTTTTCTCTCAGAAGATTTTACTAGCTAATACTACTGGGCATGCTGTTGATTGGCGTGAGTTTGACCGTGCTAGGAAGATACTACTGCAGAGTTTGTGAGCGTTCATGACATGCGGCGAGGTCCATTAGATACTTTTCACATCTTACGGTGGACTCAATTTCTCCCCATTTTGTACCGCCCCAATAATTCAATACTAGCTGGCGTCTTCACCATACAGATTCAGTTCATCCTAAGCTGCACAGCACACTCCATCACGTCCTTTTTTCGAGTGACTAAGCATGTGCGCATTTCATTCTCCAATAATTCGTCGCACATGCATGCTGGAATTGTCCATAAGCTTACGTTGACGCATGTCGCGCGAAGAATTATTGAACAACATCCAGCTAATGCTGGTAGGCAGCCTAGTACAACTAACTATGCAAAAACTGCTCACTCCTGCTCCCAAACAGAATTCGCAATCATCCAACGCCGCGATGCAAATGCGTTGATGCAGGTGCGTCCTTTCTTTTCTATATATTCACATGTCAAAGGACATGACATGTTCCTCTGCCCTGCACTGCATAATTTTGCCATCCATGCCATGCAGATCGCACTTTAGATTTGCCACCCAAGAAATGATTCCACCTTTTTCTGACTGCCGGTGGTAGAAAGGCATTTGCTTTGCTTTTGCCCAGTGTGTGTGAATAGCTAACTGCTGGGCACACTGACGACGAGATAGTTTTTTTCTTTTTTGATAATTAGATAGAGGATTGGTTGGTTGGCTCTTTCGCCGCCACGGGAGATTGGACGTCGCACCAAACCCACGGATAGCAAACGCATCAGGTGCCACCACAGGGTAGTAACGGCATCACTAAACTACTACTTGACAGAATAATTAACAGCATAAACATATGCATCCAATCAACATCTAGGACAACCAAAATGTGCACGCAATTGCATAGCCCTTGGGTGATCTCCTTGGATTGCTTGCTTCTTCAAATACTACTAAATAACAACCTACGTACGCAGCTACCTCTATCATGGAAGAGTAACGGCCATGGCAAGGAATCAATCAAAAGAGGGTCACGAAATGGATGCACAGGCTCCTGCAGGAGGAACACTTGTATCCCCGTGATGTTCTAGTACATGTCCGTCTCAGTAGATTGTTGTACCAGATGCGTCAAAACGATTGATTGTAGTATGTGACATTCTGATGTATTTCTACAGTCCGTACCTACGTTCCAAATGCATTCTTGTCCACACTTATTATTCGGATGGGAAGTCACCTCTCTGTTACTTGCATATGGAGAGTGAGGACCAGAAATATACTACGATGGTTTCATGTGATTAGAAAATAACATTAGAACATTAGGCCTAAGTAAGAAGAAAGCACAAGCTGTCCGTTAACCTAATCAGGCAAGCTAGACCAAATCTGGTGGCCGGTATGACCAATTACGTCAAAAATAAGATAAAATGCTACTCTAGCAATAGCATTCTAAATTCCCCTCAGTTGTTTTGAGCGGCACAAGAGCTATTCAATAATTAGTAGGTGAGAAGTGGACTGCATCATGTATGAAACAGCTACATCTCGAGCCCCTCTTTCAGGGCATGTAATCATTCATAAGTAATACTTGGCTGATATGACAAACCTTTTGGCTAGGCAGAGACCAAGGACTCTTGTCCTTACTTCGCATGCTGAGCTTTCCGGTGGCAACTGGCGCATCTTCTGCGCTGTGACCTGGTATTTATTTGCTGAAAACGAACCCAGTTACTCTGCACTTTTGGGCTACAGGGTCTGTTTGCTAGTGAAAATATGGGATAAAATGCTAGGTGCTTCATTTTCAATTGATACTGATTGTTTCAATAGGTGCTTCCGTGCTTGATGGGTAGTACGTGCCTATCTGAGAATTTTTAATTGATACTGATGGGTCCAATTCAATAGGTTCTTGATGGGATAATATGCTAGGTGCTTGGTACTGTCAAATTTGGAAAAGCTAATTTAGGTGAAATTCAAACGGTCAGAGTACACCAAAAGATACTTAATCCATCGAAACAGATTCACTACATAAGTCAAAGCAACCAGCAAACTGCGGGTGTGAAGTTCAGGCAGAATATATATGAATTCCCACATAGATTGAATTCATTCAGTTCAGGCAGAATATATATGAATTCCCACATAGATTGAATTCATGCAGTTCAGGCAGGGAAAAGAACAGATGCAGTATCCATCAGTTTTCACTTTTATCCATCATAATATATGGTATAATGACCGAAGTACTGGACGGAGGACAGTGTATTCCAACAACTACACGGATATCATGAACTGAAGCTCATGGATGAGATCAGTTGAAGCTAGGGCAAATAGGTCCCTTCGATAAACCAAGGCGAACCTCCATTCCATGGTGCATGTCAGGTTGGCGGAAATTGTCAGAATCTTGAGGCACTGCAAGTCAAGGGAAAAAAAAGATGAGCACAACATAAGATATTTGAAGCAATATGAGGAACACCCAGATAGCATGTATAAAAGGATTCGATGTACTGTAACTCAGATTGTGAAACTTGCAGTACGAGTGCTATGCACTAAGATAATGGGATCAATGAACTGCATGAATCATGCTTTATCACTTATATCAGAAAAAAAAAAAGGAGGCCAATAAAGCTTAGATCATTGGAACATGTCACAAGTAGCGTCAAGTGTCAGTGCACCAGTAGCCTCAAGTCAAGTAAAACATAGCTACCAAGCAACATACAGTTTCTGAAAATAAGGTTAAAAAAAGGACAAACATTTTGCTAAGATGCAAACTTGCAAAGTCAGTGTGTCTTTCACACGATGAAAGATTTAACAGCTAATATGAAGGTTCAGAAAATTTAAGATATAGCAGTGTTCCCTAACCCAACTTGCTTGGGATAAAAGGCTAGGTGGTTGTTGTTGCAGTGTGTTCCCTAAACCTGGCTAATAACATAGTGATAACAAACTATTGCCGAAATGCTTGCACATGAATGTGAAACAGCAGGAAGATGATTGATTGGAAATAAAGAGCAGAATATCTTACTGTTCAGATAATCTTCAAATCCAAAATCATCCAGGGAACCTGTCAGTGCCTCATATCCAAGCATAGATGATGGCAAAGCACCTGGGGGCCTTTGGAACCTGGCATCACAGATTTCTGTCAGCAAGGTATCAAATGTGCTTATCAGCAAATAACAATTGAAGCTGAATATAGAACGGAAGAAAATAGATGGTACATTCCTTCCGTGCCATCAAAGCCCTAATCCCTCTTTAATTCATGAATCATTGATGATTTGGTGTCGCAAGAAATAGATGAACATGTAATATGAATCATTGGTGATTTGTTGTTACAGGAAATAGATGAACATGAGGAAACCATTTATTTGAAAACAAATAACCAGTGTGATACCAGCAGTGCACGTACTTGTGAGTATGGTCCTAACAGAACTGAGACTGGTAGAAAGTCTAATACAGTAAGGCATTGACTTTAGGTAAAGCTGAATCATTAAATAAAAAAGAAAATTGTGAAGAACAATCAGGGGGGGGGGGGACAAAATAGCAAAGTGGAGCTTCAACGAATATCTTTTTCTTTTTACCCAGTGGACGTGGTTCATTAAGTGGATTTCAACACTGAAAAACTTGCTCTGAAGAACACTTTAAGTGTTGTTATTCCGGCGAGACAAATAAGCACACAGGAAATTAATTTTAGATAGATTCAACCCTGGAATAGCATTAGATTACAGCAATGACAGCAAAGGGGTAATGGAATCTCGTATGCAAAATGTTATCCACGTTATAGCCATACACTGACAAGTCTAAATTGGTAAACCAGACACTTCTACACTAACTCGGTTGATGTCTAATCCGTCCAATAAGTACAATGCATAACCATTCAGTAAAAATGTATATTGTGAAGAACAACAAGGGGGAAACAAAATAGCAAAGTGCAGTTTCAACACATCTCTTTTTTTCCCCACTGGACACATTTTGTTAAGGGGATTTCAACACTGAAAGACATGGTCTCAAGAGCACTATAAGTGCTATCATTCCGGCAAGACGAATAAGCACACATGCAATTAATTTTAGGTAGATTCAAAATAGCATTACATTACGCAATGATAGCAAAGGGGTAATGGAATATTTATGCAAAATGTTATCCACGTTATAGCCATACACTGAAAGCATGTAAACAAGTCCATTGGTAAAGCAGACACTTCAAAGGCCAGCTTTGTGAATGACATGTAATTCACTGCATATATGGATGGAACATTTCGTTTCCATGGTTAGTTCCACGAATTTAACCCAATCTTCCTAACGACACTGGTACTTGGGTCCATAGTCCAGACGCAAACGCGATTGTGATCTGATGCTTACATCGACAACTCATGGTATTGACAAGAATTTTCGAGGGAAAAATTAAAAGAGGGGAGCGCGAGACCTGGACAGGATTTGGGCGTCGAAATCCTTGCGGATGTTGAAGGCGGATCCGTAGATGGCTTCCGTCCCGAACCTCTTCTTGTCCGCCCAAAACTTGGTCTCCTGCGCGTATCCCAAGCTCGAGGTCAGCGTTAGGGTTTCGACGGTACGGAACGGAAAACAAACAAGGGATAGCGCTGGGTTACCGATTGGAGGGTGGATTGGAGCGGGTGAACGGGCACGAGGTCAGACTTGACGCCGGCGTTGATGCCGAAGCGCAGGGCGTCGTGGTCCACGCCGATCTCCTTCTTCATGCCGCCGGTCGCCATTGCTGCTCTCTCTCTCTCTCTCTCGCTCTCGTTTTCTTTCTTTGCGGGGAAGAAAGGAGAGGCTCGGTTTGGGCTGATTTATAGGAGTCGTTTGGTTAGCAACCACAACCTGACACGCTGAGCATCTCCAGTAATCCCCTTAAACAGCCTCCAATCCTAAATTTTAGGAGTTTGATCAAAAAATCAACTCCAGGTAGACTTCCTAAATAGGCTCCTAAATTAGGAGCCCTCCTAATCTCCCTCCAACCCCTGGAAATAGGATCCTCCTATCCTCCCCCAAAACTCTAGTCGACATGGGCCCCACGGACTTTCTTTTTTTCTTTTTCTGTTTTCTCTCGTCGCCTCTTCTTCCTCCCGAATCCACAAGGATTCTTCTCCCTTTCTCTCTTCTTCTCCTGCGCTGGACTCCCTCCGACCACGCCGCCGCCCCATTCCGACCGCGCGCCGCCGGGCAGCCACCTCCCGGTCCGTCCATACCGCCGCCAACCGCCCACTCCGGCTGGACACGTCCGCCGCGCCTACCGCCTCTTCCTCTTCGGCTGCCTACCGTCTTGCGGGCCGTGCCCGCCGCCGGAGATCCACCGCCGCTCCGGGCCGCCATGCCGCCTCCGTCCGCGTCCGGCCCACTCGCCCCGCGCGCACCGCCTTGCCGAGGCCCGTCGCCGTGCCCGGCCAACTCGCCCGCGCGTTCCGCTACGGCCGAGGCTCGCGCGTTCGCTACGCCGAGGCCCGCCGCCATGACCGGCCGACCGCGATTGGCCCCGGATCGCTCTGCCGACTTCACGGCCAAGCTCACCTCTTCTTCCCCGCATCCGACGACGGGAGGAGCTCGCCACCGTCGGTTCGCCCATGCCAAGATCCGTCGTCGCCGCTCCCGCCACGCGCGGCTGCGCGCCGCCTTCTCCTTCGTGGCCGGTCGGTGTCTCACCGCCTCCATGCTCCCGGTCGGTGCGTCGCCGCCGCCGCCGCTTCGGTCCTTCCGACATTTGCTCGGCATGGTGCGGCAACGGCGGAGGCGGCTCGATCCGGCTTAGGCGCGGGCGGATTCAGCTGGAACCAGCTTGGGCGCGACACAAGGCGGGGCAGCCGACGCAGACAACAGGCAACACGGAGAAAGGCTAGCTCGGTGTCTGCGCCCGACGGGGCAAGCTCACCGCCGGGCTTCGTGCTAGAGCTTCGTCCGGCGGCATTTGCGTCCGGCCTTCTCGACGAGTGGGCCCCACGCCCGTGCTACTGTTGTCTCACCGATGAGCGGACCCCACGTGCTCAAAGGAAAATAGGAGCCAGATTTTGGGAGGTACTGCTGGAGTTGACAAAAAAATTCGGGCACCTAAATATAAGAGCAAGCCCCTAAATGAGAGTTTAGGAGTATGATTTAGGAACCTTTGCTGGAGATGCTCTTAGGCCCATACTTGTTTCGCAGGAGGAAGACTCAGTCGCGCACGAAGCAAAGGCAAAGGTGAAAAAAAAAAGGCTAAAAAATCGTGAGACAAAACGCTTTCTACTCTCTCCGTCCAAGAATATAAGAATTTATTGACTTTTAGTTGTATCTTATTCAATTTTTTAAAAAGTACAAAAAATAATTATTAATATCAAAATTATATTGGATGATAAAACAAATTATAATAAATTATATAAAATTTTTGAATAAGACGAGTGATCAAATGTAATATTAAAAAATCAACAAATATTTATGTTTTTGGATGGAGGTAGTACATAGAAGGAGGTGGCAAGCGCCGGCGACCTGACATGGTATGGTAGACCAAGGCCCACGTAGGACGGCAGGTCGTCGAGGGGTGCTGCCGGACTGCCGGCGGCCGATGTGCGTCGTCTTTCAGACAAGCGGGAACTGAGGAAGTGAGCGCGGCAGCGGAGAGGTGGGTTGGTCTTGGTCCAGGGGTTCACGGTGGTCTGGTAGCGGACTGGTACTGGCAGCAGGGGCAATTCAGCGTCCAGCAGGGGACCTAATCTTGTGCACCGTCGCCATTCCCGTTCAAGACTGAAGATATTGCATTCTACCGGGGCGCCTTCAGGTTGCTGATCTGGGATAGTTTGATGGGACCATGGCATTTTCTTTCATTGGTCCCCGGCAAAATTAGCGAGGAATAAAACTTTCTTCCGAGCACAAGAAGCGTAATGTTGAAGAGTTCCTGCTGGATAAATACGTTACAATGCAAAAATCACGAAGATGTTTTCTAAAGGTTACAGTGCAACACCGTGCAAAACTTTTAAAGAAAAGAGGCTAGTGATGTTATCCCGGTACATGACTACATGGTAAGGCAAGGTTGCAACGGAGTCGTCTGTTCTATATATATTTCAGCAGATCATGTCAACTCATTGTTCAGTTTATCAAAGGTTCTGCAGCCGCAAAGCTCAAAATCATGAAGCTGGAGACCCCTGCTATGTGTAGAGAAGACGTAAAAGCTGCTTGATTCTTAGTTTATTTCTTCAACAGACAATCCTTGAAGCCCCTCTCCAGCTCTTCTCTATTGAGGTTTCTGCCGATGAACACGATCTTGTTGATGCGTGGTTCATTTGGCTCCCACATTCTCTCAGGAGATCCCTGGAAAATGTCGTGCACTCCCTGCAAAAGAGAACACACATACAGCTCACTCGTGACACTGAAGAAAAAAGGTAAAGGCTAATACAAAGATTTTGTGAACATGAAAATCCCTGTCACAGTGAAAAGCTAAGAATAGATGTGTTGTGCTAGATTAGCAGTATGATACAGCAATCGTTTTCAAAGTTCAAGATATAAAAAAGAGGGGCAATAGTGTTTTGACCACAGATTTGGAGTCTAATTGTGATACAGCCACAGATTTTGAGATTTTGCGTTTTTACCACAACTTTTTCAAAGTGAAGCTTCATTTCACCACAAGTCCGTTAGGTGGACATAACAGTGTTAACTTTCATGTGAAAAGACAGATTTGCCCTTTGCGATTTTACCATAGTTTTCAACAGATTTTCAATAAAATTTTCTTGAATAAATGGGCATAATTTTGACAGCATTTCTACTAACATTTGACTAGATTTTCACATAATATAACACATCCCCACAATAATATTGAACAACGAATAGAATCACAATTTCAGCACTTAGTAGACCCCTTGCATATGCAGATTGTATATGTTCGACAAAACAAGAAAAACATGTCCATAAGAACCATTATATCCCAATTAAAGAGCCATTAAAGGTACAATTACAAAGCCATAATGTCTACCAAAATAACCAACACATGTGCAATCCAAAGAGCAGATTCAATTGTTGATCCCAAGCAAATAAGCAAGCCTTCCTCCACTTCGGCCTCTCCCTCGTCCTCCACCTCTTCCCCGCCCTGTTGGCGGTCTTCCTCCTCCCATGTCAATGTCATCCATAGTAGCACTAGCACTTCAAATGAGAAACAATCTGTTAGTAGGAAATAAGTTGTAATAAGTAGTTGAGGAAATCAGCAATAACTTACGATGGTGTGTTTGCTGCACTTGGTTCATTGGTAGCCTGCCCATCTTGGCAAAGCCTTCTTTTTTGACTAGCCGTGAGACCACCTTGGCAATACTTAGCTATGTGCCCACTTTCACCACATTCACTACATTTCATTCTCTTATTACTTGTATTTCCCTCATCGGATGCTTTAATTCTAGCTACTCTAGGTCTCCCAGGTTTCCTCCTCAATTTTGGTTTTTTTATTTTATATCCTAGATTGACATGCTGCCATTGATGCTTTGAAGTCATTGGTTTGAATATACCTGCATAGGCTTTTCTAAACCTATCAACAGAGTAATATTCATGGACAAAGTCCTCCATGTTTATCTCTCTAGTAAGTGTGGCAATAAAAGCCAAAGCATGGTTGCAAGGCTTTCCAGTCACCTGCCAAGCCCTGCAGGTACAAGTTTGTTCCTCTAAATTGACTGCATACCCGACCAAGGACACAGTTATTTCAGCTGTCAAACCTCCACAAGGCAATACATCATGGTTCTTAATGCCCTTGCTTCTTGCATTCAGAGTCTCAATGATCTTTGGGATAATCCTACCTTGCATCTTCTCTCCAATCTTTCTCCTCAAATCAAACTTTGCGATGATCATCCGTCTTATCTTGTCAAACAAGTCCACAATCTGTTGATCCTTTTCCTTTGACACCCAACTGTTGAAACTCTCGGATAGGTTATTGTTAATGTAATCTACCTTGCAATCTTCAAAGAATTTGCCCCTGCTCCATACATAGGGATGGTTGGTATCGACCCATGTCATGGCAGCAGGACTTTTCTCCTCTATCTGCTGAATGTGATAGTTGAACTTCTCAATTGTGTAACTCTTGGCTGCTGCCCACATATGTTGAGCAAAGAAAGGTCCAGCATAGTGCTTCTTCATGTTCTTCCACAAATGCCTCATGCATTCTCTATGTTCCACACCTGGATACACTTCTTCTACAGCTCCTTCAATTCCTTTACCCGCATCCGTGCTTATGACTAAACCTGCAAGTGAAATAATATATTAGTACCAATTCATACATGAACATGTGGGGTATGACTAAACCTAGATAAATTTGTAGCGTACCTGTAGGAGTACCAATTGCTTTTTTCAAATTGTTGACAAACCAAATCCAACTTTCCTTAGATTCCGATTCAATCACCCCAAATGCCACCTGGATAAAGCCAATTATGACCATCCACTGCAACATGCAGATGCCAACTGTCCTCTTGATCGTCCTGTCAAGTGAGTTGCATCCATGGCAATGTATGGCCTACACCCTTCAAGAAAACCATCAATGCATGGTTTGAGGGAAACAAAGAACCTCCTAAAGCACTTTTGACCCTTCCAATCTTCGGTGTCTAGGTCCACAATACTACCAGGCAATGCTTTCAAAAGCTCAGCTCGATATGTAGGCAACAAATCATAACTCTCATCCCATGCCCCATGTATCATGTCTAGTGCTCTCTCTCTCCCTCTAACCACCCTATCATATGGAACTTGCACCTGATACAACTTCTTCAACTCAGCTTGTATCTCGCTTTGGTTTCATGGATGGTGTATCCAAGTAACATATCAACTGCTCTGTCGGCTACCCACTTATTTGAAGCCATTGTGTCACCACACTTATTGACTGACCCACAAGTGTGCTTAGGACCACTTGTCTTAACCTGTAAAAAATGAAATCAGCAAAGAATTAATAAAAGAAATGCAAATCAGCAAAGAATCAATAAAAGGAATGCAAATCAGCAAAGAACGAAAAGCTACCTTGCATCCTAGGTACTTCTTGCCTTTACACGCATAGAACCTCCACTTGCAACCCTTGTCCCAACTCTTGCACTTGACTGTAATTCTAGTTGAGTCTTTGTTCACCTTTTGGAATGCATGATCATATAAGATAGCCCATTGAGTAATTGCAGAAAGACACTCATCGGTGTCTTTAAAAGTAACTCCCACTTCAATGTTTGGATTATCTACATCATATGAAAAGGCAGGAATATCATCCGCATCATCCTCATCAACAATTTCAACATCGGGATCATATTCATCATCCTCGGATTCCGAGGAAGCAGCCAAATCGAGAATCCCAACTGCTGTCACTTAAGACTTCAGTTTCAAAGTAGATGCATTCATCATCAACTCCTATTGGATCCTCATCATCACCACCATTTTTCCTGCACTTTTTCACTCTCTTCTTTGGGGATGTGATTGATTTGGAAGTGTTTCTCTCATTTGTGGGTGTGGGCGGCTTGGCAATGTCTCTCTCATTTGTAGGTACTCTATTTCTCACCGAAGGGTGCATCCTACGTTTTGTGGGTGACATCTGCAATGGACCTTCAAAATCATTTATTTGGGCATCTATACATACCACTCCTTTATCTATGTTGAGATGAAACCACTCTAGTAATTGCTCATCGGATTTTATCTCAATGCAATGATCATCAAAGCCATTGTCACGCCACGAGTTAGGTACTGCTTTGAACCCCACATGTAGAAACGAGCTACATAATCAACTAGATGCCCAAGCTTATAGTTCATGTCAACGAGATAATTGTGGCAATTTTTTCCCCTTCAAATATTTCTTTGGTTCCCCATCCGGCAAGCTCCAATAAGAACGAACCCTAGTAACGAGATTTAACCTACAATGTAGATATTTCCAATCAGCTAAATCGACCTACGTACTACGCTACTTTCATCCTCAAAACTGAATCACATTGCAACAACAAAGTAGCGTGCGAATACCTTTGCTCGGGTGAACTTCCCATCCGTGTCGTTTACTTGCTGTCCGTGCCCGTGCGGAGCTCGCTTCCAGCCCAGCCGCCGCCCCGTGCAGCTCGCGGGCCACCCGCGCGTAGCCCGCAGCTGGCGTGCCACCCGCCGCCGTCCAGCCGCGCGCAGCCTGCCGCAGCTCGCGCGCCGCCCGCCGCCGTCCAGCCGCGCGCCGCCCGCAGCTCGCGCGCCGCCCGCCGCCGTCCAGCCGCGCGCAGCCCGCCGCAGCTCGCGCGCCGCCCGCCGCCGTCCAGCCGCGCGCAGCCCGCGGCAGCTCGCGCGCCGCCCACCGCCGTCCAGCCGCGCGCCGCCCGCAGCTCGCGCGCCGCCCGCCGCCGTCCAGCCACGCACCGCCCGCACGCAGCCCGCGTGCAGCCCGCCGCAGCTCGCGCGAAGCCCGCCTCCGCCCGTGCGCAGCCCGGTCGCCGCTACCGCCCACGCGCAGCCCGCCACCGCCCGGTCGCCGCTGCGCTCGCCTAGGGTTAGGGTTGCCGCTGCGCTCCGTCCGGCCGCCGCAAGGTTTCGAATGGGATGGAAAGATACGAGTCTAGGAGGAGGGGCAGTTTGGTCCTTCCTTTTTCTTTTTCTTTTTTTTATTTTGTTTATCCAGTTGCAACTGACGGCACCTCCAATCTGTGGTAAACGGCACCTTCAAGTTAGAAAAGTTGTGGTAAAAACGCAAAATCTCAAAATCGATGGCTATTTCACAATTGAACTCCAAATCGATTCCAAGAAAGGAGAGGCTCGGTTTGGGCTGATTTATAGGAGTCGTTTGGTTAGCAACCACAACCTGACACGCTGTTAGGCCCATACTTGTTTCGCAGGAGGAAGACTCAGTCGCGCACGAAGCAAAGGCAAAGGTGAAAAAAAAAGGCTAAAAAATCGTGAGACAAAACGCTTTCTACTCTCTCCGTCCAAGAATATAAGAATTTATTGACTTTTAGTTGTATCTTATTCAATTTTTTAAAAAGTACAAAAAATAATTATTAATATCAAAATTATATTGGATGATAAAACAAATTATAATAAATTATATAAAATTTTTGAATAAGACGAGTGATCAAATGTAATATTAAAAAATCAACAAATATTTATGTTTTTGGATGGAGGTAGTACATAGAAGGAGGTGGCAAGCGCCGGCGACCTGACATGGTATGGTAGACCAAGGCCCACGTAGGACGGCAGGTCGTCGAGGGTGCTGCCGGACTGCCGGCGGCCGATGTGCGTCGTCTTTCAGACAAGCGGGAACTGAGGAAGTGAGCGCGGCAGCGGAGAGGTGGGTTGGTCTTGGTCCAGGGGTTCACGGTGGTCTGGTAGCGGACTGGTACTGGCAGCAGGGGCAATTCAGCGTCCAGCAGGGGACCTAATCTTGTGCACCGTCGCCATTCCCGTTCAAGACTGAAGATATTGCATTCTACCGGGGCGCCTTCAGGTTGCTGATCTGGGATAGTTTGATGGGACCATGGCATTTTCTTTCATTGGTCCCCGGCAAAATTAGCGAGGAATAAAACTTTCTTCCGAGCACAAGAAGCGTAATGTTGAAGAGTTCCTGCTGGATAAATACGTTACAATGCAAAAATCACGAAGATGTTTTCTAAAGGTTACAGTGCAACACCGTGCAAAACTTTTAAAGAAAAGAGGCTAGTGATGTTATCCCGGTACATGACTACATGGTAAGGCAAGGTTGCAACGGAGTCGTCTGTTCTATATATATTTCAGCAGATCATGTCAACTCATTGTTCAGTTTATCAAAGGTTCTGCAGCCGCAAAGCTCAAAATCATGAAGCTGGAGACCCCTGCTATGTGTAGAGAAGACGTAAAAGCTGCTTGATTCTTAGTTTATTTCTTCAACAGACAATCCTTGAAGCCCCTCTCCAGCTCTTCTCTATTGAGGTTTCTGCCGATGAACACGATCTTGTTGATGCGTGGTTCATTTGGCTCCCACATTCTCTCAGGAGATCCCTGGAAAATGTCGTGCACTCCCTGCAAAAGAGAACACACATACAGCTCACTCGTGACACTGAAGAAAAAAGGTAAAGGCTAATACAAAGATTTTGTGAACATGAAAATCCCTGTCACAGTGAAAAGCTAAGAATAGATGTGTTGTGCTAGATTAGCAGTATGATACAGCAATCGTTTTCAAAGTTCAAGATATAAAAAAGATGGTGCTTGGGAGCATAGTTACGGATACTCCAGCAAGTAGCATGGATAAAGTGATAACAGATCGAAATGATTTGCAAGAACATCGTGAGAAAAAAATTGTTTCCCACCGAAGCAGAAAGACATCTTTCCAACCAACAACAACAACAGCATAGCACTTTGTCCCAAGCCAGTCGGGGTAGGCTAGAGATGAAACCCACAAGACTCAAGGACAAGAGACACAAAAGGTACTCGACAAAAAGGGAGAGTTAGGGGTAGAGATTATAAATAAATTTGGGTGAAAGATTATTGGAGCCTGCATACCACTTCCTACATTACTAAAAACACACTAAATGAGTTAAAACACACACACACACACACTAAGTGGACATAAAAACAATACAGATAAAAATGTAGCATGGACTACCACAAACCTGAAAGACAAAGCGTTGAGGCATCCCACTGACAGAAAGAAGACCTTTCATCCTGTATATATCTTCGCTGTGTTCCAGCAGCAGGTTCCCCAAGAACATGTCAGCCTGCATGAGATGCAAGTCAAATGACTGTTTATACCAAGAAGCCCCCTTTGCAGGGCCATAAAAAGGATTCAGTACCATTCAACATTTGTTTCCTTTTTGTCAAGGCTACTTCTTAGCTCTCAACTAGCTGCTCTCAACTAGCTGACTACTTCCTCAAATTAATATACAATTTTACGGCAACTCTTCTTTGTTGAAATTGAAGCAATAAAAGTTGTCCTCAACTAATACATTAAAATGAGAGGGAGAGTGGTCACACTGTGGATCTCTCAATATTCATTGCAGCGATCTTGTGAAAAAAGTAGAGAAAAATATGTGGAATAATTTCCTGACTGACCTTTTCAAGATCCATCTCCCCTTCACAAACAATGCTAACAGAAGAAACGCCTGGATCATGTGTGTGATCATGTGCATGATGGTCTACAAAAAGGCAGTAAGCAGAGTTTTCCTTCATACATCAGTTTTTTGAATCAGAACGCGTGCCAAGGTTAAAAGAACATAGAAACCTTCCTCGTCTAATTTACAGATAACGCGATTTTGCTAGCCCTACATGATGCCCATGTCAGTCTGGTCATGACATAACAATGTTCCAAGATCTAAACTCACCATGTTCATGATCGTGATCATGATGGTGATGATGATCATGGTGATGGTCATGCTCATGTTCATGTTCTGCATGGTCTTCATGTGAGTCTTCAGAGACAGAACTCTCGATCCTGAAACAGTATAAAAAGTTCGATTCTGAATTCCTTTAATCTCAGATTCCCAAACTAGTAGGTTGAACTTTAAAATATTTAAAAGAAGAGCCATCTTTTAAAATGCTTAGAACCTTCATTTTTATACATACAAAATACACCGACATTCCACAAATAAGTTTAACAAATGGCTAGTTCAGTGCAGGAAAATAGCACAGCCAAAATCTACTATAAGCATATTTCACTTCATCAGTTAATTGCATTGCCTGAGGTCACATTTCATCCTATTAGATTGTTTTGATCTCCTAATGCTAGCAGTATTAGCTTAAGAATTTCATACGACTGCCTACTGCATTCACACTTCTAAGCACCGAGTATCGTTTCATTGAATTTGAACTCAGATTATTTCATTCTGCTCTGTTTCCATATTAATTTCTCCTCTTCATTTAAAGTAATTGGCTGTTATAGGGTGCAGTGACACATAAACATTCAGAAAATATACTCCTTGCAAGACGGAAAATAAAATGAAAAAAGAAGATGAAAGAAAGGAACCTCTCTAGATCAAACCCTCCAATTCCAAGAACATAATCGAGATCGACTTTCCCGTACTCAGCCCGTTTCAAATTAGCCATACGATTGATGCCCTATATTCAGCAAAGAAGGATATGACATACAAACAAACAAACAAATGGGAATTCACGAACACAATGAATATGCAAAACTAACCCTTATCCGTTCAACCAAGGAAGAAACTTCCGTTTCATCCACAAGATCAATCTGCGAGTAGAGTAACAACTAACAAGAGTTAGATATTCATGTACCATTAAGGATCGCAAATAAACAAATAATGGCTAGAGGACCATCACCTTGTTAACTATAATTCTGTCAGCATACGCTATTTGCTGAATGGCTTCATTGACTATACCCTTGGGCTTTACTTCATCCAAATGTAGTTTAGCATGCTTTGCATCAACTAAAGTTACGACACCATCCAGCTTGACATCATTAAAAACCACATCTTCTGCATAGAAGGTCTGTATGATGGGAGCTGGATTCGCTAAGCCTGGACAATAAAACACAAAGAAAGCGAGAGAATTAGCATGCTATGCAGTCAATGGATAACTAATTAACTATGATTAATAGTAATTCTTAATTCTGATGGTCAAATACAGTTTATACACGCCAAAATTATTAATTGAAAACCAAATCGAAAATCTGCAACTTATGTGATCTTTTAAAATTAAGAAGGTTGCATGTCATAGATTTACCTAGTCATACAGACAAAGTACAGTTTCTAAACTACCCCTAACAAATTCCTTACTCGTTGTTTCGATAACAATATGATCAAATTACTACAAAACTAGAGCAAATTCCTTATCAGCCATCGTTTTTATCTTTAGATCATTAATCACCACTGCCATCCATTTATTCATGGGTTAACGGTGTTACAAAGAAGATGAAAAGACTCATTTACCCCAAGTTGTAAATTTGTACTCTATTTTACTTATTAGCCATTTCAATGACATGGAATTTACACATTTAAATTGCAGAAAAAGATGTGACCTTACTAAAAGTAACAGTATTGATATTACACAGAAGTAAATGTCCACCCACTATAGGAAAGGAAGCAATCTTGCATGGTGATTAGCTTTTCTTCCGTAACCAAACACATCAATTGTTTTCTGGAATTGTGAAATTTTGCTTGCAAACTGTTCAGTAATGCAATCAGAAAAGGTCACCAAACGAATTCTGTAGGACAAAAAGTTACATACATTTGTCCGTGCATTTTTATGTCATATCAACAAGGCATATCAATTAATAAATCAGAAAAACTACAGCATGTTCTCAGAGATACAATGCCTATGTTGGATATAAGTGAATTTTAGAATAAATGAAATGGCTACTAAGCAAACTTTAGTATAAATTTATAACTGATGGCAAATGAGTCTTTCCCCTTTCTATTTAGCACCGTGTTAACTCATGAAATGGATGGCGGTGGTGATTAAGGAACAAAAGATAAAAATGAAGCTGATAAGGAACCTAAAAAATTTCAGTGGTTAAATAAGGAACTCAAAGTATTTTTGATGATTGATAAGGAATTTGCCCATAAAACTATGAATTGACTAATAGTAATTCTTAATTCTTATGGTCAGCAACAATTTATACAAACCAAATTATTAATTCAGAACCAAAGAAAAAATCTGCAACATTGTGATCTTTTAAAGTTAAAAAGACTGCATGCCATAGATTTCCCTAGTCATAGAGACAATATACATTTTCTAAAATACCCTACCAAGTTCCTTACCTGTTGTTTCAATAACAATATGATCAAATTTCCCCTTCTTCCGGTTAACCAGTTCACCAATCATACGGACTAAATCACCACGAACAGTGCAGCAGAGGCAACCATTATTTAGCATCATTATGTCCTCAGCTCCAGCAGTTTGTGCAGCAACTAATGAACCATCAATATCAACTTCTCCAAACTGCAATGTTAACAGTGAAAGTTAAGTGTATAAGAGGTCCAGAACCACCTAGCCTACTTTCGCTGATCAAACTACCCTTTTCTAGATTATTGCTTAGTGGTGTAACAAGTCATGCAACAAGCAATGTAAAGCTTCTCTCTAAAACAAAGGCAAAGAAAGCAAGTCATCAGGAATGAAGAAACAGCGCTAGTCAACCACTTACATAAATAATATGAACTTATACAAATTAATAAAAAACGAGAATCTATATCATCGGTAAAAAATAGCCAGTAAACTTATAACAAATTAATAAAAATTACTTCTGCACTTATACAGGCATACCTCGTTCTCAATGACAGCAATCCGCTTCCCATGGTGAGCAGTCAGAATGTGATTCAGTAAAGTTGTCTGCAAACAACAAACAAACCTTGAATATACAGTTATAGGGGGTTCATGTTCATATAACTCAATGAGCTGGACTAAGCAGGCTGTCATTCCGCTTTGTCTAAGGGTTGAATGCCACTAATCATACAGTAAGCATCCAATCCACATCCATTAAGTAAAAGCATCAGGACATGGGGTAATGCCAAGCACTAGAACAGAAAGTATCTCGGGGTTCAGCATCTCAATTGATTCAATTGGGAAATGAGGATTCCTAGTATCCAAGCAGAAACATATCATGGAAGAGCTAAGTGCTAATTTTAATGATCGTTTGGATTATACTCAATCACAGAAAAGTGAGCGGAATGGCAGGCTTGTTCGCATTGAAGGAAGCTACAGCCTACAGGTATTAGGGCCCTGACCTTGCCGGAGCCGAGGAAACCGGTGATAATAGTGGCCGGGATGCGATTGTCGGGTGGAATCATCGTATCCACGTCAGCACCCTCCTCCGTCGTGGAAGACGCCGACGCGGCGAAACGCCGGCGCGCCCGCCACGACGGCGCCCCCGGAGCAGCCGCTGCCCGGTGTGCGGCAGCAGAGTAGGTGCGCGCGGCGGCAGGCAGGCGCAGGCGGAAGAGGGAAGAGGACCTTCGCGCGGGTAATACGAGGGCCGCCGCCGCCGTGGAGATGGCCGGGGAGGTGGAGCAGAACGCCGCCATGTGGTCTCTCGAAGTGTGAGAGCCTGAGAGGGGGAAGCGGTGGATATCGCAGAACGGGCCAACGGAGGACGAAGAGCTTCTTCGCCTTCGGTTTGGAGTGTGCTGATTTTTTCTCTCCCTCTCTGAAAGCAATGTGCTGGACTGAAATTGTGACAACATTATGAGCACTGGTCGGCTCTCGTGAAATTGTCGCGGCCCCGCTTCCATTGGGTCGGGCTAATTTGGTGCCGGCCCAGTACAGGCCAGGACGGAACCTACTTAGGCCCACACGCGAATGCAATTGGGCTGAATCATCCTCATTGTCGAAACTTGTAATTCCACGATGGTTTCGTGCTAAATTTCGAAAGAAACACGTCACAAGCCAAGCGCAGAAAATGGACCCAAGTATTAGAAGCAAAAAAAATAGCAAAAAATATTACTAAATAAATAGAGTTTCCTAACGCAGTAGAAAGAAAAGACCGATATCGCACTGTATAAAATCACAGTGAACAGTGTCAGTGCTTCCCGCGGATCTTTTAGACCTTGTCCCCTGATCTAGTACAACCCGACGTCTCTGTCTACCGCCGCGAGTTTAATTGGTGACCTCGCTTTTGGGCGAATTAATTTGCGCGACCTCAGGCTGAGGGGACGGATATTGTAAATCCCTGTGACAGTAACCGCGACGCTTCCTTGCACCTGACACAACGTACGTCTTGAAATCACGACATGGAGGATGTCGTCGGCAGTAATTATCTAGTAATCCAGATTTTTTTTCCTTGTTGTTTTCACTGTGTGCGTACGTACATGGGCAATTGGACCAAGAAACATGAGCTGGCAAGCGGATAGTAAATCAGACGTCGCCCTCTTATCTGGATAGAAATATTTTTTATACTGCTGACAGGTGACAACGATACGATGCGGGTATATAGGAAATTTATAGATCGGGGGTAAACACAATGGTCATTACCTGAAGCCGGCACAATGTGACAAGGAAAACGAAAAGCGTGTTTCACCTCCTAGGCCAGCTTTGCAAATTACAATGGCCCATGTGTATCCGTTCATGAAAAAAAAAATCTTGCTGCAAAGAAAGGGAGATATGTACGCAGAGAAAGTGAGAAAGGAGGAAACGATACCAAGTTACATATGTGGCATGACGCCGCACGGCCACCTGCACGGGTAGTTAAAGTCATAATTAGAGCCTGATTACAGAGTAATGCACCAAAGCTAGCTGCGCAGACGGCGTGGTTAGTTCGGGGTCGTGCAGCATGACCTGTACGATGGAATACTAACTCGAGATCACGACCGACCACTGTGCCACCGACCAATTTAGACGTGTTGGCCGCTCGCTAATTTGGAGTTATCTGTTCCCTGTGTATTGGGGATGCTACCTGACGCTGCCAAGCAATCGCCCGGTCGAACCTTCCAGTACTAGCTGCGCGCCACGTACTACGTAGAACACATGGCCGGCGCGAGGGCTGGAGCTGGATTCATACGTGCGTGGATTGAGGTGTTGTCACGGTGATTCTCTGTGCCAGATGCTGTCCGCGTCTTCTTCAACAGCTGGTACGGTACTCGGTGATTTCCCTTAATTAGATGATCGTCCATTATGGGTATCTGATCGACTAGGTGCTCTGTTCCGTTAACTCTTCTCCACATGAATGACTGATGCTTCGTCCCTGATGGATTCGCGTAATCTTCTCTGGAGATCATGTTTACTCCTCCATTCAGAATCTGATGACGTTCCGACTAAACTTTTTGGCCTGTGGCCAGCACAATTTTCTTGTCGGAAAGTTTGTCAACAAATCACGAACGCGGGAGTAAGCAATTAATTTGCTCAACCTGGTAAGCAAACAAGCATCCTGGCGAGGCACGGCCGTCACGCAGTACGGTCGTGAACGTGCAGTATGACCGTAGATAGCCAAACAAACAAGCTGGTGTTGATACGATTCCCATAACGCAACATGCCTACCTCCATGTATACATACATTCTGTCAGCCTAATGATTACGAACCGCTTAGCAACTATCCGCCAGGAGCTGATGTGTTGATGGAGCACAACCAAAACCGATCGAATCGAACGGGTTTTTAAGCAGAACAACACAAGACACCTCAAACATACGGACACAACGCCTTATGATTGGAGATCTCCACACCGCACAGCCTGCTGCAAACAGGTTTAGTCCGTCCGCCATTAATCAACGGTATAATAATACAAGCCCATCCTAATATACTACTCCTTAATTTAACAGTATATGCCAATCACATGATGATCAACTACTGGCCCGCTCGATGCAGCAGCAGGTACCTAAGCTAATGATGGGGCACGAGGCGGTGTCCCAAATCTAAACAGCACGGGGCTGCGAGGCAACAGTAAAATAACGGACCCCTGTGCGCTGTCCCCGCCGGCCGTGTCCCCCACGGCGGGCACTGCCGCGCTGTGCTCGCATGCGCCTGCCAACGCCCGGACGCCACGCAGCAAAGCCATGCCCATACGCGCGGAGAGCAAAGCCGTTGCGCGTCCTTCTCGTGTGTCTCCGTTGTCTGGTTCGGGTGAAGCGATCTATACCGGGCGGCCGCCCGGTGATGTGGTTGATTATTCATGGACGGATGCGCGATTGCAGCTCGGGCATGTGATCTGCGTCGTCTGGCGCGTGGGACGGGCCCGACACGGTGGCAACATCATCGATACTGCTGGTAAATCATCATTTCTCCAGCCTGAGCCTGACTGCTGCTGTCCTACTCGATCCGTGTAGATGGCGCTGCCAAGGATTAGCACTAATCCACCTTGGCAGCAGGTTGGTCGGCACAAACCAGCGCAAGGGACAAATGTTACCGGCGAAACGAAAAGATAAAAACAATGGGTGGATAAAGCAGAAAGAGACGGCCATGTTGATCTCGATCCATTTGCCGGAACACACGGAGCGTCCATCCGATCCGTTCCATTCCAAGCCATCATCATACTAGTACCGTCCCGCGCAGATGAGAGAAGGTTAGGCTCCAACTGCTCATGCGATGCCTGTGCAGTGCCTCTCACCGAAAGTGAGTGCCACGGCCCCATCGAGCAGCTTTCTTTACACGGACTCCACACATCCCTGACGATCAATGAACCCGACACAGCAACGTCCAACCTTTCCTTTCTTCTCTAACCAAAAAGCTTTGGCTCCAAATGCGAATGGGTCGGGGCACCATCATCGCCATCATCACGATAGTATCATCAGGCAAAGGCAAGCTAGGCAGGTCGGTCCGGTCCTATCCTAATACCAAAATGGGTCCCCCATGGGTTTGGAAGGAAACTGCTATTCCGTGGGCTGCGCTCGTTTCGTTTGTTCGGACGTCACCTCCGATCCTGCCAACCTGGCTGCCCGCCCATGCTAACGTAGTAACGTTGCGTCCTCGGTTTCCTTCAGTTTTTCAGCAGCAAAACAAACACATCTCTATCTGTGTGCTGGCCACTCTAGCTAGTTATTACTTGCGGTGGAAGAAACAACCGGTGGGCTGCACACCGGAAACACACACAATTCCACCTGAATTCACACATGGGCACTCTCATAAACAAAGTGCGCCACAAGTGCTTCTCTTTTACATAATTCATGATGAATGCATCCGATTCGTGAAAATCATACGCCTTTGTGGGTTTTTTTTGTTTCACAGTCAAAAATCTGATTACGGATGAATCAGCCAAAAAGCTTAAGTTTCTCTCCGACATACTAGCAGTATAAGATCTTTTTTTTATTGAAGCAGTATAGAATTAATAAAACAGGCATTTGGACACGAACATTATTTCGGAACTTGGTGGAGACAAGAATCTGCGAGAGAGAAAAAGCTCAAATTCAGCTCTCCGAATTCAGTCTCGCATGAAATCCTCAGAATCTCGGTGCGCGGGCCCTACGCGTAGTGTTCGTTACCCTACCTCCATCGAATCCGGGACCATTTCAATGCGTTCCGGTGTGCTGACTGTGGGCCCGTCTGCCCCCTGACGCCCACCGCTTTCATCGCCTAACCACAGTTATTAGCCCACCCTAACTGAGCTTACACCCAAACCGGTCATTGAGAATTACCGAAATGCCCTCCGTGGGCTATATAAATGGCGCCTGCGCCTCCTCTCCCATCAGTTTGCCAAAACAGCCAACCAAAGAGCTCTCTCCACAACCAATTTGATTTGAAGCTCCACCGAAACAGTCCCCTCTGCCTTCTGCGATCGATCGATCTCTCTCTCTCTCATGGCGACGGCGGCGACCACGAGGCGGCCGAGCGGCCCGGTACTGACGGCCGCGCACTACCGCTCCGCCTCGCCCACCCGCGTCAAGCTCGCCGGCGGCAACGCATCCCGGTCGGCGGGCCGCGTCAGCGTCTCGTCGTCCTCCTCTTCCCCTGCGGGCGGCGTTCGAAGCCGGCGGAGCTGCATGTGCTCTCCGACGAACCACCCGGGGTCGTTCCGGTGCAGCCTCCACAAGGAACGCAAGTCCCCGGGCGGCCACAAGCCGACATCGCCGCCTTCGCCTCCGTCCCCGGGCAGCAGCAGCGGTTGTTCGGCGCCGACGAGCAGCCGGCTGGGCGCGGCTGCGAGCCGGCGGATGGGCAGCGCGCTGGTGCGGATCGGCGCGGTGGAGGGCGGCGAGTGGGCGCGCCGGGCGCTTGCGGCGACGGTGCGTCCCTCGCCCACCGCGCAGCAGTCGCAGCACCGGCGGCGCGTGGGCGGGTTCAGGCCGCGGCCGAGCAGGCTCTCCTCCATGTCCATGGCCGGCGACCGCGCCGGCGACAACAACCAATAGACTCGCCGACATGT
The DNA here is from genome assembly GCA_031894775.1 of Chloris gayana. NCBI lineage: Eukaryota > Viridiplantae > Streptophyta > Magnoliopsida > Poales > Poaceae > Chloris > Chloris gayana. The sequence goes on along the minus strand of JAUNZO010004234.1, from coordinate 2,916,617 downwards.
CATCATCGTCACATACTAGAACTAGTAAATACAGTACTGAAGTAGTAGTAAATAGTATAGCAGATTCCGTTTTTGTAACGCTGAGAATCAGTGAGTGATGGAATTGGAGTGGATAGGACGAGTTTTGGATCCTTAATCCAGGAAAAAGGCTCTGTTGCTTGTGTACATACAACTCTGGATGAGTGAGGCCGTTGGTCTGGATAAACACGAGCCGAGGAATGGAGACATGTGATTTGTTGCCCGAAACGGAGGTGGCCAACCTTGATCTTGTCCAGATCAGTCCCCCTCCCTGTCCGTTGTGTTTCTTGCGTGCTCCGATGCCTCACTCCCCGTGATTCGGATAACCACAAGCAAAGCTGGCTCTCGTTGAGTGCGGGTGACGTCTCGGCGGCCGTCGCGTCCGCCGCCGTCAGGTCACGCGAACCCCGTGCCCGGCGCGATTCGGCGGCGAGCAGCGGCACAGCGGGCGACAAGGCTTCCACTTGCCGCGGAACAGGAACAGAATACGGTGGGCGGCGCGCGGACAGCTAGCGAGCCTGGCGTCACCTGCTCTGCTCCCTCTCTTCTTCTCCTCATCAGTTACGAGCAGTTGAGCAGAAATAAACAACTCTGCTTCTCCGCCAGAATTCAGTTGACGATCCACCAGTTCTGCTGCTGGTTTACGAGGTGGCTTTGCAAATTGCAAGGCCCGTCCTTGTCGATATGTTTCTTAAAATTTCGGGGAGCTGACGCACTGTTTGCTTGTCCCTGAAGTGAATTTAATTGAACCGATGCAAATCTTCAACGGGGAAAAAACGGCAATTCGCGAGAGGGAGTACCAGCACGTACGGATGGTTTTACTTGGTCAGCTCCCGCTGCTCCACTGAATTCGATCCAGCACTCGCAAGATAACATACATAAAAGTAGAGCGAGCAAGTGCAGATGCGTCGCGTGGACTTGTGGAGTAGTAGTACATCGCGTGGAATATCTAAGCGAAGAAGAAGAATTCCGAGACGTCTGCGTCGACCCAGGCCCGCGAAGTCAGCACTTGACCTGTCGGATCGAATCGGGGTAGCTTCGATAACAACCTGCCGCGACCAGACCAAACAAGCACCCAGCTTTGACCCGATCATCAAACGCCGGCGCGGCGGAAATGGTCTCCCTGACCAGCCGCTGATTTATGACACGGAACAGTACACACGTACGAACGGATGCGAGCTTACCGAGCTGCGGGGGCAGATCGGATCAACGCTGCTAATTACTCCGTTTAATCCCTCGCGACCACGAAGCTACAACAGTTTTAATTTCCAAGATCCGGGGACAGCAACGCCGGCGGGCTGCTGGAGACGTTCGTGAAAAGCGCACGGACATGGCCTGCGCCGGAGGCAAGTGCGGCGCCGGAGGACACGTGCGACTCCAGAGTGCGTGCGTGGCGTTTCGGTGTTTCGGTGTGGGGTGACGCGGCACCCGCCATGTGCGCCGGAGACGCAGATGCGATTGCGTGGTCGCTTGTTCGTCGCCGAGCCGCGATGAGATAACTTTGTTTTCTGTTTGAGGCGAGCCATGATGACGTGACCTCAACTATAGAAAACCGGCAGGGTTAACCAACACGTATGGGCGAGCTTGTAGCTTCTTCTAGTAGGTGTTCTCATTTGAACAGAGAAAAGGGTATGTTCACATACCACTATACCAGTGGGCTTATCATTGCAGTAAGTGGGACGAGTATACGATGCGAATTCGCTTTGACCGGATTTTGGATCCTATTATTGGAGGAGGAATCAGCACATTCAGAAGTTCCAGATCTGCATATCATGCGTGCAGCCATATCTCCCTTCTTTTTCAGATTCAAAGAACGAAAACTCCTTGACATTTGATTTCCATACACCTTGGACGGGAGCATCTACCCGATATTGCACACGGAAAGGTCCATTTCCCTCAGGCGCAGGTCTCGGACTTGAGAACAATTCAAACACTAATAATGTACAGTACTAGTATTGTCCGGATTGACCTTTACGGGTTACCCTATGAGGCAGGGTAATGTGCTCACTGAAGCTTCTGTTTTGGTCCAAGCTTTCGGCTTCGGACCTAGAAAAATTGCTGCAGAGATAACAACAGATTGGGGCATGAACGGAACGCAAAGCATCTGAAAATTTCAGCAGAGTTACATCACCGTAGAAACCAATGTCACTAGCGACGCTGGTACGTATATTCTTACAATAATAACGCATGAACAGAGACAGCTTATTCGCGAATTACTAACTGACAGGGACGGGTGAGAATGAGACGTTCGGTTTTCAGGTCGTGTGAGGATAGCTAAGCTAATTCACATTCACTTGTACAAATCCAAATCCAAACTTTGATGCAAGACATTATATCACGGACCCGCGAAACAGACTAAAAACTAAATTCGCAAAAAAAAAAAGTACTACTGTTACACGAAATAATAGTCTGCGTCGTCAGTTTGATGGGCGGCGACATTCGAATCTCGGGATCTCGCATCGCGTCCGCACGAAAAAAGAACAAGAAAACTGTGCAGGATCAGGCTCTGCAGCAGGTTTTGTTGGGATCTTGGATCTCATGTCATCGCCAAGTTGTGAGCCAGCTTGAGCTGTTGTTCCGGTACGCTTGCACGTAAGCGGATTCGATCCTGAGTCTGATCATGGTCATGGCTTTTTCCTCCCAACGTCTCGCTGCCCCTTCGGAACTATGACAAAAATAGCGCGTCTGCTCCTTCCTTCCCACGCGGTCCCCGAATTGTTGTAGCCGAAGTGGTAGGCTCTTGTTTTCGCCGAAATGATATTTTACTAGTATCTGAATATGAAAAAGAGCTAGTCGTACGTCAGAACAAGGGATCCATTTAGGACTTGCACTGTACGAAAACGAAACTTAGTGACGAAGAGTAGGAGATGAAGGCGGTTTCCGTCCACGGTAGAAGGCGACTTGGGGTCGTCGGAAAATGCAGAGAAACTTAACCGGTGTGCGCGTCACAAGAGCATCGAGCCATCGATACGATAGATTGATTAGAGCGGGGAAAATCATCTGGAAACTTCGTTGGAAGCGAGCCGAGGCACTGGGTACTGAACTCACGAGCGCGCAGTTCCACACGCACACACAAAGAAGATTTGCTTTCAGAAAAGCTTCACAGGCGTCCTGTGAACATGCACGTTTCCGGAGCTAAGCAATCCACACATGCGCGTAAAAGAAGCGGAGAGAAAAATTACAGAAATCTTTTATCTCAAAAAGAATAGTCCGCATAGGACTCAAAAAAAAAAAAAAGGACCGCATAAGCATAACGGCAACCTCAATTCTGACCACCCGTCCACTCCTCTGCTAGAACAGAAATTTCATATACGAATTTTTCGCATGGCTTGTGCCGGTGAATTAATCCACAGAACATGAACAGAACAGGATGGATAGATCGATAAGCATGTACTCCATTATTTCCTCTCGAGGGAACAAGTAAGTATTACAGACATCATATACTTGCTAGTTTTCCATTCCTACATCTAATGTAGATGCGCACGCGCGAAATAGTGGCGCACGATCGTCACTGCCGGCAGAGAAGAACCAGAGCATCACTTGTTCATGAGGCGCAGCCTGGACGGGCGCGGCTGGAAGTCCCCGCGGCGGCGGCGCTGGCGGTCGCGGTCGGCCGCCGGGCTGGCGATCTTCTGCAGGAGCAGCGCGCGCACGGACCGCCCCTTCGCCGCCGACGACCTCGCCCTGCTCTGCGGCCCGGCCTCGCCGCCCATCATCGGCGCCGAGCGCGGGCGCGGGTTGTTCCGGTGGCGGCTGCAGCGGAAGGAGCCCGGGTGGTTCGTCGGCGAGCAGAGGCACGTGAGCTGGGGCGCTCTGCTGCTGCTGGTGCTGGATGCGGATGCGGTGGGGGATGCCGATGCCATGGCTGTGTTCTTCTGTTTCGTGAAGACGCGGGTGTGGATCCCTGTTCGGGCGTTGGGGGCGGCTGCTTTTATACGCGTGGCGGCTTGTTAAGAATGTGGTTTCCTTGCGTCAAGGTTAATTCGTGTCAAGTTACCACGGGGCAACTGGTTACGCGGCTGATTTTTCTTCTCGAAGCTGCGAGCAGGACTACTTCAGTTTCCCGCGCAATTTCTTTTCTTTTTGCCTTCTTTTGTTATATTGAATTGACGTCACGGCTTTTCCCTTTCTGGGTGGGAGTGGGAGGACGCGCACGGAACGATTTTTTCAACAGTTTCGCCGTTTCTGAAAACACCTTGAAGCGATCTCAACCAATAAACTAACTGACAGACCATACTGCACGACGACGCAGCTGACGAGAAAGTTTGCGTCGGCTGTTGTATTTTACTAATGGGATTGAACCCGAAACAGGCATTGTTCTTGATAGTAGCTTTCGTTTTCCTTTTCTGTTTTCGAAAGTAAACAGTAAACAACTAGTACTGCAGTTAGCTGTTCTTTTCTGTCAAGAATACAAGTTGCACAGCACCTAGCAGGTCCTCTTCTTTCTCCCAAGAAAGGGGATCCGATTCTGACCCGATCATGTAAAATTGCGCAAGTGCTGCTTACTGGGACGCTTGGCGGGAAGCATGTGGCCTTGCCATAAATCGCATGTGTCCTGACTGCGACGCCGCCATTGCCGTCTAGGTAACCAGCAGCTGCATCGGCCGTGACTCGGACCGCCTTCCTTTCGTGCTGGAGCCGGGGCGTCGTGCGCCTAACCATTTGTTATTTTGCGCCCCTGCACGCTCGGCATTACGTGGAATCTCTGATCCTCCCCCGCGAGAAAAAAACATAAAATACGAGATGATTATTGTCCGCTGCACATCGTGCGCCCAGTCATCCAGGACATGGCATGTGACCACTGATTCTTTCAACTTGGGGCGCTAGTACCACTAGTTTTCTCTCCCCTTGTTAATTAAACTGATTTATTATCTAGTATGATGTTTATCCTGTTTAATTCGAGCCCTTCCACGGTTACTTCTTTGAACAGTCGAGGTGTTAATCTCCGGTTGATTGCTGCTAGTTTTCGTCAACCATTACCGTCTGTTTTGGACGAGAGTAGATAGAGTGCGCATCACAACTCCCTCGACTTGACTAAAATCTGGGAATCTTTTAACGTCACAACTCAGAACACACTCGCATGACTGCGACATGTGCTTTACTTACTAGTACGTACGCACACCCATAATCGCGAATAGTTGCAAGTCAGATTTGTCTTGGACTACAGAGATAAGGATGACTGCGTTAGCAACCACCCATCCGCTCGCTTGGTTTGACTTAGCCTAATAATCAACTGCTGCATCCTGCATTTGATCCAATCAACCACCGTTCCAAAATCTGCAGGTGATCCAATAACTGTAACAAACAGTTTAAACTTCATACCCAGAAAGAACACGGTACGTATCGCATGCCCTGCTGGTAAATTAGTACACCATCATCTTCGATTCTGAACTTCGACATTCAGAAGGTAACCTTTTTCCGTTCCAAAGTTGTCCACTGCTGAAGAGGGCACGTATCCTGCAGTTATTAGCAGCTTAAATTGCAGACGTCCCGTCCAAGACTTATCCAAACCAATTCGTTTCCCATGGAAAACAAATGACTCCAACTAAGGATCATGATGCTTATTAGTGGTCCTAGTGGCCAGCCAATCCCTTTCCGGAGACTTTGCTGCTTAGCCATAAGCCGGCCTATGCACGCTTCTATGTGAAGCCAAATTATCCTGACTGTTACAACTTAGCCTTGAATTGAAGAAGCAGCCAAAAGCATCATGAGACAGGGACATTAACAACTTTTTAGCGCCATTTTTGTCTAGGCAGCACAGCTGGGTGAAAATTACTTACCATCAGGATCTTCTATGCCCAGTTGGCTTCCAGAATTGGCTGTTGACACTTGATCACACCACACAGAAGCAGCAGATCATCTGAGTAAGTAACGGCAATTTAACCAGAACTTTGTTAGACAAAACTGAAAGCAAGAGAAGGTCATGGCCAGAGCGTGGCGAGATTCTCATTTCAAACAAATATATGAAGCTAGCTACGTGTATGGTTGATTTACTGATCTTTGCATGACATTTTTAGATGACAATTGTTAATGGCTGTCACTGTGAGGGCGAACCTCTTGCATTGTACTTATCAGCGGCTGATCGATACCCATTGCTAGTGCAAAATGTTGACCATTTCCATTGTAGCAATAGTAAACAATACAATGGATAGTAAAAAACCGAAAGGTAGCTTTCTGCCAGGTTAGAGACATCGTTCTTGGATATATATTTATTCCTGACTCCTGAGAGGATTTGGAAGGGAACCGAGAATCAAATTGTACAATAGTTTCACAGCGCCGTTTATTATAGAACAATCACCCATTTCGTCTAAAGGGACAATTGCTACGACATGAACCTCCGGCATAAGAAGCTTGAACAAGGATTTAGCTCAGTACTTGGAATTGTTATTTACACAGCCAGCTGTTTGTAGAGATATCTTCATTGTTCATAAGGGATATTACCCAAAGAAGAACACCTAACTTTTTCAATGGATTAATTGTTACCCGATACAGAAACTGTGTAATCAAGCAAGGAAAGATATAACGAATTCTCTCTTTTTCTCTGTCAACTTGTACCGACACAAATCACAGTCCATTTCATTTGTTGACTGTATGGTATCTTTAACGACCGTGATTTAGGTATGCTACTGAAGCTTGATTCATATAAAGGTAGCATTGTAATCTGCCGACACCCCGGATACCCGAAGTTTCAGACGGACACGGTTGCGGTGGCTCTCGTCATGAGAATCGGAAAGTAAACATGCACTCAATTAAAAGTGATCCAGATCTCTCAATCTTTTCCATCCTGCTGCCTTTTCTCGTTAACTGGACGCACATGAACTTACCAAGACTATAGAATGGCGGCGAGCCGGATGGGCTTGTAGCCCAGTGGTCAGGCGCCCGAGCGGCAGCCGACCGGTCGGGGGTTCGATCCCCGATCCCGCACGCGGCACTGTAGCAGCTGCGCGGCATTGTAGCGCGCACGGTGTAAGGCACTGTAGCTGCGCGCGATACTGTTGTAAGCGTACGGTGCAAAAAAATCCCTCGTTCTCCCCAATCAAAGCATAGGTAAAGACTCGCGCTACAGTTCACAAGGCCAGTTGAGTCCCATGTATGGTTGGGGAAGGTTCGGGATTTTCTCGGCTGCGTGAGAAGGCTCTTCTCCTTATATAATGCCGTCGGGGTGGCTTCTTTCCTCGACAGGTCGAGTTTTTAGAATGGCGGCGAGAATCTGGCTGCAGAATACCTAGATTATCACGAGTTGGCGAGTATGAATGGATTAGTTGGAGCGCCTAACTCTGATATTAGCAATTAAAGTCGTTGCTTTTCAATGCAGCCTACAGTAGGATTCAATGCAGCTTCCCGCATTTGGCTTCCCGGAAAATTTGATACCAAGATAAAGCATCTCGATCATGTGTTCAATGCAGATAGAATGACATTATTTTTGCCAAGCCAGCGACAGTAATAAACCGTCACAGTGACATGTCGATGAGAGGGGATAGGAATATGAACGGCGCACGTCTCGTCTTTCATGGCATCAGGGTCCAGGAACCGTCCTGCAGCACCTTCAATTTCGCGATATCTGCTGTGAGAATATCAGGAGGTTGATCTTGTTGATGAAGGCAACTGACGAGACATGCTGACAACTACTTGTGCTTTCCTGCTAGTAGTAACGGGAGAAGGCTGGTCTCGAAAAAAAAAAAGTAACGGGAGAAGGCGGATGTTTTGACCTCTGACGGCGACGCTGGCCCCGCGACAGATGCATCCTTCATTCCAAGCGCATTCACAGTGATTATTGCCGATTACTCGTACGTACCACCCGTGTCCAAGAGGGAACTGATAAACACTGCTCGAGTTCATCAGAATTTCAGAACGGCGCACGTTTCCTTTGCCCAGTGTTCAGCAAAATTATTGTCCCTCCAATGAAAAAGGGCAGAAGCTTCTGCTATGCTACGCCCTCGTCAACCGGTAGCGTACCAATTCAGACCATCTGCAGTGCCAACACCAAGTCAAGGTCAGGTCTCCACTGACCACCTTTTCCCCTTTCCCTTGAGGAGAAGAAGCCTGAATCCTTCTTGCCTCGGCCTCGGGGACTCTCTCACACAATACATTTCCGGACGAAGGGAGTAGTAGTGTCTGACTCGGAGGATAAGCTCTGGCAATGCCAATCTTCTTCTTGTCAGAAATAAGAGGGCAATCCCCATGTGTACCCAGTCACCACGACGCTGACATTGCAGTACTATGCTTGCAACCTGAACCGAGGGCAATGCTTCAGAACTGGCTGCTAAAAGAAGACCAAAACTACAGGATGTGTAAACAATGGCAACGCAATAGTAGTACTTGCACGGACTTGGCAGCCGATCAAGGTACTAATCACCCATGGTTACCAGTTGACCCTGGCACTCGCTTGATAATCTCGTTTGGGAAGCCGCCGGGGAGCTTCGGTGGGGTAGATGCTCCGGGCACTACAGTAAGGCCCTCTTCGTTTCCTGCCCTCTAAAATTTAAGATCTGTCACATCAAAGAGAATCTTACTATTTATAAATATTTCGATCAATTTAATGACAAAACCCTATTGACAGATTGATGCTAATTTTCGAGATGAATCTAATGAGCTTAATTAATTTAGGTTTTGTTAAAGTGATGCTACAGATAACCGTCTTCTAATCATGACTTAATTAACCTCATTAGATTCGTCTCGTAAATTAGTATAGGGGCCTGTAATTTATTTTATAATTAGACTTTATTTAATACTCCTAAATAGTAAGATTCTTTTTGATGTGACAATTCTAAAGTTTAGACCACGAGAAACGAACACACCCTAATTAGTGTACCGGGGAAACAAGTTGAGGCGTGCCAGTTGGCAGAACTGCTGAGAAGCGCAGGTGCAGTGAACCTGCTGGCTTGGCAATGGCGAGTTGACCTTTGGAAGGCAGTAGGCAGGGCATCTGATCGAGGGAACACAGGCAGATGTTCAACTCGCCCCAACATGGCTTGAGATTCTCATGTCGTGAACGAGCCAATGGCCAAGGGTACGAAATGTCTGAAACCCTGGCAACTTGCAAATATGAGGCAATGAAGAGCGTATGCTTACCCTGGCATGGTCACTGGTCAGCGAGGAGATTTTATGCTTGCGATTTTTTCGTATAGGTCGCGGCCCACCACTTGTATTTTTTAGAAGAGGCTACAGCCCATAGAGCTTTTAAGCACAGGCACGGCCCATAGAACTGGACTAGCGGCGTGGTACGAATGCACATGCACGGACCGCGAGGAGACTGCGAAGGCCTCTTCTATTCTTTTTCAGCCATGGGCCTTAATTCTCTCGTCCACTGACGGGATGACGGCCCACACCCGCATACAGCTGTACCCATGGACAACGTGCACTAGACCAAGTGACAGACTACGCATGAAATTCTTCGACAGTAATCAGCTAACATCATCAACAAACAACACATGTCAAATAGACCTTAAGAAAACGCAACACACGGAAAATTCCAAGGCAAGACAAGCCAGCTGATGAACAAACTCTGTACACGAATCCATAAACAAATTCGAACGCAAATGCAGTTCAGAGCTATCTCAGGTTCATCACGATTCTTAAATTAAGCTAACCATCACTACGAAATCGCACATCAACTTAAGCACCGAAAAAAATCAAGAATCAACAAACAATCAAGGGTACAGCCATCTACATCACGAAACGCTAGCATCAAGTATGCACATGGGAGCAATCAGATCAAGCGTTAGGAGCCGTTGGAGCTGGCTTGTCTTGCCCCACGATGAACTGCTTGCTGTAAGCCCGGTGGCGGCGCTCCCTGGCGTATATTACCCAGAAGATCAGCGACAGCATCACAGCGGACGAGACCATCACCAGGCCGATGTAGACCCACTTGCTGTACCGCCGCAGGCCAGGGCAGTAATTCTGGTTGATGTTTGTGAACGTATCACGGACGAAGGTGCAGTCTTGTAGCTGAATGAGGAAAGGGCCGTACTGATACAACCCTTGGCTAACAGTTATGCCAGCTTCCATCTGCCCGTAGATCCTAGGGGTGACACGACCCACCGTGGTGCAAATCTCAGCTCCTTGGACAGTGGTCGTTTGGCACTCAAATCTCTTGTAAACCTGCAGTTTATGCAAAGTGGTGAATCAATTATCTTAAGCCTACCAAATGCTGTGACCATAGTGTGCAAAGTGGAAGATAACCACGGACTCTTTACCTGTGCTGCATTGTCCAAGGTGACCTCTCCACTGGTGCAGGTGCGGTTGTTCAGCTCAGGTGTGAATGGGTTGCACAGAAGAGGCATCAATGGCCCTGACTGGTTGTAGTAGAAAATTGGTGTGTTCGGAGGGAAGTTTCTGTTTGACACATTGGTGAGCGCCTGGTTGACCAGATTCACTAGCTGGAACGTGACTTGCCTGCTTCTATACAGAGACTCATTTGCAGTAGCAGGTTCAACACAGGGGATAATATCATCCAGGGCAGTGTGTTCCGTTGGATGAGCAACCCACTCCTCCATTGCAACACAAGAATCCGAAACGACACTGTTATGACAGAAAAGATTTGATTCAGGCACCAAAAGTGAAAGTTTCCAACCGAAATGAGATATGACATAGTAATCAGTAAGGAAAAAAAGTGGATCCAATCATAGAAAAAAAATCTCAACAAATTGAGCGACTCTTAAAAATGAACGATACTAGAAATTCAAGGAAATTCAGGGTATAAATGTAGAATTAACCAGCACTAAACAATCCAAGCGATGAGGAAATCAAAGTCGTTGTGGTTGAAAATCGTAATATGTAAGAAGCAATAAGTGCCTAGACTGATGAAAGGATGTGCCTGTGCCATGAAGAACATGCCATTTCATAGTCAGTTGCCATCCAACAGGATTACAATTGTGGATGCAGTCTGTAGATGCTTGACAAATGGGCTGTTGATGGCTTTATGCAAGCGATAGACCACGGGCATATGTTTATGATACTTACTTGTGCAGGAGGAGGAAAACACCACACAAGATAAATGTCCCAGTCACCAGTATCCAGCCAACAACAACCAAACTGCAGAAGATCGTGAAAAATGAGTGGTGTTGGTGTCTGTTGTTTGTCAAATAAGAACATAGACACAAATGCCAACTTACATGGAGACAATGAATTCCAGCCCAAAGATGGATAGCACTAGTAAAATCAAGCATTACAATGTTAGCATAAACTGAACCTGCTTTCAGTACAGAGAAAAGGTACAAATGAAAAAGAATACAGGTACTTACAGAAGCCAACAAATGCCAGGAAAAGCATCACAGCCGCAACCACAATCAAAGCAATCCTCCTGAAATAAATTTTTTCAATATGTGCACAATATTAGTTCTTCTATCAGCTGCATCATATAAGGAAACTGTGATAATAGATAGAAACACACTTACACTCGATTCAGTAATTTATTGATCTTCTCAGAGTTTTCTGTTGTTCTAGTTGCAAGATCAGTAGCTGACGAGTTCAACTTTACTTGAATGTCATTAATCTGATTTTGCACATCAGGAGGCAGCAGAAATCGTCCTATGTCGACCCTCTTTGCAGCAGATAAACTATCAGATAGGTTCTGAAGGTTATCAACAGTAAAATTCGCCTGGCTAACAACGAAGTTCAAAGTCGTTGTTGTGCTTTTATGGAATTTGCCCTGGCCATCATATAGCATCACACACCCAGCACTGGTCCATCAAACGAAAAGTAATCAGCAAATACCACCGATATGTGTACAATGACTTTTAAAAATGGCATAGCATAGAAGAAAAGAACTTACATTGCAGCACAGGTGAATAATATTAGAAGTATCAATGATAAGGCATACGCTGTTCGAGAGTATTGGTAACTGTGATGCGGACAACAGCAATGATGGCAGCAAATCCCGAGCATAAGAAAAAAGAAGAGCACAAACCACACCAAGGCAATGCTGAATAGTGGAGCTGCAGTATATCCGACGGACTGAAAACAGTAGAATCAGGGTAATCAGTACTATATGTAGCAATGTACAGATGTAAGGGACATGAGAGATGCAATAGTTTTCAAACAGACTTACAGCCCAGTAGTGCACTTCGCTGATATTCCATCCCCCTGGATATTTTCTGAAACCATTCAAAGGATCCTTTCGGTATGTCCTATCCGCCGCCAAGACAAAGGAGCTATTTGCAGTGACGATTGTTTGAGCAGGTTCTTCAGCGGTAGACCTCCTTGTCACAAGGACATGTCCATCTGCTTTAGTCAAATAAAACTCTTGGTCACACACAGAGAACCAAAGGTAAAATATTCTAAACTTTCAACCAGAGAAGTTATTTCATACACTGCTGCACCAAAAAATGTATAGCATTTTTTTTGTTTAGCAGTGTAAAACTGTAAATCCTCATATTCACAAAGGATACTGCCGCAGTAATTAAAGGGACCACAGTGACAACGAAAGAAGACTTCATCCGAAATCCAATTCTGAGTGCCGTGTGCTTGAGTCCATGGAGATTTTTTTGTGTGTGTGCTTTTAATGGCTAGAATTTCAGCAATAGACTTATTTCTAGTTGTTTTAATAACGGTGGATGTTTTGAACTATACTGTTATTAATAGTTCCACCCCAGATTCATTTGGTGTGGTTGTAAGTTGTAACAAGAACCTGGAACAGCTATACGATTTTACAGAGGCTGGAACGGTCAAATCGAGCCACTAAAGCTAGAAAAAAAGATACTAGTATTTGCTACAAAAAAACGATGAAAACTAATGCGCTGCAAAGAAATAATAGAATTCAGAACAGCAAAGAGCCTGGGATGCTAGTGTCATCTCTTCTCTCTCTCTCTCTCTCTCTCTCTCTCTCTCTCTTTGTAAGAAAATCACAATATAAGAAGGGTAATTGCATAATGGTAGAAAACCTTAGAATTGTTAAAACAAAGGAGTGACACGGCTCGACCTAGGACAGCACAGCATACCCCAGAAACAAAATGGTAGGGTAGAACACACAACATAGGATTCTTTTAAGAAAAACCTAGGAGGAAAAGACAAGAGACAGATGAGCCGGTCACTACAACCTGAGGACCACGGCACACTAAAAAATCGTGGGGAGCATTTCCACATCAAGAATCCGACTTCATTCTACAAAATCCATATTTTTAACGAAATGGACAGGACGCGCACACAGAGATGACAGGAAATGACCCAAAAATTCACAGTGAAACCGAAGACCAAGCATTTCGCTCTCGTCCACGGAGAAAAGTAAGGTAAAAATAGGGAGGAGAACGGAGAGAGAGAAGGAGGACCTGAGTGGAGCGGCCTCTGGGAGTGGAACCCGCGAGGAGCGTGGGAAGCCGGACTCGGATGCGTGGCGCAGAACGGGAGGACGGCGAGCAGCAGCAGCGTGAGCCGGACGACGGAGACGGGCAATGCCATGGCGTCGCCGGTCCCGAGACCCTCCCGGGCACCTCCTGGCGCGTGAACCCAACAAGATCGCACCACCTTTTGTCCCGCGCGGAGATGAGAACGAAGAAAAGCTTGGCCGCGGAGGAAGAAGGGTAGGAGAAGGAAAGGGATGGGGGCTTGGGTTGTTTTGTGTTGCGAATGAGAGAAAGAAAGAAGGCTTCTTCTGCCTTTGTCCTCGCTCTTCCTGTTCGTCGCCTTTCGCGATTCCCGGGGTTAACGAGAAAATTGCTTTGTTTTGTGGAAAAGACATTACATATTGGGATTTGGCTTTGGCGACTGACAGAGATCTAGAGCCGCGTATGTGTTGTGTGTCAGAGTGTTTTTCCTAAAGTACCCTCAGCCCAACGGGAAGTGTTGGCTAACGTGGCCAAGTTTACTGCCGTAACCTCTGAAACTGACTGGAGTAACCTCAAGGGCAGTACGGGAAGAGAAAAAGAAATGATGCGCTCTTCGGGTAAGTTTTCAAAAAGTGATCGGGACTGGGATTTGATGTGCGATGACGGCCTACCCATAATTTATCTCCTCTCTCGGCTTAAAGACGCACTAATTAAGATAGTAGATAGAATAATTAGGACGCGCGGAGCGAATCGAGTTCCTGTTTACGAATTGCGAGGGGATTGGTGCGAGTCCGAGAAGCGGGCGCGCTGGCACTGCGCCAGCCAGCCGCGTCACCCTCCGAGGTGGAACGCGTCGCCAACGACTAGTAGTCACGCGCATTATTTAAATCTTGTCAAGAATCATAATTAATCATGCCAAGTGCTGCTTTGCTCCAGGCTAATAATCTAATTTAATGGCAATGCTGTCACGTATCACTAGCTGGTATGGACTTGGGCGATTTGTTTAGAAGCACTTGAGCAGATGGCCCTCTTTTCTCTATTCCTTCGTCTGCGCAATTATCCGCCGACGAGCTGATGGACGATTCTTCTCGATGAAGGAACGGAAGTGTGGCCAATTTGCACAACCCATAATATGCCACGCCGTTCCGGAATCATTTTTTCTTCCAAACACAATACGGATGGCATGTTCAGAGCTGCTAGTACATAAACTGACCTGACGGCTCTGTACATGGTTCTCTGCGGACTTCCGCATGAATAAGCCGCCGTAATAAGAGACAACAGAATCCGACGCGGTGCCTGAGATTGGTGTATTCATGGAACAGATTTACAAGGTCTTAACAAAAGCTAAGGCATTTGACTTGGATTACGGGGGAGAGAGAAGCTTGGACGCTCCCACGTGCCGCCACGGCTGCAGCCGTCCGAACATTCTGCCACAGGGAACAGCTGTATGGTATGTTATGTTGCCCACGTGGTCTCTTGCATCAGTTTCTCTCCCCCGTTGAAGTTTAATTTTTCCAATGGCGCCGATCGATGGGTTAAACAAAGGGATTACGCGGTTGTTGAAGGGTGTGGGGCAGCACGAAAACACCTCCATGTGCTTCTCTGCTGGTGCTGTCCGCCATGCTATGCGCTATTTTATCTCTTTTCTTCCCTAATGACTCGAGTATACAAACTGGTGCTAATTTAGTTGGAGCAATAATGCTCGTTTCAGTCGTCTGCTTCACTTGAAACTGAAAGGTTTGCACGTGGCGGCTGCCAAATCCGGTGCCGGGTTTGCACAAATTATTGTCCTTGTTTTCTACCTGGCCGCGTGGTTGCCTTGCTTGAATGAATTGAACAGGGCACCATTACGTGGCTGCTGAATTGCTGATAGAGGAAGAAGCCACGAGATCGAGAACAATTGCTTGATTGCATAACCCGCCGTCTGATGATATTTGGTTGCCTCTGGATGCAGATCGGCGCCTGCCAGCGTCCTTCTCCATCTCCAGCTCCAGATGTTTTTTTTATAACCATCCAGCTCCAAATGGTTATTTCTTGCACCAACAACACGACGCACTGACCCATTCCGATTGATAGAGCCTTAAAAAACAAAATTGATGGATTTTTTTATAAAAAGAAAGATTGGTAGGGCTAGAGGGAGGGGAAAAACCATGGCCATGGGGATGACAGGTTAACGTGTGTAACCTTTTGCAACGATGAACGATGCAAAAGACGCGGCTGCCGCTGACGGCGATTAGGCTGCAAAATGGGATTATTTCTTCAACGGGCCGTTAGCCCCACGAGACGAAGCAAAGTCAAGGAAACTAAGGCCCGGAGTATAGATAAAAGCCCGACCGCGTGCAGCCCACTCACGCTGGCACGATCGGACCGTGCAGACCGAAGGCCCAGTGCCTCCTCGACTGATAAATAGGATAAAAAAAAAACTGATGATGGATAAAGAAAGTGTACATTTTGGACGGCGAACAAGGAAAAAGTATAAGTTTATATGGGGATAAATTTTTTTCCAAAGTGAAACAACAGCCTTGTGTCAATTGCATATTTGCCATTTCTGCAGCCCAATGCGAGATGCAATATCCTAAAGAAACTGAAACAGCTAAACAACTTTCATACGGACATTCCTTTCCTGTTCCCTTTTCTCTTCGCACAAACGTCATGCTCCACGTCCTCAAAGGGCTACGGCACTTAGCCCTGCCGGCTGATGAAAAGCCATCTAGCTATTCAAGCTGCTCTCTTCCTCAATCATGGAGTTACAATTACGCATGTGACAAAATACTTAATTAGCCCTCCGTGCAGCCCGGACAGAAAGGACAGTACCGGCGAAGAACACTGCAGCATATCCGGCAATGCCCAGCTGCACTTGTATCAGTTGTGCCGCCTGCATGCCTCAAAGTACGCTTGGAATGTTGGAGTTGGTACCTTGGAATTGCCCACCGACACGTAACCATGAAGTTCGCTCCGGTATCAGTTGTGCTCGGTGCGGTTCAGAGCAATTTACAACCGCCGACCAGTTCCCGATTTGCCATTGGTAACAGCTCAGCAGCAGAAAAACAGTTTGGCCTGGAATGTGTCAGGATGAACCTGTGCAGAGCCCGATACTAGATTGTCTTCTGAACACGGTGTTTTTCACAACTACTGGTAGTTTTCCACAGATTTGATCGAGTTAACTGTATTGGACTGAATGCGTGCTCTGATAGAGGAGTTGGATCGATCTATAAATTCACATGGTCACAAATGTTATCATCGTGATCTGCAGAAGCTTGCACTGACAGAATATTCTTGCGATCCTTTTCGCACTGGCAAGAAGTTAGTACATCAAAACTGCTGTTTTCCCCCTCTCCATCTAAACTACAAGTCAAAATGAAAAAAACTATCTGCTCGCTATTCAAGCGCGAATTAAGGTGACTATGGCAGCCTCTTGTACCTATTAGCCTATTTTTTTGCACATATCAAGGAAATGAAAGCAGCCGGGGAGCTCTCATCAGCTCAGTGATGTCTAGGCTCATGGACACTGGCCCCGTAGTAGTCTTCATGGAATTCGGGCAGCTTGTGTGCTGTTGCCCTGATATCTTTTGCAGAGACGCTTCTCTTAGTCTCGTCTAATGAGTTGCCGGAAGCTTCCTTCACCAAGTTGTCGCTTGATTTCTGATAAATCAGAAAAACTCATTGTTAGAATCAGCAGAAAATACCGTGCCACGATGAATGGATCCAGAAATGTTAAACACCGGATAAGAATCACTTACATTGACGACCATCTGCTGGCTGATTTTGGCACGACTCTCGGCATCCAATCTAATGGCTTCAGCCTCCATGGCCGTCAGCACCAGAAGCAAGAAGACGGCAGCAGCCAATCTGAAGGAAGCAGTCCTCATTGCTTGTGTGTGTTGTAGAAACTGAAACTGGGAAGAGACTTGCTTGGGTGAGTAGTAGAAAGTTGAGCTCAAAGCGCAGTTGGAAGCAGTAGAGGCAGGCAAAGTGGTTTGAACATGAACAATTGACTTGTCATATTTATACATCTTGCTTCAGAGCAGTACCACGGCTGAGCCCAGTGATTGCTGTACTGATGTCTATCAGGATTCAGGAGTGGGTTGTCTACAACTACGACATATTAAAATACCTGTGCTGTCTGTACCATTGTCGTTAACACATACCCATGCAAGGTGCTAACTTTGTTTATAACCCTCCTGTCACCCTTTGGGGAAGGAAGCCTGCACGAAAATAGGGCCATGTTTAGGCCACTGGTCCCTGGATTAGGTGCATTAATGCAGAACTTGCAAGCACTAAACGCAGGTGACGGCCATCACAAAGTTTGTCTGGTTTTCTGTTTGGTCTCAGGCGCTGCCTACATCTTCCCCTGGAAAGTTGCGTGGCTGTCTCGCCAATGATCTACAGAGGCTGCGCATTTGTTCGCGCGTTTCTTCAGAAGAGAGTACACTGGGAGAAGTGATAGAGAGGCTGGCTGGCTCATCTGGACATAGCGTTTAGATGTTTCTGGATGTGAACAAACAGATGCATTGAGAGAAAAAAGTGCTGTCTGTTACAGACTAAAAAGTGGTGAGACATTTGACCTGGGTCGCGCAACCATGTCATAAAAGAAGGTGCACCAGTTTAGGGATAAGTGTCATGGTAGACTGAAACTAGTAGTAAGATTAGCTGCGAATCATGCATCAAAAGCCGTGTCAGCGCACGGGCGGAGGTTCTCAGTTGACCAAACTGGCCAAGTTCATAAGCACGCGCATGTCTGAATGTCATCCGGTCTCATGAAGACCACCTTAGTTCTTCGTAACCGTATGATTTGGATATGTTGCTCTGTGTGTGGTGTGGTACCACGCGAAATCAATCAAATTGTGTCTAGGTTCCCCTATCAGATCTTGTTCAGGTACTCATCATATCGACCCGCTACAACTTTTTTCCATTCTGTAATCTTGTGATAGACAACGGAAGTGATCATCAGGCAAAATATACTGATAAAACCCAAATCAGAACACAGAATCCGAATCAGAACGGTGCAAATGGCATGATAAAACATCACTTCTATTATACTGATACTACTCCCAGCATGGTTTATTTACAGAAAATCAGGGGAAAACATCGCATAATGAGCCAAATAAGCCCCTGGATGCACATTGCTAACTCGTCCTTACCAAGCTCCAACTCATTATTTACAACGCCTCATAACCGGCTTTCGTTGGTTTATTCTCAGACAAGAATAGCCATCACAATTGCTAAACAGCCCAAGATACCGAAATCGCTACTTACACTTAACACTCAGTAAGCACAACATCAAGACTGGCAACAATGGAGCAATCATTAGCCTTCTAGCAGCACTCTAAGGCTATTAAGCCCTTCAGCTGATATGCTCCGTGCAACTCTTCCTGTCCTGCTCACTCTGATCTGAGGAGGGGCCTCCTGGTGGAAAGATACCATCACCGCGGTTAGGTTGTCCCTGGATCCTAGCCTTAATGCCTCCTCAACGATTTGCCTGCAACACAACCTCAAGTCGTTGTGCTCTTGTAGCTTCCTCCGTGCAAAATCCACAGCATTTTGGTTTGAGAAGTAGTCCCAGATGCCGTCACTACCTATTATCAGGAACTCATCATCCTTTGTCAGTGTGATCATCTTAAGCTCTGGCTCAGCACTTAAGGGGCCTCCTGGCTGACCCGACTCTTTCATGCCTTCGAGATGCCAGTCACCAAGTGCTCTAGTGACTGCCAACTGACCATTCAAATAACCATCATCGACATAACCGCCAAGTGATTCCACACGCATTCTTTCATTGATGCAGCAAGTCCTATGGTCCTTGGACATTTCAATGGCAATGCCACGCCGCGAAAGAACAGCTCGGCAGTCACCTGCATTAGCCACCAGAAGGGACCTGCACAAATTATGCTCGGTTAGCATCAGAAATATCGAAACAAAAGTAACCTTTTAAGGTAAAAAACGGTCCACTCTAAATCAATGTAGGCCTAGTTGAAAGTGAGGATCAAAGGGCTCTAGCACCAGAGGGCAAAAAAAGAAACTTCATGACCCGGGGTTGCCACGTTGTAATTTTTTATGCTCCTCAGGTAGCTTAGTAAGATAATTCAAATAATCCTGAAAATGGAGAACATCACACTTGTGCACTAGGAACTGAGCCTAGCTCAAGCTGGTTAATGTGTGGATGTACACCTTGCTGGCCACCCATGTTTTTTTTTCTAAAAAAACCTACTTGTGCACCTAGATGTATCATTTTCAGAAAGTAGAAACAAAAGGCAAACTGAAACCGTACCACATTAATTTTCTGATCAAACATTGTAGTTTACCATACAATCATTTATTAACAGCAGAATTAGTTAACAAGACCAGAACTAGACTCAGTTGAAGGTGAAGGGATACCTTCCAAAAATCATTGCGGTTAGAGCAGTAGTCCCAGATGAAAGCGACTTGTCATTAGAACATGTCTCTGCAAACTTGCTATCAGTTTGCATAAATGACCTCTTGACTACTTTCTCAAGCTCCAGAGGAAAGTCAGCATCTTCCACGATGACCCGTGGCAAGTTATCGCGAACATACTGAGCAGCATCTTTGCCACCATGTCCATCAAAGACCTGTGAGCAGGAAGGAAAGTGAGAGAACAGAAACAAAGGATAATTCATGATTCATAAAGTGTGTAAATATGATGAAACAAAAAATTTCAATTGGCACTGCACGAAAGAGTTAACATAAGAATGAATATTGACGGGTGAATGGACCATTACCCCGTAGAAGGAAATGACTTCATCATCCACTGAGTTGCAGCCATAATTCTTTGCTAGATCAGAGATGCACACATGGGCATCTTCCATGTTGTCGCGACATCCGATGTCAGACCAATCTCCTGAGCGGATAGCAGGGACAAAGTTGCTCAACTTAGTCTGTTTAAAGTCAACAGACACAGTGTTCTCACAAACTCTCTCCATCTGCAGATTACAAAAAAAGGGTTAGTGCGAGGTAAAATGAAGCACATGATGGACAGATGTAAAAAAAAACACAAGATTCGATCGAGAAAACATGGAAAGGAACAGGCTTACTCCAAGCCGATGAGATAATAAAAAGCACTCCTCCAAGAACTTGAGTTGTTACTATCACATACAAAGCACAAAAATTAAAGCAGCTAAATGAAAGGGACATAGAAGCAGAAGTTCAATTCAGTCCAAGTCGGTAACACAAGGCAAATCTTTATTGGACGGGAAAGGCTACAAGTAACCATTTCTAGAGAGTGCAATCATAAACAAAACATCCAAGAATGCACACAAGTATTACGTGGCAGCTTGTCTTCGAGACAAAAGTTGTTAACATCATATAGGATTGACAAAGGAGCAAACAGCTGTAACAATATGATAGGACGGCAGAAACACCGGTTGCGACTCACAGTTGAACTAATCAGCAGAGACATCCAAAGCCTATACAGGTGTATATTCTTGGGCACCACTCCATCATCCAAGTGCTATTTGCAACCTCACTACAACGTAAAGGCAAAAGGCTACACCATTATAAGGTTTAAAAGATACTATATATGGAGTTGATGAGAGGTGACAGGTACTATAAAGAGAATATGAATCACTAAGAATTGTCAAGAAAGGGCCCAAACAGGAGGTGTACAGTATGGACCTAGACCTGTTTTCTTGACCTGAATTGAGGTCGAAGTAAAGTACTAACTGAACTTTGCTAGCACTGATTGTTCAACTTTTACATGCTAAATAAAGGGCATACGAGCTGATTGATTATAGCGTAAAGGGCGTTTTTGACTTCAATCTGAGAAGTAAATCAAGTACTTGTAGGTACTGAACTTTTCATTTTTCGGCCTGGTACAAAAGATGTTATGTACAACCGGTCCGCAGCTCACATGGACAAATCTTACCACGATTCGTCACAGAATCGAGAGTACCAAGGAACAACGCAATGCAGAAACAAACAATTCGCCTGCGAGCTAGGACAACAACACTTTTTTTCCGGGGCCTGAATTCGTACCGAAAGTTTTTCCCCGTTGAACGATTCAGAGCATCTTCCCTTTCACACCTAAAGCGTGGGAAACAGGGGAGTTGTTTAATTCTAGTGGTACTCCAATAAAGAAGTAACTAATTTCTCGCTTTGCTCCGGATTTTACGAGAAAGGGTGGGAGACGAGAAGCATTTCGACATGGAAAAGGAGTGAACGGGAAGCAACCACAACGGTTTTTCTCCTCTCTTGTCCTCAACCGATCAGCCCACGACCGACGCAACCCGGGCCAATTACCAACCAACGAAGAAAAGAACCGAATTTGAGTAGCGGAATTCACAACAAATTCACCTTCAATCAAGAACTAGTAGAAAGGGAGGTGAGAAATAACAGGAGTTTGTGTACCCACCGCGATGTCGTCGGGCTTGTCGATCTGCTGTTCTCCGAAACCGAGCCTTCCCGCGTCCTCCAGACCTTCCACGCACATGTCCGGATTCCGCGCAATCAACTCAAACAAGAAGCACAAGCCTCTACCCGACGAAACGCAAAGCGGATGAACTGATGCGACGAGGCGGACAGGGGACGGGAGCAGAGGAGGATAAGAGGAGAAGGCGGCGATCGATTCCGAGGCGGAGGAAAGGAGGAAAACGGAGAAAGCGAGCAGGAATCCGAGTGGGAGGGCAATGGGAGATTCTTGGGAATATCTGCGGGAGGGGGTCTCTCTCTCTCTCTCTGGACTCTCTCTGTCAGGGATGCTGGTGGTGGGAAACAAGGAGAGGGAAGAGGAGAGGCGGTGAGGTATTTAAGGAGGTGCCGAGAACAGAAAAGCACGTGGCCGCGCGGCCAGATTTTTTACGGGTGCTGTTTCTCGCCTTGTTTTTTTTTCTTTTTTTGGGTGGGGCCTCTCCAGTCACGGGGTTACTCGTTCCAAAAATCCGATGTTTTTTTTTCTCTTTTTTCGTTTTCCACGAGTTATTTGAGAGAAAAATCAGGCTAATATCAGGTTCTCTCTAAAGAAAAGGCTAATACCAGGTTCAGCTTATTTTAGTATTGACAGTATTTTATTCTCCTAGTGCCTAATGATAGGGTATTAGATATTTTTTTTAGGCAACGTATAGTGTATTGGATACATGGTGAAAAGAAAAGGTGACCTTTTCAAAGGCAGTTGAGGAGAAGTTTACAAAAAGGGGTAATGGGACCTGCTAGAACATGCAGCTGTTGTTTCTTGGATCTTAGTCGTAAGTAGCGAGACCACGGCGTAAGAGCTGATCTCATCGCCCCGCGATTATATTGTTTTTCCTCAACCGTGCGATTTTTTTTCCGTTCCTGACCCAACACAAACAAATATCCATGTCCTTTTTGTCTTTTGAACCTCCGTATCGGACAAACCGCGTTTCTGTCACAGACCGAGATCGGTCGGCTGTTACTGCTTCATGGGGTCGATTAGTGTCCACGTGGTACTCTCCCTTTCATCGCTGTTGCCGTTGCACGACAGGCACGGTGAATTTTTTCACCATATAATCCAGGCTAAATTAAATTACGATAATGAAATTCAACCCGGGAGCATATAGAATTTTAGTTTGATAAGAACTTTTACTTGCCGCCAGTGTGATGTTCTAGAATGATGAGTGTTACTGTAATGTTTCTAGGTAGACCGAACGGAGCTAGCTAGAATTATCAGGAGAGGTAGCCAGCTGGGTCAACGGGGCACGGAAAAGGGTCGCCAACTATGATCGCACAAGAGAAAAAAGGATCACGCGCCACTCCACCTAACGCACACGCCTCACAAAAATTGCATGAGAGGTAGGAGCAGCTACCGCACGTAGGACGGTGACGCGATTAACATTACTCCATCTGACCGGATGACAGGTGGCCCCGCCTCACATACGAAGGTCGAGTGGACCCGACGGACAGGGATAACTCCTCGTGTGATTCTCGAGACGGACACGCGTTCGAAGCAAGGCCAGCCAAAGTTGACACCTGGTTGAGGGTGCGCGCGTATCCTGGTGACACCTACGCGCCAACCGACTTTGCAAACCGGCACGTTTGCTTGCTTACTCGTCATCACTTCGGTCGTGAGCGTTTATTTATTTTACTCAGTACAAATAAACTCACGTCAACCAGGCAACAACAATGAGGCAGCGGCAGCGCATGGCCGCACGTGCGACTTGCAAATATCGTGTGTGGCAATGCAAAAAAATCTTGAGTTTTTTTAAGGATATAGCACCTTTTGCAATTATTGGATATTATTTCAATGGTTAATAATTTTATTCACTTATGGCAAAAAAATATGCTATAAAAAATAAAAATATTCCACCTAATTGTTTCAGTAGCACAAATTTTTGGTGGTACATTTTCATTGTTCCGAAAATCTAGCTGAATTAAATTCAAAATTTCAACTATCAGATCTATTTTCTCAACCCTTGAACATTTACTAGCAGCTATCCCTGTAGCAGTCATGCCGGTAGCTAAAATGCGCCGCACTTGTACAGTTTACTTTCAGAAATTAATTAATCGCTAGTAGTGTGCTAAAAATGTGACCTTGAAGAAAAACAACAACCAGCTGCATCATTGTCTCATTGCCTTATTCACTTAATTATGTAACACAAGTTGACGATTTTATCAACACGCACATAAAAACAGCGAAAATAAGTTTTAGTCACTAGTGATGAATCGTACCAGCCCTATCTCAGCAGGCAATTATGTGAGGGGATATGTGTGTACGCGATTAAGAAAAGACACATGTGTTCCACAAGATCTCTGCATCCATGACAACGATCGGCGAACTGCCATGCCGTCGCACGCGCACGAGAGGGAGAGGGTTTAATTTGATCTCGTTCGTGAACTGACTTTGGCGAGATATATTGCAGTCTAGAAATAATGCTGCCTGCGGTTTTCCACCGAGCCGATATGGCTTATTAATTGTCGGGAAACTGTCAGTCTACTCCTATACTCTATTCCCTACGTACTACGTGCCCACCGAACCGACTCCGACTGCGGCTGCCCGACGACCTCATCCTGCCGTCGACGGCGACCGGCCGGCCAGCGATCGATGCGTGACTTGATGGATCGGTCATCGGTCGATGCATTAGGTCGCAGGTATAGATACTGGGGTCACAACCGATAGATAATGCACGGGCACCGATATTATTGTGCTACCTGCAATTTATCTGCTGGCCACTTTGTACGGTTATGGCGCCGTTTCAAACCCGAACCAGCTAGACCCTGTTATTATAATATAAATAGACAAATTATCAGGCAATTAGCAGCAGCTCGGTGCTTAATCCACACCACCAGAAAGTGACTGCTAAATACAAGTAGGTCGGATGGAGCTAGAGCTGACACTAAAGTACTACTCCTTCCAACCTTTTTTATTTGCACTTATTTTGCGCGTATACAGAAACAACAACTTGCAATAACCTAGCTAGAAGCACCCGTTCGTGTGGAGGAGACCTGTCGTCGACGAAACCTGCTTTATACCATCTCTTGCCCATTCTTGCAAGATCATGCCGGCGCCATGCCTGTCCAAGTCAATGCAAGACTGATTGCACCACATACGCGCTGCTCGTCGCCTTTCTATTCACATTAGTATAATAATATATGGGCGCGCCCCAACTTATCTCCATCTTCTGCAATTAATCTTGCGGCGCACGCTTTCACCGAACCGGCATTTCTCGCAAGCGAGACTAGAAACTCCCAAGTCGGTTATAATAAGCTAATATTGTCAGCAAACGAAGCGAGACAGCGTTGTGTCGAACAAACAAACGTAAGGTGTGGGTCGGTTGATGTCGTAATCATTCCGAGATGATTTGGGGGACTAGTCTAATCGAATACTACTGTATTAAAAAAGGACGGTCTCTTTTCCGGCGAAATAGAAAATTCGAAATGAAATTGCAGCCGCACGTACATTTAGCTTTTGTATAAGGAGGTCATAAGGAGATTCTTAAGCTAACCCCTCTGTTCACACCTGCAGTAAGTCGTAATCGTAAGGAAAAAAACTTTGGATTTGCGCGTGGATTCTCCGCGGCTGAGGATAAGCCACACGCATGCACCTGAAGAAAGCTTATTGCATTTCTCCATCACTTCGATTCGATCCACTCGGACAAACTGCGAGCTGAAATCATCACACATACTGGCATACTGCACAAATGGCCGGCGAGTTTAATTCTTCGTTTTTCCTCTCAAATTACGAGTCATCCATACTGATTGGTATTTTGCAAGATGCGCCTCCCCTTTTTCTCAGATAGATGGAATCCCCTGGGTTCTCGTAGCGCTTACGCAGTGGTCGGGCTTGTGGAAAGAGACAGACAACGGGACCAAGACTGGATGAAGTGCCGTGTGGGTCCGAACCAGGACACCGTCGAAAAGGCTCTTCGTCCTCGGATGTGTTCGTTTTCGGATTGAGGTCTTCTGAATTGAAGAGTTCAATTCAGAGAACTGTAGCAGGGAAACAGTAGTTTGGGGGGTGCTACAGTGCCATGCATTAGTACTGTCGTAGGATGTTGTAGAAACAGTAAAATAGGTTACTGTTCACACGATTTATATTGGTTTCGTGCTACTGTAGCTGATCGATTGTGACCATAGATTTTTGATCGGATGGTTGTGGAGGGTACCTAATTCAGGATATCTGTAGCACCTCTGAATTGATAGCATCAATTCGGAGGACCTCAACCGGTTCGTTTTCTGAGTCTAAATTTTAGATCTGTCATATTAAAAGAATCTTATTATTTAAGAGTATTAAATAAAGTTTAATTATAAAACAAATTACAGGCTCCTAGACTAATTTACGAGACGAATCTAATGAGGTTAATTAAGTCGTGATTAGAAGACGGTTATCTGTAGCATCACTTTAGCAAAATATAGATTAATTAAGCTCATTAGATTCATCTCGAAAATTAGCACCAATCTGTCAATAGAGTTTTGTCATTAAATTGATCGAAATATTCATAAATAATAAGATTCTCTTTGATGTGACAAGATCTTAAATTTTAGAGGAAGGAAACGAACACACCCTCGTCCTCTCCTCGCAAAAGTTGGTGATGGCAATGGAACGGATAGGGATGGCATCATAAAACTATTTAAATCAAAAGAGAAGAGCGGAAGCAGCATATATTGTCGTCCTCGGTAACGGCGTGGATTCTGATTCATCAAGCAGCAACTGCGGTGCGTGAATGAAGACTGAGCTAAGCTATCGCAACCTTTTTCTCCTTGAAACAAAGAAAGGGAAAGGAGCGGAAAATGTCCCACGAGAGTGCCTTTTGTGAGGTTTGCTCTTGAGCGGAAGCCTTGCTATTTTGGACTGAAAATTTAGACTGAAATCAATCTTGTGGGGTAGATAGCTGCTACATTTGAAACAATAGAAAATCTTCACCGAAGCCTTTTTCGCTTTGCTTGCTTGCTCCACATTCAAAGATGAGAAAAACAACCCCTTCTCTCTGCATACATGATAACTTTTAACAGATAATAAAAAATGTTCGATTTTTTTTTTTACCATCATAGGGCCTGTTCGGCTGGACCGGCTGAAATGTAACAGGTCCAGCGAAGATATAAACGTAATTAAGGAAAGGAAACTGGCCCAGTGAGGAAAATTCCAGCCCATGTTATAATTGATCCAGCCCAACTGGCCTAACCCAATTCCTGAAAGGGACCCACACGCAGATATTTCCTTCAGCCCGAAAAGTGAAATGAAACGGAAAATCCTCACTCTCTCCGCCAGTGGAGCGGCCGATTTGAGCGCCGTCGCTGCCGATTCTGACCCGTTCTTCTCCTCCGTCCTCGCTTAAGGCGCCGCCGTTACCTGATTCAGTCCCAAGGACCCCAACGCCCGACCTTCTCATAGTTAGTTCCGTCGAGGTACGCTATTGTTTTCCCCTTTTTTCCCTGTTATAATTTGTTCCTAGTTTCTTCACGTGTTTTGTGAGAGCGAGTCTTTTATTGTTGAACAACGAATTCGAAATTAATTTTCTGAACCTATGATTTCCAGTTCGGCAGACGGGTGCTATCTTTTAGACTTGCAGGGCTAATAATTAGTTGCTATTTTGTTTTGCTAATTGTTCAGGACATTGGAGATACATTGATTTTGATTTGCGCTGCCAATTCGTCGATTGGGTTTAGGTTCCTCTCATTGCCCTTCCAGCAATGTCAGATAGCTTCATTCACCTTCTTAGCGGTTGGATTTGTGTCAAACGATTCATTCAGGAGTTTCATTTGTAATTCTGTATGATCAGTCCACTGCTATCTTAATTCTTTCAAACATGATTTCTGTTCAGACGTAGCTCATATGTGTGTTTTCTTGTAGGCTTACACTGCCAATTTGTTGATTTGTTGGATACCCCTTTTGATGTTCTAGGAAATTCTAAATGCTAAAAACGTGTTAATTTAGAATTGTATTACCAAATAGTTGGTTCGTGTAGGCTACCTGTAGCTTTCTTTCTTCAGCATGATTATCTCGGTTTCATATGATTTGGTCTGATTACCTTGCGTTAGTGCAGCAAAACCTGCATTGATCCATGGAGGGTCTCTCAGAGCCACTGCTTGCAGAGATCATCAAGAGGGTTCCTAGGACGAGTGATCTGAATTCTCTTTCCCTTGTATCGAAGCAGCTCTACACTGTTGAGGCTGAGGAAAGGGCTACTATCCATGTTGGTTGTGGTCTTCACCCTGCAACTGAAGCCTTGTCGGCACTATGCTCCCGGTTTCCTAACTTGTGGAAAGTAGATATCAATTATTCTGGTTGGACGTCCAACAAAGGGAAGCAGTTAGACAACCAAGGCCTTTGTGTGCTTTCATCTTACTGCCTATCGCTGAAGGATCTTAGCTTAAGCTTTTGCT
This sequence comes from Chloris gayana, assembly GCA_031894775.1. NCBI lineage: Eukaryota > Viridiplantae > Streptophyta > Magnoliopsida > Poales > Poaceae > Chloris > Chloris gayana. Next base: position 2,888,553 of record JAUNZO010004234.1, on the reverse strand, counting down.
CATATATTGATGATTCCGGCCTTGGTTATCTAGCATATTGCAAGAAGCTAACAGCCCTTAGGCTGAATTTTGCTCCAGCAGTAAGTTCCAGGGGCCTTCTCTCTCTGGCTGTTGGGTGCAAGAGTCTATCTAGTTTCCATCTTGTCGACTGCATGAAAGTAGGTAGTGTGGAGTGGCTGGAATACCTTGGCAGGGCAGGATCATTGGCAGAACTTGTGGTGAAGGATTGCAATGGAATCAGCCAGTATGACCTCCTAAAGTTCGGTCCAGGTTGGATGAAGCTTCAGAAGTTTGAGTTTGAGATTAATGACAATTACTGGCATGTAGGAGCCCGTGATCCCTCGTATGATTCTCACTACCTGTACAAATATGATCTTTGTTGTGAGAATTTGAAGGATTTGAGGTTGGCACATATTATAACGGAACCAGAAATTGGACTTCGTTTTCTCTTGAGGAAGTGCAAATCATTGGAGAAGCTTTGTTTGGACTATGTTATTGGTTTAAATGAAAGCGAAATGATCCAACTGTTCCAGAGCTGCAGCAGCCTTATAAGTATCTCACTTCGGCTCACGCCTCTGTACCATGGCAACAATTTTGATTACAGAACACCATTGACTGATGCTAGCCTTAAGGCTCTATCTCTCTACTGCCCCAAGCTTCAGGTTGTTGAGTTCACCTTTACAAATTGTAATGCTGCCTATCCATCAGAAATAGGCTTCACACAGGAGGGCATTGTATTGCTGATTCAGTCATGCCCCATTCGTGATGTCATGCTAAATGGTGCCGCCATTTTTGATGACGAAGGAATGAAGGCCCTCTCATCCGCCCAATTGTTAAAAACACTCGAGCTTGTGGACTGCAATGGCATTACAGATGCTGGGATAGGTTTCATGATTTGTGCCCCGTCCCTGATCAGCTTAACTCTTCGACAATGCGAAAGAGTGACTGACTGTGTAATGGCAAAGCTAGCAAGCTCACAGAAACTGGAGTCTTTGACTGTTGTAGGATGTCGCAGGATCTCTTTGAAAGGCATGCAAGGGGCTGCCAGGTCAGTTCACTACGCGGGCGAGCCTGAATGTCAGGCCAATCTAAAGGGAATGAAAAGGATGGAGCTAAGTACAATGTACCGCCAAATCTTTTTGTGACAGCCACAGCTATGTTAATAAGAGAGCATTTTTACTGTCGAAGAAGAATCATGTTTATGAAAAAGATTTCCTGGATGCAAACTTTTGTCTGTTGTGATTCACGTTTTCCCAAATGTTAGCGTAACTGTAGAAATCAATATGGAATTAATTTGTTGCCTGTTATAATCGGTACTTAAATTCTTTGTATCATTCAGAGATAGGTCAAGAGTTTTGTTGTTGTCGAACTTGTACAAGCGAGGCTTGTTCGAGTATAAACACGTCTCTTTTTATTTATCTCGTTTCCTGTGTACATGATGTTGTCCTTCATAAGGTGGTAAGAGTGAAATTTGTTTTTAGCTAACGCATTTCTGTTATCTATTTATTTCCGCGGGATCCGGAGACGAACGAGGGTTTAGTGTTCGCTATCTATCTGAGGGGAAGGGACCTGTGGGGGCACGGGGGCCTAATGATCAATCCCGTTAAAAGCGAGCGGCGCCTCCGCCTCCGCCATCCGCCGCCCAGTGACGACTGAGGACCGGCCGCCGTTCCTCCTCCCTTCTTCCACCTCTGTTCGTGCTAAAGACGCAGCCTTTTCTCAACCTCCCTTCAAATCGATCTTTTGAGGCGTTTAGGATATTCCTTTATTATGCCACGTTTTGCGATTGATATAAGCAAAGGATAAAGTAGCCACAGTTAGATGTTGTGGTTTGATAAGTGCTAATTGCTCTGCTAGAGTTTTTTTTGGGTGATCTGAAAAAGTTTCAGTTTGGGACTCTTTAACACCTGCATGATGGAGGATCTCCCAGAGCCGCTGATTGCAGAGATCATAAAGAGGACTACCCGGACAAGTGATCTTAATTCTCTCTCCCTTGTGGCAAAGCGGCTGCACAGAGTTGAGGCAGATGAAAGGGGTATTATCTATGTTGGATGTGGCCTTAACCCTGCAACAGAAGCTTTATCTCATCGCTGTGCTCCCCATTCCCCAACTTGTGGAACGTAGTGATCACTTACTCTGATTGGTCGCCCAACCAAGGGAAGCAGTTAGATAACAAGGGTCTTCATGTGCTTTCATCTCAGTGTCCCTCATTGACAGATCTGACGTTAAGCTTCTGCTCAGACATTCATTGACAGTCTAAACGCGTGCAATACAAACAATTAACGACAAAAAATAAAGCACTGAGAATTTTTTTTCCTTCATTATACCGCACTGCTTGTTAATGTGCATCGTCCCATGAGTTCTGTACAAAATAGTGGAGTGTAAAATCAATGTGAAAGATAAGGGGATCCTGTCACCTGAAGCTCCAATCCTTCTCGTGTACTCGGTGTCACGCACTGACAAATAACACGCCACCTGCTTTCGCTACTGAGGATTAACTGGGTGCACTCTAATCTATGTCACTGACCTTCTGTTAAAGAACTATCCTAACATCCAAGAAGCCCCCTAATCCAAGGAATAGAACATGCTGATAGTTTGTTTATTGCAACGACACCAAAGGTTAAACTCGAGGCATGTACATCGTTGCACTTTCAGGTTCCCATTTGCAGGTTCATTTGGCACAACCAGCTCCTGTGGTCTCAGGAACAATAGATGATTCACATGGATACGTGCTGCTCCACAACATTTTTAATACGTGGAAATCTACCAGCCCATCGCCTGTAACCTGCACCCGGTACCACCAAAAAAAAGAAAAAGAAAGAAAAGTTGGATTCCTGTTAATGCACACAGAAGGAACTTCTCGATCTTTCAGGTCAACAGATTAGCATATTTACCTGATACAATAATTTGCTTTTGGTTGACCAGCTCCCTGTCATCATCAGGTATATCCTGCAGTACAATACACATCATCATTTTGCCAGTACAGTGGGATGGCAAGCTACATCATAGTCCCAACTACTAAATAAAGACTAATTACCTGCTGTAAACTTTTGACAATGAGATCAGATAAACTCTTAAGGGTCATCATGGTGTCAAAACCAGGGCAGCTCAATAGGAATTCTTCAGATGTAAAGTCCAACACCATAGAGCATAAGCAAGATGCTGTCATGATAACTGATGGCGCATCTGTGCCTCCTATAACAGCAGCAACATGTGACCGTTACAGCACATTAACATGACCAAATAAAATTGCACTCGAGAAAATCTTCGCCGGCAACTCACTTTAATACGTATACAAAAGAGTCACGTGTTAACTAAGCTATCACTCAAGCAGCCACACAGGGGAAGATGGCCAGGTATCTGACAACAGATAGCAATAGGCTACACAGCATGGATACGGATACACATATCAGAAATGGTTTTGTGAGCCAACAGAAATAATACATGAAGCCTGCCCTGTTACGGTTAAAACTTACAATATGTTTTAGATGCTAACAGGGAGACTCCATAATCTGATCAAAACAATTTCTTTTGCAGCTTAACAAAAGTAATGGACTTGTCAAAACCAAACATTAAGATGGGCTGAGAACACCCTGATAGAAGAATATATATATGACATGGAATTCAGATATATCTGTTAAAGCTAACATAAAAAAGGAGAGCATACCAGCCCATGCAACAACTGCTTGTAGGAGGCGAATGAAACGAGACTCCACTGGAATATTAACTCTTTTCCTCTACAATGGTCCCGATAAAATATTAGTTTTCCTTATGGCATGAAGAATACAAAATTTCAGTCCAGGAAGTAGCTTACACTAGATATGAAATTTATGATGGTATCACATGCCAAAAACATGCTTCCATTGTCTATCATTCCATCCTGCTCAGTCATTTTAATAAGGCAATCTATGACCTGCAAAGATAAGCAGACTGATTATCAGCCCTCCACATCCTGCTAAAAAAAATGAATGCTAACTGAACCACGTGAAATGTTTCTCCCAGTTGTGCAGCTATCTTGTACTAGTACCTCACATCAAAATTGAATATCTCTAAAAGGGTAGCAAGCAGATACAGTAGGAATGCCATGACATTCTAAAACATAACATGAACCCTTATATAGGTCTAATTACTTGGTATTACCTCCATAGGTCCGTATACCAAGTTCATCTTGAAATTAAGGGTCTGTATTGACGGAAAGGAATGACATGCTGACAGGAAGAGAGAAAGCGCAAACTAGATAGGGACATGAAAGGACTAGGCTAACTAACTAGGAAGATAAAAAAAATTGATGAACACATGGTAAAGGAATTAGCAATCTAGATTAAGAAAGTAAAGGGGGAAAAGCCTACTTACTGCCTTATAACCGTCAAATGATGCCAAAATTCCACATCCATCAGCCTCCATTGTAATTTGTGATAGCATTGGAAGCATAAAACATATAGAATAGAAGGGGCTGTTGCAAGGATAGCACTTTATACCATCAATATATTGCATCATGGAAAAAAATGTACAACTGCCGAGAACAAAATAGAGAAGCAACCTTGATTCATCTTGACCTTCTATAGAAAAGATAAATTCTATTAGATTTTTCATCTTATCCTTGCAGGCATATGGCGCCTCTGCCAGATAACTGCAACAGAGGAAAGTATAGATGTCATATACCACAGAAGCTTGGTCTGGACGCATTACCTCAAAGATGCACTTGATTAGCAGCTTATGTACATCATGTGTATTTTGAAATATGATGTTACATGCAATCTTCAAAAGTACCAAAATCTTGATCAAGTTCAAACGACATGCAATCATCGTGACAACCAGTGCGAGCAGATGAGGAACTATTACTAATTTGAAGTTATGACTATGAGGGTCTTAATAGAAAACCAATGCGTTGAATTGCAATCTCTAAGGAGCAAGTATAGATAATAGAGTAAATTTCACAAAGCTACCACTATTTGTATCATTGTAACACAATACTACAACTTCTGAAGCTCATTTCCGTATTTCAAAAAATAAAACTATTTCGACCTTAGTAAAAGGATTATAAAAGGACACATAAAGATCCAAAAGTTCTACAACAAATAAGAGAAGCAAGCAGCACACCTTCCTACAATTCTTGCAGCAGCTAAAAGATCATCACCTTTCCGTTGCCCATGATCCTGTCATGTTTTCATCTTCTAAGATATCTTACAATACATCGATTATATTCAGTTAAAGCAGATTGTGTACCTTTGCATCCTGCAGAAAGTCTAAAACTAAACTGATTGTCTCATTTAATCCGGTAATTGCCTTCATGATGGTACTCTCACAGATGGCTTGACTTGATGTGCCTGCATACAGTTATGAATGAGAATGGTTAATGTGGGGTACAGTCATAGAAGGCTTTCATTGTGAGACATCTTGACTATTCGCTTAGAAAGAAAGGTAAGAGAAAGAAAAAGTTTAAGCAATGAGATCGAAAATGTAAAGGAATGTGAACAATTTCACCCCCACAGTTTAGATACCAATATGCACCTGTTATTGCCATCATATATTAGTAGCTTGGGAAATTTTGGAGCAGAACAGAACTGCATAATAGATTGCTGATGTTTGATATCATATTAGAAAATATGAAGACACTGCATAATCACAATGCCTTCAGTTCGAAAGAAAAATGTGTAAATAAATTAGAGCGCCTGGTGTGCAAATATTTTCTGCTTTGAGGAAATACTTCAAACAGTTCAGATTTCTTGTGCTGAATCAGCACGTGTACATCTCCAAGTTGATGCATGTTTTGCAATTGCAGAGACATACATACATGGGATGGCAATTTCAGAGACTGGTGATAAATATAATAGAGTATTACAATAACACAATTGCACCAAAAGACAAAATATAGGAGCTACAATCTTATTCATGCCCATGGAATAAAAAGGTCATGAAGATGGAAGCATACCTTCACCACTACTGGCATTTGATATCATTTTGATAATTCTTTCTATTAGTGAAAATAGTATAGCCAGATTTCTTTGTTTCTGACTGATGGCGTCATCTGTCTCGGAAGTTTTTGAAGACTCGTACTTCAAATAAGCAAGCTCATTTAGAAGGACAGCTACTTCAACTCTTGCAGATTCTAGGACAAGCATTACAAACCTGCAGAAATTACAAATGGTTGAGAAACTTAACGTTGCACCCCACATGATTCAGGAGATAATGAGACTTACTTGTCAACAGGCATCACATTCAGGTTATCCTTGACTTTATAATCTTCTGACAACCAATCCTCCCCAAGTATTGACATCATGCACTCCGCCAAAAGAAGAGCATGCAGCTTTTCAGAGGATACTGTGTAAAATGATTTTTACATCATGGTCTCAAAAGGGAAGGATTATATACCAGTATAGTTAAGGTTTACACTCCTATTCAGCACTACCACACCTTAAATAAATTTATACTACACGTTTTAAAACCAATATATATAATAATCCCTTAGTAGAAAAAAGATTAGCATATGAGAAAAATATAGGGGTATTGAAATACTCCTAAATTTAAATGCAATGGTGGGCAGCCAATTGAACAGAAGAAGCACATATATTGTGGTGAATGGAACAAGTAGTTATCAGACCAATGACTTAAAACCTATTACATCAATCTGACAAAAGGACTAAAAAATAGATATAAGTTCCATGCATACCAACACGATTTTGAAGAATAGCAGTGATCCCAACTCGGATATGAGATTCCCAAATTGATGCCGGCATTGATCTCAAAGAATCATGAAGCGACTTTCATGTTTTCCAATACAAACAGAAGATACAGGATTAAGGGAAAGATCAAGTATCATACATATAAAACAGATTCACATGCTTGAAATAAAGCATAAGGAGGGGAAATGTCCTCACAGATTCTTTTTGGGACAGGAGGGTGGTCAGCATATGTAGGGCATCAAACTTAACTGCAGTGTGAAGGACAGCAAAAAGCCTGGCAAGACAGGTCACCTGAATTGCATATAAATTGTAGGTAAAAATCATAAGACCAATTCAGGAATACAGAGAGATTCATGTAAAACATTCTAGTACATCATTCATACCATGCTAGTCATGCCTTGCAGATGCTCCACATTCATATTGTCAACTCTGAGTTTATGAACAAGCAACTGAATCAGATTAATAGCAAGCTCTATGGACTTTGAACCTGTAAACAGAATAGACAAGAAAAAATATAAGCAATTGAGCATTTACGCTAACTTGTTGAGATATAAATATACCAATCAACTTAAGAAAATATCAATTCTTTAACAAGTTTATGCAACCGAGATTTTGACTAATATGTAACGAGTACCGACCACACTAAGTGTTAATTATGGCATGTAAATTTCTATTAGATTGTTGATCCTTGGTAAACTACCAGGTCCATTTTTCAAATAACAGTGTTTGTAAAAACATATATGCACTCCTTGTTAGGATGATATAAGAACAGATCAGATGCACGGTATATGATAAAATCAATGAGAGCTCTGGTAATAACATTTAATACCATCAGGTAAGCTTGAGATTTGAAGGAAGATCATGTCCATTACTCCAGGGTCACAGAACTTGTATGCCCCATCATCGGAGGCTATTGCAATAAGTGAGAGAAGTTCAAAGCATTCTTCAGTAACTGCTGGATCAGTCCTGCAGCGCATGAACTGGTTGTTGGTCTAAACTCTTGAGACATTCTAACCGAGATAGCATAGGAGTACTCAAATGGAGAGGTTGCAAATTCTAAAGATGTTTCACACGTTTCACTTCATTTACGCTGCATTGCCAACACGAGCGTCTCAATGATAAGGGGAGCGAAATTGCTTACGATTTGGAGACGACCTCGGCGATTAGGGGCACGGTTGAGACGACCCCCTCGTCGGCCGCGACCTCCGGGACTCGCGCGAGCCCAGCGAGCACTGTCACGGAGAGGCGCAGGTACGCCTCCCGCTCCTCCTCCTTCCCGCCCTCAACTTTCCCCAACCCTGCGGCCAGGAAGCCAAAACCCAATGAGCCCAAAGCCTACCAGTCTCCGACCACGAGGCACGCGTTTCCGCACGGAACTTACCGGTGTTGAGGAGGCGGCGGAGGAAGCGGTGCCCGACGGCGCGGTAGACCTCGACGACGGCGGCGGCGTCGCCCGCGCGGCAGACGTTGGCGGCGACGAGGAGTCCCGCCAGCTTCTGCTCGTCGCTCTCGCCGCGGAGGAGGCGGAGGCAGTCTTCGAGCGGCGGGGGAAGCATCCATCGGAGCGGCGGGGGCGGCGGGCGGGGAGGAGTCCTGCTCCTGCAGAAGATTGGGCGCGAAAGGGGCGAGGTGAGACTGGCCGAGGGGAGGGGAGAGAAGAGCTAGGGTTCGTGTTCGGAGGCGGAGAGGGCGGCGCTTACCATGAATGCGCAGCGGCGAGAGCGAGTGAGGAGAGCGGCGGCGCTGTGTCGGGGAGGTGGAACTAGAAGCGCCGGAAGAGTTCGAACGGAACAAGAATAAGGGCGTGGCGGTGGGAACTGGCGAGCGTGCCAAGTCGGCGGAAGGAAAAGCTTTCGAAATGTTTCTGGGACTTTGGTGGCCCACGGGCCACGGCGACGGGTTTGACCCTGGTCAACCGGGCTGCACAGGATTTGACAAAGTCAAATTTTCTCTAGCAACCTCTTTTCATCTAATCGAGTAGAGAGTAGTAATCGTGGATCACGGCAACTCTAGAATTCGTGTTTACTCCCAAACTTTCATTCAGAACTGACATGAGAAGTGCTTGAGTGCAATTTATTGTAGTTTCAATTCGGAAAACGCTGTAGCTTAGAAAGAGGGGAAAAAGGGGGCAGTACAATAGAAGGCGTTCGTTCTTGACAAATCCTTGCATACAGTGATGGTTTCAACGTCCCTGGAAAGCACGTCTAGTAGGCCGGCGGTGGCGTGTCTGGCGAGGCGGGCGCATCCTTGGTCCTCATGCCGTTGGGGTCTGGCGAGGAAGGCTGCCACGGCCACCGCTGCCCCAGTTGCCGCCGCAGAGTCTCCTCATCGTGACGACCATGTCGTGTCCAAACTGCATTCCAGCACAAACACGTCATCAGAGAAAGGAAAGAAGAAGGAACGATCAAGCGTTGGATCGTTCACCAATGGCGTACCTGGGCCGGGAGGACCGGGCCGCCACGCACGGGAACGGGATGCCGAGCATGAGAGGGCGCAGGAAGCCGCCACCACCAGCAGCAGTATCACGGTGGACGTGAACAGAGGAATGGGCGCCTTGCGATTGCGAGTCATCGGAGCTGGTGGAGATGTTCGAATCCGCTCGGCTGCACCTGCACTAGCTGGTGTTATGAACGACTCAGGCTACTGCACTAGTCAAGTCGCCTCGCCTCGGAGTGGCCCTGGTGTGGTTAGTGTCAATGAATTCCCGGGTAGTTGGCAGGCACTTCTGTCCTTGCTCCGGTCCCAAGCCGCCCCCGTTTATCATGCGACGATTTCCCTTCTGCGAGAGAAGGAGGCCGCGTGCTGGCACTTCGGGATCAGGTCACAGTTGAGCCCAACATGGCCACTCAATACTACTACCCGAGTCACTCGTCGCCACATGTTGGTTTGCTCATCCTTGTTCTCAAATTTTAGGGGATGGGAAAAAATGTTCTGCCCATGACTCAAAGAGATCGTCAGCTGGCACTAAAAATTGGTAGTGATGTATATGGACTAATAAACCTCTCAATTTCGTGTTTCGTGACACACTCCCAATTCAAAATGACATGACAAGTGCTTGTGTGTACAATTTACAGACTCACTTTTTAGCAGAGAAAAATCTGTAATCTATGACAAACGGCTAAAACTCACGCTCTCACTTGCATTGCATCAACTGTACTTCTTTTAGGGACAGTAGAGTAGAGGCTGTTCTATAGACATACAGCGATGGTTTTGGGACGAAGCAGCCCGTCTCCTATAGGTGTACCCTGCTCGGGGGCTATATATCTTCTAGTACGCGGGCGGTGGCGGCGCGGGCGCCACCATGGTCTTCCAGCCGTTTGGATCGGGCGAGGGCGGCTTCACCGGTTGCCGGTCCCCCAAGCTCCGCCGCCTCGCCACCGGCAGTGTCCCGGCCCTCCCGTGCAGCTGCAGCTCGTCAACCTGCCGTGTCCAAACTGCAAGACGCGCACAAAAACACCGTCAGGAAAACCGGCAAGGATCAACGCCAACGCCATGCATCGCCGGATCGTAACGTGAGATGAAGGAACCTGCAGGGCCGGGAGGAGCGCGCCACTCACGGGACGCCGAGCACGAGAGGGCGCAGCAAGCCAGAAGCAGCGCGGTGGCGATGACAAGACAAGTGGGCCGGGTGTTGCGATTCATCGTGCCCGGGTGGAGATGGCCGCAGGGGAGGAGGGTGGGGGATGCACTGCGACTGCTACTCGAGTACTGGTGGTCAGTGGTCAAGTCGCCGATAAGCTTTTGCTGATGTGCTCGGCGGTCGGAACACGCTGGTACTTGGATGACACGCTTCGCTCTGTTTGACCTTGGAGTAGGGTCTCTGGTAATTGACGACCTGTTTTGTCCTTGTTCGGGTCACTAGCTCCCGTGATGAATGCGACGAATTCCGTTCTGCGAGGGAACGAGACTTTTTTTTTAAAGAACTCTTAATTTATTAATCCAGGAGATTGAGTACAACGTTTGGAGAATCTCTCTCCAAGATACACATGCATATCATCTGAATTACATAGGGCTGCAGTCTACCATCCAAGACCCTACAGAGAAGTCGAAACAAGATAATTTGCACAATAATTTGCAACTAAGAGCACACAAGAGCAACAGATGTTCTCGTATAACGACATCTTCCTTTGGCCTTCTTTGTGCACGCCGTAGGCTTGGCACTTGAGGTCGAATAGCTTGGAGCTGTAGATCTCGTAGCTGCATCACCGGGCTCAAGCAAGGTTGGACACATTCTCCATGTTGAAGCGAACAATGGAGAAGATATGGCCACTCCTGTGATTAGTGATGGTCCAAAGTACCATGCTTGTTACCTTGTATCGACGATTCGGATCATAAAATAGAGGTCCGGTGGCCTCGCCATCAAAACAAGGAGCAGAGTCCTCTCCGGATCTCACACCGGTGCAAGGTCCGGAGAGGCGGGGGCCTTCTTCTTCGACGCCATGGGGGTCCTCTTGGGGGTCCGCAACGTCGGTGCCGGAAGGGCGGCCTCCGACAATCTCCGGTTGGCGATGAGGATGATCGAACAGGGGAGATGTGCCGGGATGAATCCGTGTTAGGGGCGAGATGGAAGGCGGTGTCGGGGCGTTGGTGGCGGATTGGGTGTAAGTGGAGGAGAGTATGAGGAAGGGGCCGTACCGGGTGAGGAGAAGAGACGAGCACCGAGCCGTGACTAGTCTCGCCGGATTTTGCACCGGGGCGCGCAGATCCGGTGAGCAGCCGGCCAACGGCCATGGCGGCGGTGAATGTAGATGTGATGGAAGGGGATGGCGGTGCGAGGCAAGGGGAAAAGGGTCCTACTGCTACTTTATTCGTGCTCTCGAGCTCGCCAACCACACCGGTTGCAAGCAAGACGAGCAGGCCGACGGCCATGGCGATGCAAGGAACACATATAGGCGGCATGCGCCTAATCTCCTGGATATCTAAGCCAACTAGCAGAAAACGAAGAAGAAAACAAGACAAAGACCGCTTACGGGGGCTTCCCTCTCCTTCCATCACCGGCGAGGCCGCCGGGAGAGAGGAGGAGGGAGCCCGAGCGAGCGGCGGTGGAAGTCCAAGGGGAGGGAGCTTCCGAGAGAGCTCCCGAGGAGAGAAAAAAGGCCTTGAGGGAACGAGACTTGCGTGGGTACGCGGATTGGGTACTGGAGTCACAAGGCTGCAGGATTCGTGTTAGAGGGTTTCCAAAGTTTAACTCTGTCAATTTTTAGAATTTTTTATTATAGAAAAAGAAGAGAGAAAAGACAGCCAACTCTTTCTCAAGAGATAGCTTAAAAAATATGTGAGACTTAAACATGGATTCCACACCTCTTCAATTCTTTGTAGGAGCTAGCTGCTACTACCTCTATCCCATTGAAAGTGTCGTTCTCGCTTTCCAAGAAGTCAACTCTTTTTAACTTTGACCAAAAATATATGAAAATTTATAAATATTTATTGAATATAATCAGTATCATTAGATAGATAATTGAATCTACTTTTATAATCAACTTATTTAGAGATATAAATATTACTAATATTTTCTATAAATCTAGTCGAGTTTAAAAAGTTTGACTGGCACGGATACCATAGCGACACTTTCAATAGGACGGAGGGAGTACCTCTTAACTAGCTCTACCATTGGAGACGCTCTTAGGCTGCACTCTGTGGGTCAGTGAATTTTTTTTAATTAGAGATTTTATTCCTTTTTTTGAGGCAAAGATTTTATTCCTTAGTCACATGTTACAAGAACAAGGGGAAGGTCCCCCGGTTTACGAGGTGAATTGCCTCCAGGTTTGGGCAATTTGATCCATGATCCAGATTAGTACTCCCTCTGTCCTATAATGTTTGGCATTGTAGGAGTTGGCACGTGGATTAAGAAAAGTTGGTAAAAGTAGGTGCACAGAAAACGAGAAGGAGAGAGATAGAGATAGAGATGTGTTGGGAAAATAAAAAGGTGTCTAGGGAAGTGAGAACGTCAAACATTTTGGGAAAATTAGATGGTGCTAGAATGCCAAACATTTTGGGACGGAGGGAGTACAAGTGAAGGAGCAAGCAGTATCTGAATTTGCCATCAGTGGATGCTTACCGGTGGAGTGCACATGGCTACATGAACAAGAAACTCAAATCACTCGTCGCCACATGGCTGCCTTTTGTTGGTTCGTTCAGCATTGTCCATATGAAATGGCAACCTGGAGTTTTTTTTCTGGTAAAAAAAATGGAAGAGATCAGTCAGCAAGCTACCTACCTGCCAGTTCATGAATTCATTAATTTTCTTTTTTTAGATAATGGGTTCACGATCAACTTTAGCCTCTGTGGATGTTATGAATTCATTCTTACAAAGGGAATTCTTCCTCTCTGGTAAAGAATAGAAGAGATAAGATCAAGATCAGATAGCACTAGCAGAAAACTTCTCTGCTAATACATCAATCTTTCTTACAAGTAATTGGTAGTACTAGCAGGAAACTAATCTGCCAATACAGCACTAGCAGTAGCAATTTATATGGAGTGACCCGTCAGCATCAGCAAGGAATCCGCGCAAGTCAAATCCTCCTTGGGGCGCGCACATGACACTGCTGATTGCCGAACCGGTAAGCCAGGCTAAGATTAGGCGCCAATTCGTCCGAAGTTAGTGCGTTCGTTTCTTGGGGTCTAAACTTTAGAGCTGTCACATTAAAAAGAATCTTACTATTTAAAATTACTAAATAAAATTTAATTATAAAATAAATTACAGGTCCCTAGACTAATTTACGAGACGAATCTAATGAGGTTAATTAAGTGGTGATTAGAAGACAGTTACTGTAGCATCACTTTAACAAAACATAGATTAATTAAGCTCATTAGATTCATCTCGAAAAATAACACCAATCGTTTTGTCATTAAATTGATCGAAATATTCATAAATAGTAAGATTCTCTTTGATGTGACAGTGCTAAATTTTAGAGGGAGGAAAAACACGCAATGCGTCGCAAAAACATAGAAAAATGAACAATCTATAGTATCCAGTATCCACGTAGCTACCATTCGTTCGTCCATTATTCCGAGGCAAGTAAACTCGATAAAAGGATGCCATAAAATAGCATTTTCATTCAAACAGTTATTATTTAAGCTATCCTCTGCATTGTTATTTAGATATTGGAACTGCAGTGCTAATAGAAAAAAAAATGCGGTACTAACTTAGACATGAATCTGTGTATTGGCTAGTGTTTGGCTAGCATCGGCCTGTTATTTTCCCTTTTCAACAAAAAATGGTACTATTGAATTTTGAGCTGCATAAATCGTGGGGGCTAAGGTTTGGAATGGTCTGTCCGCAGAAAATCGTTGCCGACTACAGTATTCGACAAGCAGCAGCCTCGGCATGTCTGATGGGTAAAGCGTACGACCCTCAGTAATATGCTCTAGCTACAGTTGCTACATTTCCTGAATTAAAAAAACCACCAATGTAATCCGGCCCGAAAAACCTTTAATTAATTCCAGTACTGAACAACGAGCAGATAAAGACGTTGGTTATCCGGTCAATTTATCTGTCAGCACTGTTGCGGTGTTGTCAATGTCTTTCCTTTAAAGAAATCCAATCTGGCTGTTTGAGCATCCCTACAAGTGTTTTTATAAATATGCTTCATTCGGTAGAGACTCGAGAGTGAGAAAAAGACGCAGCAATTTGTAGTCGGTTACGTTGTATACTTGTTATCATTGTTACTTTTTGTTCATTTCTTTTGACTATCTATTTTATTCAAAGCAAACATGCCAAACAACTAGTACTGTCCTCATCAAGGATCAATTATAGCTGATGACAGCTATAATTCTGACCGCTGCTGCATATAGTTGCGGTGTTGTCCGAATTCTAGAGCCAATCTAAATCGAATCATAACCAGACTTGACGTTTCAAAATGAAAAAAATATGGCACAACATGGGATGCAGGCAAGCCGTGCAGATGTCTTGTGGTGCTGGTAGACCAGATACTACTATATTTTTTGTTTAGATGTGTCTAACTGCGTGATGAAATGACATGTAACAAACTTGATTTAGCAAGGTCGTCTGACGTGACATTTCCTCGGAAGAAAATTACACAGGACCCGGGTCCTATACAAGTCTGTAGGACCTCATCTATCTTAACGCCACGTGTTAATCAAGATCTCAAAGCAACCTCGGCCCAATCCGTTTCCAGTCCCGTCTTCGCGCGCTCTTTGCCATCATATTAGGTTACGGCGCGCAGGAAAGATCAATCACGGTCGAGCACGCGGCGAGATCGACCAGAGGCCTCCCCGCTTCAACCAGGCCTGGCTTCAACGCGAAGGAAACAACATATTCACGTTTGTTCTTTGCTGACGCCGTATCCTACAAATCACCATCAAAGCATGGTGGCGGCAATCAAGTGAAGTAAGTTTGATTTTCCCACGAAGTAGTCTCTCACGCTTGACCTAGATAGCAGAATTAATCTTCAGGTTTTTATTTATCAAGTCCACCCTTTGATGCAGAGTTCGGATCCAACCACAGGACTCTGTACCACCTACAGGCATGGAGGTGAGTGATATCGATGGCTTTTATACATGTCATAGAAAGTATAAGATCAGTAAAAGCAAAGACGTATTCAGCTGTGCTCTAAAACTGATCCTTATAGACTCGTTAATTATATGCAAACCTTCTTTGTAGGCTATTCAGCAAAATGCATCAAGCGAACAGGTGCCACAGGTTGGCTTAACATTTGAATCTGAGGATGTTGCTTATAGTTTCTACAATTCATATGCACGAAAGATTGGATTTAGTATAAGAAAGTGTCATGTTAAACATAGAGCTGATGGTACTTTAGCTTCTAAGTACATGGTTTGTAGTAATGAAGGTCTCAAGAATAGTAATCCGACACACCCACCAAAGAAAGAGCGTGCTTCAACAAGGTCAGAATGCAAGGCTCGTGTTCAGTTTTTAATTTCCCGAGAAGGTATATGGAAGATTCAAAAGGTTGAATTGGCTCACAATCACCCTTTCGTAAGTCCTAACAAGACTCATATGCTTAGATCACAACGACATATGTTACCGGCTGATGAGCATATCATTAGCAAAATGCGAGAAGCAGGAGTTAAACCAGCAGAAATATTTGAGTTTTTTCAACTGTGGTCAGGTGGAGCTGAACACGTGCAATTCTTGCAAATGGATTGCAATAACTTTATTGGTCGTGAGCGAAAAAAATACTTGGAATCACAAGATGCAAAAACTTTGCTGGAATACTTGGAAAACAAACAAGCAGAAGATCCTTCTTTCTTTTATGCTGTGGAGTTAGATCCAGAGAAAGAAGGTCAAATTTGTAACTTCTTTTGGGCAGATGGTCAGGCCATTGCGGATTATGCTTGTTTCGGTGATGTTCTATGTTTTGATACCACCTTTCAAACAAATAAGTGTGACATGCCGTTTGCCCCTATTATTGGAACAAATCATCACAGGCAAACTATTCTTTTTGGAGCTGCCCTATTATTCAATGAAACTTCAGAATCATTTGCCTGGTTGTTCAAAGTCTTCCTAAAAGCAATGTCTGGGAAGAAACCTGAAACAATTTTTACAGATCAATGTGCTGCAATAGCGAAAGCAATTATGATGGTATTCCCCAGCTCAAGTCACCGTCTTTGCCTGTGGCACATTTACCAAAATGCCGGTAAGCACCTAAGCAATGTAATCGCAAATAATCCTGATTTCTTGACAGATTTTAAAAAATGTGTGTATGAAGACAAGTCAGTGCAACACTTTGAATTAAGATGGCAAGAGTTAATAGCTACTTACAACCTTCATGAGAATGCTTGGATACAAAACTTGTATAATTTGCGTGAACAGTGGGCTGCGATATTTAGAAATGATTCATTTTGTGCTGACATGACATCTACTCAAAGGAGTGAAGGTATGAATAATGTGTTCAAGAAAACATTCCGTAGGAAACTTTCCATTTCAGAAATCTTGGTAGAATATGACAAGTGCATCGCACGTCTTCGGCGTAATGAGCTAGAAGAAGACTATCGATCACGCAATTCAGATCCAGTTCTTTGTATCACTAACTTGCCATTGTTGAAGACAGCTTCTGAATCATATACAAGAAATATGTATTCTGCTTTCCAAGATGAATTTCAGAAACAGTTTACTCTATCATCCACATTGATAAACCATGAGGGGACAATAAGCCTGTACAAAGTCATGGCTATGGACAACAGTGAGGATGAAGCCAGGGTCATCTTTAATTCAGATGATATGAATATATCATGTTCTTGCAAGAAGTACATCAGTCTTGGTATGTGTAGTTTCTCTACAGCTTTCCAATAAATCTTTAATGCAGTTTTTTATCTCTCTGATAAATTATAAATATTGCAGGCATATTGTGCAAGCATGTGCTACGAGTATTCAACCAAAACAATATTATTGACTTACCCCCTCAATATATATCGAATAGATGGACAAAGTATGCAAAAAGAGGCATATATACATGCAGGAAAGGAAGCCAGAGTGGGAACTTAGCGTCACAGAGTACAAATCTTTGTCGGAAAATGATTTCAGTTGCACTGAAATGTGCAGTTTCCAAAGACGTTATCCAGCACTTGGAAAATGGTTTCGACAAGTTGACTCTAGAAGTAGAAAATTTATTAGGCCATGTCAAACTGGATGAAAATAAATCTCCACAATGTTTTCTTGAATGCACAGAGGAAGTTGCAAAAGAGCGTATATCATTTAGAGCTCCTCCGCAAAAAAAAGGTGCACTGGAAAAAAGATCAAGAAATGTCCTTGAGAGAGGAAAGAGAAATCTTGCTAGGAAAACATCAAGGAAAGGTATTGCTATCAATTCAATATAAATATCTTTGTTGCTTTCTCATAATAACAACAAAGGAATTTAACTTGTCATACCTCTCTACAGGAGAAGAGCCAAAGAAATCATCAGATGCAAAAGTATCTAGAGATTCACAGATAATTGTAAGATAATCAGGAATTAAGTTTATCTCATCTCATCTGCCAGTTATTTGAGTACCTAAAAAAGCAATTGATTTTCTGTAACTTTAATTGCTGCAGGAACCGCTAGAATCAAATGTCATTTCTAGTAACACTACTTTATCATTGACAAATACTATCACGCCATTTGTTGGAGAGATGCCCATGTTCTTCCCACCGATCCGAGGGCCCTTTACAAATTTGTTGCTTGGAACTCACCATGAAGCTGCTACATCGGCATCAACTGCTCGTCGTTTAGAATTTGATGATGACCTCCCGTTCAAATCAATAGCTTAGTGGCAAAAAAATCATCATTACTTCAGTTTATTCTCTCTTTTTTACATAATTAACTTTTGGATTGTTCTGCTATATTGAAATATTTGGCAGCAGTGTAGATTCTAAATGTTTAAAACTTAAGTACACATGTGTTATATTCGTGATTGCTTTCTCCAGTTTACCATCGTAAAATTGGCTTGCGCAGCTTGACTGCTTTACGGCAGGAACACAGAATCCGTCTACTGAGCCCTGGCAAGAAGAGGAAGATAACGTTAGTGTTACGTGCACGTTTAACATAACGGGGCTGGAAAAACGGATCGGCCGGAACTGCTTTGAGATCATGATTAACACATGGCGTCAGGATAGATGAGGTCCTACGGATTTGTGTAGGACCCGGGTCCTGTGTAATTTTCTTCCCATTTCCTCACCTGAGTTAGTTTGACGTGATCATACATAGAGAAAATCCCTTGTATGTCTCTGGAAAAATTTTATACCCTTCCATGCCACTCAAAAAATTGTTCTCTCATATATATATTTATCAGGGTAAATTGATTGACATGAGTAGTCATATCCTGGAAATATAGATCTTGTAAAAAGGTCAAAATGCAAAATGAAAGCAGGTTTTGAGCGTCGCTCTGATGGAAACCCCAATCTCCTCTGCGCTGGGAGACGGGAACTCTCCTGGTGTTAGCGTCGCCGGCGGCGGCCCCAGGGAAGGTGATGGATCATATCAACGGCGAAGGGTAAGAGCTGCTAGGACATGTTCCGGTATCCGGTATCCCAATGCAGCTTCCCGTTTCGAGGCATTGCGGGAGGTGAGCAGATTACTACTTAGCGTGTGTTCGTTTCCTGGGGTCTAAACTTTAGAGCTGTCACATTAAAAAGAATCTTACTATTTAGAAGTAGTAAATAAAATTTAATTATAAAATAAATTACATGTCCCTAGACTAATTTACGAGACGAATCTAATGAGGTTAATTAAGTCGTGATTAGAAGACGGTTACTATAGCATCACTTTAATAAAATCTAAATTAATTAAGCTCATTAGATTCATCTCGAAAATTAGCACCAATCTGTCAATAGTGTTTTGTCATTAAATTGATCGAAATATTCATAAATAATAAGATTCTCTTTGATGTGACAGTGCTAAATTTTAGAGGGCGGGAAACGAACAGGGCCTTATTTTTCGCACTGATGATAAATAAGTGGATTGATTTATGGGTTCTGATCGGTAGCTGATTGCTGGAGGAGATTCTCGGCATGGTACGTGACTATACTGCAGCCCGTATTGGCGAAGGACAGCGTCGCCAAGTTCCAGAAGCTCTGCTGCGGCTGGTTGCACTTGATGTTCCTCCGCGATTTCATTGTCCCTGAGGTCCTCGTTTCCATCATCTCCATGAACGTCGTGCGCTGCGCCAAGGTGGTGCTGAGCGGCGATCTGCTCAACAGGCGCCGAGCTGACCCCAACGGCCGGCACAGTTACGGGTTCACGCCCCTCCACGCGGCCGCTGAGACCTTCAGCATCGATATGGTCAAGCTCCTCCTCCGCCATGCATGGCGCGTCGGCGAACATCCGCACGGAAAAGGTCTGCTCCCTCTTCACGTCGCAGTCGAGAATGCATAAGTTCCTGGAGGACCACTGGGAAGATGGGTGCCCTCTCGAGCTCATATCTCTCCTCTGTCTGCCTGAGATGGTTCCTTCTTATTCATAATCCGTCCCAAACAATCGTCATCTGCCACTTTTCAGTTCCTTTAGCTTACAGTTTGCTTCATATGCCATTCTCCTCACTTTCTTTACTTCTTATCATGTGCATATAGCCCCAAGCAACTTGGAGTAGGCTATCATGTGACATGTCCACATACACATGAACTTATTAGATCAACTTACCACCAAGAGTGTCATTTTTCTTAAAATAAACATATTTCCTCCTCTACAATGGACTGAAAGTTTGAACTTTCAATTGGGGTGATTTGTGCTGCCAAAATAAAAGGTGGACAAATATCTGGTTGCTAAGATTTTTTTTTACTTCTAAAAGTGATGAGCCCAATCGCTTATTTACTGCATATCTGTTAAGGTAAACTGTTATCTACAAATTTTCATATGGGTGCCATTCGCAGAAGATGTACTTGGACACAACCAGGCTGATTGCCAAACGTACAGATAATATTGCTGACGAGGTATGGAATTATATAACTGGGAGGAAGTGTCGAGTTGGCAATTTTGCTGCTGGCTGCTCAGAAGCAGCTTCGTTACCCCGTAATGGCCGTAAACGTGGGGCGGCTTCTCGTGATGGGTTTGATATTGTTAGACGTCGCACCTTTCAAGCTATTATTGGTTCCCTATATCGTCAGGCAGCAGCTACGGTTAATGAGAGAAAAAAATGGCAGTTTGCTAATAAAGATGCTAAAGAACAGGAAGGAAGATCTCATCACAGCAGGAGATCTAGTTGAGATTGTTGACAGTGCAGGTGAAGCTCTTGAGAGCTACGTTCAGACTTGCTCAGAGTCAGAGGTACAACCTAAATGCCAAACCTGAGAGATCATTTAATTTTTTTATTTCCATTTCAACCCCTTTTTTTCAGTGGTGGAGGTTATTGTTTGTTACTTTGTTGTTTATGTTGGTTACTTCATTTATGAGCTAGCCAGCACCAACATAAAAGAACCTGAGTAAAATGGGAGTACAGGAACAATTAAGAACCAAGATACTGTAGTACCCAAAGAACAGTGTTTTCAGCAGCGGATTAGAATCACCTCTCCCCACAAAGCCATGACATGTCAATGCTAAATTATGCCATTATTTCTACCATGGTTGTGACGGCAAAAATGGAAGGATGGAGAGTACTTGGCTAGTTGGGTCAGGGTCGTCCAGTTTGTTTTCTTATTTCTTTTTTTCTTCTGCTGTGCTGCTCAGTGTGGTGATTGTTATGGCACAAAGATTTGGGTGCTATGCTGGTTTGGTTAGGCTGGTCCACCCTTTTTTTCTGCCTTGTCTACACTTTGGGCCTTATTATAGAAGAAATTGATCCTCTTTTCTGTTATCAAGAATATTCGTAAAATATGTTATCCATTAAGTAGGCTAGCGTCAGTCAGTGACAGCACGCCATATTGAAACGCTGATTAAAGAGGTACGGTTTCTTGGCTAGTCAGTAACTTGATAGCATGACAAATCAATTTCACAGGCTTAATGGAATTTTGGAATTTTTATTTTGTTTTTATTTTTATTTTGTTAATGTAACTAGAACATGTGTTTGCTAACTGCTCTGTTCAAAGGTTATGTGGCTTTCAGCCATTGCCACCCAACAAATAAACGTATCTGAATACACACATTGGAGTAATGTCTCTGAACATGTTATAATCATTATTTTTACAATAAAATGATTAAATGTATATGCCCCACGAGGAGATTGTTGAGCAGCTTTCATCAATTCTAAACAACAATGGCGTTGTTCATTCTGGAAAGGGCATTGACGCTGGAAACCTCAAAGGGTTTGTGATTTCTTAGCTTCACTTATATTTACTTCATATTTGAGGGTGTCTGATGTATCCTATTTTCTAAATTTTTCCTTCTTGCTTTGAAGCTACCAATATCTTTCGGAAACATCGATTCATAAATCATATTCACGAGGTGTGTTGCTTTTTGGTTGACATTATTTCTTATTTGTATTAGAAAGGAACACTTTTAGTATATATACTTCGATCGATTGCAAAGTTATATATGCCTGATGCAGCAAATTAAACATTATTTTACTATAACAATGTTGATCACCTATCTAGTGTAAAAAGAGGGTGGAACTAAATGAAAAATGAGGCAAAAGTTGTGGCACTACAGTTGCTGACAACAGTGACAAGTATTGTATCAGATCGTGGAATGATATCGCGGTGCTACAAATGCGTGGCTTAGTTCCTGTATTTCATCTTTGTATTACTGCTGCCAGGAAGAGATGAAACAGGCACAAGTGGTTTACTCCTACGACAATATAAATTGTAGCCTATTTTTCAGATGGACCTGTTTTACTGTCCAATAATTTGTAACCTGTACATCCTTTACACTGGATAATAGCCTACACTTTATGATTTGTTTATAATAAGCTAACTCCTAAGTCCTAACCAATGTGGTTACTCGATATAGTGGATGTTGAGGAACGTGACAAAACTGAACAGTCATCTTCTCGGAATGCTGAAGGTAGTAGCAAGGTAAGGAATGGAATTTGAAAGTGGATGACCTTGCTTTTTTCTTTGTCATCTTTTGGATACTTCATTTAGTTAACAGTCAAATTTTATGCCTTTTTTCGCAATTTCACAAATATATGTAATATACTTTTACATTATGAGAAAAACATTCAATTTTTTTTCTAGAATTACTTATGATCTGACTAATGGAACTTGCTGCAACCCTCTTAATAGTGCTACCAATTCTGTGTGTGTTTATGTTCTGCAATATTCTAATTCGCAGCACTGTCTTATGGAAATTATTTTTACTGTTGTATACCATTTTACCATTTTTTCCATCTGGAGATTCATCTTTTGCTATCCACTTGGGGGTCTCTTTTCCATGGTTGGTTATGAGTCTACCGTGGCTTGAAAAAATTAATGCCTGAACAAACAGACATTTTATTAGGACTATTATTCTTTTGAACTAACATAATTTATTACCTCAGTTGATCAAGTGATTAAGGTGATATTTGATGTAAATTAAGTAAATAATTACGTAATATTCAACTTGCATCTCAGTTGAGGTTATTTTTTGTTACTTATTCGTGCATTCAGATGCTAATCGCCTCATGTAATCCTGAGGTACTGCCTAAAGGATTGGCCCTAAGAGATGTGAGAAACAAGTTCTTCCCGTACTGGAAATCAGTGTTGTCTGCTCGGCTGGGTGTGGAAATAATTCCACCCCGTGAACAAAGCATGAAGGACAGGAAGGGCATCGAGGTCACAAGCAAATCAAGGGGGAATTTGACTAGAGCGCCTTAGTTGGGGAGCAAATAAGAATGCAGAAGGAAGCTTTGCACTGTTGTTTTGAGGTCCCTAAATCTGCTCAAATGCATTTGAATTCAACCTGAAAATGGAGCGGTATGGGGCGACCGTTTTCCTACCCCTGCAAACTGTTTGATGGAAAGGGCGGGTCAGGGTCAGCCCGCTCCTACTTTTTAGTGCGAACCAATGACCCTAGGGTTATGGTAACCGCCAGTGAACTTTTTTTCATATATGAGCCATTGTATATTCATTGAAGTACTTAGAGGCTGTTCGTTTTATGGGGCTAAAGAGGCTAGACGGGCTAAAGAGCTAAAGTTTAGCCTCAAGAAAACGAACATCTAGCCTCAAATCTATAGCAGGCTAAAGGAAACGAACAACCCCTTAGTGTCATAGACTATAACTGGGAACAAGTATTAATTTCTCTGAAATATATGATCAAAAGAAAATCTTAATCTCTGAAAAATATCGATTATTTTGTATCCTAGTGCAAAATGCATCAATTACCCTAAACAATGTGCCAATTTTTCACAGCAAAAACTCGAATGTAATTTAGGAAAGCATCATTTTGGAACTTCTTTTTTTCTTCAAAAACTTTGAGTACAAGACATAACTGAAGATACAAGTTATATATAGGAAGAAATCTCAACAAAAAAGAGAAACAAATGATATTGCTCAGTGCAAGCAAATGTTGTGATAGCTAGATCTTGCATGATCTAAAAGAGAGGAAATGAAGAAAACAACACAACAATCCCGACGACCTAGTGCCCTTTCAGACCCAAAGAAAAATGTTGCCTGCTCCTCGTCGGACAGACAGGCGGCAGCGACGGCAACGGCAACGGCTCCAACTCTTTCGTCCAAGTTTCTGCCGACGATCGATACAGCGGTGTCCACGGCTCCGACTCTCCGACCACCATTTAAGAGTATTCTTTGTGAAAGGTCACGCCTGATTATGCTATGCTCAATTGAAGTATTCCTATAAGAACTTTTCAAAAGTAATATGTATGTCATGATGTCTTAGGCCATTCGTAATGGGTCTTTCATTTGGCATTAATTAGCTGCCACATCAGCAAAATAGATTACGTAGCGTGGTAATTAATATGAAAGAGTTGAGAAGCCTTTTATTCTAGTGAAAGGTCATGAGCTCTTTTTCCAAGTTAATGAAAGACAAATGAAAGTGCATTGAGAGCGTTTTCTTTCATTCTCAACATCCTAACCAATAACTAAGTACCACCTGGTAACAATTTAATGTGTTTATCATGCTTATGAAACCGTGAAAAGAAAATATACACTGAGAGATGTAGTTTCATTTCATAGAACAAAATTAGAAAGCTGATGTGTCACACTTAAAAACTATAAAATAAAAGAATGCACTGAGAATGGCCTTAGAGAGAGGTTAACCAGACGCCTCCCATCGACCATCACGTGTCCCCTGGCAAAATGGACGCCACTAAACTGCGCACGTAGAGTTAGTTAACCACAATTCTGTTTCCAGGGCAAACAATTACTAGCATTGGTCAAGGATCAATTAGAGCTGATGATAACTTTTTTTTGGTTGCGAAAAGATGACAACTGTAATTATGATCGTTGCTTCAAGGATCAATTATTTTCCCTTTTCAACAGAAAATGTTATTGAATTGGCTGCATAAATCGTGGGGGCTGAGTTCAAGGCCGAAATGGTCTGTCTGCAGAAAATCGTTGCCGACGACTAGTCCACCGGCATGTCTGATGGGTAAAGCGTACCAACTCACTCCCTAAACCACCACGTCTGCTTTCATCGCTCCAGCAACAGTTGGCCCGTACATTTCCTAAAAGAAAATACTCCTGTCTCATAGACCTTTAATGAATTCCAGTACTGAACAACGAGCGGATAAAGACGTTGGTTATCCGGTCAATTTATCTGTACCACTGTGTGGAGTTGTCAATGTCTTTCCTTTAAAGAAATCTATCGTCATCAGACAATCTGGCTGTTTGGATACTACTACGAGTGTTTTATAAGTATGCTTAATTCGGTAGAGTAAAAACAGTCTATTTCTGTTCATATCTGAAACACAATTTACGAAATTTTGGATTTGGTTAAGTAAATACAGTCAAAGTCTCAGACATAAGCTCGTCACCGAACTGCACAAACCGCAATACTGTTTTCAGTTTCAGGCAAACAACTAATTCTGACCGCTACGTCAAGGATTGCAATGCTGTCTGAATCCTAGAGCCCATCTGAACAAAAGAACTTAATCATAACCAGGCATAACCTTTCAAAAGAAAAATTATAGCGCGACATGAAATGCAGGCAAGCCGTGACGATGTCTTCTGGTGCCGGTACACCAAATGATGATGATAGGTTCGGTACTGAAGGAGACAAGGCCGAGCTAAGTGTGACCCATCAAGATTCGTGCACAAGTTGAATCAAAAGATGTTGCCGGACAAGCAGGACTCGTAATGGCCGACCCAGCCAATCAATGGTTTAATTAGGATGCCAATCAAGATTTTCTGGCATGGTGAGGTGAACTAGTAGTCTTATGAGAATATTTTAAAAGCCTGTAGAACCGAACCCAAGCTTTGAATCTGGGATAAGGAACATGGGATGCAATTGCACAGAAATACTAGTTTGGGATCGCCCATCTTGCCAGGTACTACTAAACAAAGCAAAGTTTTTTATGCCCATGAATCTACAGTATCTTGCTTGCACGCATGGAACACCGTCCATGGTCACATACCACATCTACGAGCAATAGCATGCACCGGCATACATCCTGTTCGCAAAGTCCTTGTCACTCTACCCTGGTGGTAATTTATTTTGAGCGGTGAGAATTATATCATACTAACACAAAAACCAAGTCGATTCACTTAAATAATATATACACAATAATACACTTCTCTACGTCTACACATCCAAAAGCTAAAATTGATATAAGAACAGAGTTAAATGTGCGAGGATATTATTTGTAAAATTTAATTTGAAACTTGTCACCAGGTACGACTATGAATTCATCGTCTAAAATCAGATATAAACACCAGGACCTATAGCTATCCAGACGTCATTTTGGATTGCATTTCTTGTTGTAAGTATAATTTTGAATGCCATTTTTTTTACTTCGGTCAATTACTTGAGATGATAAACCATCAGAGCTCAGCTTCTTGTCCACAAGGCAATTAATCTCCAGCTAGCAGTCAGTCAAAAAGTCAGTACTAAAATTTGTAAACGTTGCAAAAATATAAAGCGACACGACCCCGCAAACACGCCACTTCCAGTCATTTCCTCCCCATCTCTCTCTCTCTCTCTCTCTCTCGAGAAGACCCAAAAAGAAAACAAAAAAACTCAAAGCGCGACCGAGATGGGCGCCGGGAGCAGCCGCGCCGACGTTCCGGTACGCCGCCGGGGGCGCCTCAGCTTAGCCGGTTGCTTCGGCGCCGGATCCTCTGCAGCAGCCGCTGCTGATGGAAACGGCGGGAGGCCCGCCGCTGTGGCCTCCTCCTCGCGCGCTCATGAGGTAGTTCCGGTTACCTTGTCAGTGTCACCGTGTCGTCTGACTCGAGATGCCGGATAGCGCGCTTTTGCGTATCTGAGTTTGAATTTTCCCTGTCCCGGGCACGGGTTAGGATCTGCACAGAGGCTGATTCGCCGCGATGGGCCGGGAATTCTGACTTCTCATGGACGATTGTGACCTGTGAGCTGGGGCTGGTGATTTGGGGGAATAATTTTGGTTTAGGGGAAGTCATGGTTGAGTATGAATAAGAAGCAGTGCATTCTTTTGGAGCTTTTGAGTTATCATTATTTCTTCGGTGACAAATGAAAGTATGGAGCAGTTGCTCAATTAACTGAAAACTCATGGCCTTCACGATATGCAAGCATAGATAAAAGCATCTGGACCTACTAGACTTTCTTATCAACACTACCTATCATGTACTTTTCGATAATGCTCAGACGAATGGCTTACATAGTCTGTCAGTGCAAAATGAAGGGGCTGGGTGTGAATGACAAAGTAGCAAACTTATGAAGTTTTAAACATATTTTCTATTCGAGTGCTTGTTATTTAGTGTTTTTAACTAATTTATTATTTCTGTTGGTGGGAGATAGATTTTTATCTCTATATTGTATCTTATGTTGTAATCTGATATTACGGAAGAATTCTCTACAGGTACAATCTCAGCAAGCAGAGCGAGCTGCTAATGTTATGGGCTTTCGTGCTTCTGTGGCTGCTAAGGATATCCATATATCCAGTGAAACAGATCCAAGAGTGCATTCCTCTTCAAGCACCATAAGCCATCATCTCAGGTTCGATCACCTCAACTGTCATGAAAACAAGGAAGACGACCTCGGTACCGAGAATGCTCAAACAAGTGGCCTTGAAAGCGCAGCTGGAAAAAATGTCTTGCTTAGGGGAAGTTTCAGTAATGAAGCTGTTAGCAGTCACAGAACATCAAGGGAAGGAATAAACTTTATAGGATCAGAGCTGGAAAATGTTACTAATAATGTCAGCGCTATAGGTAGTTCAGTTTCTGAATCTGATTTCAGTCCCCCTTTCATGACATCTGAAAGGATTATTACTGACTTAGACGGAGAGAGAGCCCCCAAGGGATTTCATTTTCAACTGTCGTGTCGAGTGAAAGATCAGATTCATCTCAATCTAGCTTAACATCTATGTTGCCTAATACTTCAACTGCATCATCCGTAATTGGAGAATCAACCCCAGATTCAGTCCCTACCACAACAGACATTACCATATTGAGTGGGTCACGTGGTCAAACTGGTGGGAGTATATTACATGATGACATGATGAGCATTTTCTCAAATGATGGTCTCAGACAGTACAGAGATTCAAGCAGCAGTGAAACAAGGAGGAGCCATAGAAGGGTTCTGTTGGATGCGTTGTCCAGACGTGGCTCTAGAGGTTTTCCAGATTCTGATACTGAAGACCTGGGTTTTTACAGCACATGGCTAGATCTTGGTGATGACCTTTTTGGAGAGTTAGAGGAGTCAAGGTATTCTCATCGGAGACGCCATGGTTCAATCAGAGTAAACCAGTACTCAAGATCTCGGGTAATTGTTATGGCTACTGTGACATATGTTTTTGCTGTTACATTTATTTGCAGATCAGTCTTGTGTTCTCATGTCACATGTTCTTATCCTTCTTGTTACAGATTAGGGAGCATCGCCATGCTGTTTTTGATAGTGGGATTGAACGAAGTTCTTTCTTGATTGCTGAAGAATCTAGTGCCCGAGCAAGTATATCAAGAATAGTCATGTTAACTGAGGCATTATTTGAGGTTTGTCTCTTTCATCATGATCATTTGATTACCATCGGCATTCTAGCAACACAATGGTAAACATAGGGCCAGTTTTTCTGCTCTTGTTTGAGTTTTGGCAATGATATTCCATTTGCAGTGTGTTGGATTTAACTGTTGAGCTATTCTTACCATTTACCATTTACATTATCTGTTGCGGTTTCAAAATTCCATAAATTTCCAGATCACTGTCTTCGTACTTTTGAAACTGCATGTTCCATTTTGATTTTCTTTTCCCCCTCAAACGAGTAAACATCATTATAATGACAAATGCTAATCAAATAGAAGTATTATATGTATGTACGATATTTGGAAAATTTGTAAGGCCAAGGCACAAAACAGAAGTTTGAAAACAATGGTTAGATGGTTAGGCATGTTTGCACTACCAAAAAATGCAAAAGATGTTATTTTTTTCTGTAGTCACTTGTACTGGGAATTGTTGGGAGTGCTTGAACTGTAAACTCTGTCGCCGTCTGTTGCATTTACAGTACATTACTGCTCATCATGTAATCATTTTCTGCACAATTCTTTTCAGGTGTTGGATGAAATTCACCGTCAACCTGCATCACTTTCACTTTCCATGGTCTCAGCTCAGGCTCCTGAATCTGTAGTTGATTCATTGCCATGTAAGAGCTACAGAAAAATTGAGACACCTCAGTGCAGTGATGATATGGAACAGTGAGCTTCTTGTCATTCTAATCTGTCTCCATATTTGACTAAAGTTTTGCATAATATGCCCTTGTTATAATTATGAATGTTGCTTCAAAAAGATAAAAGTCCATGGTCTCTTAAGAACATCAGTTTTTATATCCTCTTTACATACATCAAATATGTTTAAGCTGATCGTATCGATAATTCAATGAAAAACTAAACAATGATGATATCTATGAGAATCCATCTCCTGTCATGCTTGACATTGTTGGCCACCTTGAAAGTACCTTACGAAGTAGTGTTTATTGTATACTTGTATAATACTAAGGTTTTTATGGTGTTATGTTATTCTTTTTTAGCAGTTTTGTAAGTTCTTTAGTGGTATCACTATCATTAGACAATCTCATACACGGGCACTTTCTCATTTATGCTTGGATGAACAGCATCTTGGTATTTGAAAATCTAGAATCTTTCTGGAGGTAAACATGTAATGTTGATTGTTTCTGTCAAAGCTCATTTGTATACCCTTGAACCTTTTAACTGAAAAAGGCGCTCAGAGTAAAATGTTTTGTATTGCAACAGTTGCCATCTGAAATGTCTGCATGCTACCTATTTTTCATTCTTTTAAAGCTTTGTCTTTATGATTGAATTTCTAACGTATGATCTTGCTCCTCTCATCAGGTGCCATATCTGTTTAACTGAGTATGAAGATGGAGAACAGATTAGAACTCTTCCTTGCAAACACGAGTTTCATTTGCACTGTGTTGACAAGTGGCTAAAAGAAGTGCACAGGTATCCTTTCTGGTTCTGTGATGCTTATTAAACATTGGCTAGCTAGGCCTCTAGTTTTCTTTTAGCATATGCCCGCGCAAGATTCTTCATTTTTGTGGTTGAAATGGCGCAGGGTGTGCCCGTTGTGTCGTGGAGATGTCTGCGAAGTTGCCTCCTGAAGACTCTGACGCTGGCATGCCCTCAACCTGCGCATCTGCATGCGCTGCGGCTCCCTGGTGAAGCTGATTCAGCTGAGCATAGATGATCCTGTCATCATTGACAGATGACACCAGCAGTCCATCAGGTGCGCCCTGCCAAAGAAGAGTGGCCAAATAGTGCGACAAATGCGTCGTTGTATATATAGCATCTGTAATCACCGTTTATGACAACCTGTACATATATGTGTAAAATTCCAGATCCAATTTATTATCCCTTTTTTACGCTGAATTAGCAAATCTTTGGCCATAACATTACCATGGCCGGATTGGACTAACAATTGCATTGCAGATCCAATTTATTATCCCCTTTTGATGCTGAATTGGCAAATCTTTGGCCATAACATTACCATGGCCGGATCGGATGAGCAATTGCATCGATTGTAATAACAGGTACAAAAAGAAATAGCTCCGCGTTTAGTTTCTTTGCACTATTTCACCGCGTCTGGAGGTTTGTGGTAGTCTGGTAGACCAGCCATTGTCCCGTTACAAGCTCTGTGAACCAAACAACCCGAAGTTCTTTCCCATTCTAAAGGGTACCATGGCAGGATTGGACGAACAATTACATCGATTGTAATAACGGGTACAAAGAGAAATAGCTCCGCGTTAGTTATTTCTGGAGGTTTGTTGTTATTACCAGCCATTGTCCCGCGTTAGTTATTTCTGGAGGTTTGTTGTTATTACCAGCCATTGTCCCGTTACAAGCTCTGTGAACCGTTTAACCCCTCGGTCCATTCAATAAGAGCAGTCTCAGTGGGAGTTTTATTAGCATTAAACAAGGTGCCACATAAGCAAAAGAGATGATGTGACATAGCAATAATATGAAACTGGGCAAATGAGTTTCATGGCACTGTTTAAGAGCATATAGTTTCAATAAATAGATATTAAATTAATGTTATAACTTGCCTTTGAAACAGTGAGATAAAACTATTCTTAATCAAACTAAATCTTCAAACCTGATGTGACATTCTTGAAAACAGTAAAATAAAACTAACTTTAAATTGAGATTGGCCTAAAAGAGCAAAATTTTAATTTCTAAGAATTGGCAGGGGCCGCGCGAACGCGTACCCCCTCTGCCAGCGCACCCACCAAGTGCAATGTGGGCCACTGATCTAGGCCATGAGCCTTCATGATCGCCCATCGACCCCGTCCAGGTAAGTATCGATCAAGGCTGCACCTGGGTCTCATTATATAGGCGCTCCTCCGCGCGTACATGGACGGGGCGGCGAGGCGGGACTAATCGCTGCGCTCCTCGCAAACAACCAGATGCCTTTCTGGATCCTGCACGGATGGTTCAAGGGCTTCGCGCGGTCGCGCTGCTGTTGGATCCAAAGTGCATAACCGGGCCGACAAGAGAGACCAGAAAGCACATGGGCTGCCGTAATTTCGAGTCCAACCCGTTTTTCTTTCTTTCCTTCTCGCCGCCGATTTGCACTCCTTTTATTTCGAATCGAATTTAATTTGCACTAGAATTTAGCCAATAGCGAACTTCGTATTCGAGCTCGGACTTGTTCTGCGGGCGGCATCCCACCTTGATTATTCACTAATGAGTACTCCGTACTGACTACTGAGGGAGAATCTATGACGTGGTTCATTCAGGCTCATAAAATGTTGAGTGGTGATTACCTGCACCCCAATCGTCATATCTTCTTCAGCACCGAATTCCCGTCCCCCTCGATGATGCGTCGTCGGATCCATGCGTCGAATTCCACTGTGGTTTGGGTGTCGAAATGCTGGCCTAATTAGCTTGTTCGAGATGGACTCCACTATCCCAATCGTTTCACAAAGCCATGGTTTCGTCCTGCTTACCCACTCAACCCGTAGACTAATCAAATTCTGCTTCATCTCTTTGTTGTCCTGTTTCCATTGGACACTAGTGGTGTAATTTTCATACATTACAGACGTGGCTCTTCCCATCATCTCGTCTAGCTCAGAGAACTCTGCAACCATCCAAGGCACAATGACGTGCCAGTCCCTCTTCCAGTCGAAGCCTGACATTTGTGGCTTCAACTTCAAAATGTCTGAGTAGTGTAGAGGGCGAGGGTGCATGGTCTGTGGTCAGTAACAGGTTTATATGCCGCTGGTTTCCATAAAAAAATGCCTATGGCCCCGTTCGTTTCCACCCTCTAAAATTTATATACTTGTCACATCAAAGAGAATCTTACTATTTAGTAGTATTTTTATTAATTTAATAACAAAACCTATGTCGCGACCCCCTCTAATTTGCGAGACGAATTTAATGATCCTAATTAATCTATGTTTAGCTACAGTGATGCTACAGTAAACATCTTCTAATAACACTATAATTACCCTAGTTGGATTCGTCTCGTGAATTAGATAGGGAGTCTGCAATTAGTTTCGAGATTAGACTTTATTTAGTACTCCAAAATGATAAAATTCTCTTTGATTTGACCCCTCTAAAAATTAGATAGAGGGAAACGAACAGGCCCATGTAAAACAATCGACTTTGGCAGTAGCAACTGTATAAGTGGCAAAACAATCGTCTACGAAGGTCGTTTCCTGGGGTCTAACCTTTAGAGCTGTCACATCAAAAAGAATCTTACTATTTAGAAGTAGTAAATAAAGTTTAATTATAAAATAAATTACAGGCCTCTAGACTAATTTACGAGACGAATCTAATGAGGTTAATTAAGTCGTGATTAGAAGACGAGTTACTGTAGCATCACTTTAACAAAATCTAAATTAATTAAGCTCATTAGATTCATCTCGAAAATTAGCACCAATCTATCAATAGGGTTTTGTCATTAAATTGATCGAAATATTCATAAATAGTAAGATTCTTTTTGATGTGACAGTGCTAAATTTTAGAGGATAGAAAAC
Organism: Chloris gayana; assembly: GCA_031894775.1. Taxonomy (NCBI): domain Eukaryota; kingdom Viridiplantae; phylum Streptophyta; class Magnoliopsida; order Poales; family Poaceae; genus Chloris; species Chloris gayana. The sequence goes on along the minus strand of JAUNZO010004234.1, from coordinate 2,855,926 downwards.
GAAGAGGGCCGAAAATACAATCTTGTTAGACCGGTTCAGTTTAGAGCAGAGTTACAGTTTGGGAGTAGAGATTGGTCAGTCTCAGCAGTCCAGACTGACACAAGTAAGTCAGCTGATGCATAGTCCAGCCAAGGCGTCTGTGCAAGCTGACAAGCTGTTGAAATGTTGGCAACGGCGACCACCCTCCGAAGCTGACACTTGCGTCGCTGACGATTTCTGCAAGCCAACGGAAAAAACTTGAGCAGTAGCGGCTACCCTACCCAGCGGGGTGGGGTAAGGAGGTGGACTTGTGCGCGGCAGACGGGGCAGCGCGCGGCGGCCTTGACCCACGGCACGGCGCAGGCCCAGTGGAAGCGGTGCGCGCAGGGCAGGTGCACCAGCACGTCACCCGCGCGGAGCTCATCCAGGCAAACCGCGCACTCCATTACCGCCTCTGCTTCCGGCGGCAGCGGCCTCCGCCCCAGCCGGCTCCAGATGAACCGCCGCCGCGCCGCGCCACCTCCGGATTCGGTCTTGCTGAGCACCTCCCGCTGCAACACGACCGTCGTCGTGATCGGAGCTTCTTCACCCGTGGCCGAGTGGTTGCTGCTGACGCCATCGCTGCAGCTGCTCGCTGCCTGGGCTCTGGTCGTCGAGTGCCGCGTGCTCTGATGCCTGCAGCAGCGATTCGCGACCGTGTCACACATGCTATTACTGATGCGGCTTTCATAATTGAGCATAGTCTATAGGAAAGACAGAGAGATAATGATTTGTGATTCTTATTTCCACAACTGTTGCCGCACATGGGGACGACCACGGATTCTTATTTGCAATACTAGTACTAAAATTTCTGATCTGTAAACATGAATTGAAACTGTGGATCTACCAGTACGTGACTAGTAGTAGGAAAGGCGCTAGATTCCCGCACAAAAGTATCTTGGCACGTTACTGGAAAAAGGAACTATACATGATTGAAGATTTTCATCCTATCTTGCTTCCTCCTGCTACTACTATCATGTTATTAATTAGCACTTTCCTAGTTGCCTTTTCTGTTATCATCATCTCGATCTGTTCCTAAGTTGCCTCTGAGTTCTGAACCTCAGCTAGAATCTAGAATGAATGGGGAAATGCTATGGCTCTCACGAACCTCACAAACAGCCAAAATTACACGCACCTCTTGACCACAGATTCTCTCTGGCTCCGCAGCTTCTGATCCAGCCGCTCCTTCGCCTCCCGTGCGTTGCTTTCCAGCGCCCAATCGCGTGCCGTCTCCTTGCATGCGCTGCTCCTCTCCTGCAAATCAACGCATCGTCAGAACGCCAACCATGAACAAGGACATAATTTTTTCAACATGAGTTCGGTGCTTGTACCTTGGAACTTGAGGAGCCGAGGTCATGCCCGCCGGCCGCGTACAGGCACAAGGACGGCCGCCGCGTGCCGCACGGCGCCTCCGCCACGCCCTGCCGGATTCGTCGCCGCCGGGCGCACTCCACGCCTGGAAGCATCCCAGCCATGAGGCCCATCCACCGTCTACGTACGCGCCAAGAGCGACAGGTGGTAACAACACGCCACCTGCAACCTGCCTAGCAGCTACCTATCCCGAATTCCCGATTGTGTTGCAGCATGCACTGGTACTCGACACCTCTCAACGTAAGCAGCTAGTACACAGGTGGTGATTGGCGTATGCGGATGCCCTTCACCTGGAGCAGGAAGCCAGCCATCTGCCACCACCAATCGTATCTCTCATCTCATCTCGTCTGGACTGACGATGCAGAGCGGGGAAGAGACCGCATGCCTGATGGTATGCCAATTGCACAACTACCTCTACAGCAACTAGCTATAGGGATGACCCCTATGTATTTATGTGATTCATGTGACGTGTTGGCGCGCTACCTAGCTAGCAAAACTCCACACAACTTATTATAGCTGAACATATCGCACCGGTTTGCAATGCTATGCCATAATGTAAATGGGGTAGGAGCTTGGTCCTGTTCGGCTGGCATATAAGCCAGCCGTGCCAGCTGACTCCTGCCCTGTTGGGCTGGTAGATGAAGATAGAAGCTGCAGTAGAAGCTGCAGTATAAGCTGGCTTATACTGCAGCCGAACAGGGCCATTGTTTCACATTTACAATCCAGATATGTTTGTAGAGGAATTTACTGCGGGATTCGCCCACATCGATTTCTCATACTAAGTGACAAAAAGTCACAACAAAACTTCGTACAACTGGACGGACGAAGATGCACCGGCAAAAAGAGGAAAAATCATCTCAATCCACCGCCCCATTTAAAATGAAGGTAGTACAATCACTGTATACATACGGAGCAAAATTCAATCCAAAGACGAAAACATGCAGCATCCTTGATGCGCATTTTCCAATGCCACGCAACCACAAATCTTTCCACCAAAAATGAAACCAATTTTGCCAATTCTGATTGCCTGAAAATAACGGGCTTTGACTAACGCGAACAAGGAAGACATTTGGACCGTCCTCTACATCGTCCTTTAGACGCCCTCGAGGCTCAAGTCCTCCGCTGGGTGACCATGGCGGACAGGGACAGCGGCCGGCCACTCGTTTTCAGTTTGGAGCGTCCGAGCAAAGCATCCATTTTCGACATTATTTGTGGCGCCCACGCACCAAATGACCTCGCTATGTTGTTGCTGGTGGCCCTGTCGTCAGCAGCTAGCTGTGGCGAAGGAACGTGATCACGACGCGACAACAACACTGAACACGCTTACCCCTCTGGGAAGAAAACGAATGCAGTTTGAATACTTGAATGTAGTAGCCAGATCCTGAAACTTCAATTAGGAAAAGATCTTAACATCAGATTCTAGAACACGGATGAGATATACTTACTAGCTAATTGCAGAATTTAGTTACTATATAACAAGCGTGGTGACTGGTCACTTAATAAGTGTGCCTATCTCGCAGATCACTTTGGCTCTATGGCGCACCGTGACTATTGCGGGAATATCTCCTCTCTGCTTGAGTGGGTGGGCACACACAGGTCCAAAGAGGGTGCACGAGGCCGTGCGATCGTGACGTGAAAGAGAGAACACGATGCCGCCCACGCAGCCTTACCCTATTGCTCCCGTGCTCCGATTATTTTCACTAATTTCATGTGTGATAGTGATCTCTTCGCTTACCTAAAGAGACGTCAATAATGCAGTACTAGTACATTTGCGCTCGCTGTTTCAGCTCCACGTCAAATAAGAGCTGGAAAATCTCTAGATATGACATTCGGTAGAGTACAAAATAAGAGACGATTATACAAGCGACAAGATTTTTCGCATGAGAACCAGAATTACGGATGCGACGATATGATAATGAAGCAATTGTCTTTGCCTCAATAAGATATGGCTAATAATGGTAGGTGTTTCAGATGATAAACCTAAGTGTGCGCTTTTGTTTGGTTGGACTTGGAATTCACACGTGTTTCTGTATTTTAAGTGATTGTAGGATGTGTATTCAATAAATCCGATAAATGGTTCCCTATATTCAGAGATACATGGATAAGAACATTCCCAGAGTTGGATTCAGGTTGAATAACAACCTGCCACTTGGCAGTTTATCCTAAACAAAGCCTTACTCCAATTGAGAATTTGGATCACTCAAGATTCCATTCAACAAGATGTCATAATAGAACAATATATTTCCTTTATATACGCTCACTGAACTTGATACTGAGGTGTAGTAAAAACTTGCTTGGCCTAATAGTTGAAGTTTTGCATGGGAATTCAGGGGCATTATTCATCTTCATAGATGCAGGAATCATGACAGGCAGAAGCTAAAGATGTTCCCATTGCAGGTTGCACGCCTCTTACCTGTTTGATGGAGCACAAGGCAAGTTAAATGATGGTAGAAGTTTAAAAGAAGAATTATATGAAGAAACTACGAAGTGAATAAGATAAAAATCTCCCAGTAACAAAAGAAGATGAAGGCTACTAGATGTGCTTTAATTATGCATTTGACGTGTTTTATGGTGTGAATATGTACTAACGTTGGGGTCATTTCTCCTCAATATTCAGTAGCATAGAACTCAAGCAATGGAATAACAACTAGGCACAAGATAACAATGGAGCTCAGTGTTTTACAAATACGCCTCATTGGATTGTTCAGAATTACCTGTAGTGGTCTCAAATAGTAACCAAAGGAAACAGAAGAAAGAACTCGATTGGCCATGGTAGAAGTATAACGTCGAGTAAAACTGAAGCATTGTCATCGGATCCACCTTCTAACTTATACAGGACCACAACACTTAGTGCTGCAAATCTTAAAAAGATGAAGGATAAAAGTTTCAGATAGATCAAGAAAGATAGCGATGTGATGGAAGGAATATGTACACAAAAAATTAATATGAAAATCCATCATCACTTTCTGTTAAAGATTTGATCTCTCACCGTCAAGGAAGTAGCAAAGGTGCACACATTTCGTTGTATTATGTAGATGACCTGAATGTACTCCTAGCATGCATAATCAACTTCAACCCCTATGGAGAGATGAGCAGTTTCTCATAACTACTCCAACAGAGTTCTGAACCCAGTAAGCCCAGGCTGAGTCAAGCCAACCTTAATTTAAAACTTAAAAAACAATCATGAAAACCTGAAAACAGCATTTGGTCCTATTTGCCCTATGAAGAGATGAGCAGTTTCTCAGAGCTACTCCAACAAGTTCTGAACCCAGCAAGCCCAGGCTGAGTCAAGCCGACCTTAATTTAAAACTTCAAAAACAATCATGAAAAAACTGAAAACAACATTTGGTCCTATTTGCACATGCAAGAGCATTCAAGAAACATAGCCTAAAAAAATCTGGGTTTTTAGGCCCAGTCGCCCAGTTTAACATTTGTTCAGCCTTAAATGATATAGGCAGCCAGGAACATGGGTCCAAGTAATCTAGTCTATCAAGAAACAGATAAATGCCACTATAAATTTTGCCAAGAGTCTCAAAATTAGGCTTTGAGCACCAATTTATTTTCTAACTATTCACTCTTTACAAATATAATCAGAGTACTTTTCATAGAAACACATACCTATCATGTTTGTCGGTGGTTCACAATCTTCATGCAGATGTATTGCCAAAAAACAGTAGTATGGCTGCAGAGAAACTGTATTATAACATTCACTTTTGACTGGTGACATATGATCATTTGCCGAACCTATAAATTTAGGATAATTTGTATAGGTAAAACTGTAAAAAGCTAACTTTGTCTGGAGGACACTGAATAAAATAAAATAAAAACTGTGTAGGACACTGCAAATGAACTACGGGTAGCATCCATCCTCCTGACAAAGTTTTTTTTGTTTAGTGTTCTCAAGGCAATCTTGGCTTTTTACAGTGTCCCCAAGGCAATCTTGGCTTTTTACAGTGTCCCATGTAGACAAATGGTCCATAAATTTATTGGATAACTAGCTTATCATGGTTTCATTATGCCCCCAACCCCCAGATTCCATAAATTTCTGATCATGCGTTTCAAGGATTCCATTTTTGAACTTAGTAGAAAAATAATACAGAATATAAACAATGCCCAAGAAGTACAGAATTTACTCGGCAGCACAAGAATGGTACTACAGATGCCATTCAAACTGTAATACTAGCACAACATAAAAGATAGTGTGTAAAATAATAAAAAGTCCATATTTGGTTCAACAGTGGTTATTTTTGTACTAGGACAAAATTCGCTACCCCAGGAATCCTCAATCATCTAAGATAGGAGTACAAAGAATTCATATGACATACAAGGAACAGAACTGAAGATGTTCTTTCAAAAAAGGAACATAACTGAAGATAACATAGGAACTGCAAGAAGCTCGCAAATACTTAGAGGAATAAAATAAAATCATATGGACAACCATTCAAAAAGTACCGACAATTTTTTTTTATACAAGTAGGGATAAATATGAATTCAAATAGCAAGTCACTGCTTTAAACAGGCAGTAATTTCTCAGCAACAAATGCTGCAAGCAAAACTTTATAGTACACTTCATAGTTTATCCATACCAGTGGGCTTTCAATCGTACAGTTAAGGAAGGGTGACTCAAGTCTAGTAGCAATGCCTATCAGCACCAAATCTACACTACAAAAATTTATAGCACAACCAGGGTGAACCAGCTCTCCTACTTGTTTGAGGAAAAAAAGGATGAACCAACGGGCGCATGCCAAACAACACTATTACACTACAACAGTGGCACCAGTTGTGCAAAAAAGAAAAAAGTGTGCCTATACTTCCCATTATGCAGATGATGGGTCTGTAACATGGTACATGTATGCAAAACTCAAACATAAGTCACGATCACGCCGATCACCCCATCCACCCCATCCTTTGAAACCAGCCTGGTACCCTTCTTGCTTATAGATGATATGGACTGGCCAATTAGCTTTGATGTTAGGGACCTTATCTAAGTCCTCCAATTCCACAGCTGCCGCACCATTATCCACACAGACATTGCTAGAACCTTGGCCTTGGTGAAGGCCACACTTGCCGAAATGTGCAGCACTTCTCCTAGGTCCTCTTAGACTGTAAACAGGAGCACCAAACGATGGGTACACAGTTGCCCACATTGTTATATCCCAATTGTACTCATCAAACGCGCAAAACTGCTTAGCCTTGGCATGAATCTTCCTCCACACTGTTCTATTGAAGGCATAGCCGATATTACCCATCTTCTCGGCGACCAGGCTTGCCCAGCCTTCACCTTTCGCTTTGACATCTGATGGCGCCAAATTGATAGCATAGCACTGGGGGCACTTCTTCGGCTTCAAATCCACAAGCAGCTGGGCATTCCGGTATGCATTGGGGAAGATGTAGTGGTCCTCCTCAATGAACAGAATGTGCCCATCGAAGTCACTGGTCTCCTCCAGTCCATCCCACACAGTGTTCATCATCCACCACCAGTGGTGCTTCAGAGACACGATTCTGGGCGACCGGTGGTTGCCGTACTGGTCCGGGTCGCCCTGGCACTTCTTCTCCGCCGCGTTGTCCTTGTCATGGCAATCCCCGGGGGTGACGCCAGGGAAGGAATCAGGGAAGAGGTGAGGCGAGTATGGCGCGAAGATCTGCTTCACCTGGCAGAAGTTGATGCCCTGCACGATCTTGTCCATCTCCGGGAAGTAACCGTCGTGGCTGACGATAAGCAGCGCCTCGCCGATGCCCTCAACGCGGGAGAGGCTGTCGACGACGACGCGGAGGTACCGCGGGCGGTTGTGGACGTAGAGCACGATCACGAGGTGGCCATCTGGCAGGCTCCGGAACCGGCCGGTGTTGCGGGTCGGCAGCGCGTTGCGCTGGGCGAGCGAGAGGGACAGCGGGCTCTGGCGCGGCAGCCGCGGGGTGAAGGATGGATCGAGCAGGATCTTCCGCTGCGCGACGGAGTGGTTGGCGCCGGCGGAGGAGCCGGGGCCGAACCGGCCCGCGGACGGGGAGAAGTCGCTGCGGGCGCTGGTGCGGAGGAGCTCGGTGATGACGAGGACCGCGATGACGACGGCGAGGAGGAGCGGCGCAGCGCGGGAGCGGAGGCGGGAGCGGTGGTGATGGTGGTGCGAGGACGACGAGGAGGCGGCGGCGGGCATGGTGGCGGCGGCTGCCGTGTGTTGGCCGGATCTCGCGCTGGTTGGTGGGGGCGGAGTTTGTTGGCTGCTGGCCGGCGCAGGTCGGAGGGGAGACGACTGAGTCGGCGTCGCAGACTCGCGGTTAGGCAAATCTGTGACGAGAAACAAGACTTTGAAGTGCTGATTCGGAGCTTCAACTCACTGTTTTCCATATCTTTCCTACCAGTTATGAATGGCAATATTCAGTGTTGTTGTTTAGATTATTTCTGAGGTCAGTTTCAATGGAATTTTCATGGATACAATTACCTAGAATGACACGTCATCTAAAAAGGTTTGAAACTAGGATGAAACACCCTCTCGTAAGGCTACTCTCGATGGGAGTTTCATTTTTTCAATAAATGAGTTGTCATGTAAGCAATTTTATCGATGTGGCGAGAAATTAATAAGGAGAAAGAAGAAAGTGATTTCATCTAGATGAAACCATCTCTACACTCGTTTCCAAGACATTTCTCTCTTGCATGTGTTACCTAAGAAACAACAAAATGAAACAATGTATTGTATGAGGTATTTCATTTAGCCTTATTGCTTATGTGACATCTTGGAAACAATGAAATGAAACTCCCCATTGAAAGTAGCCTGAATACATAGTTTCATCTATTGTTGTTTTCTAGGTTACATACAAGATACAAGATGTCTAGGTAACTATGTATGGAGAGTTTCATCCTCATGAAACCGATTTCACCTCTCTCATCATTAATACACTGCCACATCATCCAAAATGCCTACATATCATTCTATTTATTGTCTATGAAACTCCCACTAAGACTGGTGTGATGGATAATAGTCATGTGTTGAACAAAATAATGAATTCCTATGTAGTTGCCTTTTTTAAAAAAAAATCCATGTCATGTGATAAAAGAATTACGAAATTTATAATAATAAATAATTTAAAACAGAAGAAGCACTTCCACGTTTGCGAATCCTAAAAATTAATAATGTGCCACAAAGGAAACACTCTATCGTGCACATTTACTTATCATTTAAAACATCTTACCATTAAATAAGAGAGAGGATATATAAAAGACAATATGAACCATTGGATCAAGATCCTGTAGTCTAGATTGAAGTTCGATAATTCTCACACGAACCTGGTTCTCATAGGATACGTTGTCTATATAAAATACTATTATATTAAAAAATGTTGTCATTGTTGACTTTTTTCATTACGTTTGATCATTCATCTTATTTGTTTTTTAAAAAAAATATCATCAAATTTATTGGAATGTATTTTATCACTAAAGAAATTTGAAATATAATCTATAATTTTTTATTTTTGAATAAATATTTCGAGTGATAAAATGTAATGAAAAAAAATCAACAACGATAACAATTTTAGAAGGGAGGGAGTAAGTAGATACAGAATGAAAGTTCCATACACGCTGACAATTGATGTCTTGCCTCAGGACCAAGGAACCAATTAGTTAATGAAAACAAGGATATTCCCAAATAGTTATTCTGCTTCAAACGCAAAAGAATATTTTTTTCCTTCGTACCTCAAGTCTTACACCTTCGAGATATGTACATGCAAGGCTTATCTTTAAAAAATAAGAAAAGTATATTGTCATATTCTACATAGGGCAGGAACTAAAAAAAAGACTTTTTTTCTCGAAACACACTAAAAAAAGAAATTATTTTATCTATGTAGAAGTGTTTCCCTAAACATAAGAATCTAACACTAATTGCTATGCATGTATCTATACGTAATTTTCCTTTCCAAAAAAAACTAATTGTAAATTTCATCTAACAATTCGACAGATTTTAGGTCCCAATTTTAGCAGTAAATACTTCCAGCATGTGCCCAACCATCAATCTGTACCATCACCAAAAGGAACCAGCGCTAGATCCTTCATATGTGTATGTAATCACGTGAACAGTGTGACGACATCTCTTCTATAACCCCTTACTATCAACATTCTTGGGACATTCTCAACAAGGAAGTCCATATATTCCATATAGCAGTAGGCCGGATGGTTCAGAGGTGGCGGAGGGAGACTCACCAGCACCACAGCAGCCATCCTGGAGTACTTAAGAATAGTAGCATTCAGCTTCAGCATTGTGTATAGGAATTTGCCAACCTTCTGCTCATCAACCACAACTTGTCTGTCATCCTCCATCATTGGCCGCCCTTCCCTTTGTGCAGTTTCCTTCATCTCAGACAGGTGCGTTCTGATTCTGTGTTGTGCGTTTGTATATGCTTCTTGGGGATCATCCTTCTGAGCATATGAGCTGCTCTCGGCACGTGCCTCCCATGACTTCATGGTCACAACAATAACCTCAGCTTGCATTCTAAGATCATATAGAAACTTCTTGACGTCAGCCTTGAGCTCCTCAGCTTCGGTGTCCTCTTCAGCTATGCAAAAGACCTGAATTTTACAGCTCTCGAAGCTATCTTTTGTAAGTAGAAGCTGAGATAACAGAAGCATTAATCCTCCATCCCTCACAATCCAATATAGGTCAATGGTCCCATACTGTCTCTGGTACTCATTAGGCCACTCATCGAGTCCTTTCACGATGACAACAGCCTTGTTAGCAATAATACAATCGTTGATGATGCTAACAAATGTAGCCGGTATCTGTGTTAGATTCTCGCGACGCCAGATCTCAGGGTAACGCATCACAACAACGTTTGGTTTCAGGTTGCCAAGGCCCATTGTCTGAACAATGCTACGAAAACCGTCAGACACTGAACGTGCTACGATGATCTCCGCAACACCTTCACAGCGTCTATAGTCAATGTAAGCGCTCAGTTGGCGCCGAGCCAGCTTTGCATCTTCAGCTGATTCACGGTAATTACCATCAATGATTGACATAAAAATTGACATGCCGCGACCCTTTTTCTTCATGCAGTTAGCAAAATCTGCAAGTTTTGGATGGCATGGAACATTGTCTGGAAGTTTGCCCCAAGGGCGGCAGAATATGAGAGGAATTGGGTACCAGTTTTTAGGATGAACTTGATTTGCTGCAAGAAAATGGCCAGAATTATATGACATGGTGCTTGCACTTCAGCTGAGGAATGCTTACTTTTCATGCAATAAATAGTTTTACCTCCCAGTGATCGAAGACTTCGCAGGGCGAGTTGGAAGTACGCACTCTTAAACCCATCTCCCCAGTCACCAGCCTTTCCTTTTAAGCTGACATAGTAGTAGATGAGGCTTGCAAGAGCAAGGGAGACCACACTAAACGTCCAAGAGATCATAAACATGATAACTGGAAATTTATAGGTAAAAAATAAAGTGTCAATAGACTGAAACTTTTAATGAACAATACAACTTAAGGATACAATTTATCTAAAAAATACTGTGTGGATACTTGTACTCAGAAAAAGGTGGACACAAACAAAATGGTAAAAAATATAGGAAGCATACCAATACAAAGAAATGCACCGATCAGAGAGAGGCTCCAGTGGTGGAACTTCCATCGAGGGCGCCAACTAGGAGCATCAAGGAGGTCAAGCAGAAAGCACGATAAATTAACACCAGCATAACACAGAAGGAAAAACATAGTGATAGTGGGTGTAATTAGATCCAAGTTCCCTATCACAACACAAGCAATACAGATGAAGCTTGTAAATAGAGTTGCCACATGAGGCTCGGACCCTTCATAAGCCTTGAAACAATTAAGAACAGGAAGGATGTCATCATTCGCTATGGCTGCAAGTAACCTTGGAGCCCCAGTCATACTCTGTAGCGCCGCACCTAGAGTGGACAGAATTATACCAATGTAAATTACTACCGGACCAGGCCAAGCAATCGCTGCAGCAAGAAGCCTGCATAATTAAGAACAATATTATGAGCCAAATACATGGCATCGTAGTTAATCTAAAGTAAGACAAAAATATACTTTTATAAACATAATAACTTTAGATTTATGGACTATTACGAATTTATGGTATTGCCCATCATAATGTCATAAAAGTATGAGCATTTACTGATTACAATCAAATTCACTTGTTCTGACATAAAAATTTTGCTTCTTAATGCAGTTTCTTCGGGCAATGGAGCAAATTGTCCCATGAAAATACCACTCATCATTCTGGCCCAATACCAGTACAAAATAAGCATATATATGTGAAACTGAACAGGCACTAAAAACTTATGATTGATTCAGTTAGTTAGCCTTGGTGTCACAAAAACAAAAGGCCAAATTTGCTGCAGGACATCACGACTTTGTGAAATTAGCTGAGTGACACTGAAAAAAGTCATATTAGCTGACGGACACTACCGAAATGTGGTAATTAGCTGCTAGACACTATAACATAGGAAAAAAGTTTTTCTATTTTTTTTATCTTGATGCACAAGTCACATGATGACTTGAAATTTTGCATGAGTATGTATTGTTGCATTCTCTAACTATGTGTTTTTTCTCACAATTTTTTTTTACAGTTTGCATAACTTTTCAACTTGAAGAATATTTATTTTTCAGATTAAGCTATGCAAACTGTCAAAACAATTATGAGGAAAAACACATAGATAGAGAATGCAACAATACATACTTATGCAAAATTTGAAATTGTCGTATGCCATGTGCATCGAGATAAAAAATTTAGAAAAACCCGTTTCCTATGTTGTAGTGTCCAGCAGCTAATTACCACATTTCGATAGTGTCCGCCAGCTAATATGACTTTTTTCAGTGTCCCTCAGCTAATTCCACAAAGTCGCGATGTCCTGCAGCACATTTGGCCAAAACAAAAGGCTAAGCGCATCTACCTCCAGGAAACACTCAATAGACATTTAATAAACACAAAACAATTGATGTTATGTATGGAACAAATATTAAACCTGTCAGCCAGAAGCTCTTCTCTTGTAGCCAAAGCTCCAAATAGGAACACAGATAACAGATACATCACAGTAGTTGAGATGGTAGCATTTAACGTTCCTACTGGTATTGAACGCTGTGTGTCTTTCAGTGAAGCAGATCGGTTTGAACCAGCCATGATTCCTGTAACTGCTGGGAAAAAGAGTCCTAGTAATGCGCTGAAAATAGGAAATTGTTGATGAGCATTAATTGATTATAGATAATGAAGAAATATGAATAAATTTCATGTCACTAGTTGAAGGTTTCTTTTCCCATAGTATGCAGTATGACTGTGTATCTTTGCATTAAAGAAAGATTTGAAACGTCTTAAAACATGAGGATCATAAGGAGAATAAAAAAATAATTACTCACTTGAAGTCCCAATATACCAATCCATTTGGGTCAGGAACTCCAGCATTATTTGTACGTTGGTAACCTGAGGCCCAGTTGTCTGTAAGTGTAGTTATACTCAACCCAGTGATCCCCTCTGCAGAGGGAAAACATGAATAAAAATTCAGAGTCAAACATGAGGAAAAAAAAGATACAAAGATAATCAGAGTATTTACTTGAAGCATCAGGCCTTGGAGCAATGAACACGCCAATATGAATGCAGAGTATTGATAAGAGGACAGGTACCAAGAAAGCAGGTGCCACCTTGTTGATAATTTTGACACCACCAAATACAATAAAACAGAGGAGTATGGTCACGATGACACCGTAGATCTGGAGATCATGCAAGTTGGGTGTTGATATAGTTGTTGTACCAGACACTGTGCCATTTGGTAATGTATTATTGACCACTGTTACACTCTCTACAAAAACAATAGCAGCAAGGCCTTTTAGTCTAGCAAGTTGGGGAGGCCAGAGATGAAACACAAGATCCAACAAAAAAATATCTAAAGAAAAGAGAATAAAAAAGAAAATGGCAAATGGAGCTAATTAGAATTCTGAATAACATTCCTCAAAAAAGAATTTGAATAACAAAGGTACCTTTAAAAAATCCAGCAGATGGAACAGCATCCAAGAAAGTTTCGACAGCTCCCAGCACATACCTATAGATAGTGATGCCAACTAAGACAGAGTAGGAGAAACAGACTGGATGCAAATTGTATATTGATATTTTCCATGTTAATTTCCAAATTTTAGTTTGAATATGCATCCAGAAAGAACTGAATAGTTAGAGTAGACGAATCTGAATTGGGGATGTCTATTAATATCCAAAAATTCTACGGTGATTCAGATTCAGTAGACAAAATTTACGCCCAAATGCCAGAGCGTCCCGAGGTGCTTAATTAAATACAAATACAGAAAATATTTTAATATCAATCCAGCATATATATCAATATGGATAGGATATGGGTATTTGACAAACGAATTCTGTCAAGCAAACACTTCCCAATTATGCTTTCATTTCTAACTGATACCATCATAAAGTTTTCAATCTCAACATAAAAAATTACATATATAAATGAGGATGGTATTAAGTTTGTGTCTGACCAAGATTAAGTGCTCACAACTGGTTGTGAGCAAGAGGGAGAGGATAGCGATGACGATTGGAATTGAGGCTTTGGCAGCCCTCACCATCCTATCAGTCCCTTAAAGTATTGTTTTGTTTGTGAGAACTGACAATTATGTTAGTGTTTGTGTCATGTCTATCTATGTCTGTCATTTGGGATTTGATTATGAAGTATGAACTATGTGTTTATGTCATTTCATTGCTGAAGTGTGCATTTTTAACCTTTCATTTTTATCTGCTTGATTAGTTGATTTCTAAATGTGCAATCAACACTATATTACATACTGACAATTGTCATTAGATGTGCAAGTGCATAGTTCACATTATACAGATATCAAAGAATTCAAATCTACTTCAGGAAAGGTTAGTGGAAGTCTTTAACCTTGTTGAAAAGTAAGCTACAGGACAAAACCATTTAGGCTGTTTAAACACCATCTAAACGCTTTTTAAACAGCCTAAATGCTAAACAAGGCCTCACCGCCTGTCTACCATTTACGTTTTCATTGCATAACAGATGGCACTAAGATTTTCACAAGGTTTATTATGCAACAGAATCTTTCATTTATGATCTAGATGATTAAATAACAGCAAAATCGTTCAGAGTTTGGCGTTTAGGTCCATATGAACACGTTTGCATTGAAAAAGTTCTGCATTAAGTAAAAATAGATACATGGGAAAGGCAACGCTGGATAGTTGGCATGCTTACTTACATAGCTCCAGCAACAGCATTTCCAAGAAAGAAACACAAACCGATGCTAACTCCAACTTCTGGACCAAGTGCACGACCAATTAGATAGTAAGGACCACCACCCTGAGTAAAAGAAATCAGTCCATTAGTATCCCAAGTTTGTAGATCGGCACGGTGGACTGCGAAGAACAACATATTAGCCTTCTTTAGAAAGTGACTAAATGAGAAAAAAAAATAGATGAATCTGAATGCAAATTACTCTAGTGTATTCAGTACTTCCAGCTCTGAAATTATCCAAAAATTTGAAGTAAAATTCATTGTCTGTTGCTTTGTTTAACTCATTACCTTGTACGAACAAACAAACGTGAAACAGTCTTTTAGTTACAGGGAAGCCAAGTAAATCCTGATTCACGGACAGAAAATACAAGGAAAACCTGATTCTAAGGACCTCTTGCAAATACAAATTCTATTCACGTTCAACATACCTTCATTGCTCCATTTGTGGCAATTGCACTTAATGACACTCCAGTTAAGAATGTGCATGTACCACAAAATGTGACTAGAATAAGCGACTGCCATACACCTCCCATACCAACAATCCTACAGTAAACAGAAAACAAAAACCAATTCTGGAATAACGGAAACGATTGGTAATCTGTATATAAGAGAGCAAGGATTTCATGAATTACAAACTTTGGAACAAGTAGATAACAAGAATGTTGAAGGCCGCGGCATTAAGCTTACTATATAGGAACCTTGGTCATATTATGAAAACAGGTTGTTGTACACTAACTTCATGAATGACAAATGCTATAAGAAGGTTACTTATTTAAAGGGACACTTGCATTACATATCTCATGACAGAACTACCAGTATCTAAATGCAGTGTAATCCCTCCATAATTATTTTGATGGTGTTAGTATACAAATTCTGAGCTAAACTTTGAGTCATAGCTCACCGAAAGTAGTCTGTAGTACAAGAAAGTTTTTTAAAAAAAATGAATATAACTGTACCAAGTAAAACGAAGAAAATATATTATTCCCAATATGTTTTGTAAGCATGGAATGAAGACACCCATGAGGGTATCAAGTTTAGGCTCCATTTCCTGCGAACAAATAGAATAAGTATAACTTTCAGTTCCCTTTTACATCTTTCAAGAAGAATGAAGAAACTTAAAAGAAATAAAAAAACCCAATAAAAAAAACTCTGAACTGCGTATAGGATAGCATTCAATGAAGGGGAAAAAAACAGACCTTAGGGCTTTCGATGGTGATGCCAATACTGTCACCATCTCTTGGTGTATCTGGTGTCGGTTGATGTTCCCCGGTCATACTGTCCATAATGAATCACATTTAGGGTACAATAATTATCACTGTTACACTCACACATTAAAACTAAGTGATTCTAGGTTTCCAGCAGTTTCTTTAAACAACATATTGTTAGTGAACGGCAGACATCTTCTAAAATCTAGTTAATACTAGTAAGAAAACTATAAGACAAGTGAACGTACCTCTTAAGTCCCAAAATATTGACCAAAGAGTCAAAACCAAAGAGCTCGAGCTTTGACTCGCTCTGAGATGCATTTCGTGTATCATGGCCATTTGAAGAAGCCATTTGCATTCTTTGATTAAGGCTTTGATTTGTACCAGGCTTCATGTTCCTATCGCGTAAATAAATACGGGTTAATTCTTGCTTTCCAACAGTGCATGACCAAATAACTAGGGAAGCAGGAATCACTACCTAGCTAGAATAATAACTACTTTTCTGAATAATTGGCACTTGTGACAAAATATGCCCCCCCCGGGGAATACTTTACGCCTCACTATTCTCAATGCATTCCGAAATTGGTCACCAAAAATGAAACATCTCATCCAGACTACTATCTCATAATGCATTCTTAAGATATTTTGGGGCAGTATCACTTATCAACAAATATAATTGCCTGGTTGTGTCTGCAGGATAAAAGTTTCAATTATTTTGAATCTTAAAAACAATAGATGTTTTAGTGTTGTGGCTGCGCCAATCACTACTTAAACATAATGAGAATGGTCCATTTTACTCCCCTGAACAATTTACTTTGTCTCATTATGTCCCTGAACAAAATCTCGGCTCACTTGACTCCCTGAAACAATTTAAGTCGGTGCTTGGGGAGTAAAATGAAAAAAGTGAATTGTTCGAGGGAGTGAAATGGACTTTTCTCCAACAGAATAGATAAGTTGTGTAAAATTGTGCATTGGGTTCCAACAATATTGACCACTTCCAAAAAACAAAGTGAATAGGGAATAAAATCACACAGTAATGTACGCATAAATGCATACTAGATTAGTAAAAGAAGGTCTTAAATGGTGAATAACAAAATCCTGGTAGTTAAATTGCAGAAACTTAAGAAGGAACATGGTCCTCGAAGTAAAATAAAACAATGCTTATATTGTGGATTGTCAATCTTCACCTCTCCAAAGCTAGAATTACCTGCAGGCAACAAACTTCAAGTATCACCAACTGATATCGCAGATCACCCTGAATAGTAATTAACAGCTGAACAGGCCGTTACTCCTGCTCATAAGTCTGCAGGTCGAGCATGTAGCAGCACAGATAATCGTATGTGCGCACCCTGTTGCAACCTAAAAGTTGCGAGATTATCCTCTCAGTCAGAACAACTACGAATGCCAGGAGAAAACTGCAGGGAGCGGGACTCACCGACGGGAGGCTTCCTAGAAAGAGGCCATGGTGATGAACACGGCAGTATCGGCTCGGGACGACCCTCCCAAACGTGCATCCGGGAACCGGCGCGCCTTCGAATCCAGTGATAGGAGACGGGGGGACAATGGACTGTGATTCCAAAAGCAAACGAAAATGGAGGAGAGTGGTGTGGAGAATATATGTCTACGAGGCGGCGTAGAGGCTCACCGCCGGGCGTGGAGGCGCCGGGAGGGTCGGTCGATGTCCGTCGACTTGGCGGGGCCCGGAGAATGCCGGTCGCGGCGTACGGATCGGAGGCGAGCCGGCGGTGAGGGAAGGCGTCGGGCGGGGCAGGGTGGCGTGGGCAGGGCGGATCGAGGAGGGGCGGTGCGTGGCGAGGAGGGCGGGCAGGGCGACGGTGGAGGGAGTTCGCGGGAGGTGCGGCCATGCGGGAAATTTGGGAGCAGGAGGAGGAGCCGGACACCGGAGAAACGTGCCGTTTGATCGGAGACGGATGATCAGACGGGCCAGCAGGCCGACGCATGTCGTGCACTCGGGCCCAGCCCGTGTCAGCCCAATCGTGGCGTTCGCGCCGTGCTGTCAACGGGTCACGGCAAACGCCGCCGCGCGGTGCGCCCCGCCTGCTGAATGGGACATCGGATCTGCTCGCTCGGTGAGGAGACATCAGCCAGCTCGAACCATGCATCCCGACAGACATGGCTCCATCACAGCTGCTGCTGTTTGACATTCCTCGCCATTGTCGTGCCGGCTTTGGTCAGGTCAACAAAAATGTTACTCCATTGAGTCATTGACAAGTTTGAACCAACCGTGAAACGAACTACTACCGATCAAGGAGTACTCTCATCATCAGCACGATGTCCGGCACCTATCAGCCGAGTGGGTGCGCATGCACCGACAGCGTGGGTTTCCGAGCGGGTGCGCTGCTGAAAATGACGAGTCGCGGCGAGCAACACTGGTGCGGCGTTCGTGCTCGTGCCATGCAGCCGGTGAGGAGCACCTTCCATGAGTTTCCTCTTCTATTTCCTGGGTCGTGAATGTTAGATGTGACGCCGGATCTGCTTGCTGGCTGGCAGACGTGGTGGTAGGTTGGATCATTGTTCCATACGAGTTCGTTGCCGTTTGACAATGCTTCTGCGACAGCTCTGAAACGATCCGGGGTTGGTCTCATCCGGAACCATTAACGCTGCACGATCTTTTTGCAAGAAAATTAAGGTTACGACAAACACCCAATAGACTGTCGGTGTCTAGAGTATAGTCCTTTTTGCTTTCTGATGTCGTCTCATTCGTCGGTGGATGATTTGCTGCGGTGCTAGTATTACCAACGTACTACCTGGTTACTCATTGATTGCAGATGTATATTTGTCAAATGGAATGTGCATAGAAAAATCACTCTTTTAGACCGATCGATGTAGATGCATGTTCAAGGAACAGTGACCCGGAACTGACAAACAACCGGGATGGTCCAATTCCAAAGGGCACGCACTCTCATTGGTCATGGAGAAAGCGCAGGTCGCTAAACAAATGGTTATAGGGTGTGTTTATTTCCTGAGTCTAAATTTTAGAAATTGTCACATTAAAAAGAATCTTATTATTTAAGAGTATTAAATAAAGTTTAATTATAAAACAAATTACAGGCTCCTAGACTAATTTACGAGACGAATCTAATGAGATTAATTAAGTCGTGATTAGAAGACGGTTACTTGTAGCATCACTTTAGCAAAATATAGATTAATTAAGCTCATTAGATTCATCTCGAAAATTAGCACCAATCTGTCAATAGGGTCTTGTCATTAAATTGATCGAAATATCCATAAATAATAAGATTCTCTTTGATGTGACAGTGCTTAAATTTTAGAGGAGGAAACGAACACACCCATAGTCGCTAAGCAATACAACCTGAGGTAAAATAATCATGGTTCAATTAACGTACCTGTTGACCCTGCACCAAACCAACGTGGTGGTTCTCAAGCACGACAGTGACACCTCAGATCTGAAGAACAGAGCGCGACGTGCCTCCACAAGCAGCCAAACTCCACGAGACATTGTTGCATCGTGAACTAATCACGTTGCGAATTGCTAACTCGTCGACTTCCGAGTGGCATAAGTGTCTCCTAAACGCACATTGCAGTCATGCAAAGTCCATCATTGTCCTAGATCAGCTGCTGCCTCCGGTGCCGTCGGGAGAAAGTAAAAGCGTGTTTCCTCGATTAGTTACCAAACTTTATCATACCGTATTTTTAGTCATGTCAGGATTTATTTATATTTCTCTAGTAGTAATTTGATTATGGTTCCGTTTGGTTCCAGGGCTAAAATGAAAGTGACTAAAATTTAGTCTCTTTCTTGACTAAACATCCAAACAAGGTGACTAAAACAGACTAAAACGCCTTTAGTCCCGTTCGTTTCCTACCTCTAAAATTTAAGCATCTGTCACATCAAAGCGAATCTTACTATTTAAAAATATTTCAATCAATTTAATGACAAAACCCTATTGATGATTGGTGCTAATTTTCGAGATGAATCTAATGAGCTTAATTAATTTATGTTTTGCTAAAGTGGTGCTACAGTAACCATCTTCTAATCATGACTTAATTAACCTCATTAGATTCATCTCGTAAATTAGTTTAGGGACCTGTAATTTATTTTATAATTAAACTTTATTTAGTACTTCTTAAATAGTTAGATTCTTTTTGATGTGACAGCTATAAAATTTAGACGCTAGAAAACGAACACACCCTTAGTCCCATTAACCAGATCAGATGACTAAAACAGACTAAAACGCCTTTTAATCACTTTGCTTTTAGTCGGCTGGATCCAAACACTACCTACGTATTACAAATACTACTGACACACCCGGCCCAGATTCCAGAGAAGTCCCGGAAACAGGCAAAAACCCAGAGAGAGGGGGCAAGGGGCAACCCGGGAAATTCGCAGCGGAGCTTCCGCACGCTCAAATCCTCCCCGTTGTTTCCCAGCAACGCAAGCGCATCACGCCGTATAAACGCGTCTCCCTCTTGTCATTTCGCCCCACCCGCCACCACCAGATCTGCTCCGCCGCCACCGACACCCTCCCTTCCCCTTCATCCGGCGAGCTCCTCGCCGGAGAGGGGGCCACCGCCGCACCAACCCAACTCTTCTATCCTACCTCCTCCCAGATCCACCGCGCCTGATCCAGATCCAAGTGCAGCCATGGCTCGCCTCGGCGTGCTGCTCCTCTTCCTCGTCGTCCTCTCCGCGCCGGGCGTCCGCGGCTTCTACCTCCCGGGGAGCTACCCGCACAAGTACAACCCCGGCGAGCCCCTCAACGTGAAGGTGAACTCGCTCACCTCCATCGACACCGAGATACCCTTCAGCTACTACAGCCTCCCCTTCTGCACCCCGCCCGAGGGCATCAAGGACGTCGCCGAGAACCTCGGCGAGCTCCTCATGGGCGACCGCATCGAGAACTCGCCCTACCGCTTCAAGATGTACACCAACGAGTCCGACCTTTTCCTCTGCCGCTCGGCTCCGCTGGCCCCCGACACCTTCTCCCTCCTCAAGAAGCGCATCGACGAGATGTACCAGGTTAATCTCATCCTCGACAACCTCCCCGCCATCCGCTACACCAGGAAGGACGACTACTTCCTACGCTGGACCGGCTACCCCGTCGGGATCCGCGTCGGCGTCGACTACTACGTCTTCAACCACCTCCAGTTCACCGTCCTCGTCCACAAGTACGAGGAGGCCAATGTGGCGCGCGTCATGGGTGCCGCCGACGCCACTGACGTCATCCCCGCCGGTGGCAAGGACGGCAGCTCCGGCTCGTCATCGGGCTGGATGGTGGTTGGGTTCGAGGTCGTGCCCTGCAGCATCAAGCACAACCCGGAGGATGTCAAGTCGCACAAGATGTACGACCGCTACCCCAGCAAGATCAAGTGCGACCCGACCACTGTGTCCATGAGCATCAAGGAGAACGAGCCCATCGTATACACCTACGACGTGACGTTCGTGGAGAGCGACATCAAGTGGCCGTCCAGGTGGGATGCCTACCTCAAGATGGAGGGGGCCAAGGTGCACTGGTTCTCCATCCTCAACTCCTTGATGGTGATTGCATTCCTCGCTGGTATTGTGTTTGTCATTCTCTTGAGGACTGTGAGGCGTGATCTGACCAAGTACGAGGAGCTTGATAGCGAGGCGCAGGCGCAGATGAATGAGGAGCTCTCTGGGTGGAAGCTTGTGGTCAGTGATGTCTTCCGGGCGCCAAGCAACCCCATGCTGCTCTGTGTCATGGTTGGGGATGGCGTTCAGATCCTTGGGATGGCTGTTGTGACCATTCTGTTTGCTGCACTTGGGTTCATGTCTCCAGCCTCCCGTGGCACTCTGATCACTGGCATGCTCTTCTTCTACATGGTCCTTGGAATTCTGGCAGGATATGCTGGTGTCCGTGTATGGAAGACAATCAAGTGCGGAGATCACTCTGGATGGGTTGGTGTTTCGTGGAGGGTGGCTTGCTTCTTCCCCGGCATCGCGTTCTTGATCCTTACCACACTGAACTTCCTGTTGTGGGGAAGCCAGAGCACCGGTGCCATCCCCTTCTCATTGTTCGTTGTGCTGCTTCTGCTCTGGTTCTGCATCTCCGTGCCGCTTACACTTGTTGGTGGATTCCTTGGTGCCAAGGCAGCACACATTGAGTACCCTGTCCGCACGAACCAGATCCCTCGTGAAATTCCTCCTCAGAAGTACCCATCCTGGTTGTTGGTTCTTGGTGCTGGCACACTGCCCTTTGGCACCTTATTCATTGAGCTCTTCTTCATCATGTCGAGCATATGGATGGGGCGTGTGTACTATGTCTTCGGATTCCTCTTCATCGTCTTGCTGCTGCTCGTCATTGTCTGCGCTGAGGTTTCCCTGGTTCTGACATACATGCACCTCTGCGTTGAGGACTGGAAATGGTGGTGGAAGTCATTCTTCTCATCTGGATCAGTGGCAATCTACATTTTCCTATACTCGATCAACTATCTTGTTTTTGACCTCAAGAGCCTGAGTGGACCAGTATCTGCGACCCTCTACATTGGCTACTCACTCTTCATGGTGATTGCTATTATGCTGGCCACGGGCACCGTCGGGTTCATTTCTTCATTCTGCTTTGTCCACTATCTTTTCTCATCGGTGAAAGCAGATTAGGTTTCCCCTTGCTGAGAAATCAATCACTCTATTGAGAGGTGAGCTTGAAAAGTTTGTAGCAAGAAAATCTTTAGTTTATGTCATATTTTGGTATACAGAACCTTAATAACTGTTGTAAGGGCTACTAGGGTATATGATTGGGTTTATGAAAGAGGTTCTAGCAGCTTGCACGATGTAATAGAATGAATTGTTTTATTCACATGTGTTATTTAGTTGCCCAGCCTGCAATTTTTATAGTACAAGATATCACTGTTTCAAATTCTGTTTAATGTCTGGAATGTGAAGTTATCTCCACCTGCTATATCATTGCAGTTCATTTCCACAATCCTATGATATTATATTACTTGCTCATGCTGCACAAGTCCATTTTATCTCTTTCCATTGCATCATTTGTTGACTATGTATGCTCTCGGTGAACTGCTGCCACCTTGATTTCCACAATCCACCGCTGTCTTAATATGGTTCCACATTATAGGCTGCTCAGTAACTTCATTTTAACGGCAATAACTTGTGTAAGGTCGTAAAAAAAAAGGCAAATCCAGCATGATAGTTATGACCATGTAGACCTTTTTATGCTTTCCTTGTTCCTTGTATTATGGTTGCTGCGAATTATGTCATTACTTTTTTTCCAAGCAAGATTTTGCAAAATTCACTACAATATATGGGCCTGTTCGTTTTCCGCCTTCTAAAATTTAGCACTGTCATATCAAAGAGAACTTACTATTTATGAATATTTCGATCAATTTAATGACAAAACCCTCTTGACAGATTTGTGCTAATTTTGGAGATGAATCTAATGAGCTTAATTAATCTATATTTTGCTAAAGTGGTGCTACAGTAACCGTCTTCTAATCACAACTTAATTAACCTCATTAGATTCGTCTCGTAAATTAGTCTAGGGGCTGTAATTTATTTTATAATTAAACTTTATTTAGTACTACTAAATAGTAAGATTCTTTTTATGTGACAACTATAAATTTTAGACCCCAGAAAACGAACACAAACCATTTTTAGTCAACTGGTTATTTGTTAACCAGTTATTAGATAGATTGTTTTAACACTCGGCTCCAAATTAGCCTGATCGGTAGCTTCTAAGACTAACCATGATCAGCCTTACACTGTTGATGTTGTATCCTACCCTTTTTCCTTTATGAAATAGTTCAGAATTTCTTGATATGCATTGTCCTGCTGAAGTGCTTATGGTACTTGAGAATTGATGCATGTGGCTGATTCCCTGGCCTCCCATGTGTTAGGTTGACATAATCTGAATTCTGAAGTATGGAACGAACCCGCACCTTGAGGACCATAGTGTGGACTAATGTAGCAGCAACTTATTTGTATAGCTTATACAACAGTTCGGACCTTCGGTATCAGCCATTGATGGGTTTTTTTCGAGGGAGCCATTGATGGTCTATGATTGTCAATTGTGTAAAAACTTAGGCACTTGCTATTTTCAGTCCATTGAAAGCTTTCAGTCGACGTTCTGAACCACATAATCAAAATCGGACCGCTCCTATGTATTGTAATTGTTTTCTGCACTTATTTCCTTGTTGGTCCTGTTTATAGACCCGTTAACAGATTAAAAAATAACATTTTTTCATAGAAAATACATTAGATAAAAAAATTATGGATGTTATAGATAAGCATGTAACTGTAAAGATTTTTCATCTACAAATTTATACATGATATATAACATTTTTTTTCCTGAAGACACTAGCATGTTTCGAACTCATCCAGTGCAGACCCGTGACTCGCGTCCACTGAAAGTTGAGTTGCTTTAAATCAATTGAACAATAGGAAAATTTGATTTATTTATATCTTGAACCTTTCGTCACAGAGTATTTATTTGTTCTGATTTAGGGTCAGTGGTCCTTGTCTTTCTAGAGTATCGTGTGACACACGTACTGGTAATTATTCAACTTTTGGCCTTAAACTCGGACGAGGCTCCTTTGGAATGTATGAAGGAAAAATAAAGGCTCAAAAATAGAAAAAATATAGTAATTGAGTTAGTATTTTTTTGGAATTATATAAGAATGGAAAACATAGGAATTATAATGAGTAGTCATTTGGTAGGTTCATACAAAAACAAAGGAATCAATATCTTTCTCTGGCTTGGGAGGAGAAACAAAGGAAAGAAAAAAGAGTCTAACATCTTGCTTTGTTTCCTCTAAAATCAAGCATATGAAAACTATCCTTTGATTTTCCTATGAGCCAAATGGGGAAAAAATCCTATGCAATTCCTATCCTCTAAATTTCTTTTTTTCCCCTTCAATTCAAAGGGACCCCCAATGGGTTTTCGTGTTCCGTATATACATGAAATCTGAATCATTTTAACAGTTCCGCTCTGCTTCATAAAGAACTTTCTTCCTTTGATCAGTAATATCTACAAAGTCTAAACTTTATGAATACTTTATGTAAGTTATATATTTTGATAAAGTTATATATTTTGTTAAAGTTATATATTTACAAATACTTTATGAACTTTCTTCCTTTGATCAATGAGTATGTAAGTTATATATTGCGATAATTTGATTGAATTAATAATAATCATTGGTCGAAATAAGGATTAAAGTATTGTCAACTGAAACCAAGAAATAAGTTTTTTATGGGTGAGTATAAAGCAGGTCATCAGTTTACGTACTCACGGTCGTTGCCAGATTCTTGAAATTAACTTACTTATATCTTGCAAGATGACTACAGTATACTAGAAGGGTGAGGACCAATTCACGGGTCCCTGTGAAGATTCACATGCCTGAATACGGTGGTCAATGCTGTCTCGGATGCGTACAATTAGGAGTATTTATTCTTTTATGTGATGCATCTACTTGGATCGCTGCACAAGCATGCGATAGATTGTTCCGGTTCAGTTGACATAGCCCTGTTGAGTACAGTACCAGGTGGAGAATAGCAATACAATTGTAAATTTCGGCCGATTATATGTTCCACGTACATGCCGCCTGTTTTGTCAATAATACGTTCCAATGGTTGACGATCTTAACAATTCTTCGGCGGTTTGTATCAAACAATTCTTCGGTGGTTTGTATCAAAATTCCTACAGCAATTGCAGTTCATGTCCCATGTTGTACGAGGCACTTGCAAATT
Source organism: Chloris gayana (assembly GCA_031894775.1). Classification (NCBI taxonomy): domain Eukaryota; kingdom Viridiplantae; phylum Streptophyta; class Magnoliopsida; order Poales; family Poaceae; genus Chloris; species Chloris gayana. The sequence goes on along the minus strand of JAUNZO010004234.1, from coordinate 2,830,383 downwards.
GAGTAACATTTAGGGTGTGTTCGTTTCTTCCTCTAAAATTTAAGATCTAGTCACATCAAAGTGAATCTTATTATTTATGAATATTTCGATCAATTTAATGACAAAACCCTATTGACAGATTGGTGCTAATTTTCGAAATGAATCTAATGAGCTTAATTAATCTATATTTTGTTAAAGTGATGCTACAGTAATCGTCTTCTAATTACGACTTAATTAACCTCATTAGATTCGTCTCAGTAAATTAGTCTAGGGACATGTAATTTGTTTTATAATTAAACTTTATTTAATACTCTTAAATAATAAGATTTTTTTCATGTGACAGCTCTAAAATTTACCCCAGGAAACGATCACACCCTTAAGTATAAAAGACGTTAGCATCTACTCATAAGGCCCATCAGTTTTGTGCTCATTTGCAACGAAAGTGTTGGCAGCAAGCTTATCTTTTCGCTGTTGCTGATTTCTCAGCGCCAACTCAGAAGGCCAACCGATTCTGGTGTTTTCCCACGAAAGCACCGATCGGTATCGTCGAATGCGGTGGCGAGTGACGACACTTCTTGCGCGTGGGCCGCCAAAAGCTTTAGGTCGGCAACCACTCGTTCGGCAGAGTTCTACAAGCCTCCTGCAGCGTCCAGTGGACGGGGTCAAATTAAGTTCGAAGACCACGCGGTCAAAACATTCAGCAGCTCTACGAGAAGACACGCTCAGCTGCATGAACTCAAGCAGATGTGATCGAGAAGACACGCTCAGATGCATGAACTCAAGCAGATGTGACTGATTCAGAAACATGCAAAACCAATAACTCATTCGGTTCGGTGGCTTATGCCGTTGCGTGTTCGGCAAATAATTTGGCCGCCTGAGTAAACCCAACTCGTTGATCATAGCACGCAATGCTATGAAACGGAAGAAACATCACATTTGAGTCTCATAAGAGATGAGATTGCTCATCTTTAAGGAATGAACACAAATTTATACTTAAAAATGACTCATATATATAGACTAGACCAAATACGGGATTGACAGACACAAACTTCTTCAGACAATTCTTACATAAGATCCACTGCAAAGTTACCTACGACCATATACTACCACCACGAAACACATATCATACCCACACCACACTTCTCCGTTTATTCCACGAACTAAGCTGAAGTATCGAGCTCAGATCAACGAACACCAGATAAGCTACATCTACTAATCCCACACTAATTTAGCACTAATTCCTGAACCAACACCAACCTAAAACGAAACCCTTAATCCACCAACTGTTTACTCATAATTCACCTAACTAAGGACGCAGTAGCGTCGTTGAAGCGAACCGAACCAGCTAGAATCCTGTGAACCTAACCACCACCAAATCCAACATATGGTAGCTTGTTCGCCAACCTTTCCTCTGAAAAAATACCGGAAGAGGCTGATCGGAACAATTACCGGTAGATCTGATCCGGAGAAGCTCTCGAACGGATCCAACCGCACCCTTCAGGCGCTAACCATCCAACCGATCCATCTTACATCCATCCATCAGAAGAGAACCACCGGGGACGAGGAAGACGAGAAGAAACGAAGCAGAAGGTACAAGTTGACTTGAGGAGAGCGGACGCCGGTCCGGCTATGGCCTGTTGGGGGCCGTCAGGCGACCTGGCCGATGCCCAGGAGGCACCGCAGGCCGCGGGTGGCCTCGGTCTCCGCGCGGCGGAGACAGAACGCCGGGAAGGGGAGGGAGCTCGGCTCGGGCGCGGAAGCGAACGCCGGCCCAGCGTACATGGCGACGTCGGGGGCCGAAACGGTCTTTCTCGGCGCCACGGTGGGCTCCTTCGGTCCGATCCGGTTGGTGGAGCGGATCACACGCTTGTTGACCGCCGCTGCTTGCGCCACGGGCGCCGGCGCGGGGGCCGGAGCAGGGGGCTCCTCACCGCGCTTGAGGATCCGAATCTCTCCCATAACAGGGAGCTTCTCCTTGGTCGGGGACGGCTGCTTCCGAGCTGCCGTCTTCGGAGGTGGCGAGCGGCGGCCCTTGGCGGGCGGTGACGCGACCGCCGCAGCCTTGGAAACCGCAGCTGCCTTGGGTGCCGGTGAGGCTACAGCCGGCATCTTGGGAACCGCCGCCGCCTTAGGCGCCGGTGAGGTCACCGCAGCTGCCTTGGGGGGCGGCGAGGACGGTTTCGGGCTCCGTCGGCGGCGAGGCTTCGTCGGGGACGGGGTGAACGCATCCAGATGCATCCGGTTGTTCAGCACATCGTGGGATGAGAGCATCGCCGTGGCCATGGCTTGCTGATGATTCAAGGCGAAGACTTCAAAGGGGAGGAAACCTCAGATGTGAAAAGGCGGTGAGGTGAGGTTACCGCCAGGAGCTAACCCTAACGGGGGAGGAGAAGAGATTGGGGAGGGAGAGGGGAGAATATAATGCGAGGCGAACGGGTCGCGATGAGGCCGGATTATATGGACCAGGGAAGCGTGCGTGGCCAGAATTCCGTATCGAAATTGTTTTTTTATTTTCTTGGCTTGGTCCGGTGGGGAGGGAGATCTTTTGTTCTGCGTGGCCGCGGCCCGCGCCGTTGGATGCTGGCTGTGGATGCCGTGTGAGGTGGGCCGTGGGCTGCACCGCCCGCCTTTGTTGAGTGGGTCCCACGCGCGTTCGGCTCGGGGTCGTGACTCAGCGGTGACCGACATGGGCGGCTCGATTATTGGTGATGTTGAACCTGTACCCTCGTTATTGCTAGGAATTTCAAGCGGTGCCATTGGCTAGGAAATTGGTTGCTTGCTGGCAATGTCGTAGATATTGCTGGAAACAGGGGCAAACATTTCGTGTGCTCGATCGTGAAAGCAATTAGATAGCGAAAAGAAAATGGAAAAGAAAGGCGAGAAAATAGGGGTAGTTGCCGTGGGAGCCGCGTAAGTGGAGGTGGTGGTGGGCCAAGCGACAGCTGTGGTGCCGTTCCAGCGGCCTGCAAGGCGGTTTCCCAGCAAGAGCCCCGGGCCCAGTCGGCGCGTCCTCATTTACTAATCCCACCCACCATTGTTTAATCCCCCAATAATCTCCGACTCCATGATTGATGCCGGGCATCTCAATTGCAGTTGACGTTAATTAACATAGTCGTCGCGTTTGCTGGGTCTGCCTCCACGGTCTAGCATCATTTGGCAGCATCTTATTACCGAGAAATATAATGAAATTTCTGATCCGTAATCTCACTATCTTCCATGAGCCCTACTCGATTACCGCATAAATTAACCTTTCTTTGGGCTTGTCATTATCGCTCATGGACCCAACAGCTAGTACGGAGTGCAGAGCAGGTGAGGAGTCGACACGGCGCCTAATTCCTTTCCTTCCTCACCTTCCGCTGCCAAACTCGTCGCTGTGGTGGACCCGCTTGTGTTGTCCAGACCCACCAGTCATTGAGTCTTTTGGAAGCAAAGGTGCGCGAGCAGGGGTATCGGGCCAAAAGGCCTAAAGATATGCCGGGACACGCAAGGCTGTGGGGGATGGAACGGACAGAGAAATGAAAGGGCGATGCCGACATATAGGGGAGCGTTCACAGTCACATGCGGCGCATGCGTCGCTTGCTTTTTCTCCGATGAACAGCACCACTCGCTTTTGCTCTTCGATGATGATGATGAAGAACACCACTTGCTTTAAACTTTATTTTACTGTGTCAAAACAACGAACGTGACCCGTGCGAAATGGACACGCTGCTGTAGACGCGTATGGACTGCGTCGCTTGCACCGGGCTTTGCAGCGACGACCAGACCGCATCAACGAAACGCAAGCACGGGTTCCAGGATCTGAGATGGAGCCTCGAGGTTTCTGTTTCTGCAGTTTCCAGGCGGCGCGGAACGGGAGCGCGCACATGGCGTCCCCTGCAGCTCCGGCCGCCGCGAGCCCGCAACCGTCATGCCCGCACCTTGCTTCGCAGGAGTCCAGAACTCCAGATAGATTCCAGGCAACGCGCCGCAATGTACGTAGAGGGAATCATGACAGGCCCCAGCCATGATTTCTCCTATTTTAACCGCAGTACAGCTCGTACATGACTCATAAAAAATGCGCTGTGATAAAAACTGCATGATCAGGTGGGCGCTCGGTCCCCTCGTGGCTTCGTCAAAGAAATGCAGCTAAACACATCCTTTTCTGTTGGAAATGCAGCTACCAGTGCCACGATTTACACGAGTTCACTTAACACGGGATTACGCTTCATCCAAACGTAAAGGTATACTCTATTTGAGTTGCAATGGTAGTGTCCATACAATAAGCAAACATGGATGCCAGAGTACTGAATCCTGAGCAGCTACTGTGAGGGCCGTTATTTAACTCAACAGACATTACCCGCTTAAAAGCAGGTAGTGTGTTACACGTAGCCAAGTACTACATCTGCTGCATAGCAAAAATTATTTCTCCAAATTACACTAAATCGAGCATAACCGAGTACTCTATCTAAGCTGGAAAGACTCAAAATTCCCAGCATAACACCTATGGTATTATCACAACATTTGGCCTCAACTCTGGTAACTGTCTAGTTGACGTTGTGGAAGGAATCGATGATAGCATCAGCAAGATAATCGCACTTAGCAAGGGAAAGCCCAGCTAATGAAATTCGCCCGTCCTTGGTCATGTAAACATGCCATTTGCCTGTCATGTTGTCACTCTGCAAGAAAAAGAATGAGGTTATGCTGCAGAGCATGGTTTGAGTTTATATGTAGATCGATAAAACGAAAACAAACACCACGGGGAATCGGTAGTCCATATGTTGAGGCATCTGATAAATGCTGAAAGGATGCTGAAAGTGTGTTACCTGTGCTTTGTTCAAACCAGTGTAGGAGAACATGCCTATCTGCCTGAGAATGAAAGACCAGTCCTTGCCACTCTTATCCTTGGCAGACAAACTATCATAGAGCTTCTGCCTTACATTCTTGATCCGTCCAGCCATTTCCTCCATCTCCTGCTTCCACTCACCAAACATAGTTGGATCACCAACAACATTGGCAACTATTCTAGCACCATGGATAGGAGGGTTTGAGTACATGGGCCGTGCCAATCGTTTCAGCTGGCTCTTTACCCTGCAAGGAAGCGAAGCAGAACCACAGATGAATATAAGATTCCAATGCCACAATAGAAAGGTATCACCTACATATTCTTACATAACCAAGAGGGGAAACTAGTTACAAATAGGGTGATTAGATAATTTACAACAGCATTTGCTGCAAGTTCCGGTGCTGACCAAAATATTACCTATCCGCAACTTCCGGTGCTGAGCAGACAACATTTATTGCCCCAATCCTTTCTGAATATAGACCAAGGTTCTTGCTGTAAGATTGTGCAACAAACACTTCCATTCCGCGCTTAACAAAAAGCCTGACAGAAAATGCATCTTCGTCAAGGCTTCCACTGGCAAAACCCTAAAAAGAAAACCTAGCAGTTCAGCAGGAGACAAATTGTGATGAACAAGAAGAAAGTTCTCAAGGGAAAACTGTTACCTGATATGCAACATCAAAGAAAGGCGTATGCCTTTTCTCTTGAATAACATCTGCAATTTTCTCCCACTGTTCAGGAGTTGGGTCTATTCCAGTTGGGTTGTGCGCACAACCATGTAACAGAACAAAAGATCCTTCTGGAGCAGCCTATTGTGCAAAGATTAAGAACATACATTATTTCATAAACAAACAATTGATTCAAAACATAATGCATAAAATGAGTGGGCTATAGAATAAAAGTGTCCATTAAAATATTGAAGCCAAAACAAAAGTCAAATCCTGGGTACAAGTGAGATCTTTGAAGGTACCTCGATGTCGGCTATCATTCCCTCAAAATCCAAACCGACAGTCTTGGGATCATAATACCGGTACTCTGACCAAGGTACCCTAGCATCATTGAAGATGTTCTTGTGGTTCCCTGTTGACATGTAGATACGACGGAATTTAAACTTTCACAATGAGGGACTCATCCAAAACAACAAAAAATCAAAATTAATACAATTTTCCTTGAGAAATCACAAAAAGTAGGTCCATCAGCATCCATACCCCAGGTGGGAGATGATATCAGTACTTTTGCTTCGGGGAAATATCTCTGTATAAATGCAGCGGCAAGGCGCAGCGATCCAGTTCCCGAGAGAGACTGAAGAGTAGCAACCTAAAATAGGAGCTATATTAAATATAGTTAACTAAGTAAGCAAATGAAATTTCATTATATCAGCACTTCAGAATAGGCTGAAGAGCAAAATGAGAAATCTGCCCAAGAAGGCCTTTTTCTATGCCACAAGAAAAAGTGACTACTCATTTGTTCCCCTTGTTTGGCCCTTCCTCTAACGGATCAGTTATTAAATCTTGGATGGAAAATTTTTTTACCGATTCGCAAATTGGGGAAGCTTGGTTTGATCAAGCCCCCTGTCTAGGAAGGATAGGCTGGTTCATTCATAAATTTACAATATCAAGGGCTGCACAGTACATACCCTTCCTTCCTTTATAACAGGGTTATCAGCTCCAAGCAGAAGCTCTGCGGTCGCTTTGTTAAATGCAGCTAAGCCTTCAATAGGAAGATACTGCACCAAAAACCATAGTTTTAGTCTCTGACTTGCGGATACATAAAACAAAATATAAGCCAGCTAAAGAAAATTACTATGATCATGTCACTTTAATTCAATTATTACACCATACCTCTTTGTTTTCTCCCTTCTCCAGCATAAGTTTTTCAGCCTGTAACACGCAAAAATATCTAATTAAAACAAGAACATTGAATATTCATGAAATGCTGATGATGACTAGGCCTACCTTCTTGACTACATTGAGGACATAAGGCTGTAGCTCTTCTGTTCTGTAGGCACCAACACCAAGGTTGAGCTTCAGATCATTTGTATCAGCTTTAAATGCCTCTGAGACCCCAAGAATTGGGTCTGGCGGGGCCATTGGCACTCCCTCAAAACGAGTAACATCTACCGCAAGGGCCATCATGACACGGCCGAAATTCTGCATACATCAATATCTGGATCAGAAACAAAGAACGCACACCAAAAGGTGTACCGGACCAAGAGTTCAAAAATAAAGTTGGTACCATATACAAACATCATGCACAAATGAGAAATATAGTTGTTCCTACCATAACATTGAAACTATTCAAGTATAATCAACACTAGTATATGACAGTTCCTTTGAAAAGATCATAACTCAGTGTAGTATACATGGTCCTTTCCTACAACATAACAAAGATCCTTCGTGAACCTACCTCAGCTCAATATTAGCTCATCATTTGGCTTTTTCCTTACCTAAACTTATGATAGTTATAAATGGAGAACACAGTTAATAGCACATGTTATGTTATATTAAAGATGAAACTCTAGAACAAAAAGAATTCTATAAAATGCTGATATATCCCTGCCTAGCAGCAAGAGCTGTGATACTTCTGTACTGGAAGTCCAGAGCATGTGGAGGCAGAAACCTAGGGGCTAGGGGTATCAAAGCCAAAAATGGTTGAACTCATGAGCGCCTACTGATGTGAGAATTCATGTTAACTGATAACACTTAAAAAATGAACATAGGGACACCCGAAATTTGGAAGAACTGCCAACAGTCCCAGTTCCTGAATTACCACTACTGAATCGCATATGACACATGGCAATGTGCCAATATCCACCAACGTTTCGCAACATAAAACCCAGGCAATTCACGGTATGAACTGTGGAATCTAAACAAGCAAGAGCAGCAGCCGAAAAAAGGTCAACAGAAGATCACCTTCCTAGTGATCCCCACGCGGCAGCCATTCCTCCCTTGATTCTTTTCACCTCCGAGAACCTGCGCGCATCCAAACCACCGCGTATTGCCAAATACGTCACGACAGGCTGAAAAACAGTAAGTGAGCAGGAGCAGGGGATCAGGGACAACGCTGGCTGTACCTTGGACCGGGCGACTACGGCGGAAGCCGCCGGCGTGGAGACGGCGAAGACAGGGGAAGCCATCACCGGACGACGAGAAAGTACCAGATCAGAGGCGCGGACTGCCCACTGATACTGTACTGAGGAGACCAGGAGAGGATGCTCGCGTTTGAGGGATCAAGCGGAGAGAGAGGAGTCGGGAGTGGGTGGATGGCGGATTGGCGATGGCCTCGGTGTCTCCGTCACAAACTGGGACTTGGAAGTGGCGGATTTTGCCTGTCTGTTTTCGCTTTTCCGAAACCTGGAAATTGTGGAATCGACACCGGGACCGCGTCCGTGTGCGAGAATGAGCCAAGCCACTGGTTTTTGACACGAATGGAAGCAGCTTGTCGATTATGCAAACTGTTTCATCAAATTTCAAGGGTATCGTGTATAGGATATAAATACATAAAATCCGGCTAAGGTTCTATGTGTTTAGTGGGACTGAAACGGGTGAATGATTCAAATGGTGACAAGAATCACGTTAAATTTTGTATTTGAATTGCAGAACCTATGTTCAATTGTAAATAATCTACAACTCTCATTATGATTTATGAATAATTTTAAAAAAGGAATAAAATTGTCGGGCACTTATGCCCGGTAGATTACTCCTATCACTTTCTTTTGTATTTGAAATTGACAATGCTTTCAACAGCTGTGTCTAATTGTATACCTTTGAGTCCATTCTTTTATCTGATCACAGTGACAAGAAATCATAACTGGGTAGAGTATATACATTGCTCAATCCTTCCATCACTTTGAAGCACTAGTTCACAACATAATAGGATTATGTAAATGGTTTTCTTTGGGTGCTTTTGAGTTCTTATTCGACAGTTTATAGGGTTGGGTTGTTTTTAGCTATAGAGTTAGGTCCTGTTTGGATCCACCTCCTAAATTTTAGTTGGTTAAATTTTAGCTACTTTTTCTCTAAACATAACCTCCTAAAATCTCATACTTTAGTCAAGCCACCTCCTAAACTTTAGACCACTGGTCACCTCGACCTTGTTAAAATCTTCTAAACTTTAGATAAAAGCAAATAAAATTAAAAGTACCCCTCACCACATGTTAGGGATAGAAAAAGTATAGGTTGATAAACATTTATTGACGGTTAGATATGTCCACTTTTTAATTAGTCAAAGACTTTAGTCATAGATCCAAACATGCATCTTCTAAATTTTAGTTGGCTAAACTTGAGCCAACTAGAGGATCCAAACACATCCTTAGGTTGGTTATAGTTTTTTTATTGGATCGATTTCTTGTAAAATAAAGGGAAATGTCTATTTTACTATCCCGAACAATTCACTTTGTTCAACTTGATACCCAACAAAATCTTAGCTCAGTTTACTAGCTCAAACAATTTAAGTTGGTGCAACTTACGATCTTGTGCAATTTGTCTTTTTTATTTCTCTTCGTACGTTTTAGATTTGAAGCTGAAATTTTGCACATGATAAATACCATATTGTCCCGTACTTAAAAAAATATAAGACATATTTTAAGAATATTATTGTATTTTTAATAGCATTAAATATTATATTAATTATATAATTCTAGATTTACATGAATAATACTTATAGAAAATACAAGATATTTTATTTTACATAGAGATTGATAGCATGTATCATCACGCAAGATTTGAGTTTCAAATTTAAAGCATACAAAAAGAAATAAAAAAGACAAAATGCATAAGAGAGTAAATTGCACCAACTTAAATTATTTAAGGTAGTAAACTGTGCCAAGATTTTATCCGGGTACTAAGTTGGGCAAAGTAAATTATTCAAGGTAGCAAAATAATTTTTTCTCTAAAATAAAAGACTAATATCCAAGGAGATATGTTCCATTACACAACAGAAAATATTATATGGAAATTGTAATCCGCAAAGATGTTCCCTACGAAATGATCGTTTGCCGAGTCACAGGAGCCAGGCAGACCACTAGATGACAATTTTCGATTGGACCTAAACCGTTGTTTTTTTTTGAGATAAAAAATCGTTGTTTACATACTGACAGTGCACACTGCAGATATTAGAATGTCTGCTCAAAGCCATTTTTTTTAGTCACTCAAAGCCATCTTCTGCCGGGAATGAAATCCTGTTTTATCGTACAAGACCACTCCATCCTGGACCGAGAATCGGACCGTACCAACACACTCCGCACTCCACAGGCCGAATCTTCCATCCCGGCCCAAGAACTTACATACCCAAGGCCCGATATATCCCAACCCTAACCACCCGGCTCCTCCCGCCAAAACGTCCACCGCTTTCCCGCCAAGCCCCTCCTCTATTACCCCCTTTCCCGCCAGCCACCCTTCCCTCGCCGCCCTCCGCAAATCCCAATCCACGCCGCCGCACCCGCCCTTCTCTCTTGCGCCGCCGCCGCAGCACAGCCACAGCCGCAGCCATGTCGGGTTGGGACGAGGGGGCCGTGTTCTACAGCGACCAGGCGCAATTCCCCGGCCCTGGCGGCGATCCCAGCACCGACCTCACCCGCCATTCCGCCCTCCGCAAGTTCAAGGAGTTCCTCCGAGGCTTCACGAGCCCAACCGGCGATTTTCCCTACCGGTTTGTCTCCCGTCAAGCTCCTGCCCCCATCTCTTTTCCAGATCTGACGCCTCCATCATGAATTCAAGCTGATTCGTGTGTTCGTCTTGTTCAGTGAGAGCCTAGTGCACAACCGCGACCATGTCACCGTCGCCATCGAAGACCTCGATGCCTTCGATGCGGAGCTCTCCGACAAAATCCGGAAGTCGCCGGCTGATTATCTGCCGTTGGTGCGTTGTCTTCTTAATTTTCTTTCTTTTAGTGATTTCTATGCACCCGTATTGAACTCTTTATATGTGTTTGGCTAGTTTGAGACGGCTGCGTCCGAGGTTCTCGCAAGCCTTAGGTCGAAGGTCGCTGGCGAGACTGGGGAGATGGAGGAGCCGGTTACTGGTGATGTGCAGATCTTCCTGGCGTCCAAGGAGAACTGCGTGTCCATGAGGTCTATTGGGGTCAGTGATGAAACATTCCTAAACTTTATGGTCTAGATTGGTTATTGGTTATTGGAGAATCCATTCTGACGTTGTCGTTTGAATAAAATTCAGGCCGATTACATGTCGAAGCTGGTGAAAATCGCGGGAATCGCTATTGCCGCATCGAGAGTGAAAGCCAAGGCCACTCATGTCACTCTTGTCTGCAAAAACTGCCGCAGTGTGCGGACAGTACCGTGCAGGCCAGGTCTCGGTGGGGCTATTGTCCCTCGATCATGTGACCACGTTCCACAGGTATGCTCCTAGACAATGGTAGTATTTAGTATAGATTGAGGTATTTGCTGGAAAAGGATATTTTTACTTTATCAGACTTCTAAGCCAGAATATCCGTACAAAAAGTTGAATAAAAATTAGACAAATTAAGAGTTGGACAAATAGACTGTAACATCCACACCCCACTCCCAAAACAAGCTTAACTCGAACAAAATGGATACTCTATACAGCATTACTATCAGACTTTTGTCATTATTGTTAATTAATAGTTGTATACTATTGTAATTGTTATCCTTAGCCCGGAGAAGAGCCTTGCCCCCTTGACCCCTGGATTGCAGTTCCAGATAAGAGCAAGTATGTGGACCTCCAGACTCTCAAATTGCAGGAAAATCCTGAGGTTAGTTACTATTTATTCCTTTTGAAGCTTTGCCTTTCCTATATTTAGTTAACTAATATCGCTAATATGCTACTCTTAATCCTGGTTTGCAGGATGTTCCGACTGGAGAACTTCCTAGAAATGTGTTGCTTTCTGTAGATAGGCACCTTGTTCAGACCATAGTTCCAGGGACAAGATTAACTATAGTTGGTATCTACAGCGTATACCAGTCATCTGCAAAGTATGATAAACTAAAGCTTAATTTCTTTCCTTGTCATTCTGATAGTACAAGTACATCTTAATAATGCTGATGTGTTCATTTTGCAGCCAGAAGGGTGCTGTTGGTGTTAAACAGCCTTACATTAGAGTTGTGGGATTGGAGCAAACTCGTGACAATAACTCGAACAACCCCTCAAATTTCACACTTGATGAGGTGGACTGTTTTCTGATGTTTTCATTGATGAATGGGATTTTATCAATAAGTCTGACTGTCCTTCCAATTTGTAGGAAATGGAATTCAAAGAATTTGCACAGAGGCCAGACGCATATGCCAAGCTTTGCTCAATGATTGGCCCTTCGATTTATGGCCATCCTGATGTCAAGAAAGCTATTGCATGTTTATTGTTTGGAGGAGCAAAGAAGGTACCTACTTGTGACAAGTTACTGCTATCTTCTGAATAACAATTGATGTTTATCCAACTGCTAATTGGTAATGTTGATGTGATTATTCTGCTGTTTCCTACAGAGGTTACCGGATGGTGTCCGTTTGAGAGGAGACATTCATGTCTTGCTCTTGGGTGATCCGTCCACTGCAAAATCCCAGGCAAGTACTGCTGAAAGATCAATGGCCTTTGTTTGATGGCCTAGTAACATAATGACATAGTACATCGGTCATGTAACACACTCTGAGGTCATTATAAATTTAAACCTTAGTATACTATTTACTAGCGGTTCAATGACATGTTTACATGTTTCGACAGTTCCTCAAATTTGTAGAGAAGACAGCACCAATTGCAGTTTATACATCTGGAAAAGGTTCATCTGCAGCTGGTCTTACGGCATCAGTAACTCGGGATAGTAGCTCGGTAGGTTTGACTTCACTGAATAGTCTGCTGTTTAGGTAAAGTTTGGTGTTCTGTGGATGAAAAGCATTTCTTTCCTGTACAGCGGGAGTTTTATTTGGAAGGTGGGGCCATGGTTTTAGCTGATGGTGGAGTGGTTTGTATTGATGAATTTGACAAAATGAGGCCTGAAGACAGGTACATGTCAAATTTTGATGTTTTGGTCGAACCTAAATAAACATGCTCTCTCAAAACCATTCTAAATCATCTGGCTTTCTGTGAATTCAAGAGTTGCAATTCATGAAGCCATGGAGCAGCAGACAATATCTATTGCAAAAGCTGGCATTACAACAGTACTCAATTCAAGGACCTCGGTTCTTGCAGCTGCCAATCCAATTTATGGACGCTATGATGATCTTAAGGTCAGTCAATTTGTTTATGACCTTTTCTGCAGTTATTATTATTATTATTATTATTATTGCAGTACATTTGACAGGCATCTTATATTATTCATCAGACTGCACAAGACAACATTGATCTCCAGACGACAATCCTTTCTCGATTTGATTTAATTTTTATTGTTAAAGATGTCAGAATGTATGAACAAGATAAGGTATGAAGCAATATTCTTTCTTCAGTTGCTCTGTGTGCTAGATCAGTGATTAATGTAACTCTAAATTGCAGCGAATAGCAAGTCACATCATCAAGGTCCATGCCAGCGGTGCCGCCGCGTCATCTAAGCAGACAGATGCTAGTGAAGGAGAGAATTGGCTGAAAAGGTTAGATGATGATGCATTTTCTGTTGTACATAATGCAACTTAATAATCTTGGATTCTCATACACAATCTTTAAATTATTAGGTACATTGAGTACTGCCGTGTAACCTGCAAACCCCGGCTTTCAGAAAAGGCAGCTGAGATGCTACAGAACAAGTACATTGAGATTAGACAGGTAAGTGTTGAATATCTCACTCAGTTTAATGGTTGTTTAATATTCTTCTTCTTCTCATTTATCTTGTTCATTTTGCAGAAAATGAGACAACAAGCTCACGAGACAGGTAGGGCTGCTGCGATACCCATCACTGTCAGGCAGCTCGAAGCAATCATTCGATTGAGTGAATCTCTAGCAAAGATGAGATTGTAAGCACTAGATCACATACGCGTGTGCTATGATTCTAGTTTGTCCTTTTATTAGAACTCATGAGCGGTACTTGAATGGCTCATAGGACAAGTGTGGCTACACCAGAGCATGTTGAAGAGGCATTTAGACTGTTTAATGTCTCCACCGTTGATGCTGCAAGATCTGGAATCAACGAGCATTTGAATCTGTCACCAGAGATCGCAAATGAGATCAAGGTTAGTCTTTGCAATTCAAAGCAAAGTTAGCTCTTCTATTTCGCATTTTCTGAATGCCAGCCATTTTGTTTGGACAGCAAGCGGAGGCACAAATAAAGAGAAGAATGGGTATTGGAAGCCACATATCTGAACGTCGGCTGATTGATGAACTAACTAGGATGGGAATGAACGAGTCCATTGTGAGTATATATTCCTGAAGCAATTATAAGTGAAAACCACTCGGTTCCTTGTAATCACGTTACATTGTTTCAGGTCAGGAGGGCCCTTGTGATCATGCATCAAAGGGACGAGGTGGAGTATAAGAGAGAGCGCCATGTGATTGTCCGAAAGGCTTGAGGTGGAGTAGGTATTTCGAATGTGTATACGTTCCTCTGAAACTGCAGCCCCTGCCACAGGGCGGGGCATGTTTTAGGTGATGAGAGGTAGCTATTGTGATCTGCAAGATTTATCTGTAAATCAAGCTGCTGTGTGGCAGTAGTCTGTTGCTGTAATCCTGAATTATCTGACGTGTAGGCGATGCTCTGGAACTAGCAAGGTTCTGAAGCTGTACTGCTGTAACGATGAATGGAATTCGTTTCATTACTTAAGACGATCAGACTGAATCGGTACTGGGTACTGCTGAGGAAAGAAGTGAGCTGATGGTTGCTACATGACGATATGAAACAAAGGAGAGTTTACAAGAAGAAACATTAGTAGGTGTTTGGATCACTTCCCACTCAATATACAGATATAAGACGAAGTATCTATGGCAAAGGAAACCGATTTGCAGTAGAAGGGGAAGAAGAAGGAATACACCCATATCCTGTGAGGTTGTGATGAGGTCTAGGTCTTTACACGGTGTAGCTCTGCTGGATGGTGTCGATGTCGAGGCCCTTGAGCTTGACGACCGACTCGACGTGTCCCTTGAGCGTGTGCAGCTCCCTGAGCCGTGCGATCTCGGCACGCTTGGCTGCCTGCTCCGCGAGCTCCGAGAGCTCACGGTATCCGGTGTTGTCGGCGCCGAGGAGGTCGGAGGTGGCAGTAGCGTGCTGGTTGAGGCCGTGCAGGGTGCGCTGCGCGGTGGCCCACTGCGCCTCGCGCTCGCCCTTGCCGTAGTCGGTCCTGTTGTTGAAGGCGGTCTTGTTGTTGATGTTGCTCCAGGCCTTGCCGCTGAGCGCGTAGCGGATGATGAACTTGAGCACGTCGAGGGGGACGTAGGTGACGACGCTGAAGGCCCAGATGGCCCCGCCCCATCCCCAGCCGATCCCCTGCATCTTGCAGAAGTCCCAGTTGGCGTAGACGGCGATGCACGTGGCCATGAGCTGCGCGACGAAGAAGGCGAAGACGAGGAGGAGGCCCGGGCGCTCGACGAAGGACCAGCTCCGCGAGCGCGTGACGAAGATGAGCGCCTGGCTGATGATGCTGACCTGGAGGTAGAGCGCGGCCATGAGCTCCTTGTCGTTGTCCCTGATGGGCCTGACCCCGAAGGCGTCGGTGAAGAAGTCGGTGTCGTGCGCGAGGTAGAAGAAGAGCACGGTGACGAGCGCCATGTAGGTGCCGAGCACGACCCCCGTGGCGAAGATCTCGTTGAGCTTCCAGGAGTCGGGCGTGGGCGAGGGCTTGACCCGGTCCTTGGAGATGGTCATGATGGTGCCGTCGTTGAGGATGGCGATGATGAGCACCATGAAGGGCGCGAAGTCGAACTTCCAGAGCAGGGCGACGAGCATGAAGCCGAGCACGATGCGGATGGTGATGGAGACGGCGTAGATGGTGTAGTTCTTCATCCGCTGGAAGATGGCGCGGCTGGTGAGCACGGCGCTGACGATGACGCTGAGGCCGGGCTCCGTGAGCACGATGTCGGAGGCGCTCCGCGCGGCGTCCGTGGCGTCGTCGACGGCGATGCCGATGTCCGCCTTCTTGAGGGCGGGGGCGTCGTTGACGCCGTCGCCGGTCATGCCGCAGATGTGCTTGCGGTCCTGCAGGCGCTTGACGATCTCGTACTTGTGCTCGGGGAAGACCCCCGCGAAGCCGTCGGCCTTCTCGATGAGCTCGTCCACGGGGAGGCCGCCCGTCTCGGCGCTGGAACGGTCCCCGAGCAGGCTGGTGGACGGGTACATGTTGTTGCCCATGCCGAGGCGGCGCGCCGTCTCCTTGCCGATGGCCAGCTGGTCGCCCGTGATCATCTTGACGTTGACGCCCAGGTGCAGCGCGCGGCGGATGGTCTCGGCGCTGTCGTGGCGGGGCGGGTCGAAGAGCGGGAGCAGGCCGAGGAACTGCCACGGGTCGCCCGCGCTGTCCTTGCTCCGGTCGGGGACGCGCTGGTAGGACACCCCCAGGGAGCGGAGGCCGCGGTCCGCGTAGCCGTCGATGAGCGCGTGGACCCGCTTCTCGGCGTCCTTGGGCATCCGGCACAGCTCGATGATCTGCTCGGGCGCGCCCTTGCTGACGCGGTGCCAGTCGCCGTCGCCGTCCACGTAGGTGATGGCCGTGCGCTTGTCCACGGGGTTGAAGGGCAGGAAGTGCACCTCCCGGATGCCCGCGCGGGCCTCCTTGGGGTCCGCCAGCATGCCCACGATGCACGTGTCGATGGCGTCCTGGTTCTCCACGCGGGACGCGCGCGCCGCGTACAGCAGCACCGCGTCCCTGTCCACCACCAGCTGGCCCCCTGGATCGCCGGCGCCACCTCGATCAGCGACCTGTCCACCGTCAGCTTGTTCAGCGTCAGCGTGCCCGTCTTGTCGCTGCACAGCACGTCCATGCCCGCCATCTCCTCGATGGCCGTCATGCGCTTGGTGATGGCGCCCTGCTGCGACAGCCGGTGCGACCCGATGGCCATGGTCACCGACAGCACCGTGGGCATGGCGATGGGGATCCCGCCGATCAGCAGCACCAGCAGGTTGTCGATGCCGTCGCGGTACGCGCGGTGCTGGATCGGGTACATCACGATCACCTCCACCAGCATGCCCGCCGCGATGGAGATGATGCAGAAGTTGCCGATGGCCGTCAGCACCAGCTGGAAGTGCCCCACGTTGTTGGTGCTGTCCACCAGGTGCGCCGCCTTCCCGAAGAAGGTGTGCACGCCCGTCGCGATCACCACCGCCTCGATCTCGCCCTGCTTCACCGTCGACCCGGAGAACACGCCCTGCCCCGGGTGCTTGTTCACCGGCAGCGACTCGCCCGTCAGCGCCGCCTGGTCCACCTTGAGAGGGTCGCCCTCCAGCAGCCGCGCGATCCGCCGGGATGATGTCGCCCAGCTTGATGCTGATGATGTCGCCGGGGACCAGGATGGACGCGTCCTCCTCCTTCCACTTGCCGTCGCGCACCACCTTCGTCTTGGGCGCCAGCCCGGCCATCAGCGCCGCCGCCGCGTTCCCAGCGTTGTTCTCCTCGATGAAGCTGATGGTCGAGTTGATGATCAGGAGCACGGTGATGCCCACGAAGTCCTGCCAGTCCGGGGGCTTGCCGCCGCCGTTGGCCAGCACGATCGCCATGATGGCCGCGGACTCCATCACCCACGAGAGCGGGTTCCACATGAACCCAAGGAACTTGAGGATCTTGCTCTCCTGCTTCTCCTCCAGCTTGTTGGGACCGAAGATCTTGAGACGGTTCTCCCCCTCCGCGCTCGACAGACCCTGCTTGCTGCATTTCAGGTGCTGGAAAACCTCCTCCACCGGCACGGTTTCCTGCACCACCACAGTTTTTTTGTTTTGTTTTGTTTTATTTTGTTTTTTTCAAACCATGATTCAACAGCAATTAAACTATTTGAATTGAATGACGAGCAAGCTAAGGAACAAGATGATTACGAGGTCGACGGTCTCGTTACGGACGTCCTCCAAGGAGATGGACGCCATCTTGTTTTATTGATTGATACTACTACTACTAGTAGTTTCTGTGGTTGGTGGGGTTATGAAAGAAAAAAAAGAAGAAACGACGGGTGGCGTGCGCACGGGCACGAGGGGACGGAGCTCCCCGCCGGTGACCGCTCGCTCGCTAGCCCTGGCCTGCCCGCGGCGGTTAGGCCTTCATGGAACGGGACGGAGCCGCGGGTCGGTCCGTGCGCTGCTTGAAGACGGGATGGACATGACCCCAAGCCCAATCTCTTATACCCCGACACTTGGGGTTGCCTTGCATGCGCACAGCACACGGCACCACCACCGCGATTGCCGCATCCCGAGCACCGCGGCGGGTCACCGTTTCTTCAGTCATCCCCTTGTCGGGAGCGATGTTTACGGGGGCACGGTCCATTCTAATTCTATCCGGTGGCGAGTCCCTTTTTCTAAATTTAGAAACCGGCAGACAGCTTCCTCGCCAGCATGATACTACCTCCATTCTTATCATGCTTTTGACAGGTAAAGATCGACTTGAAAAGAAACCAAGGTCAATGCATGTTCAGTTTACACTGCACCGATAAAAATTCAAATATGGAATATTCGTCTTCCGTCTTTGTAGTATTACAATCGCGGCCACGTGTATCACAATGCTATTGTTGTATTTGTACGGTGGCACGATCCATTCTAATTCTACTATCCGGTGGTGAGTCCCTTTTCAACAAGAAAATTAGGTCCATTCTAATTCTATCCGGTGGTGAGTCCCTTTTCAACAAGAAAATTAGAACCCTGCAGACAGCACTTTCAACAAGAAAATTAGAACCCTGCAGACAGCACCTCGCCAGAATGCTACTACCTCCATTCTTATCATGGTATTTTTTTTAACTAACTACATGGCTAATTTCATCGATTTAAGAAGGAAACAAAGGTACATGCATGTTCAATTTACACTGTACTATGAAACTCAAACCTGCTAAAAAAATATATACCTCGTCCGTATTTGTAGTATTATTACAAAAGCAGCCACGTTATGCCGCAGTGGATCATAATGCCGTTGTGAGACTTTAACAAGACGAATAACAACACCTTTCAGCACAACTTCAGTGCACATCCAAGCACGGACTTGAAACGGAATGACAGTAATAACATTCAAACTCAAAGCGTACATTCACAATGTCGCAAAGCTAACAGAGGCAAACAGCAAGAGTACATGTTCAGTGAGTTATCAGATATAAATCAACCAGCACTAAGAAAACAATCAAAAGCATAAATAGTACTATATATCATACCATTGATCGCAGGATAAGCAAAATGCCTAGAAGGCTACTCAACATCAACTGCATACATAACAAAAGGGCCAGGGCAAACATGATACGTTTCAATCAATCACATATCAGAATCATTCAAAACAAACTATTGACAGTAAGGATTTGGATACCGCAACAGAAAACAGATCGAAGAGTGTTCCATGTATACAAAGGTTCCGACTCAAAACATGCTGATATACCCAAGTGCCACAAAACATTGCAAACTCTTGGGTCAAACAATGCCACAATATGAGCAAAATATACCCTAACAAAAAACATCATCACAACATTTCAATCATTGATCCAGATGAACAGGTGAGGCTAAGTGAAATGACTTTTGCAAGATACGAAGGACCATGTACTAAAAAATAATGTACCATGGTAGTTCCAGCAAACCTCAGTACCCCATAAAATCAGTGTTGAATCATCAGTGGATGCAGGTTTCATTTAGCTTATTTGTTGAATTGTAAGTTTATTACATAAGTTGGGCAAATTTAGAATGCTCAAGGCACAATGTCAAAGAAGTTTGATAGCAATCCAAGCATGGTTCACACCAACTACACATATCAGCCAATTGGGAAGCTGACTAAAAACCTGTAGTGAATTATCCAAATTTTAGAGCAAAATGGTTGTATCCACAGTGAAGCCACAACTCTCAATTTGATGTGATCAATGCAATAGAAACACAAAAAAGGAACCCACACAAAACACTGTATGTAAAATCGACAAATAAGCTAAATGAAACCTGCATACCAACTGTGAATTATGCCAATTTCGTACCAAAGCATTGTATCCATAGTGACATTCTATTGAAACGGCAGATGAATCACTCATGTGTTCTCTGGCCTTGAATTATATCAAAATCGTAATAGCATAAACTATACACGCAGAAAGAGATCACAAGATCGATGCAACAGACAAGATGAATGGAAATTAAGCCTCAGAATAGAGCATCGCATAAACACATTAGGTGATAAGGGTTCTTTAATTAGCACAGCACCACAGGATTGTATCCTGAGTACAACAAGGGTATTATCAACTCCCATCACATCACCAAAATTCATAATAAAAACATCCTGGAATCACTTCCTAGCTTGTAGAAACGCTGAAACATCCATAAAACAAAAGGTAGATAGCTCTTAAACCCTAGCTTTTCCACACAGCAGCGGGTCCCTCCTCCCCATGCTCAGAACCCGAGCTTGGTGCGGCGCCAGTGCCTGCGCTTCGCGTTGTACCTGAAACGGCAAAAGACGCAGAGCAAAGGCGATTAGTATCACCAAGCGCACACTCAGTCGAACTGCAAATCAGAAAGGAGAGTTTGGGATCGATGCGGCAAGTACCTGATGGTGTTGTCAGTGCGCATGCGGATCCAGTAGGGGATGGGGCGGTTCTGGCGCTGCTTCTTCGCCAGCTTCTTCTTGATCCGGAAGGTCTTGTGGGACGGCTGCGTGGGGAAAGAACAAAAGAGGGAACCATGTCAGAGAATCGTTGAAACCGTAGATGTGGAGGGCGAACTCCATGGACGGGAGATAGGGGGATGAGCGAGGAGGGTACCATCGTTGCGGCGGAGACGAAGAAGCGGCGGCGGCGGCGGGAGCGCGAAAACCCTAGCGGCGTGAAGCGGCACACTGGTGGGTGCTTGCGGCTTATATAGTGAGCATAGCTGCAGAATGGGCTGGTTGGGCGATACAATGGGGCTGTTGGGCTTTTTCTATAGAAATTAAGCGGTCGAGTGGCATATCAGTGGGCTTCCGTACGGGCCATTATTCGAATAGGCTGAATTTGCTGGACGGTTATCTGGGCTCCCTTAAAATAGAAATGGGATTTTCAATAATTTTTTCCGACCAAAAAATACGAGCAACCTTTTCCGTAGCCGAGCACGAAGATCCCATTCCAGTCAATTCGAACTTTTTCCCCAAGCAGGCAGTTAAATAAGAGCCGCCATTCTTCCCTTAAAAGAAAAACAAGATCCACCATTCTAGTAGCAGGCAGTAGCTAGATCCTGCTATATGCGTTCTAAATCGTAACCGCAATTCCGGGGCCGCCCAGATCGCACCTGAGCCCACCACAACGTAGATGACGGCCTAAACAACAAGAAGGAAACAGAAACATCCCTCTCAAACACAGCTCGATCTCCGACTCCAAAACGCGTCATGGAGAAGGGTTCACGCA
Organism: Chloris gayana; assembly: GCA_031894775.1. Lineage (NCBI taxonomy): Eukaryota > Viridiplantae > Streptophyta > Magnoliopsida > Poales > Poaceae > Chloris > Chloris gayana. The sequence goes on along the minus strand of JAUNZO010004234.1, from coordinate 2,809,176 downwards.
TCTGCAGGGGAAAAAAGAAAAGAGAGTCCAGGTCCAGGGGCTAAAGCTTAGCTTAGTTTTGCAGAATCTTGTGAGTCATCCTTGTCACCCTGCGAACATCGCGATCATGGGCATGGATCATTCCATGGTCACATACTCACATGGGGGATTTTGTATGATGTCTGTCTGGGATTCATTCTTGGTTTGGAACCGGAGGTCCATAAGAAAGGAGGGGGCTGCGTCTGAGTTCATGAACTGACCGAGATTTTCTAAAAATGCCGACAGTGGCAGTGAGCACCTCCCAATGATTCGGACTGATTGGCCGCGGAACAGTGTGGTCTGCTTGCTTGTGATTATCATCATCTTAAGTATTAGCTCAGATAACCAGTCGCCATCAGCATATCATGGTCACATGGGCGTTTTACGTGCTGTCTGCCATGATCCATGGTGTTGTCATATTTGCCGTGCCCTTTCACCATCGGAGAACTGTCATAGAAGAGGATAACACGTTTCACTCCTAAAATTAACTTCAGCTCGGTTGGTCGTCTGAAACACAGCTGAAAGAAACTTCAGCTCAGAACGGCATCTTTGTAGTCCAGTGGGACTTCAGCTCAGCTCGGTCGTCTGAAATACAGCTGAAAGAAACCATCACCCGAAACGGCAACAAAAACGAATAAAAAGGGGGAAATTTTTTTGACTAAGGTTTCCTTAGCTTCCGATTCTTGTCAAAGATCAACCAAATGATGGCGTTCTAAGATCTTCCCAATCATCAGCTGCCATTTGGGTCAAATAAGATCCCACAAAATACGGATCATAGGCGAAAGATGGTGACTGCATCTGGCCAACGTTAAACCAGTTGTTAGCAATCGTCCACATCATGAAATCCCCCTGACTTCTGCAAGTTAACAAGAGCTCATGCGGGATAATGACGGCGGGCTACATACAAATCTATCTTCAAACGGGTGAGCTGTTTCTCATGGTCGTATTTGTGACGGCAAAAAGTTGCTGAGAACGGGGAACGCGGAGTACTGAACGAAAATTGGTTCGCCATGGTATCTACTTGCCAATATTTTGACCGCATCTAAATGACCTTCATGTAGCTATTAGCAGCTCCATTCTCAGAAGATATTGTCTATTGTGGATTGGATAGAGTGGTTGGAACTCGTAGTTGACAGTAACATGATTGTGTCAGGTTCAGCAGCAAGTTGTTTATGCATTTGCAGTCCCTTCACCGTGTGCGTTTAACAGACGAGAGTTTTGGTTTCAGACTTGTGATCCAGAGATTCTAGACAGTTACAACAGATTGTATTCGTTTCTATAACAGGAATCCGGAAAGAATCATGCGCACTACAAAGGGTGTGTGTATGGCCAATGTTCCTTTTGAAATATCAAAGCATGGCCGGCCAATGGGTAGAATCTTCGTCTTGTTCCTTTTTTTTTACGAAATGTTTTTCTTCTTCTTTTGTTGGAATCATCCTTAGTTTCTGAGGTAGTACCAGACTAGAATTAGGAGAGGTGGATATAAGATTTCAAAATATTTGTGCCTGCAATGCATGGACCACTGCATCTTTTTTTAGATAATGGGAAAGAAATCCCAGTTCACCCCTTTTGGAGTTACAACCTAAAATTATTACAAGACCGTCTACAAAACTCGGTTGTCAAGACCAAAAGAACAGTTCGCATCGCCAACAACCAGTTTGAATGGATACATTATTAGACAACAATCCTGTCGCTAAATCTCTATCCGAAGTTGGCGAATACGTGCATGACCATTGACTCCAGCATCCGACATGCTCCTTTCAATTTTCCTTCTTCATCATCGTCACACTTTTGGAGAAGGGCCCTGCATGACAATGCAACTGTGATGGCCACAAAGAGCAGTTTTTCTTTTCTATAACAATTGTGCAGCACTGCAGCTGCCTAACAGGACAAAGCACTGCAAGAACTGACTTAGTTTGTCCCGTTTTCAGCTATGAACATGCACAGTAGGCTTTAGCTCCAAGTTCCAAAATCCTTTTATGACGCAAAAAAACACTTTTTAGCTTCAAAAATATGTATTTCAACAAGTTTGACAATTCAGCGGGTAATTCAGATACGGGAGAAATAGTTTTATTTTTTGGCGAACCAACAACAGTGGGCAATGGTTTTGACCGGCATGCTACTAGCTGGTAGAAGAAGCAGAAGGCACATAAGACTCACTGACGTTCACCTGCCTGACATGCAAATATATGGTTAATTATTCAGTAGAGAAGAAAACTACGGATTCAAAGATTGAATTCCGAAACTGCGACACAAATCGAACTGAACCAAACAGTAGTCTCGAGCCGGGACCAAGTGATCTGAATGACTGCAGCCGACGAGTGTTTCACCTCTTCATAGGAGCAGCGAGACATGGGTTGTGCCTGCGCCATGCGCTCAGGCCCCGTTCGTTTCCACGCTCTAAAATTTATATACTTGTCACATCAAAGAAAATCTTACTATTTAGTAGATCTTTTATTAATTTAATAACAAAACCTATGTCGCGACCCCTCTCTAATTTGCGAGACGAATCTAATGATCCTAATTAATCTATGTTTTGCTACAGTGATGCTACAGATAAACGTCTTCTAATAACACCATAATTACCCTCGTTGGATTCGTCTCGTGAATTAGATAGGAGGGTCTGCAATTAGTTTCGAGATTAGACTTTATTTAGTACTCCAAAATGATAAAATTCTCTTTGATTTGACCCTCTAAAAATTATATAGGTGGAAACGAACATACCCTCAATTCAACGTGGCTCCAGAGTCCAGACTGTTTGCGCTGCTGCCGCCAGGGAAGGCATCTATCTATCCGTTCCGTCCTAGGCTGCAGTCTTGGGGCGTAGGATTGTGTGCGCTGACGAGGACGATAAGTGCGTCGCATGTCCAGCGGCACATGGCACTCGCACGCACACCAATATGTTATGTTGCTCATGGCTCCTCGATCGTCCCCGCGTACTGGTCACATGCATTGCTCGTCTTCCCAAGGCCGCCCTGGAAGTTGACGTCACCGCCTCTCTGCCCGAGATCGACGGACGCCATGGCCGCCGCCGGTGAAGTCGTGAAGCAGTCTGATCAACTGCAACTTGCGATTGGCAGTAGCATGTAGCAAGGACCATCCGGTGACAGATGCATATACTACTCCCTCCGTCCCCAAATAGTGGTCGCTTTTGACTTCTATTACATCGTGTTTGACCTTCAGTTTTATTTGATTTTTTTCAAACTCTTTAAACAAATATATCATAATTAAAATGTCTCTCATACTAAATTATATTGTAAAAAGTAAAATAATATTTGTATAAAGAATTTGAATAAGACAAATTGTCAAATATGATATCTAAAAACAACTGTCTAACTGCCGTCATGTTTTCAGCTGCTCTTGTTTCAGTCATCCAGACAGAGATGGCTGCAGTCTCGATACACTGTCAGACGATAATCTTGTTCGATCGACATGGCCGGCACATGCATGACCACCCGAGAAAGTTCGAGCAACATGTGTTGGTGCCGTTTCAACAAACGGCAGAGGAACCTTTCTTGGCATATGGCCGTGTGGTATGGCCATTCAGTCGCTTCGAGCTCCTTTCCTCTTTCGTGTCATTTTACAACACGAGCTACCCCGGAGGCGTCACATGTGCCGTGTCGTGCTCTGTTCATCAGGCATGCTCCTTGCTCGATCGTCTCGGGATAGCGTACCAAACGTGGGAGCACTGCATGAAGCACGCTCCCATGGTGAATTTCTGCCTGGAGATTTTTTCCACGCTATCAGCAGCCGGCATATCACGCGGTGGTGCGATCGCATGTGAGGTTGTTTTGTCTGGCCTGCACGTTCCCGGCTGAAAGCAACGGAAAATGCCATGACCAGTGTATCTTTCGCATGCTCCCTTGTCCACGGAGAGCAAAATAATGAAGGCAGAGCTACAACTAGAACTAGAACATGGGAGTGAAATTTCTCCCCTAGCTAGTGTGTCCTATCTACTATTTATGAGTATTAAATAAAGTTTTATTATGAAATAAATTACAGATCCCTAGGCTAATTCACGAGATGAATCTAATAAGATTAATTAAGTCGTGATTAGAAGACGGATACTTGTAGCATCACTTTAGCAAAACATAGATTAATTAAGCACATTAGATTCATTTCGAAAATTAACACCAATCTGTCAAAAGAGTTTTATCATTAAATTGATCGAAATATTCATAAATAATAAGATTTTTTGATGTGATAGTGCTTAAATTTAAGAGGGCAGGAAACGAACGGGGCCTTAGGCTGCAATTGACCACTGAAACAAGGAAGTTTAAGACCAATCAATCACTGAACTCAACAATGGCACCAGGTGGGCCCAACGACCATGCAGGCCCCATGAGGTAAGCCTTCCAAGCGCCCAGCAGATTCCCACCGTTCCGTCTCTATTTATATCCCGTTCCATGCCCCGCGAGCCATGAACCGCACTCGCCTCTTTGTAACTTTGCTGTTGAGTAACCAAGCCGAAGCAGAGCAGGGAGGGAACCTCCGTTGCCGGCAGTGTACAGCTGAAAGGGGAAGCACGTGTCCAATGGCGCGGGCGCAGCAACGGTACCGCGGCGTGCGGCAGCGGCACTGGGGCTCCTGGGTCTCCGAGATCCGGCACCCGCTCCTGTACGTCACCAACCTCCTCCTCCTGTCTCCTGATCATCAATCACGATCACGGCGAGTTTGATTTGTGCTCATCAAGCTGGTGGTGCTTGGGTTGACTCGCAGGAAGACGCGGATATGGCTGGGCACGTTCGAGACGGCGGAGGACGCGGCGCGCGCCTACGACGAGGCGGCGCGGATCATGTGCGGCCCGCGCGCGCGCACCAACTTCCCCGCCGCCGTCTCCTCCTCGTCGTTCCTCTCCGCCGCGCTCGTCGACAAGCTGCACCGCTTCAACCTCGCGTCCGTGCAGGCCGCGCAGCGCCAGAGAGAGGCGGCCGCTGCAGCAGCAGCTTCAGCCGCCGCGACGCCGCAGCTCTACGCCGACGAGGCGGGCACTACGGCGGCGGCGGGGTTCCTCGAGGAGCAGCACGTGGAGCAGATGATCGAGGAGCTGCTCGACTCCAACTTCTCCATGGAGATATGCTACTAGCTACCTTAGCTGCAGCTGCCGATTGGATTGGATCACTCTCCTGCATCTCCTCTCTATCTGTTCCTGCGCGATAAATGATCAGCCGCAGCTAGTTCTAGTTGCTCGTTGCGATGCACCGTACACTGCAGACCGGAGAGACGTGAACAACTCCGTACTAGACTGATTCCGTACGAGTATTCACTAGTAGTACATGTATACTAGTAGTAGTAGTATAGTAGGTAGTGCTAGTCTTTTCGAGTATTCTCATTTCGTGCCTGTATACATTTTTGTGTTAAGTGTGCAAGGCTGCGGCTGCCGTCATGAGAAAAAAAAGCATGTGTCCTTCTGGGGAAAAATCACGTACATAATCAGTCTTTTGTCGATATAAAATGAATACAAATCCGACCTCGACAAAAATATACAGCCCGTACATAATCAATGTTGTACTAATGAATAACCGCGGGCACTAATTGATGTACCAGGGCCCCGGCTCAATGTATCGTGAACCTGTTCTCTCTGCCCCGACTGACTCTTGAAAGGGGCAGGGCAGTGTGACCTGCATGTGCCGTGAGCGTCACTGGCTACATCAGCTGCAATGGCGAGCGATGACATCGACTTGGAAGGGATCCAGCGACAAGACCGTGTCTAGGTGTTGGATTCTCCTCATCTTTGCCGGCACGAGCGAATTGTGCCTGTGCGGTGTGCGCGACATGCCAGTAGTGCTCTGAATCCTGCAAGGAACATCAGGCGTCCGAGTGTTTTGTCGAAACCCGCAGCCGCTGCAGCTGATTGCTCAGCCTGCTCGCTTGGTCCCGACAGCATGCACCGCCGACCAGGCAAGCAGCATCTCTGCAAGTATATCGCCCTTTTTCTCCACGCCATTGGCAATCACCTGCTGCATCGCTGCCTGCACCATCACCATGGCGAGACGATAGTGACCCAAAGGGCCAAAAGCTGCTCGTCCTCTGTTTCTGAACTCCGGATGTGATACCTCTGCATTTTGATTCCTTCGTGTGTTGAATCATTGCTCTTATGAGATACAGTATCTATGTCCTTGATTCAACAGCTGTTTGTTTTTTCAATCCGAACAGAACATCGCTGCCAACTGGATGAGTAAAATTCATCAAGATAGTAGTAGATTCCTTGAAGGCCGACTCCTGGATGTGTAAGATCCATTTTGCCCTTCGGTCAAAAAAAAAAAAGAGATCAATTTTGCCCACTCTATTTCCCTTCCTTTTGAGTGCTTCACAGTTCACACTGGAGTCGTTTTGTTGGGTGCAAGTGCAAAGAGAGAGCCTATCCATCTCTTCTGATCTTGCTGCCGTCAAAATTTCCAAGGACACATGATCGAGAATGACAGGGGAGGAATGGTGCGTGACGTGTTCGAGGGACAGAAGCATCCCTTGTGCACTTGTCTCCGGTGTCACTGTCTCAACAATACAAAATGTTCCTTCGAAGGGAGAGATCGCAGCATGTATACATAGAGCCACCCGAGTGATTTGCTCAATTTGTAGACGTATCTCTGTGGAATGCCCTGCAGAAATGTAACCTGGACGCCAATCTGCATCAAACCCCTATATATATTTCTATATTTTTTCTTCTTTTCAATCGACTGAAAATTTAGAAACTTTCAACCAACATGATTTGTACTAAAATTTGCATTGTTATTTACTTTTTAGAGTTATACGAGCCCGTATAGCCCTTGGGCCTGGATGCTTCCCATGGCCCGCATGCCGCAGCGTACTGTACATGAACTACTGTCGTCGAGAAGAAACGACTCCGTTCAAAAAATGTACCAGTCCTCCATCGCTTCCCTTCACGAGGTCCTCTTGCTCTTTTTTTAAAATGAAATCCTCTTGCTCATTTTGCTGATACCCAAAGGCTCCTTTATGTACCATCGTGTTGATAGACATCTCTTTTCTTTCAGAATCGGGCAACAGAGGTGAAGATGCTGCCTGCTAATGAGCTAGATACATTTAGAACTGATGCCTGAAGGCAATGCGGGATGTTAACCAATGCCGGATGCTACCAACATCTAGTCCGACGGTATTGCACCCATGGCTAGTGGATCGGTGCGGCGGATACACCCATCTCTTATGGTTCGTGCCTAAGAATCATGTGAAGCATCCATTGCCTCTTCTCTTATTAGAGATCCTATGGCAGAGAAGGATTTGGGGTCCAGTTCCTTGGTTTTTAATGTATATACCGACTTCAATGTATTTACAACATTATTCAGAACGTGCCTAAGAATTCAAGCATCCCATTACCTCTTTGTTGCTATCTGAAGCATGCATTAGATAGCATATGGCAGGGAAGCATGTATTAGATACCCAAAGGCTCCTTTCCCTTCTGTTTGAATGACACCTTAGTTCTTTCTGTATACTGACTTCAATGTATTTAGAATATCATTTATATATCTGATGAGCAGCTTTTTAACAATTAAATGTTTGCTTGATCCAGCAAAAAAGTGTGCATCGAGTACTTACCTTTGTTGCAGTGTTGTTGTTCAACAACAGTGTACAATAGCTGTTAGCTTTCCTGCCAGTTTGTCTGGCAAAATCAGTTGAAGTACTAGTGTATGAAGGGATGCAAGTTATGTGCTACTATATTACTCCTACCTTTTCATGCAATTCGACACCGTTGTGCTCTTTCTGATTCGTAGCAGGGCTGAAATATATACAAGCAACAGATCTGTTGCGACAAAAGTTATCTCTAAAGACGACTGCGTTCGTGCTGAACAGAGCGGGAAACGTTTTCCGTGCTCGGAACGGAAGTCGTTTTCTCCGTGATGGATTCCACCCCGGCGGGAATCAATCCAGTTCGGATCTGTCGATTCTTAACCCACGCGCCACGCCCAACACGCCACACCGGAGACCGGATTCGACCAACTCTCGTCTCCGCTCCACGCAACGCCACGACACGACGAACCTGCAAAGCGAGAAGCGAAGCGAAGCAAACCTCCGAGCCCGACTCCGGCGAGCCGCCGCCCCGAAGGGCGGCGGAGGGCGCGATGGGGAATAAGATCGCGCGAACGACGCAGGCGTCGGCGACCGAGTACTACCTCCACGACCTCCCGTCCACCTACAACCTCGTGCTCCTCGACGTCGTCAGCCGTGGCCGCTTCCTCAAGTCAGTCCGCTGTAAGCACGAGGAGGGGCTCCTCCTCGTTAAGGTCTACTTCAAACGCGCCGGCGAGCCCATCGACCTCAAGGTAACAGCGGCTACTCTGAGGCTTCCTCTCTCCACTTGGCACCCCTCGCGAATTCATTGGGATCGATTCGCCTTATGTGATCTGTGGCTGGTGTATCGCAGGAGCATGAGCGAAGGCTGGAGCGCATCAGGGATGCCTTCAAGGGAATCGAAGGATCCCATGTATGGCCCTTCCAGGTGAGAATTAGGGAATTCGGTGCTGATTGAAATAGTTTCAGTTGCAATTCTGCCTCTAGGTTTACGAACGGGGGCGATTGATATTGTTTTCGGATGCAATTTTATGTGGTGGTGGCGAACATTAGGGTTTAGCCAGTATGTGATATGTTTATTTGTTCAGCTAAGGCTACACTGCATGGTTTATTCTTTCACCTCTTAAATCACATGCGTGGAAAATTACAGCTGACCTTGTGAACACCCTTCCTTTAGCTTTTGGGCCTGTTTAGATCAGATCAATCCACGTGGAATGTAGTGGAAATGAACTATTTAGATAAAAAACAATCCATGTATATTGGAGTTCCACCCTCTGTGGATTATCGTCTATGCAAACAAGCCCTTAAAGGTTTTTTTTTTGGGTTTGGGGATTTTGTGTTCTCTGGCAAACTTCAGATCAGAAAAATGCTTTGGCGGTGAGCAGAGGCACCGGAGCCACAGGTGTCAAGCGGGCAGAGGTGGGGTGTGCAGCCGGGGAGCTCAAGTGTTGTGTTGTTAAAGCAGCGGGGAAACGGAGTTGACCTGGGACAAGGGACAGAGGCAGTCGGGGGGGGGGGGGGTACATTCCATCTGGATGTGAAGATAATGTCTTGGTTAATGCCATTTGCTCCCATGCATTTCATGTGCTGACTTGGCTTCAATGTTCAGGTTTGGTTGCAAACAGATAAGGCGGCATATCTCCTGAGGCAGTACTTCTTCAGCAACCTGCACGATCGTCTGAGTACGCGCCCTTTCCTTAGTCAGATTGCGAAGAAATGGCTTGCTTTCCAGGTGAGGCCTCTCTCATTTTCCTGATGCTTTATCTATATTCATGAAGGTACTAAAAGTTACTCCCTCTGTTCTCAAATGTTGCTGTTAGGACTACAGTTTTAGTTCAATTTAATGACAACAATTTAAAATGGTGGGAGTAATCCTGATGGTGGCTGTAGAGACTCATATATTCTCTGTGCATAGTGCACTTGTATTAGTAGTGCATGTAAGAGTCATTTGTTTTCTCTTTCCAGAGATGGTTGTTGACTTGTATCATTTGATTGTGCAGTTAATCCATGCTGTGGAACAGAGCCATAGTAAGGGAGTTTGCCACGGTGAGAAGCATTTTTCTAAGTTGCCTTGGCTGTAACATCTTTAGGTTCTATTTTTTTTACATATTTTCTATCTGGGATTAGGTGACATAAAATGTGAGAATGTGCTTGTTACTTCTTGGAGTTGGCTATATCTTGCGGACTTTGCATCTTTCAAACCAACTTACATCCCGGATGATGATCCATCTGATTTTTCGTTTTACTTTGACACTGGAGGAAGGCGAAGATGCTATCTAGCACCTGAAGTGAGTACCTTGATTTTATTTATTCGATATTTGTATGAACCATTTTGCCCTTTGTCATGTTCGCTAACCTTGATATATATATATCTACATCCTGCATTTTACAAGATGATACTCCTACATTCTGAAATTGTTGTGGCTAGGAGTTGTTTTCCTAACGACAACAATTTCGGAGTAAAAGTTTAACTATGTACAACTTGACATGTGAGTTAAGGGCTTAAGGCTTGTCTCAGTCAAGGTCTGATTTAGTTGGCTTCCTTATCTTCAGTTTCTTGTGCTACTGCTTTGAAATCGTATCCTGAGTCATTGCATTATTACAAAAGAATGAAATAGTTGCCATAGTACCTTCCTCTTTCTTTCATCATGATGTTGAAAGGCAGTAATATAGTACCTTCCTCTTTCTTTCATCATGATGTTGAAAGGCAGTAATACACTGTTTGGTGCTTTCACTTGACTTTTTTTTTAAAAAATTATGTACAACTAACCTTTCATTGCTCATTTACAATTTTGTAAATGAATTAAATCTACCCAGAGATTTTACGAGCATGGTGGGGAGTCCCAATCTTTGCCAGATGCACCTCTGCAACCATCTATGGATATATTTTCTCTCGGGTATGTTTAAGTATTTTTTGTTTTTTATGTGCCCTTAACATCGCACGGTAATACTCCATGAATATATAAATAGTTTGCTCACACTTATCTTTTGCTTGGACGCACCTGTTTAATCTCATGGGCTGTGTTGCCATCTGACCGTCAGCAGAAAAGCATACAGTAAATTCTTTTTGAATTAAAATGACGATTATTGGAAGACAGTTATCGTCGATGCATAAACTGCTGTATATTATCAGCCAATTTAGATGCCAGTTTTGTCCGTCAAGTGCTCTTTATTAACCTCTGGGACAGAAATGCTAGTAATGCTGAATACGATGTAGATCCCTTTATTACGTCATTAACACTTAAAATTCTTAAGAGCTACGGCATCTTTCAAAGTAGAAATTAGAAGGACCTCTCCTCAATATTGTTGCTTTGTCCTCACAATTTCACATCTTATCTGTATTTTGTTCCTTTATGTTTTCATTTATCAATACCGGTTACTGCAATTTTGCTCTAAAACATAAATTCAAACAGAGGGAGTAGCTTGTCTATGGCCTGAATAAGGGTTCCAGATGGTGGTTAATGGCGGCTGGAACTCCAGATCAAAAACATTTGTTAATCTCTTTGTCAGCTCCTTAGCTTGTGCAGTTTTCTACTATGTTAGTATGTTACAGTTCTGTATAGATGTTTTTTTTTCTTAATGCTGATGATGAAATGTAATTGTTTGTCTTCTTTCCAGGTGTGTGCTTGCTGAACTTTTCCTAGAAGGTCAGCCACTTTTTGAGCTTTCACAACTTCTGGCTTATCGGCGTGGTCAATATGACCCCTCACATACCCTAGAAAAGGTACTGTTCCTACGCTCCTTTTCAATTTTTGAATATGTTGTTTTGAATAATTCGTGTATTATTATTCTTTTTTTAATATTATTTTCGGTTGTCAGTTGGTCAGGCTATGCATGTAACACTCTGAAATTGTACACTCCTTTTCTGTTGCCACATGATTGCCTGCACGCTATCTCTGATGGAGCCATTAATTCGTTTTGTTCGATGTACAAATATAAATGGGAGTGTTTCCTGTACATGATTTTATTTAGATGCTAGGTGAAAGCTGGATAGCTCGTACCTGTTGTGCATATAAGTAGGACTTGGAGCCTATTGGATGAATGCTAGACCTTTTTTGACTTGTAAGCAGTGCAAATTTGTTGCCCGAAATGACAACAAAAACTGAAAGGAGGGACTAAACATCTGTACCCCAGTAGTATGCCAATAGCTGAACTAAGAGAATATGTCGGTCCTAAATGAAATTGTCTTTCTCGAGGCACATCTTGGTTATGATTTACATTTATGAAAACTAACTCTGTACATATAAAAGTTGCTTACATTTCTACTGTTGATTTCCTGATATTTTCAATTGCTTCAGAATTGTTGGATTCCAGGCAGATAAATTAACTTGTGCTTTTGCAGATACAAGATACTGGTATTCGTGACATGATACTTCACATGATACAGTTGAACCCAAAGGAGAGGCTGTCATGTAGAAGCTATCTGCAAAAATATGAATCTGTTGTGTTCCCTATTTATTTTTCGGAATTTCTGCACAAGTTCTTCTCAGATATTGTTCCACTTGACTCAGATGCCAGGGTAAGGATCATTCACAAACCACTGCCTTCTACTGTTCATCATGATAGCTGTTGAAATATAATTTTCTTTACAGGTTGAGAAGATTCAAGAAAATTTTGAAAATATACATGGCATAATGATAGGGAGCTCAACTACTAAACAAATTCCAAAGTCTACTGTATGTGAGCAGAGCGAACCATCTGGGAGAAAAGGCAGACGGCAACTGTTAAACCCACAAGAAGATTCTACGAAAATAACACCTGTAGTTAAGAGAAATGCTCCTGTAGACCATCAGCAGATTGTCGGAGATCTCAGTTTCCTCCTCAAAGAAGTGCAGCAACGGAGCAACCCCTCAAGAACAAAAGCTAAAAATGAGTTAGAACATTTTGTTGCATCCAGCATTTCTGGTGCAACTGGTAATGAGTGCTTGCAGCTGGTTAATCAAGAAGGAAAGCAGACTAAGAATGGTTTAATAAGCCAGATGAATATATTATCCCCTGTACAGATGATCTCAAAGAGTAATTTGCGCTCCTTAGTGGCTGGTTATGATGGCCAATCGGATACGTACAGCTTTGACATTTTCCAGCAGACGGACTCCAAGGTTAGTTGTGAAGGCATGGTCTTGCTTGCCTCATCTCTCTGCTCATGTATACGCAGTGTGAAAAAACCTGAGCTGAGAAGGGCTAGTCTCATTCTTCTGAGGATTTCCTCCACATACATAGATGATGATAGTCGCTTACAGCTAGTGGTTCCCTATGTGATTGCAATGCTTTCGGATCCAGCTGCCATTGTCCGCTGTGCTGCTTTGGAAACATTATGTGATGTCCTTTGTCTCGTTCAAGACTTTCCTATCAGTGATGCGGTGATATTCCCAGAGTACATCCTTCCAATGCTCTCTTTGCTCCCTGATGATACTGAGGAGAGTGTTAGGGTCTGCTATGCTACCAACATTCATAAGCTGGCTTTAACAGCTTACAGATTCTTACTACGTTCTCGTAGCATAGCTGATGTTGGTCCTCTTGATGAATCAGTGATAGCTCAGAGACCACAGTCCACAGAATCTGCAGTGAAGAAGCAAGATAAAATCGATGGCCAACTTGCAGATCTGAGGAAATCAATTTATGAAATAGTGCAAGAGTTGGTAATGGGACCAAAGCAGACACCTACTGTCCGCAGAGCTCTTCTACATGATATAGGTTATTTGTGTTACTTCTTTGGGCACAAACAAAGTAACGATTTTCTTCTTCCTATACTTCCAGCATTTCTAAATGACAATGATACACAGCTCAGGGCAGTTTTCTTTGGTCAGATTGTCTTTGTTTGCTATTTTATTGGTTCTAGAAGCGTTGAGGAATACCTTTTGCCATATCTTGAGCAGGCACTAAGTGATGGTATGGAGGTTGTCCTTGTTAATGCACTTGATTGCTTGACCATGGTGTGCAGAAGTGGTTATTTGAGGAAAAGAGTCATTGTGGGTCTTTTTGGAAAGGTTCTACCCCTGCTGTGCCATCCCATCAATTGGGTTAAACGGGCTGCTGTAAGACTTGTTGCTGCCTGTAGTGAGAGCTTAGGATTTGTGGACACTTATGTGTATCTTTCTCCACATCTAAGGCATTTCCTACACAGGGAGCCACCTTCATTGTCATCTGAAGCTGCTATTCTTTCATGTCTTAAGCCTCCAGTCTTAAAATCAGTCTTATACCAAGCTTTAGAGGATGGACAGGACACAGGAGACATTTTGCTGAAGAGTAGTGCCAAGAAAGAACTGACAGCACATGGTGGTACTGCAGCACGTAGTGGATCTGCAATCATTCTTGCCGATTCTGCAAGATTGAGGGGCCCCAATATTTCCAGAAATATTTCCTTTGACATGAGAGAGTCTGTTTCTTTTGATAAGTCATTTCATTCTGGCGGTGCACCACATTCATCTTCTGGGAATATTTCCGTTTATGATGGCTCGTCTAAAGGAATACCAATACCATCATATTCTCTTTCTACTGATAAGCGTGGTTTAGGAGCGTCAATAATGTTACCTCGGTTAGAACCCAACCGTCCTGGTGTTCAGACTAGAGATGATCATTTTAGTAGCAAGTTGCGAGATGTTAGCATCAATGACTCTGTGAAGAGAGGGTCTTCTTTGCAAGGGGATGGCATTTCCAACGTTGACACTACAGGATCTCCATCTGTCATAAGATCAGCGGTAAATGTAGAGACTGGATGGAGGCCTCGTGGCGTTCTAGTGGCACATCTCCAGGAACATCAGTTGTCTGTCAATGATATCACTGTATCTAATGACAATACCTTTTTGTGACAGCTTCAGATGACTCAAGCGTCAAGATATGGGATACAAGAAAATTAGAAAAAGACATTGCCTTCAGGTCGCGATTAACATATAGCATGGGTACTGCCCGAGCTCTATCTACCGCAATGCTTCATGTTACTTCACAGGTTGTTGTTGGTGCCAGTGATGGAACGCTACACTTGTTTTCTGTTGATTGTGCACGTGGCGTAGGGAGTGTTGTGGAACGATATTCTGGCATTGTTGATGTCAGAAGGAAAGATATACAAGAAGGTGCAATTCTGAGCGTTGTAAATTGTTCTTTGGATAGCTTCAGCTCAACTGTCCTTTTCAGCACGGAGTCTTCTGGCATTCATAAATGGGATACAAGGGCTAACACAGAATCTTGGTCCTACAAATCCTCACCAGAGGAGGGCTACATATCAGCACTTGTAGTGGGCCAGTGTGAAAATTGGTTCATCTCAGGTTCTTCAAGGGGTGTTCTTACATTGTGGGATAATAGGTTCTTACTTCCTGTTAACTCGTGGCACTATTCCACAGTAAGCCCTATAGAGAAATTGTGCTTGCTTATACCACCACCAAATTCAATACCTTCTGCTGGAAGGCCATTGGTTTTTGTTGCCGCTGGCTGCAATGAGGTTTCCCTGTGGAATGCTGAGAATGGAAGCTGTCACCAGGTAATTAAAAATACGCTCCTGATTTGTACTTTCTGAGGTCTGTTGGTTTCCTATCCTCGGATCTATTGTTTTTAGACATTACTCGTCTTAAATGACTCGAACAGGAATGTCTTCACATTTATTTTGCTGTGTATCCACCTTATATCATGTCCAATAAAGAATCTCTGTTTTTGAGAACTGAACAGTTGTATCTTAAATATTAACAAACAATGCAGGTGTTTAGAACGGCGGCGAGTGCTGAGAATGAAGCTGTGATGTCAAAGGCACCATCAAGACTTCTTAACAAGTCAATTACCAAAGATGTGAGACGAGCAGGAAATTATAGGTACAGGATTGAGGAATTGAATGATCCCCCTGTACGCCGTCCAGGCATCCGCTCTTTGCTTCCCTTATCTGGTGGCGACCTTTTGACTGGAGGAACAGACTTGAAGATCCGTTACTGGGACCAGGCCAGGTTCAGTTTCATTAAGATGTAGTTTTGCTTCTTCATGGTTTTATCTCTGCTACATGTAATCATGATGTTTTTACAATTGACAATTTTGTAGACCTGAGCAAAGCTTCTGTATTGCTGGCCCCTCGGAGAAAGAAGCTGTTCCAGCTAAAGGAGGCGAAAAGGACGAATTTTACTGTTATGATATAAGATCCAGCTTTGGGGTACAAGTTGTGCAGGTAACTCGCAATCCTTGTTGGTTAGTTCGTTTGTCTAGCGCTCCTGTTCCAAAATACCATCTATATTCATCATTGTGACTTTTTACATAAAATCATTGCCAACAAGTTTGCACGGTATTATTTGATTGACTGCTTGCTTGAATTTTGGCAAGTCTTAGATTCATGGTTTACAAAACCGACGAAAACTGGTCCGGTTTTTGCGGTTTTTGGTAAAACTGGCCAGTCGGTTTGAGCGAACAACCGGTTTTCGTCCAATTGAAATTTAAAATTGTGAAAAGGCGAACTACCAAAAATTGGTAAATTGTAAAAACTGACCTGTAAATCAAGAAAACCGATTGTTTCTTTTCAAAGAGGAATATTGTTTGTAAACCGATAAACCGAATGATAAACCGGTAAAATCGAGCGATAAACCGGTAAAACCAAGTGGTAAACCGACAAAACCGATCGGTTTGCTTTCAAATCTTGTCCAAATTCAAAATTTGATATTTGATAAGGGATATACAAACATTCAATCCTAACTGTGTTTTCTGTACAGGAAATATGCAAACAGCCTCCAACAGCGTCCAAATTAGCTCACAAGACACAGCTTGCGATGGCCGCTGCAGATTCTGCGGGCTGCCACCGCGATGCTATAATGGCATTGGCATCCTTTAATTTGTCGAGCCAAAGGTTGATATCCGCTAGTAGAGATGGTGCCATTAAAGTGTGGAAGTAGTTGCTCCAGCATTATTGGTAAGATTACAAGCCCCCTTGTTGTACATATTTGGCATGCTTAGTGTCCACACGGTACATATGTTAATAGTTATGTTGTACATAAGATGATTCTGATCAATACAAAGTAAAAAAAAACATGCTTTTTATGTGGTGCGTTACTTTTTTGGTTCATATAAATTACTACTCATTCTCAAATTGATATCGTTAGGACAACAAATCCAGCTCATACTTCTGCCTGCTGTTTCTTTGGCTCTATTAAACTTAAATTGCTGTTCTAACAACAATTTAAGCATGAAGGGAGTAATTATTAAGCTTATGATGAGTGGGTAGTATGAAGATGTTGAACTGGTCCTCTACACAAATATTTCTGCCTGGTGTTTCTTTGGCCAAAAAGGAACTCATTTAGTAAGTAGATTCACATTCTTTTTGGGAGATTTTGCTATACAATGTGGAGGTTATCGAGGGCCGGAAGGTTAATGAGGCTCTCGAACGAGATTAACCGCATGCTGATTCGAATCGAGAGTACCCACATGCAGCCAGGCAAGGGTTGACTGCTGCCTTTATCCGTTTGACCGCTTAGTCTCATGAAAGGCAGCATATGGCCCCAGGATACTTTGAGATGTGGTTCATGTTCATAGCAGATAAAGAGAGGGTAAAGGGAATGATGAGCTGTTAGTCCCATTTTGTTTACACCACATTGATGTAACTGTGCATTTGTCATGAGCAGCTTGGATCACTTTTTGATAACCATGTTTTGTATAATCATTCCATAGTGTAGGAGCCTGGCTCCTCCAGTTTTCTTCCAAAAAAAGAAAATAATAATAATCATTCCATAGAAAAGGAATGTGTGGTTCAAGTGCTGCCTGAATAAGCGATTAGTAGTATTCTTGAGTTTCAGAATTCAGAAAAAGTGAAATGCATCGGGGGTGAGGAGATATCCTCGCGAGAAATGCAGAAGGCGCATGCACTGAAAATGAGAGCCCCGCAAAGAAGAGCATGTGTTTCTCTTCTTTTTAGCTTAAATGTAGCCACACATGTTTATTTATACTGAGCGCTGGTCTGATAGACGAGAAAAAATTGGACAGGGCTCATTACGTGAAAAGGATAGTTCTATTCCGAAGACGCGAAGTTGCGAACTGACTGCGACGCCATCGCCATCTGTCTGAACTGTGGTAGACTGGTAGGGTAGATCGGCAGAGAGCCTAGGCCCTAGGGTCAATGGCACGAGCACATGGGGGCGTCTACTATGGTCATTTCATAGCTACTCCTGGGAAGCTTGTCTTTCGGTCTGTGTTTGCACCAAAAGCTGCTGATTTTCATGGGTGACATTCGCAGTGAAGGCTAATGCATTTTACTTTCTTTTGCACGCAATCATTAGAGCCTTCAAAAGATGAGCACAGGAGAATGTTCGGTGCGGTGTGCGTCATTTTAAGCGATTTACTATGTGAATAGGAGTACTTGCATTTGGCAGGAAGGAAACAAAGGACCATGTAGACTTGTCATCATCTTTCCGTTGCTATAGATATTGAACGTGAAAAGATGGTCTTTGCATGAGCGGTAATTTTGAGGTGTGACGGTTGCTCTGCTAGCGTGTGGACCATTCCACAGTATCTCACTCACTAGAGCCACAATGGCTCGCCCGAGCAAGCAGTCGGATGAGCTGCCATCTTGCTCACTCATCATATCACTTGTCAGTCACCGCGTCCTTTGTGCTTTGCCTCTCTTTTGACCGAATCTTGACCGCCCCTTCATTTCGTTGCTTCATCAGTTCTTGCGAACACAGTGCACTTGACCTTCGTGTCAGGGAGGCGTCAGCCTTCATGTCCTCCTCATCTCCTGAAAAAAAAAAAATCAGTTCACTACGAAGGGTGTGTTCGTTTCCTCTCCTCTAAAATTTAAGCACTCGTCACATCAAAGAGAATCTTATTATTTATGAATATTTCGATCAATTTAATGACAAAATCCTATTGACAGATTAGTGCTAATTTTCGAGAAGAATCTAATGAGCTTAATTAATCAATATTTTACTAGAGTGATGCTACAGTAACCGTCTTCTAATCACGATTTAATTAACCTCATTAGATTCGTCTCGTAAATTAGTCTACGGACCTGTAACTTGTTTTATAATTAAACTTTATTTAATACTCTTAAATAATAAGATTCTTTTAATGTGACAATTTCTAAAATTTAGACCTGAAAACGAACACACCCGAATACGAGTAGCTTTACCTTCTTGTTGGATCTGACTCATATTTTACGAGTACTGGCTGCATGCCCTGGCACGCTGGCACAACACAAGAGGACAAGGAGAACTTGCTTGTTCGTTGTTGCGGCGACCAATTGCACACGCACACGCATTCTCTGGTTTGCAAACCGGCCACTGCCGGTTCATTACTTTGGTGGTGGCTACCTAGTCAAGACTCAGGACCAGGAGTTATTAGTGACTTCTTTAGGGTGCGTTTGGTACGAGCTTATGCACAAAATGCTTTATAGTGTTTATATCTGTTTATAGTGCTTATTATATCAAAACTGCTTATAGTGCTTATTATACATAAGCAGTCAACCCGTTTAGCAAAACTGCTTATGCTTATCTATCAAAACTGCTTATTCACACACATAAACACTATAAGCTACGTTTTGCTGCTTCACTCAAAGTGCTTATGCTTAGTATAAAATTGCAAAGTGCTTATAGGTGCATATACACATAAGCAGTTTTGCTATTTTGTTGTTTAGCACTTCAAAGTGCTTTATTGAGCATAAGCAGTTTCAATAAGCGACTTCATAAGCTGTGCCAAACGCACCCTTAGTACTACTACCCGTTCGTTCAAACCATTATTATTGTACTCGATGCAATGAAATGTCCATGTGTTTGGACCAATTCTGATTAAATATGCGTTTGTACAATTTGAAGTGGACTTCTCGATTTTGTATTTGGTTAAGACAATCTTTCAATATAATAAGGAGAATATAAAATGGAAAAGCACGAACAGATGGTCGTGGCCAAGAACATCCTTTCGCCCCCGTTGCGTTCTGCCGACAGCAATCTCATGCTTCCAACCAATTTAGTCAGCGTCTTGCTGTAGAAAACTTCTTAATTGACTCAGTAGATCAAAAGTTATTTCATTTAAAAAAAATATGTGTTGTGATACAAAGAAAAGAGCTAAATGAAAGTTCCGAAAAAAAAAACTTGAGGCGGCGACACTCCACCTGTCCAGTTGCCTCTTTTTTTTTTTTTGAAACAGTCCAGTTGCCTCTTAAGGACGGAGAAAACGAGCCCGCAAGCAACAAGCACCACCTCACGTTGCTACCTCCATCTCCACCCGGAATAGGCAGCGGCCATCGGCGTCTGTCGAGGCTCATGCGGCGAGGCGAAGGGGAGGGGTAGAATGGGCAACGTCACGTCGTCGGTGGCGGCGCGGCTGGCCTTCTTCCCGCCGGAGCCGGCGACGTACGAGGTCACGCCCGCTCAGGACGGCGCCGGCGGGCTACTGCAGATGACGGGGCTGTCACCGGACGCCGGCGTCGAGGTGCGCGCGCTCCCCACCAGGGCCGGCACGCGCGTCGTTGCCACCTTCTGGCGCCACCCCTCCGCGCGGCTCACGCTGCTCTACTCCCACGGCAACGCCGCCGACCTTGGCCAGATGCTCGGGCTCTTCCTCGAGCTCCGCGCGCACCTCCGCGTCAACATCATGAGGTCCGCCTCGCGTCTCCATTGCTTCCGCTCGTTTTTTTCGTTGAATTCGCTAGCCTCGATTTAGCCGCGTATTCTAGCAGGTGATGTGGTTTGCTCGATTGCGCCTTTTTTTTTTTTGCAAGGGATGATTATTAATTAACCTTTCCTAAAGATTTTTTTGTTTGCTATGACATTTGCTGGCTGATCCTGAATCCTGATTCGCTAGTAACTTCCTGCGCGTGGGACTTAGTTTGATCGGTGCACGACCAAGGGGGTTCCGCTAGTCGGCCAGTTGTTCTTAATGTTAATAAGTAATATAATAATTTCGTTTGGACTTTGTAGTTGATTTAGGAGATAGTCATTCGGAGGTTGCAATTGCGCATGAAACTGATTTTTCGTTTTAGTAATTATGAATTTGTTGATTAGTAAAACTGTAACTCAGGGTCTTCATATTTCAATAACTCTTAGCTATTTTTGTTATTAAAAACAAATTGACAGCTTCGATACCTCGTTTTAATTTCTGTATTGCAGCTCTAGAAATCTCCTTCCAGAAGTTCGAGGTAGCTCATATTGTTGTTACGTTTTAAATTTACTTGGAAAGGGTACGAGGCATGTGAGGTTCATGTGAAGAAGATTTAAACATATTCGTTTGTTTATACTATATCCGGTCCTGTCCTGAATTCCGATGCCACTACAGGTTGCCCTGGAGGTCTCCCTGCTCTTGCTTTCAGCAAGTTCAATTAGTTAAGGGTATCATTAGGTTATATTATTGTTAAAATTGTGACATATTTTTTGTTGCATACGACAATCAGGTTCATTTATGTGCCATTTGTTGTTGTGATTCTGAAAAGATTAAGGATTGAAGATTATCTTTGAGTTATTTTTTAGCACAAAAGGACCAGCTCTTGGTTTCCAGTGACCTTACAAATCTGTAGAGATATTGCTTTGGATTTTTTTTCATTGAATCCAAGTTCCATTTGCAGTTGGACTGCTGTAGTAACTTTCGGAGTGATCTGGTTGATGCCTACTGCTGGACTTTAAGAAACAAAATTTCCCCACCACAAGAAATGTTGCTATCTTGATCTGATGGGATGCTGACTTTCCTTTACATGAATTAAACATGTACTGTTATGGACTTATAGTTGATAACTATGCCACCCCTTTTCTCGATAAATACAACCAACACCTGTAAGTTACATGTGACTAAAGCTGGTATCATGTTTTTCTTTTGCAGCTATGACTATTCAGGCTATGGTGCCTCTACAGGAAAAGTAAGTTCCTGAAAGTTTAAGTATGTTTAAGAGCTAAAGCGTGGTTCTTACTTTTAGTCTTTGTCGCTTCAATTTGTCGTTAAGTTTCTTCCGATCTAATATTCACATCGTATTCTCGCTTTCTTTCTCTGTTTTGTGATCATGATGTTTCCTGTATATGATTGTGCCACATAATTAGTAGTGATTCTAAGTGGCAACAGTTGGATTGAAACTGATCTCTGTTAGTTTAGCTTAATTAACCCCGTGTTCTTCTGTAGATGCATGGGCACCCTTTCTCAAAGCAAATAATTATTGAAACTATATTTCTTTTTTAGCCCCATCTAGAAGCAAATGGCCAGTTCATCTCTTTCAGTTTTCCCCTTCATTATCAACAGCCCTCGAGAAGAGGGTCACCTTTGCTTTCTGCTACTCTAGAACATGATGGTACCTTTGTTCTTGTAGTCATCCTTTTTTTTTATCAAAGTTGTTAAACTAAGGGACCATCATCAGCCTCAACTTGTAGGTGATTGATGCCTACTCAAGAACTTGCTCAGGCAAGCAAATTAAAGTTGCATGTGTGCTTGTTGCCCTATGCCACTCATAAATTTGTGAATTTGTGGAGGTTTAGATTTAGAATGGAATAGATTATGGAGGGCGTGTTCCTATCTATAACTTACGTTTAACTTTATCTGTTTTACCAGTTGGGATACCTACTAACTGCACTTTTTTCTGGTCTAACAGCCATCAGAGTACAATACATACTATGACATAGAGGCTGTTTATGATTGTTTGAAAAAGGAGTATGGGATAGAAGAAGAGAATTTAATCCTGTATGGGCAATCAGTTGGCAGTGGACCTACATTGCATTTGGCCTCACGTCTGGAAAAATTAAGAGGGGTTGTCCTCCATAGTGGTATACTCTCAGGCATACGGGTCCTCTATCCAGTGAAAGTGACACTTTGGTTTGATATCTTCAAGGTAAGTCTGAACCGTAATTTTTCCTTCTGTTCTGAAATGGTACGTTTACTTATCAGTTTCATCCGGTTATATTTACAGAATATCGACAAAATAAAGCAGGTTGAGTGCCCTGTACTGGTCATACATGTGAGTATGCTGTTAACCTAATTGTTTTTATTTAAAGTCATTTTGACTTAATGCTTCCTTGTCTCCTGAATGCTCTGCCTCGGTGCCTCATGAAGTTTTTAGATAATCGGCTGAAAATTTTCGAATAGGTATATTTGTTGGATCTGAATTTGGTGAATCATCATATGACAGGGCACAGCTGACGACATCGTGGACTTCTCCCATGGCAAGCGGCTGTGGGAGCTCGCAAAGGAAAAGTACGAGCCTCTGTGGGTGAAAGGCGGCGGTCACTGCAACCTGGAAACCTATCCTGAATATATCAGGCACTTGCGCAAGTTCATAAACGCGATGGAGAAGCTCGCGAAGGACAAGGCAGCCAATAAGCCACCCCAGGCGCTGCCCTCGTCGAGCATCACCGAAGTGAAACACAACAAGTGCTTGAGATTTGGAAAGAAATGAAAGGAACCTCGCTTCAACAGTTAGATGTCACTACTCACTAACCATGCTGCTGCTCACAGACACGTTCGATGAAACCACCCAGCAGCTTAATTAGCTTATGATCCGTAGTAGACAGACTTGTGGCTAATGTAATGGAGATGGTTGACAGAGCTAAACCCGAGAAAGAGAGCGATAACTGTTGCCACAAATTAGCCTGTTCCTAGCTCATTTTTTTCTTCCTTCTCCCACTTGTAAGTTGTAATGTAGTCATTGTGCAAAAGTATTTATTCTAATTGATTGGAACGAACTTACTGTAAGCTGGATGGAAAACAGCATGCTAGTGCTCATCTCATGTCTGACGTCTCTGGTTTAAGGGCTTCTGAGCAGTGCTCCTGCCATTTTGCGTGAAGCTCATACTGCTCGTTTTGGGTGGCCATCCGCATCAGGCCCAGATGTATCTAGTCCAGGTCCAATAAAAGGACTAGGCCGGAGTGCTTCGGGCCGACGCTCCTGATGGACGGAGTGAGACGGACGGGAGGCCCAGCCTAGGGCCGAATGGTGTGGCTGTTTGCGCGTGCGCGAGCACGACGTTTGCGTTGCCACTTCCACTTGCTCCAAACTGCTATTAGTACAAGCAGCGCAGCTGATCTTGTTGGGGTGTAATCGTAATCGTAATCGTAACTAAATAAATAGATAAGTCACTAAACTAGGAAACGAGGATTCAGATAGGAATTACTCCTGGAGTCTTCCTGGTCTTGCTGATCAGTCCAGAGCTTGGCCGTTTGGGGACAAACGCGAGCAGGCCAGTACTGCACAGCTGGTCCTCGCCCTGCCCGATGATCTCTCTGTTTTGATGGCAAGGCACCGAAATCCCTGCCGGCGCCATGCGAGCTCTTTGCAGCTGCAATCCTGTGTGCGCACAATACTCCGTATGCGCAGCAGTCGTCTCCGCTCGCCTACGGGTACTGTACTAGCTAGCTTGGCATGGAGCACAAGCTTGGCATATGGCATCTAGTGATCCATCGATGATTAATTGCACGGCTGACGATGAGCAACCGTACCATAGCTGACATGAACATTTCCTCTCTTGCATCGGAGAGGACAAATTTTCATCAGGCTCTAGCTAGATTTTTGTGGCACAAGTGCAGACTTTGCCTTCCATTTTTCCCATCAGGCTCTAGCTAGATTTGACCGGTCTGTGGAGTGCATTTTCTTTCTCAGTTCGTCTAATACAGCCATAATGCGCAATCTCCGTTCCTAATGCATGCACGCGAGCGTGGTAGGCCCTGGCCGCAACGCAGATGAGTGTGTTCGTGCCGCAGTGCTGATCATGAATAGTAACATCTGCATGGAGCATGGATGTCCTTTCGGTCCTGACAACGGGAAAGCAGAGTAATTTTTGTGTGCCCAAACAACCGGCGCCTTTTAAATGAAGTTGCATGGGGCACGCAGGAGGTGTAAATGCAACGAATCCAACATAGATCGTCATGTGCCCCCCGCTGCTTAATTTAGCAGCCACGAAAAAGTAAAAAAAAAAAAGAGCAAGGTGTTTTTCTCCGTGTTTGTATATGCAGATGCTGCGGTGTACCTACTGCTACGAACGCGTACGTGGTGGTGATGCGGAATACAACTCTATATAGATGCTCGTGAGGTCCTACAAAAAACAACAACAAAAAGAAACGTGCACGCGCTATATATAGCTAGCTGCAGGCGAATGCTTTGCGTATTCACCATCATCGATTCATACTTCCTGTGCTGTCCGAATGCTGCTTGCTTTTTGCTGACTTTTTTTTAGCAGATGTACATGTACTTGTTAGAAATATTGTGTAAACAATTGTACATGTGTTACACGTAGCACATGAAATGTAAACCTCTAGGACTCAAGGTTGTCTAGTAGATAGAGTTGTAAACCGAATATTTAGACTTGAGTCCATGTCGGTATTAACTAGAGTCCTAGTCGGTAAAACATCCCTGTAACTATATGGCCTTGGAGCCTATATATTAACACGCAGCCGTGGTGAGCCAATTAGGTAACCACGTTCCATATTCTTACTGGCATAGTATAAATAAGAGCAATGGAGCGTATATATAGTGCCGGCACGACACTCTAATACCGGCGGGCACTACGTGCCATATATTTACTCAGGGCGAAGCCAGGACTCGAGTTCTCCTCGGGTCAGCCTCCACTAATATCTTGCCGAAAATAATTAAAATATCTACTCCTGTCTCTAATTTTATCGGAAATCGTCATCGGGTCGACGGACCCTGATAGCTACATGTAGCTCCACCCCTGTATTTACTGGCCGAGATCCATCCATCCATGGTACTACGTACTAGTACATGTGTGTACATGCGGCCGCTTTTCCTATCATGACGTACCACTGCACCACGACCGACGGATCGGAATGTCAACACATATGCATGCATGGCCAGGTATCAACGTCAATTAATCGGTCTAATAGTCACTTGTCAACTAAGCCAAAGGCTTTATTATTCGATCCTACACGGCATACTAAACGTCGGCCCAACAGTCACTGCTCCATTGCTCAAGTGTCATGTTGTTGGCAGCTGGAATCATTGGGCAAGTACTAGCATATGCATCCAAACAATGCACCTTTAATTTGTTTAAATAAAAGGCATTAGAACATGTACAAAGGAGAGCTCATTGTGTTTTCTTGGACATATGTATCAACAAAAAAGACATAAAAGAACTCTAGTCATACAGATGAGAGACTCTCTATTTTTTTAATAAATACATATTATTAATGATTGTATGACATAAGTCATCTCTTCACATATACAACGATCCTTAGAGTTGTCTCTTATATATATTAGAACACATGATAGAGACCGTCTCTTCATCAAGAACCCATCTAGCCATCTCTTCAAGGGTTAGAGGGACTATTTACAAAAATACACTACCACATCAGCTTAAGAGTCCACTTATTTATTAGCGTTGTACATGCCCGTATTGTAGATGTCGATGCTGCGCTTTCTGTGACCGCAAAGGAAAATGCATATTGTTTCCCTTGAAAAATGAAGAGTTTTCTAGCCCAAGCAAAATCAATAACAATGAGAGAGAGAGAGAGAGACTCCATGCATTGCTATTGCCATGTACTAACACACACACAACAACGTTAGCGATTACCATGTAGTAGAGTAGTTCTGTACGGGTAAACATTCTAATAGCTGTTTATTAATATATGTGGTACAGTGCTTAATAAACCGGTACCTCACGACTTACGGTGAGAATGCAATGCATGTGTGTTGTGCAGTGTGAAATTAAAGTCTAGGAGTATGTTTTTGTATGGACTCATCTCATAAAGTGTTAGCCGGTCATCGATAGGGTTTGCTGAGAGGGGCCTCAAACAATCGACCTTTCTTTATGGGGTGTGTGTACTATACTAGTAATAATGCATTTACTGGGCTTTGATTAATCTGCAGGTTACTGGCTATATATATATAGCTACTATAGTTACTTGCAGGCGACATGGACTCATGGATATGTCATATCGAGCGATCGCAAATAATGGACCACGGGGCCGCTTATACAATTATATGTACATGCACTTACAATAATTAAATCGCTTCGTACCGGGATCGATCATGAGGACGCGTGTGTTAAGTGATGTCTACACACAAATTCAATTAGCAATTGACACACGGCGGTGTACTAATAAGGACACTATCGAAATGTTGGAAAAAAACTGATGATGTCTTGACATCGATCGGCTCGGTCCAACGAACGCCAGTTCACTAGGTGCGCACGTCATAAGAATTTTGGCTTTTCTTTTTACAAAAGAATCAATTGAATAAAATCATGATTATTTTGCCAACCCCATTCTCAATGCGACTTTCATTTTGTAATTATAATTATATGTCACATCAGCAAATACGATGATATATGACAAGATATTTATTAGTATGAATATATTAAAACACAATGAAAGACAGGTTAAAATTGCATTGAGAGTTTTTCCTTTCATCGTCAACACTCTCAACCAAAAACTAAGTACTACTTAGCAATATTTTAATGTTCATTGTGCCATGAAAGGGAGCGTTGGGAGATACGATTTTATTTGAGAGGTCTTAGGACATTCTCAGTGGGATCTTTTATTGCACTATTTTCAAAGCAAAATTTTAGGTAAGTAAGCCAAGAAACTTTCATTAGGATGAAAGGCCTCTCACAAAAGATGAAATGATTCATTCTCTCTTTGTTCATAACTCCCTTGCCTTATCAGCAAAAAATGTATATGTGTCATAGTATTTTAACGTTTATGAAAGGCTCCACTGTGGAAGTTGTAACTAACAATTTAACCAAGTGGAAGATTTGAAAGCATTGTTATAGTTGGGTGTAATGATATGGATCATGTCTTCCGAAGAATTTACCGAGAATTTTTAGCCAAGGAGAGGAGTCGAAATGTGCAATAAGGAGTATTAATGTATTATTGCTCTCCAACGTTATCTAACTTGAAAAAAGAAACTAGTAGTACTAATTAATATTAGCAACCTGAACGGCCGAGATGGTCACTACCGGCGCTAGCAACGGCCGAGATGAGACGGATGGCGCTCACCTGTGTTACCGGAAAGGAGACGGCTGCAATCACCCATGGCAGGAACATGCCGTCCGTGCAAAGCCAGCAATCCCAGACACAAATCCTCGCAGCCCGTGCAGCCATTCGTGTGGTCGTGTTCCGACCCTACGCGAACGGCAAGCGTTCTGCGCGCGCGGCGGCGTCGAGAGCGCGGGAAACTGGATCGGGCGGGAGGACGTCCCATCGTTAATTACGGGATTGATCGAGGACGATCAAGTCGTCTCCAATGGTCGCTCAGCCGTATCACGCTGTTAATGGGCGTTTAATGCCCGCATTGAACCGGCGATTTAATGTGGCCAAGTGGTAGTAATGCAGAGGACGCAAAAGCTCGACCGAGATCGAGATCACGACTGGTGGCCAAGTGTATAGTGTTAGCTGCACGACGACGCACGAGCTCGTGTACCGCCGCTGCTTTATTAGTGTTGCAACAATAATACTAGGAGTGAATCGTTGCAGTTTGTGGGTAGCAGGCGTTAACTATAGGGTCGTCCCCGGGGCGCTACAGTGCTGTACCGCACGCGCACGATGGGTTGTTTCTCCAAATGGGCTTGGCAAAGGCACGCTTCATTATTAGTCCTGCTGCTTACTGCCGTATATTCGTTCGTCAGTGATTCTTTCTCTGTAGTATATACTACTCCGGTGTAGTAGTGATTTGTATTTTAGCGGCGTACAGTACATTGTGCTGGTACGCACACCGTCGTAGCCTGAGATGAGTGGTTCTGCCTTGAACCCTATACGTTCCGTGCATTACATGGATGCATCCACTCCCCACTGGAGAGTACTAGTACACGCGCGTAAGCTTGATCATAACAACGCACCATCATTGCTACTAGTATTTGCTTCCTGCATTGCTTGGTCCTGTCACGTCGTTACTGCTCGCAGTACTGTACTGTATCATAAGCACGTAGTAGCACGACTTTTACATGCCATCATCATCGAGGGAGTAAACAAACGCGTACTATAAAAAACAACAGGCAGCAGAAATGATGTTGGCAGCGTAGTAATTTGCAACAAATAAGACACTACTGATGTCAACAGCAACGATGTTAGCGTGTGAGTACTCGATCTGGTTAGCTTAATTTCCACCCATCTGATGGTTCTGCTTGTCTCAGCTGACAGGGATTTTATTTAGAAACAAAAAGGAATGCAACCGGTATTGTGCACTAAAGAGGATCGCGGCTGTAGTTATCAGTTGTTGCTTGTGGACGAGCGGGGGCCACATTGTGTTGTAGCCGTGCCACCACCATGGCCCCCATTTGACTCCATATATCCATCTGGGGAGTGGATGCAGTATGCAGATTCTCTCCTCCATCTTCTTCTCCACAGCCGGAGGAACGAGAAATGCTGTTTCGTGCTCCACGAATCTCTTGCGTTCTTGGTGTTGTGAGCTGCGGTAGAGAGGATTAACTAATGAGAAACACAGGTCGAGGACTCGACTGCGCTTGCCTGTTTGTGACCCTGGCCATCTGAAACAGTCGCCGTCTCTGCTTTTCCGTTGCTCTGCTTTCCCTAGCTGCCCATCCATCTCATCTGGCGTCCAGCCTCCTCCCCTCTCCAACTCCCAGCCCCACTTTTGCTTTCACACATCTTTGCTTCAATAATGATGCGGTTGTGGTGGGTTTGGTCCTGAAGCTGCATCCGCATCCCCACTGGTTTGTTTCTCTCTGCCTCCTCCATAGTCCAAATCCACCAGCTGCTTCCTTTGCCCTTTTCAGCTATAGTTGGGTAGTAGGTTGCTTGGGATTGGGAGGCCTTCTCCCTCCCCGTCCACGTCCTGCTCCTCCTAGGGTGTCCTGCAATTGGCTCAACTGGCTTCTTGATTGGACTGGTGCTGCCGCCAACTTGTCTTGTTGGCTTTGCCTCCTGCGGTCCTGCCCCAATTACTGCTCTTCTGGGACGAACTGTAGCCTCTTCTTGCACCGGCTTTCTGGATTTCTGCTGTGAATTTGCTCAAGTCGGGGCCGGCCTTTGGAGGTTTCGTTGGCATGACTAACAGTGCGGTGGGGAGAGTCACGGACCAGTTCCCTGCCGGCATGCGGGTCCTCGCCGTCGATGATGACCCGGTGTGTCTCAAGGTGCTTGAGACCCTGCTGCGGCGCTGCCAGTATCATGGTGCGTTTCTTCAGCTCACGGCTTTGGTTTCTTTCTCTCTGCAACCTAACTTTTGCCTCGGATGCTGCTGTTGTATTTGTCACGGAAGGATTCAATGTTACCGTGAAAATTATTTCTGTAGCCACAAAGAACAAATTATTTAATTTTGGATCTTGTTTCATGGACGTAATGGAAACTTCTTCCAGCCTCCTCATGCGATGCCTGCAGTCTTAGCTCATCGCAGAGCATGTAGATGTAGATAAACGTTATATCCACCGAGTCACTATTGAGCCTGAATCACTGTCATGTTGTAAATAAATGCTGCATTATTTTGGATTTTTGTATGGATTCACAGGTTTGGTCATGCAACATGTGCAGAACCTTCATGTAGCTTTCAAGTTACTTATAAGAGGAATTGGTTTTTGCTTTTGCAGTGACAACAACGAATCAGGCTGTCATAGCGCTGAAGATGCTAAGGGAAAACAGAGAAATGTTTGATCTTGTCATCAGTGATGTCCATATGCCAGACATGGATGGTTTTAAGCTTCTTGAGCTTGTGGGGCTTGAAATGGATCTCCCTGTCATTAGTAAGTCCTGATTTCTATTTTTTTAGATTTCTGCTCATAATATTAATATGCACTGTTTGTTTAGAAAAAGGATTAATATATGCAGTTAGGACATCTTACAAAGCATCAGTTGTTTAGTCGTCTAGACTGAATATTATGCACTGTGCATCTAGCCTTATGCTAGAGGAAAGCAAAATGTGAATTCTAACCAAATATTTCCCATGCAGTGTTATCAGTGAATGGAGAGACAAAAACTGTAATGAAGGGGATAACTCATGGTGCTTGTGACTATCTCCTAAAACCTGTTCGAATTGAAGAGCTTCGGAATATCTGGCAGCATGTTATCAGGAGGAAATTCAGTAACCGTGACCGTCCTAATAGTGACACCTATGAGGAGTGCAGTAAGCCACCAAATGTGGACCACTGTGAAATTACATGTGGGTCGCCTGACCAAAGTGGGAGACCTAGCAAGAAGAGGAAAGAATACCATAGCGAAGAAGATGACGATGAAGGTGACGAGAATAATGGTCAAGACAGTGATGACCCTTCAGCTCCAAAGAAGCCACGGGTTGTTTGGTCAGTCGAACTACACCGGAAGTTTGTTGCTGCTGTTAACCACCTTGGAATTGATAGTAAGCACACCTCACTGTTTTGTTACCTGGATGTTGTTTATAGTTGATTAGTTATTTACAGCAATTAATTTACAATCTGATTGTTTTTATTGTTGCAGAAGCGGTGCCAAAGAGGATACTTGAGCTCATGAATGTTGAGAAACTCACAAGGGAAAATGTTGCAAGTCACCTACAGGCAAGGCACTTATCCAAACTTATTTAATTTAGCAAAAGTATTGGCAATGCCTAGAGCATGTGCTTAAATACCTGTGGGCCTGTGGCTAGCAGTAAGTGTAATTAACATACTAACATCATTTTTAGCATTCAGAAGCTGCATGGACTAATTTTTAGTTTCTTACTATATGCATCAGATCTGAAAGAAACTAATGTTAAGAACTTGTGTGTAAATTTTGACCAATACATAAATAAATAAAAATCTGTAAGTTTGCTCACTGTTTCACATATTTACAATGTACTATAAAAGAAAGGCGTTGTAACCGTCCTTGTTAATGAAGCATCATCCTCTAGTTTTCTACATGCTATGGTGGAAATTTATAATTCCCTATGTCCTTGGAATAATTTGGATTTTATTTGCAGGGAAGGATCATGAAACAAGTAATAAATGCATGATATTTTATATACGGATGGCATACCATTTGATTTTTTTTCACTTTTCTTTTCTTTTGCGTGTGTTATGCTCTTGATCTTTCAAGCATATTTTTTTCCGGAGTATTCAATACACTGTAAAATACTGTTTGCCTTATGATCATAGTTGCTGAAACTGAAAAGTTTTTTTATGTTAAAAAAAAACTGAAAAGGAATCTGTAAGCATGTTAATGCTGAACCCAAAATTATCCCTCTCATTATACCATATCTCAAATATAAAAACAAACCAATTGGAATCCCTGCTTAACAACACATATCTAAACCGTTTGCTTTGTGTACAATGCAGAAGTACAGACTTTATCTCAAACGTTTGAGTGTTGTGGCATCGCAACAAGCTAGCATTGTTGCCGCTTTTGGAGGCAGTGACCCTTTTATGCGCATGGCCACATTTGATGGGCTTCAGGGTTATGAAACATTTACCTCTTCAGCAGCTCTGTCACCTTTTACTCCCCAGGTGTTGTTAAGTACAAGTAATCCAACATCATTTGGAGTTCAAGGGATGGCTGCCTCCAGGTCCGTTCAGATTGCAGGCGGCAATTCCACTTTAAGCAATTCCATTCGTGATGCAAAATATCACCTTAGCTTACCAGGTAATCAACAAGGAATTTTGGCACATGGCTTGACAACTTCAGTTGGGCAGGCCCAGCTGCCACAAAAGTGGATAAATGAAGAAACCAACGATCTGTCTAATGTCATTTCTGGAAATGGCCTGGCTACTGGTGCACTCCAAAGTGTCACAAACAGTCCTCTATTGCAGCAAGAGCTTGCGAAATGCAGAGAAGCCAAAGTTGTTACCCAGCCATTGATCAAAACTTCTTCTGGAACTTCAGAACACATTGGGTGCACTGCTGGAGTTTCATCCAATCTGATGGATTCTCGTGTATCCCAGCAGAGTTGTCTTCCCTTATCTGCATTGTCTACCAGTGGATTACCTATAAATGGGTCATTCAGCAGTAATTTAGGCAACTTGGGTGCTAGATCCTCTGCAGGCTCGCTTGTTTGTTCCTCAAATGACCTGAGGGTTGCAAGAGATAACAACGTGGGAGCAAGCTCTTTCTGTAGCACGGTACTTTTGCACCCTGGTGGTGAGCAAAACTCAAAATACCTAAATTTTGGAGATGTAAACAGTTTGAGACGGAACACTGATGCATACAATCTTCTGGATTCAAAGCAAGTATGGAGTTCTTTGCCAAGCTCCCAACTGCTCAGTAATATTGGAGCCCATCCTACTGTGAGCCAAAGACTGAATAATGGCAGCCTTGTTGGCAGAATGGCAGGACAGGCAAGTTCAAGTGCTTCAACAGCTGTTCCACAAAGGAAGGTTGACATGTTCATCTCAGGAGATATACCGATGTCAAAGAATGCATCAGATTTTAGCATTCCGAGGCTCCAGAGCGAGCTTAGTTCTAGCAGCTGCAGTTTCGATGGCCTTCTCAATTCTATAATCAAAGTGGTAAGGACTTTTTCTTTTCCATTGAAACCCTTCCTCACGTAACTTCAGACATTTTGGTTCAGTATAAACTAATTGTGAATGACAACAACAAATGAGTGTATCCGGGTAATGCTGCAGTTTCAACTAACCATAGTCTTAATTGACGTGCAGGAGAAGGATGATGCGTCCTTCAGCGATGATATGGGGTGCGACTTCTACTCCCTCGGTGCCTGCATATGAAAGGCACTGTCAGAACTCATCACCTGTATACATCCGACACTGTATGATATGATGTGTAGCTAGCGTAAATCTTAGGTCAAGAGAACTCATGCTGCCCCTGTATGTTTAGTAGCCGAAGTAATTAGTAGCTAGGATTGTATGTATCTTAGTATTAAGACATCTGGGAGCTGTCCTGATCTCCCTCACGGCTAATGCGCGTTGCATGGAGTGGAGTAATAAGATGGGGGCTTTGATTTGAATCTGTGTTCAAAAGTTGCGTGGAGCAGCTGAGCGCAGGAATAGTGATTTTGGGCTGGTCGGTTCACTGTAGTCGGCAGCCGCCAAGCAGCGACCCCGGCTCGGGTGGGTGCGGATGGGCAGGTAGCAGTCGGCGTGGGGCACGACGGCGGCACGCCACTGGCGGCGTGGGCGATTGGGCTGAGCCATTGCCCATTGCCGGGTGACGGGCGATCACACTGCTTTTTTTGTTTTTTTTTGAATTCGCCACACCGCTTTTCGTAAACGCTTCTCCGTGAAATTCCGCTAAAACTCTGAAACATTGCGAAGCAGACAAATCTATGTGAGCAAACACCAAACACCAAACACGACACATGATTCAACCCCTTCGTAATTCTTACTCGTAACTCGAATGCGAAGCAGACAAATCTATCGCAATTTGCAACACAAATGAAATGCTGGAGATTTTCTCAAATCAAACCGGATCCTCGACCGCCTTGAAACAACGGCGACCCACCTCAACCCGGACACAAGGAAGCCCACGAACCGGCCCATAGGAATGGCCGCGGCGGCTGCGCGCCGCGCCCGCGTCGTCGGCGTCCTCCTCTTCGCCTCCCGCACAAACCCTAAACCCCTCTCTTCCTCCTCCTGCTCCGCGCCTCCGGCGACAACCCGTGCCCGTGAGGACGGCCTCCTTTCGCGGCACCTCCTCCGGCTCCGATCGCCGCGCCGCGCCGCGGCCGTTGTCGAGAGATGGGCCCGGGAGCACGGCCCCATGTCGCAGCCGGAGCTCCGTCACGCAATCGCGCAGCTCCGGCGCGCGCGCCGCTACGAGCACGCACTCGAGGTGAGCTGCTGCTCCACTAATTTGGGTACTCCAGCCTTCTGGTTTTAGTGTAGACACTAATTGATTTGGCTGTTATTATACATCGCTTGATCTAATGAAATGAGGTCGGAGAGCTCAACAGTGATGTTACTGTTCAATGCGATACAGCTATCCATTCTAGTAAATCATTTTTACATCGTATACTTCTGCATTCAGCTGTTTACAGGGCACTTTTGTTTCAGATTTCTGCATGTATAAAAGTTGGTTATTAATTTGAATTATTTTTTATGCTCATGTTGATTTCAATGAAAGGAATACTCGTTGGTACCACTCATTAAGGGTTTGATTGAAAAGGGACAACTAATTAGTTTGAACTACTATTTGTAACTCTTGATTAGGACCCTGAAGTGGGGTATATATAAAAGACTATACATCATATTGTTTTTTCCTATCTATTATGCCGTACCATCATCACAAAGGGCATTGGCTAAGCAAAGGTTAACTGTGTTGCAGGTCTTCTCTTGGATGGACTCATGCGACTCTCTTCAACTGTCATCATGGGATCATGCAGCAAGATTGCAGTTGATTGCTATAGTTCATAGCAGTTCTGAAGCTGAGGAATACTACAAGAAACTACGGAGCTCTGCTGCAAAAAGGGCTGCATCATTTGCTCTCCTCCATTGCTATGTTAAAGAAAGAAATGTACATAAGGCTGAAACCTTTATGGCTGAGTTGCAAAGACGTGGGCTGCCTGTTGATCCTCACTCATTCAACGAAATGATGAAACTGTATGTTGCAACATGTCAATATGAGAAGGTCCTCAGGGTAATCGATCTCATGAAACGTAACAACATTCCAAGAAATGTTCTCTCCTACAATATTTGGATGAATGCATGTGCCAAAGTCTCTGGTGTTGTCTCTGTGCAATCAGTATTTCAGGAGATGCTCAATGATGATAAGGTCGAGGTTGGTTGGAGTTCATACTGCACATTAGCCAACATCTTCAGGATGCATGGAATGACTACTGAAGCGCATGCTTGCCTTAGGAAAGCTGAAACAAAACTGTCACCAACAGCGCGCTTAGGATACTCTTTTATAATGACATGTTATGCAGCTCTGAATGACAATGAAGGGGTTGTGAGACTGTGGGAGGCTAGTAAAAGTGTCCCAGGTAGAATCCCCGCTGCGAATTACATGAGTGTGATCTTATGTTTGATAAAAATTGGTGACATCAGCCGGGCCGAGTGGATATTTGGAAGCTGGGAAACAGAGTGCAGGAAGCATGATGTGAGGGTTTCAAATGTTCTTCTTGGTGCTTATGTGAGGAATGGATGGATTGAAAAGGCTGAGAGGCTTCACACCCACATGCTAGAGAAAGGTGCTCGTCCAAATTATAAAACTTGGGAGATACTAATGGAGGGATATGTTCAGACTAGGCAGATGAACAAAGCTGTTGATGCCATGAAGAATGGCTTATCCTTGTTGAAGAGTTGCCATTGGAGACCTCCAGTTGAACTGGTGGAGGCCATTGCAAAGCATTTTGAGGAGAAAGGTAACGTGGATGATGCGTATAGATATATAAAGGTTCTCCAGAGGTTGAACCTGACAACCTTGCCTCTATACAAGTCATTGCTGCGGGCATACATTAATGCTGAGGCTGTGCCACCGAATATTCCTGAGATGATGGCAAGAGATCAGATTGTCGTGGATGAAGAAACATCTCAGTTGATCATACGTGCTACCAAGATGGATATCACAGGTGATGGATAGCCTTTCCGCAGGCAACTACGAACAGTCAAAGAACATTTGGCTAGCTCACTGTAATTGCAGCGGCAAAGTCCATACAAGTTAAACCTGCAAATTAGGTTGCATCAGGCGCTACACAGTATCGCTTGCACTGTGTCATTCTGAGATATAGCTAGAACAGTAGATGTCCTTTTGCATACACGTTTGTTCAGTGATGAACTGGAAGTTGGGAGGACCGTACAATATTTAGAAAGAGATCTTTGTTTTTGTTTTTCGTTGGTTTGTAATCATCTGTTAAGTAGTGCCTTAGATGAAGATAGTCTGTGTATAAATTGATCTATCCATGCCTTCCTTTGGAGTTGTAGTTCGTTCTTAGAGTTTCGGTCCCTGAAATGTCTATTTTAGCGACATTTGGAGGACAGCACAATATTTACTTTTCCAGTGTTGTTTGCTTGTAGTTCCTCTGTGCCTTAATGTGCTTTCCTTAGAGGTGCAGTGCAGTCTTAAGAGATTTGATCACTCGAATGATAATTTTAGCGATCACTCAATACATTGTACAAATGTAAGTGATAAATAAATTCTTTCACTCAATGCACTGCATGGCTGTGGAGTTGTGAGACTGAAGAAGGCACTGGTTCGTGCTTGTGAGATGCAAACTGTTTTCACCTCATTAACGTCACACGGAGTAAGGTTTTCCTGTAATAGAGCGAAATCTTACATCAACTCTATACTTGACCATTAGTGTGTTCCATCTATGATAGCAATTCGTGAATGATAGTTTTTCTTGCTTTGGAGCTCAGTGCTCTCTGTACAGTTTTGCTTGTCTTCTGTTTTTCTTTATATCAATAAAATATCTACCAACAGGGCTTTCCCTTACTGGTCAGGAAAAAAACAATTGGTGAATGCGATAGGGCCACAAAATTCCTGAAATATGTTTCAAAATCAGAGCGTCAATTTTAGCGATCACTCATACATTGCACAAATGTTACTAATGCACGCTCCAGGGATAAGTAGAGTTTGTGCTGAGTGAGATCTGTAACGTTGAGTTGATGCCTTGGTGAGGTGAAGAACGAAAACTCATTCTGGCATGTGCATGTTCAACATGCATTATCCCTACCGTTCAGTAATCCAACTGATGTTCGACACGTGTTCTGCTTACTTAGTATTCTCATCGTATTCCTAGAGTATATGTTGTGATGTGAGGACCACACACAACATGCAAACAACTTTGACAGGGCACCCAGACCTTCAGACCTGCTCCCAGCTCACATGCGTCTCTCTCTCTCATGCCCATACCCTCTCTCTGGTGTCTATACCCCTCTCTCTCCTGTCCACACTATCAAAAGATTTTTTATAATTGCAAGTGATTAGTCACAAGATGGTACTGAACTACTGATTGATTTTAATTCAACTTAATTTTTCACTCCCCATATTCTTACCACCGTATTTACTATTCAACTAGATAACTTTTGAGTAATTTAAATAACGACAACGGGTTCAATAACGATAGCGAGATTAACTTTTTTTGAAAAAGATAGTGATCAATCCATTTCATGAGGAGGCCTCCCACCGGCATATAGCAACCACAATGTGGTTGTAAAGTGGTCAATAGGGAATAAAAAGAATCACTATTGACTACCTGAAATATTGTACAACAAGTCTATAAGTAATCAATATTAAAAGCTATCCATATATATGCTTATGGGCTGACTATAGTGGAAAACAAATTATATCACTCTCATCTTTCTTATTTCTATGGACTTTTGGCTTCAACATTGTAGTTGCCCTAACATCTTGATTTGCAACATTATGGTCCATGTAACTTGTACTCCTTTTCTATTCATCAAAATAAAGAATTCGATGCATTCATCAAAATCACAGGACCAAGCTTCTATCCAACTCTCTCTCTCTCTCTCTCTCATACACACACACACACACACACACACACAAATTGGTAATACAAATATCTAGCATCAAGTTAGTTATTACCTGATACTTACTCAAAGAACATATTTATGGAAAATATGTGGATGTAATATAGATAAGTTATTTTATCTTCATATCATATAATGAAGCATAAGAATGAGCAATAGAGTAGTGCATATAGTTCATTGCTCTTGTATAAATTAAACTTACCCTTCATTTACTAGACTCTTGTATATATAAAAACAGAGCCATCCATAAAATGCCTAAATTAGTTGTTCTATCCCGAAGTGAATTCATCTTATGCAACTTGAAACTCAATTGACCTAACCTCAAAAAAGAAAAAAAAACTCAATTGACCTCTCTGTCACACACTATCTCAGAAAGAACAACATAGTTTCCTAAAAAAAGAATTCAAAAGTAGACAATTGGTTAAAGTAAAAGATGCAAGAGTAGTAAAGAATACAAAAAGGAAATAATATGTCTTTTGTATATATCAAAAACAAAGCTTCGTGGTGCACATTGCCTGCTTAATAACTAACGTGTTATGATCTAGATTGTGTTGCATGAAGTTTATACCCATTACTTGGAAGACACTAATATATACTTATGCAGATCTGGAATTTTACATCATCACCGGTCTAAAGAAACAACACGTTTTCCTAAAAGAAGTAACATAAATGAGAAGTGAGTCAACTACTCCTATAGAACGATGCAAAGTACTGTAGCAGACTGCAATAGGTTTGTATTAATCAATTGAAGGAAGCAAGAACGATATTATAGGAACGTTGATGCATCAGGTAGAGCAAGCAGCCGACAACTCATCAATGGATGACAAGATGAACACCACCATCGACTAACAAAAATGATACACAAGAACATAGGGATGGAGGATTGAAGGACAAAGCAGAGCCATCCATTGCGGTGAGGAAGGAGAGGTGTCTGATGCGTACACAATCGACGGATGTGTTTTGGGGAAAGATCCATCCAGACAACTCACTGACTAACTCCTCCATCGGATTAGTGAGTGGAAACAAAACAAAACATGGAGAAATGGTCAAATATACAACGATGCTTTATATATTTTCTACACAAAAGGGGAGGGCCAAATCACATGGATGCAACAGGACAATCCATCTCAAATACGGAGACAATCAATCAGAATTGCCAAAGTAAAAATAGCACCATCAATAGTATTAGCAGAGAGAGAGAGAGAGAGATATCAGGGAACAAGACAGAATCGAGCTGCTAATTCGAAATGTATTAAGAGAACAGCGAGGGGATCCAACGTAAATCACAACTAAGCAGAGAGATGTGAGCAGAATAATGCATGAATCGAGTTGTTACTTGGATTTCTGGAGGAGCTCCGTTGGATGTGAGCAGGATAAATCACAACAAAGTAAATAATGCATAAATCGAGTTGTTACTTGGATTTCTAGAGGAGCTGATGTGAGCAGAAGAGAGAGAGGCTAGCGTGAGCTCAACTGAGCAGAGAGAGAGAGAGAGGACTTGGACAAAAGGTGAAGTCAGGGCAATAAATGATAAAGAAGGGGGAAGGAAAGATGGTGTCAGGAGTACAGAGGAGAGAGATGATGTATTTGAACCGTATCTCTCATGTATATGAACAAACAAAAGAATCTCTTCTGACATAAATTGTGGATCCCAAAACTGCTGCAAACCAACCAACGATGACGATAATGCATGCTCAACATGTAGAGGTGGAAATTTCGGGTTGAGGTGAAGAAGGCAGTTGGTTTTTGGTTGTGAGATGCAAAACTGTTTCGCCCCCTCACTGATATTTAACTTCATACACGCAGTATGTTTCTGCTGTATTAAAGCGAAATCTCATCAGTCCTATAACGTAAAAAAGAAAAAAAAAGCCTTAGATCCAGAATGCCAAAGGCTGCATAGATCGCTCCGTGAGATCGTGAGGTCTTGTATACGCGATGGTCGCGCGTCCTTGTCGGAGCACGGTCCGTAGCTCCCCCTTCTTGTTGTACTTGAGACCAAACGTGGTCATGCGGAGCACGCGCCGGCGCCTGCGCGAGTAGCAGGGCATATCGTCGAGGTCAACCGTGCTAGGATCGCGGCGCAGATGCCGCTCATCGTCCCTGTGGAACATGGACTCGACGATGCAGAACTCGCCACCGCCCATGTAAACGAGCTTTGCGCCCCGATGCAACTCGCCCTCCTTGTCGAACAGCTTATCCTTGCAGAGCTTCCCAGACGGCGGGTGCGTGAACTCGGCCGCGTCGGGCGTGACGTCGCAGGAACAGAGGTGCCCCGCACTGTCTCTCTCGCCGCAGAGCCCAACCCACGCCTCCAACCCGGCGTCGAAGTAGGCTTGCCCG
Source organism: Chloris gayana (assembly GCA_031894775.1). NCBI lineage: Eukaryota > Viridiplantae > Streptophyta > Magnoliopsida > Poales > Poaceae > Chloris > Chloris gayana. The sequence goes on along the minus strand of JAUNZO010004234.1, from coordinate 2,769,070 downwards.
TCGAATGGCAGCATCCAGTCACCGCGATGCGTCCACTCGAGCCGCTCGGCGTCGAAGGAGAAGGTGCTGCCGGCGGCGGACACGAAGAGGGTGCGGCCGTCCGGGTGCACGGCGTAGCAGGAAACCCTCGCGTTGTAGAACGGCAGCGGCGGCGCGTTGCTGACGGTGGTCCATGACCAGGGGGCGTCGCTGTCGTACGGCGGCGGGTCGCCGAGGAACTCGGTGAGGTCTTCGAGGAACAGGAAGAGCTTGCCGCCGACGGAGACGAAGAGGGGGATGACGTGGTCGGCGCGGCAGGACGGCCACGGGCAGATGGATAGGCACAAGGTTTGGGCGTCGAAGGCCGGGATGGCGGGGCTCGATGCTTTGGGTTTCATCGCCAAGATCTTGGAGCCGTGGGAGACGAAGTTCCAGGACCTCACGTGCGGGGATTCGATGCGGGCGATCGGCGGCTCCGGTGAGTCCAAGGCATCAACGTCCATCCTGTGGATGCTGTAGCCTCTCTCCCAATCGTCCAGCAACAGGTAAAGATGCTGCTGCTTCAACTGATGCTGCACCGGTCGCTTGGAGGCTCGGTCACCGCGCTCCTCCGAGCTCTTGCGCTTCGACGACATCCTGCTTCTTTCTCTCTCTCTCTGTCTCGAGTCACCGCATCTTCCTAATTTTATGGATGGCGATTTTGATTCCGAATACAAGGATTATTTTTTGAACTATTGCGCTTCGACATACCCTACCCCTCCGAGCTCAGGCCCGCACTATACTAGTAGTTCCCTTCATGTATCCAAATCCGAGGCCCGACAGGAAGAAAGAATAAGCAGGATAAAGCCGGGACGGCCACCTTCTCCGACTTGGAATCCGATGGAAAATCGACTCCGTTTCAAATCCGGAAGCCTGGGATCGACATGGTTTCTAGGACCTGGTAGTCTTTGAATTTGTGGCCCTAGCTCAAGAAGCATACTAGTATAGGATGCAGTGACAGACAATAGTTTCAGCAAGAAGCACAGAGCAACAGTGTGACAGCTGACAGGCTGATAAACAAATTGTCACTCGCAAAGGCAAAGCGGACAGGTTACTATCCGCAAATCTATGCCTCAGGGAGGCCAGCTGGTGAAGAGCAAAGCAATGCCCTCTGGCAGATGGCTATGATGCAGTGACCTAAGTGTTGTAGATTGACGTCGCTGCCAGGTACCCCATACCTGCAGAACATTGCTTTTGCATGAAGAAGAAAAACAGAGTCTCTCTTTAATGTAGAGGTGGCAGCATTGGCTGTACTCGGCAAGTGATTGCCACATCTGGCCCCTGAAGATACTCGTACACACTTGCTAGGTGAATCCTGTTTGAAATATCTGAAGAGGGTGATCACCTAATTCCACGAAGGCTAGCATGCAAGGGATATGGTTGAATAAAATGTCTCCACTGAAGTTCTGATACTAACTAATGCCATGTTGCTACAAATTGTGTTCACAGCACACCAGATTCTTTTTCTTTTAACAGGAAACAACAGCAACATCTTACAATCAACTACGCTTATACACCCACAATAAAGGATGCTCTCGAAATCCTCCGTCGTTCACAAATCACATCTCAACATGTACATCTGGCGACAATGGGCACATCTTGGGAGTTAGTTGGAGATTGTAAGAATTTATTGGGCCCACGGATTGAGTTAGTTTCACTTTCATCTCCTTCGCCAAACCCTCATTAGTAGAGAACATCATGGTGGAATACCTTAGAATACATGCCTGCATAAGGAGAGTTCCATCAAAAGAACACAAGAGAGACGCTTCAGAATTATCCTGACATAAATTGATTGAGGTTGCTAATGAAGAAAGTCAATTTTAATTATCATATAGCCTTTTGAACAAAACGAAAGTTGAAATTTACATATTTCCAGTCTTATTGTCCAATGGCAAACTATCTGGTTGATTGATTACCTTGCTTTTAATTTGATCTATTCCTTTAGCATTCATCTTTTAATTTGGTCTATTCCTTTAATTTGATTTATTTTTGTAGGCTTGCTAATTTTCAGTCCATTGAAAGTTTGAGAGTTTTTCAATCTACGTCCAATACATTAACAGATTTTTTTCCCTTTTTATCTACATGCTACATAACCCTACAAAAATAAATAACAATACAGCTTCTAGTACAAATCATATCGATTGAAAGTTTCCTAAACTTTCAGTCGATCGATTCAAAAGGAGGAAAGATGATCTTTTAAACACTAGGTTAATTAGACCAAACTTAAGACAAGCTTCAGTTCCTATGGAGTCCAGTAAATTATCTGTAAATATTTTTTTTTACTAATTCAACTACCAATATGTTTCTTCTCTAGTGTACCGAGTCAGTTGTAGCATTCGAATGACATGATCAAGGTTTGAAAAGGGTGCACAGTACAATGCTTCGTTTCTCTCATACTTCAGCAGCAGAAAGCAATCATAACTTATCATTTGCTCAGCAAAACTCTAGTGCAAACTCTAGTGCTTTCATACAAAATCAAATAATTAAGAAAAATACAAGAGCTACTTTCCCCTTTTTCTATGCATCAATCAGTTCGTTGAAGCAACCCAAACTGATTCACAAGGCCGATTATAAGTATATTTATTATTGAAGTTTATACCCTAAATATACTCTATTCAACCATAATAGTCAAATAGATATGACTGAACTATCAATAAGGTAACTATTATGAAGTAATAAGGCAATTGTTACTAGGTGATAATGCAGCAATCAGAGAAAGAGTTGGAGTAAATCATTCCGTCAAAAAGGTGTATACGAAACATCAACAACTATTTGACAGATTGTTCTTATACCTTCTTCAAAGATGAAGATCATGCCCAAGGAAACCATACCGGTTATGTATAGGTTGAACTGAGATGTGGACGGCTCCTCTTTCCCTTTGGCTTCACAAAAACACCCCACAAATAGCTCTCCCCATCTATCCCTGTTACCACAATAGTAATACTGAAATGTATTAGTTTGCAGACTTAATATTGAAAAAAGGTGTGATTTCTTTACTGTAAAAAAATGAGTTAGATTACTAACACTGAGAATCAACTGGAAGCACTTCCGAGGAATATATTAATAACTTAATACCATTGATGTATGCTCTCATTACATAATTACAGACGCTTTCCAAGGGATGGATATCCTTCTTTTCATGCCTAAAACAGAGGAAGGAGAAAAATTAATGTAAAATAAATGGATGCTTAATTACTTAAACTTTGCACCTTTCCACACTGACATGAACCTAAGAATTCACTTTAATGTTTCCTTGTTATTCCTATAAACGAAAACACTTCACTGTTGAATTCAACAGAAATCCTTACCAGTCAAATTTATTATATAGGAAGAACAAGGCAATGTCTTGATGAAAGCATCCTCTATTATCAAACTGTTTTGGCCAGTCATCCATTCGAGGTAACATCTCCAACTGTAGATTATTGGGCATTGTATTGATGATATCATAAACCTTGCTTGACACTTTTGATGGTAAGTAAGCTTTAAATTCACCAAAGTTATGCCTTGATCCAGCGTCAAGGACATGAAAGGATCCCCTAGAAAGCAAACAAGAGTCAAATAAATTGAACCCAAGTCTGTAACACAGCATACAGTGCATCAGAAATTAAAAAAAGGGTAAATAATATGCTCCTTCTGATAAAGTACATATAAGTGTATAGCACATATTAAATAGATTAAGCGAATACAAACTGTGCAATCAGAGGTGGAGTCATTTGTCTTAGATAAACTACACAATTGGGGGTGAGAGTCATTTTGTCTTTAGTAGAAGATCCAAATGCTGAACTAGTACGACAGAAATCATATTACGATAAACATTCACTGTAGCATTCAATTTAGAATAGATATAGTACTAGATAGATGGGAGCATATCAGGATATGCCATTCGAGAAAAAAAGATAGATCTGTTAATGTGGATTAGGATGTTAGGTGCAGAGACTACATGGTCAGATAAAAGAATTCATAGGAACCCACCGGAAATATTAATTCATTAAGTTCGATAGTGTATTCACAAATATTGCTATGCAACCAAATCCCTATTCCCTACCATGTCACACCATATTAAAGTAACAATGGACTATAACAAGGTTGACATATTTCAAGGTACTTTTCATTTTGTATCTGGTTACTCATATAACAAGGTTGACACCTTTGCGCAGTTGAATTCTAACCAAGTGGCTTCTCTCCACATGAGAAATGTACAACTTATACAACAACAACAACAACAAAGCCTTTTATCCCAAGCAAGTTGGGGTAGGCTAGAGATGAAACCCATAGGAAACATGAAAAAGGACTAGGAGAGACCAAAAGGGTCACAAGACACAAGGCAGAGTTAAGGGCAAGCAAGAAAGAAATGTACTTATAACAGATGAAAATATGCTCATGTATGTTGTGTGTACTGAGGGCCCCAGCCTTATGAGCAAGAATCCATAAAAATAGAACGTGTGAACTCTGCAGTTGCACACTTAAGCAGCTGGAATCTGGTGGCACTAACATTCTATTCATGTGTTTCTTTTTAGATGATCATGAATGTATGGTAGGGGAGGCCTTTATGCAGTTATTTTCATGTTGTTGAGCAACCATGTCTAGTTAATTGACTACTACAAGTTGAAAAGATCCATAATATAAAACTAAAGATTGTTGAGACGAATCACAGCAAACTTCAAGGCATACTCACGTCCAGCAATTTGTAGGTGAAGGGCGCCTTGAGTTTTCCACACTTGAATCGATGATCAGTATTGTGTCACTATCGTCGCCTGGACTCTTCATTTCAGATTCGCATCCTGTTTGTACATTGATTAGCGCACACAAATCCTCAGATCAAAACTGAATAAGACTTAAGCATGATACAGAAATACATGCGAACTACTCCAAAGGTTTTCTTTTTTTATATTTTAGGAAGTTTAGTATTACGAGAGAGAAAAAAAAACAATTTTCTTTCTATAGACACATACCTGAAGCACATAATTTGTCCTTCTCCCTATGTCCATGCTGAACCAGGAAACTGGTTTCTCCTTTATCCGAACTCACTATCTTCTTTTCTTTATTTTTATCTTCAATCTGAGAGTCCATTGTTCCATTTACTACCACTGTTCTAGATCTTTCAGTCATAGGCATTGAACTACCAGATCCTGCGTTCCTATTCATTCTTAAGCCTTTTATCCTTGCCTCATGACTTGCAGCAACACAACGTTTCAGGGCATGCACTTGCCTGTCACTCCTATTTGGGGATGCATGTGGAAGCGGACTTTTCCGGGTAGCAAATTCTGTCCTGTTCTCAATATTTGCCTTATCATAACTGGTAGGAACAGATCGTTTCAGGGGAGAATGCACTTGTGTGCCACTCCTACTGGGCGACACAGACTTCATACTGGATGACTGACGACCTTGATTTTGCAGCGTATCAATATCTGAACGGCTTTCAGTATTTCCATGGCCATGATTTGCAGCAGTACATTGAGTCAGGTCAAGTGTTCGTGTGCCACTGCTAGTGGGTGATATACACTTCATATAGGAGTGCTGCTTCAAACTTGGAGGAGACATGGAACGAACCTGACTTTGTCGCATAGCAGAATTTGACCTACCATATGGTCTCCTGTCTCTGTTCAGTAATGCCACTTCTTCGGAAGAAATGAATTTCACTTTGGCAGTAGAAAATATTTTCCTTGTAGAAGAACTGATGGGATGCTCCGCGTTACTCTGATCAAGGTCAAGCTTTGGAGTTTCCCTTTCATTTATCATACCACAAGCACTTTGGAGCTCATTTTGGCCACCTTCACCATGATAAGAAAAGAACATAGAATTGAGATTCATAAAAAGAGTAAGTTATGCAATCAAGAATGTTGATATGTTAACCTTGATTAGGTCTTGAGTCCCTATTAGCCTTCTCTTCACACTCAGAACAGATCCATTCACGTGGAATTGAAAATGCTACCACCGGCATGCAATACCTTAAAACAGAAAATAAAAGAGGTTTCAGAGAGCATAAAAGCTTACCCACTTTAAGGGCGGGGCACCATTAACTTTTGAGAACATTATAAAATATAAAGAGCATATTTATGCAGGGAACAATAATGGAAATAATACATAATAGAACAACAAGGAATGCTTCAAGCATAATTTAAATACAGGCTTTGCATCAGTTCTCTCTTACAAAAACCATACTGATTTCCTATCAGATGGTAATGGTATCTACTTCTCTTATCAGTTGCTTTGCTCCAAGCATCCTTACATGCAAATGTGTCTAGCAATTGATCAACACACATATCTCGTGCACCGGGAAGATGAGTAGATGAATGTGGATTATTTTCCCAATTTAATAAAGGGAAGAGGAAAAAAACAAGTTACAAAATTAAAGTGGTACCGGTGCTGATAGGAACTGCATTCAACACATTTTGCAATAAGATGACGGTCACTACCACTACCGCATATCTCGCATGCAGCTTCATCCTGCAAAGGGAACAAAAATGTCAGCTATATTTGTCACATAGAACTGCTTAGTTAAATTTAATTCTTTCAGACTAGTTAGGATAAATAACTTTAGGAATGAAAAATCAGTAATGCAGTAACAATGAAAACAGTGGCATATGTACAGGAGAGTGACTTGTAAGAGCCTGCCCTTGAGAGGGGAACAAGTACAACAACTGAAAATGGTTGCTAATACCCCGTTGGTTGAGGAGAAAAAGGCTCAATGGCTGCAGATGAACAAAGGAACAAACAATAGCTGTAGCTCAACACCCCAGCTAACTTACATGTCCACACAAGGTATGGAACTCCTATGGATTATCTAGAGACTAGAAGCACTCCAGTATCAAGAACAAGGTGTTTTGGAGGGTTAGTCCACCTGCATACATGTGAACGAAACAGCAAGAACAGGCACACAAGGTAACGAATCTGCCAACTACATGTAAACAATTAGGATACTTTTAATCATCATCCTCCCTTTTTGAACAGGAATTATTCTCATTTTGGCTGCGCATATCTGTGAATATGTTCTCAATTTCTGCCATCTCTACCCTACATGTTATCGGAAATTTTACTATTAAAAATAGTGAGGCAGTTCCAGTAGGAAATAAGACAAACTAAATTAAATCAATTGCGAGGCATTAAAGCATTATGCATTCAACCTCTCTTAAAAAGGATAGTGCATTCAACTATACAAACACGTGCACTGAACAATTAAAATAAGCAAGCCCACCTAAAACTAGAACATGAGATTGAGCTCATATTCCTCATACATCGGTCAAAAAAAAACACAAATTTTCCCTTAAAAAAAACACAAATTACCAAGAGGCTGTCAAAGAGAATCTAAATGCGGCTTCCAGTTGCGAGCGAAATTACAGGACGAAATCGTCAACCATATAAAATTTAGAACACCGGGAATTACATCGAAGAGGAAAAAGAACACGAAAACAAATAAAAGAAGAAAGGGGGAAGCAGACTAACTCGTCACCAAGAAAGCGTGACGAACCCAAAAAGCTGTCATTGTTGTGATTTTAAACACCAAAAAATCTCAAATAATTCCAAGAAGGCAGCTCCTATCTCGCACCAACGAGCAGGAATTCAAAAGGGAAAATATTTGGCACGGTGATCACAGCAAGACCAAGAAGCGCAGGGCAGCGCGACCAACCGAAATGCTCGAACCAACTCCAAGAAGGCAAAATTCAGTCGATATAACTAACAATTTTACAAGGCGCAAACTTTTGGCATCCAGGGACTCCAAGAACAGAAAGTAGATATTTCCCCCAAAAGAAACCTCAAGAACGGGGGAACCAAGGCCGAAAGGGCGATCAACGCGGGCAAGAAATGGAGCCAGTCAGGACGGGATCTGAGACGAGAGAGCGATTACTCACCATTGCAGCGTCGCCCGACCGCGGCGGCGGAGATTGAAGGAGGGAGGACGAGGCACCGATGTGCGGGGAGGAGAACGACGGAGACGGCCAGGAGGGGAGAGGGGGAGCCGAGGAGGGGAGCTGGGGTTTTGCTACTTTGGCATCCTCTGTTCTCCTGCGAGTGCGAGCAGAGAAAAAGATGAGTCAAATTATTTCCATCCAACAGGCAGAATCCCGAAATTACCCCTCTGAGATAAGATGGACCTCCGCGTGCTCGCATGTGCATTCCTTGTGACACAAAGAACTTCAATGATACCAATGTGATATAAAACGTTCTCCAAAAAAAATGTGATCTAAAAAGATAGAACTTGACTGACGATAGACATTGTCATTTTTGGTGATTTCTTTATTTTTTACCAGCAAAATTACCTGGATTCCCTAGTTCTCATTTAACTTATTTTTCTTTTATCTCAATAAAATTTTGAAATAACGAAATGTATTACTTGAACAATAATATTCTACTGAAGTAATTAGTTTTAAGATGGAATATTTTCAATTTTCAAAGAGCATTTTATTTTGCATAAACGAATAAAGATTAAATGGTTGAATCAATATCCCATGGCTAAGAAATTGACTTAGAGATGAGCAAAATCATCCTTTAAGGAAATAAACTCAAATTACTTTTTCTTAGATTTAAATTATACTCAAATTACCTTGCTATCATCCTTCCGCTACGAAGGACCCGCAACTCAGATGTCTTGTTCTCGCTTGACTCCCGTTGTGATATCTGTGAAAAAGAATCAAGTAAAAGAAAAAATCAGATCATGTTTTAAAGAAATGGAGATGAGAAAAGTTTCAAATAAAATTTCAAAATTTCCGGTAGGAATAAAAGTTATTGTTTCAAAATGTTGTCACCATTGGTTTTTTTTATTATATTCATCATTTGTCTTATAAAATCTTTTAAAAAATACCATATAATTTGTTGGAATATGTTTTATCATTAAGAACTTGAAATACAATATATATAACTTTTTAGATTTGAACAAATATTTTGAATAAGACGAATGGTCAAACATTATGAAAAAAATTTGAACAGCAACAATAATTTAGGAACGAAGGTAGTTTGAATAAAGAAGGTTGAAAATTCAAAATCAAGATCCGTACCAAGTAAAAGTTTCAAGTCATGAAGAACTCAAGCCGTTGAAGCATGAGGGATAGATCGAATAGAAAGGAAACAATAATTTTTACAATGGGTTTCCACATTTTAAATAGTCAAAAGAACAAAAGAAAAGAATGTCATAGAAGTAAGAAAAAAAGGAAGGTAAAAAATTACAGCGTCGAAAATAGATATTTTCCCCAAAAGACACCTCAAGAACGAGTGAACTAAGGCTGAAAGGGCGATTAACGCGGGCAAGAAATGGAGCCGATCGAGGACGGGATCCGAGACGAGAGAGTGATTACTCACCATTGCAGCGTCGCCCGACCTCGACGGTGGAGTTTGAAGGAGGGAGGACGAGGCACCCATGTGCGAGGAGGAGAACGACTTAGACGGCCACGAGGGGAGAGGGAGAGCCGAGGAGGGGAGCTCGGGTTTTGCTACTTTGGCATCCTCTGTTCTCCTGCGAGCAGAGCAAAAGACGAGTCAAATTATCTCCATCCAACAACAGGTAGAATCTCAAAATTACCCATATGAGATGAGATGGACCTCTGCGTGCTCGCATGTGCATTCCTTGTGACACAAAGAACTTAAATGATACCAATGTGATCTACAAAAATAGAACTTCACCGACGATAGACATTGCCATTTTTGGCGATTTCTTTACTTTTACCAACAAAATTACCTGGGATTCCCTAGTTCTCATTTAACTTATTTTTTCTTTTATCTCAATAAAATTTTAAAATAACGAAATGAATTACTTGAACAATAATAATATTCTACTGAAGTAATTAGTTTTAAGATGGAATATTTTCAATTTTCAGCGAGCATTTTATTTTGCATAAACAAATAAAGATTAAATGGTTGAATCAGCTAACGAATTGACTTAGAGATGAGCAAAATCATCCTTTAAGGAAATAAACTCAAATTACTTTTTCTTAGATTTAAATTAAACTCAAATTACCTTGCTATCACCCTTCCGCTACGAAGGACCCGCAACTTGGATGCCTTGTTCTCGTTTGATTCCCCTTGTGATAGCTGTGAAAAAAGAATCAAGTAAAAGAAAAAGCAGATCACGTTTTAAAGAAATGGAGATGAGAAAAGTTTCAAATAAATCTTTTGGTAGGAATAAAAGATATTGTTCCTAAATTGTTATCACCATTGATTTTTTTTATTCTATTCATCATTCATCTTATTCAAAATCTTTTAAAAAATACCATATATTTTTGTTGAAATATGTTTTATCATTAAAAACTTGAAATACAATATATAACTTTCTAGATTTGAACAAATATTTTCAATAAGACGAATGGTCAAACACTATGAAAAAGAAATTGAATGGCAACAATAATTTAGGAGCGAAGGTAGTATGAATAAAGAAGGTTGAAAATTCAAAATCAAGATCCGCACGAGTAAAAGTTTCGAGTCATGAAGAACTCAAGCCGTTGAAGCATGAGGAACAAATCAAATAGAAAGGAAACAATAATTTTTACAATGGGTTTCCAAATTTTAAATAGTCAAAAGAACAAAAGAAAAGAATGTCATAGAAGTAAGGAAAAAAAGGAAGGTCAAAAATTAGGGTTTAACCTTTTGATAGCGGCGGCGGCTAAGAAAAAAATTAGGTCAAAAAATTAGGGTTTAACCTTCGGGTAGCGCCTACGCGCGGCGGCGGCTAAGAAAACAAATTAGGTCAAAAAATTAGGGTTTAACCTCCGGGTAGCGACTCACGGCGGCGGCGGCGGCTGCGGCACCTTTTGCTGCACATGAAAGTAGTAGGCACCTCCATCTTCCTCGCACGTATGATTGTGTGACAAGATTTGCCTCTTTTGATGAGGGATTAAGACTTTCCCTTTGAGTAGTGCATGTGTATGTGACTACGATACTCCTTTGACGGTGATTGATATGACAACAATAGGAAGATGGGAGGTGAGCTCGGCGCGGAGGGATCTCAAAATCGAGATCTCAACCGTGGTAGTAGGTGAGGAGATAAGAGAGAAGGATGTGTGAATACAAAGAAGCGAAGAATATAAATAACCGAATCGGGTAAGGTGGATGCACATGTTTGGTAATAAAAAGGGCCCAATTCAATGGATCGCAAGCTAACTCGACAATATTTCGTTATGTAGAATAAAAGTTTTGGATGTTATTGTTGAGGCTCCTTTTAAATAATATTTGGTAATAAAAGTGACAAAAATTATGTCATTCACAAGAAAGGGCATCTAGCCTAGGTCAAAGCGTCTCAGTAGCATCTAGATGATCCGGGTTCAGCTCTCTGTGAGAACGAATAACCAGACTGAAATAAAAAAAATAAAAAAACTAGGTTGAAGATTTCCCTACTGACTTAATAAAAAATGCCATTCACAAGCTATCTAAAGTAACAAATTGTCGTGTAGAATAAGATGTTTGGTGTTATCGAAGCTTCTTTTGGACTACTAGTAAGGTTCTAACAATAATAGGTTTCACCACCACACCTTATTGTGCATGCCTAGCCGCTCAAAAGACATACTCTCTTCATTCTAAAATATAAGCTTTCTTTAGATGTCCAGATTCACAACATCTTTAATGGATATGGACACATTATTGTCTAGGTTCATTGAAGATACTTGAATCTGGTGAATTACTAGAAATGGTTATATTTTTGGATGGAGGTAATAGGAAATTTGACTGGTTGGTTTGATTGATGCGGAAAGGAGGGAGTTAAGAACCATATTTTTTATTTAGAGAGAAAAAGAAAATGGTGCAAGACAAAGGCTTGATGAATTCCACCATAATCAGAGTTGAGTATCAAGAAACTATCTGCATTGACCAAGAATCTTGTATTGCGACCACTGCAGCACCCATCTGACAGTATCGAGGATTAATACTTTGGTCCTGTTCGTTTCCTGTCCTCTAAAATTTAGCACTGTCACATCAAAGAGAATCTTATTATTTATAAATATTTCGATCAATTTAATGACAAAACCCTATTGACAGATTGGTGCTAATTTTTGAGATGAATCTAATGAGCTTAATTAATTTAGATTTTGTTAAAGTGATGCTACAGTAACCGTCTTCTAATCACGACTTAATTAACCTCATTAGATTCGTCTCGTAAATTAGTCTAGGGGCCTGTAATTTATTTTATAATTAAACTTTATTTACTACTTCTAAATAGTAAGATTCTTTTTGACGTGACAGCTCTAAAGTTTAGACCCAGGAAACAAACACATCCCAGCATTCATCTTCCTCTGCCTCTGCATTCAGATTCACATCCTCTAAAGTTAACCATCTGATCGGATCTTAACGGGCCATATCAATCGGCTACAGTACATGTGAAAAATGAGGGGAAAACAAAGAAGTGAATGGACGTACGGTGCATTCACAGCTATTTCACCCACTCAATAGTTGCTACTAGCTTGAATGCCAAGAAAGAGAAGCGACGGACACACAAGGCCGTTAGACCGTCCAATGCACATGAAAGGGCTTTCAGCTAAGATATTATAACTTTTAAAACTAGATTTCACCTTTTCCTTCGTTTTATTTTCCCAGTAGCAAACCAGAGTTTCCCATGCTCCGGCTTGGGCTGCTTGCTCAAACAGTCATCAAACAGTGGAAAGCAGCAGAAGAAGAGATGGGCCTGTGCAACTTTGCATCGGAAAACCAGGCATCCAACTGAAACAAAACGGCAAAGACATATTTTCTTCTTCCCTGTCTTGTCAGTTGCCATATACATAAAATCCAAAAAAAAAGTTGCCATATACATGATGCAAGATGCAAGCTGCTATAGGCTTGGCAGACTATTGATACCTTTATGCAGGGTATCACAAGAGCACTCAGCTTTTATATGAGAACAGTGAACATTGAGCTGTTCATAAGTTCAAAGTGGGAGCCCTCCACTGGGGAAATCTCACGAAAAATGTATCGATCTGAATATCTTTTACAAACAAAAGACTTTTACATTTAATAGACAAATCCCAAAAATAACTACTGCTCCATCAGCAGAGTTGTGCCTACATTACTTTTTTTTCGGAAGAAACAGGAGGAAATTTTATTAAATTACTCAAAAGTCTGAAAAAAACTGTACAAAAATTGAAAAAAAGAACCAAAAGAAGAAAACTAGAATCAGATTGCGTTGATCCATTCTTCTATACGTGGGAAATATTTTTCTTAGCTCTGTGTAACAGAAGCTTGAACTCTTTCTTGAAAACTTCCTTACATCTAGCCACTGTTGGGTCCACATTGTCAAAAATCCACTTGTTCCTTGTGACCCATATGGACCAACTCATTAGCACAATAATCTCCATGGCAAAGGAGAGTCTGATTTGCCTTCTTATAGTCTTAATAATATGCAGATTGTGCAAAGTAACTCTTGGAATATGCACTCCAATAGTAGCTCAGCATTGGTTTGCAAAATTACACCTCAGAAACAAATGCTCCAGAGTCTCTTCCCTTTGCAAGATGCATAAATCACATGTATAAGATTCCAAATGCATGTTTCTTCTCCTAAGCATACCCCTGGTATTCACTCGATCTTTAATAATAAGCCAGAAGAAAACTTTATGTTTCATCTGACAGAATGACTTCCAAAGCCATTTGTGTTTGGTGAACCTCAGCATGACCCATTAAGCATTTGTACATCTTCGAGGAAGAGAAGTGCCTAGTGCCCCATATGTATTGCCAAGTGTCTGATTCCGTGGATAGTTGCGTGTTTTGCACAATTACTAGGAATTGATTTACTTCGACTGATTCCAAAAATAACAAGCTTATGAAATGCACTGCAAATATGCCATCAAAGGCTTTCTTGGTAGTGAAGACCGAAAAGGACACCGCACGTGCTTTGATCTGTTTTACTTGTCCAAAGTCGCTCATTCACTTTCACCGGTTGCCTTACAAAGAGCACCTGTACAAGTGCCGAATCATAAGTGACAATTCACAAACTAGGTGGTGGTGGTGTGCATTAGGAAACTCACGAACTAGCCTTTTGTAGATCTCCGATTTGTTCGTAGTCCAACGTTTTTATATACCCATCCTTTGGGATAGGGCGTGGAGAATTTTTGTTAGGCACGTGACAGGTATCTAACTATGAGCAGTAACTTCAGGTACTCTTGTTAAATATTTCATTCATGCTAGTGAAGGTCATACAATGTAGACAAAATTAGACGAGGTCAGGAAGCCTGAGCATGCAACACAAAATTAACTAAAAGCTGCCTGCCAGACAAATGTTTGCAACCCCCGCTTGCATATCCAGAGTGTTCACAATCAAGTATCAGAAGCACAGATATAATGGAAGGCAACCATTATATAAGCTAGAATCAAGATGTTCTGACCTTGATGACTGCTAACCCCTAGCTGGATGACTGATTCAAACTGAGCCAGTTTCTCCCTAGGAGACCATGCACTTAATCTGCAAAAAAAAATTCTCGAACGCGCAGGAGAACTAGCACGTCATTTCATTAAGAAGTGAAAATATAGTAGAGTACAACGATGTCAGCCCTTTGTAAGGGGAGCACCTGATATATACAACCGCCAATCTAAATTAGGCGCGCCACACAAACCAACAGAACACACTCTAGGCACTAAGACATCGAATGAGTAGGCCTTGAAGTTGTGTTGCTCCAGCCAGACACCATATAGCGCATTCCTCTCCTATTGTCTGCAACAAAGTAGGGATTCTTGGTTGCCCTCCATTGAATACACAACCATTCCTGTGCTTCCAGATTTCCCATGCAACCAGAATGACGAGTGAGTTGAAACCCCGTTTCATCTCTTTCGGCATTCTGTAGTGGGACTTGCTCCACCAACTTGAGAAACGGCCGGTCGACGGTTGTGGAGCAAGCATCAGCAGGTTCAGTTTTTGAAGCACCAAGGCCCACACTTGTCTTGCAAAAAACACAGGATACCAGCAAGTGCTCCATTGTCTCTTCAGCTTGGTCGCATAGAGGGCATGCTGCAGGATGAGGCAAGTTTCGCTTGGCAATCTGCAATTATAAAGGCAGATGCAATAGTAAAGAGGCAAATGCACCAGATGGGAGGGCATATTTCGTCTCCATGATCAATCTAACCAAGGGAGATTGTTATTAACAGAGCAATCAAATTCTAAGAAGCAAAGAAAATAGAATATAAGGATACATCAAGCAATGATATTAACAAAAGTGCTCAAACTGTCAGAAAAAGATTGAAGATGTAACTTCTGGTCCGTACTTTTTTCTACTTATTCAGTCAGTTGAGAGAATTATTCGAATGGAATGGCCACGTTATCCAAATTGTTGCTGAGGAACAAGTAAACTTCATGATCTACAGAGCATTATCATGGGAAAGAGTGATCAAGATGAAAATAGAGTGCTGCATTTATTCAATACAACAGTCCAAAAAAAGCAAACATAACAGAATTTAATGACTAAAAAATTTTAAACTTAACACGACTAAAAAAATGTCATTTGCATTTAATTGGGAAGGATAAATTTGCAGAACTCCCACAGAAAACAGGTTGCAGCTCTAGGCAGAACATAGATAATAAAATTCCTGAACATTGAAGATTTTAGGCAAAAAAAAAACATAATCCGCTCATCTTTCCAGCATTACTGGACTGCTAACGGAAATACTGATTTTGTCAGTTCCATCATAGCTAAACAGCAGTACTAGAAAGTAGAACGTAGCTTGCATAAATGAATTAAAAGTTGACAATAAGCTAAAATTAACACGGTGCAACCTCAATGATGATAAGTTCTAGTCTGAATGTGGGCTGATCCAGGCAGAGCATATTTTCTATCCTGGAGATCATATCTCGAATCAGGACATAGTAAAAGCAGGTGCAAAAGGTAAGCAGGTGAAAATGGAGAATATAGATGTAATCTCATGCAAACATCTTATTACTGTCTAAGTTTCTAGTATTCTAGGCAGCGAAGAAATAAAGTAGGAGAGCAAACCAAGTAATAAAACCATCCTAAAAGTACTAAGGTTAATAAGCAAAAGATTACTGATTTGACTAATGGCAGACTCTACATATTCAGTAATTAGCAAAGGAAACAAATTAAATTTAATGTGCTTATCTGAGTGTGTTGCTGAAGTAAAGTTGCATCAACATCAATAGGACATTGGTATCACGCTCCAGTGTCCTACACATAGTTTGAACATGTGAGACTGAAAAAAAGTAGCTGAGATGAAAATAAACTGCTGACATGTGATCTGTGCGTATAGCATACTTGTTTAGGAAAAAAGAGCCATGCCAGACACAACCTAAATATCACTTAGTTCATACCTTCCAGTGCTTAAATAAAACCTCACCTCAGGTGTTCTTTCCTACCTAAGTATATCCCAGACATTATCTTACTTGGAGAAAAGGAAAATGGAGAGCAAAAGTTGCAAACAATAATAGACATAAGTCTTCAAAAGAAACTGCTGAAGAGAACTACATTGGTACTAAATCTGAACGAAGTGGAATTCGGGCTGCTATCAGCGGTACCTTCTAATCAATTGTTGAAACCTGGTACTATCAATAAAGGTTGCATACAGGTTCCTGTTTTCAGGAAAGGAGCTTTAAAATGAAATGGCAACACGCACTTACATTTACGTTAAGATAGCTCACTGATGATGAAGTGTTATTCTCCTAGTTCATAATTCTATGTTTTGGGTAATTACGAGCCATATAAGCTACTATATGAACAAGTGTAGCATCTTTCTTTTCATGGTGTCATCAAGTTCAGTCCCTAAATACGAGCTGACCTCATGTGTATTGACCTACTTAGCTAATCCATTGCAATATCTTTGTCAAGGAAATTGAAACATGAGTAAAAGACGAAAGCAGAAATAGAAATAACTATTTCAAATGGAACAGCTGAAGAGCACTACATTGACATTACATCCAAACAAAGTGGAATTGAGTAATCTACAGAATTGGCCTTCATTGCGCCCTCTTGCACATTTGACACCTTTTCTGTCCTAATCAATCCATTCACAAAGCTAAATTTAGAGAGTACCATCCATCAGTGTGCACTAACACCATTTTCAGCATTGAGTCCATACAGCACGCCTGCATATTTCTCTGTTGAGCCTGCGAAGAACGAATCCCTAAGCTTCCAGAACGCGCAGGACGTGACCAGGCTATCAGACCCAGCCTGGTGGGACTCCCCGACACGCTCCACCTCGAGGAGCTCTGCAAGCTTGTTCAGCCCACCGTGCAGGCTGTTGCAGAACTTCATGAGGTGCTTGATGTCGTACACAGTCGGGAAATATATCTTCATCAGCTTGAAGAAGCCTGTTTGTGTGTCCGGAAGGCTGCTGCAAGTGAGGATCTTGAGCAGGTATCCAAAGTCGTATCCGGCGTGGAACGTCACCCAGTACACGGAGTCGTTGAGCACGACGCCGGAGGACATGAGCAGCTCAGCAAACCGGCGAGCATCCACGCCGCGCTCAACGTTGCGGCGAAAGTCAATGCCGCTGCGCCGGAGCAACTCGATGGAGTCGGTCGCGAAGATGTCGCGCGCGTCGTCAAACTCACGGAAGTTGAACTGCCATACGCAGCGACGGCGGCCGGCGCCGAGAGCCGGCAGCTCGCCGCGCGGGCTGGAAAAGGTGAGGCCGAGCTGGATGAGATGGAGCATGTCGACGTTGGCCTTGAGGGTGGCGTAGTTGAAGTCGGCGTTGGAGCGGAAGGCGCCTACGGGGCGGCAGACGATGCCGGGGAACTCCGTGTCCATCGCCACGAACGGAAATTCGTCGACGATGTCACGGATCAGCGCAAACTCCTCTTCGAGGTTGTCCGCCCACACCTCCCGGATCTCCACCGACTCGTCACCGCCATCGAGCTTGGGGATCACGGCGGTCGTGGGTTCCGACATTGCCATAGCGAATTCTCGATCGAATCGATTGGCTCTAGGGTTTGGTCAGATTGGGGAGAACGGGACGAAAGCTCCTCGAGAAGGTGGGCGAATCCTCTGGATTTTTAGAGGGCAAGGTAGCGGGTGGGTGTGGTGGCCAGGAACGCGCCGATGCGGCGCTACCTCTATCACATATCAACGGCCGCGATCAACGTCGACACGAAACGTGCGGCTGACAATCGAATTCCACCTTGGCTTGCAAATTCAAATTTGCTTCGCTGATCCGAACAGAGCTGGCCAAAACCAAAACAGGACGATGCATATATACCCGAAAACGTGATCACCGATACATTTTCCTCGTTTTTTTTTTCTTGCGCGCCTAATTTAAGGAGTACACTTATGTGTGATTGTTGTGCCAATTTAAACAGCACCAATTCCTTACTTTAGCCATTGATCACGCTCCCGTGGAGCAATAGGCACGAGCAAAACAAAAAAAAGGTCACTTTCAGAACCTAGGAATATTATTGGTCACTAGTATGTGTGTAATATTTCCATCATACATTTTTAATGTCGAGCAACAATACAAAATTCACTAGTATGTGTACGATGTGGTGCCCAACGAACGAGTAATAGATCATTGCACCCTAAAGGAAAAAAACTGGGAACTCGTTCCCAGTCTCCACTGCAGAATACTTCGACCTCGGAACAAGATACATTAGGCAGCAGGAATGAAAAAAAAAAGGCAAATACCATCCAGAGAGAAGCAAAGAACACATGGACTTTAAGCTCGTTATAAAACAGAGGGGATTAGCAGAGCAAGAAAAGAAGCAGAAGACGAAAAGACTGGATGGATGAGTATATGATCCTTGGTCTTTTTTTTTCTTTTTTTGAGAATACATGATCCTAGGTCCAGCAGTCCATCTATGCTCATAGTACCGTGAGGGAGAATACTGGGATCCACAGTCCTTTTGAAGCCAGGTGACTTCAGTTCCTTTTCGTGAACGGAGGAGGTTCGAAACTACAGCGACCCCATGAATAGTGGGTCCTCACAACAGTGGAGTTGTATGATGAACAGTGATTTCTCTAGAGTATTTGAAGGCGGGAACAATGTTCTCTTTCAAAAGTGCAATGTTCCCCTTCAATGGTGCGAACTCTGTTATCCTTCAATCAATGGCCTCACAGTATTCGAAGGTGGGGACAGTATTATGATGAGCAGTATATTCTCTACTGTAGCTCGCCTACCGATCTACTGCCGCCTGGTGTCACTTGTTCGATTGTTAGCTGACCAGCATCATGGTTTGAAACTCAGAGCCAGAATGCCAAAGGATCCGATGATCCCCCATAATCATGTGGCAACTTGTACATCCTACACGAGCTGGCTCGCCGCAGCATAGTCCTCAGCTGCCCCGTCTTGTTGTACTTGAGACCAAAACTGGTGATATTCAGCACACGGCGGCGCCCAGGGGCTGCACGGTCTCGGAGCAGATGCTCGTCGTCCTCGTGAAACCGAAGCTCGACGAGGCTGAATTTGCTGGCACCCATGTAGAGGAGCTTGGCGCCTAGATGCAGCTCCGTCTCCTTGCGGAACAGCTCATCCTTGCCGAGCTTCCACGACGGGGGCCTAGTGAACTCAGCGGCTACAGGCGCGACGTCGCAGGAGCAGAGGTACCCAGCGCCATCAGCGTCGCCGCAGAGCCCAACCCACGCTTCCAGCTCGGCGTCGAAGAAGGCTTGGCCAGTGAAAGGCAGCAGCCAGTCCCCGCATCGCTGCCACTCGAGGCTCTCGGCATCCAACGAGAAGGTGCCTGAGGCGGCAGACACGAAGAGAGTTCGTCCGTCCGGGTGCAACGCGTAGCAACTGACTTGGCTGGCGTAGAACGGGGGCGGCGCCTCCATGGTCGTCCAGGACCATGGCAACTTGCTGCCGGGCGGTGGCGGGTCTCCGAGGTACACGGCGAGCACGTCCATGAACACGAAGAGCTTGCCAGCGGCGGAGGCAAAGAGAGGCAAACCACCGTACCTCTTGTGGCAGGAGGGCCACGGGCAGACCGTCACGCCCAGCGTGCGCGTGTCGAAGGCCGGGATGGCCGGGCTCGCTTCTCCGGGCCGCATCGCCAAGATCCTGGTGCCGTGCGACGCGAAATTCCCGTGCCTCACGTGCGGAGCTTCGATGCGAGCCGCCGGCGGCTCCGTGAAGCGCTTTGGCGGCAGGTCACTGCCGTCGTCGGAGTCCAAGGCGTCCACGTCCAATTTGCGGACGCTGTAGCCCCTCTCCCAGTCGTCCAGCACCAGGTAGAGATGCTGCTTCCTCTGTTTGCCGGCGCGGTCGCCGCAGCGCTCATCCAAGCTCTTGCGCTTCGACATAGTTTGCGTCTCTCCCCTCTTGCAGGAACGGCGGCGGTGAGCTCCACAAATCACGATCAAGGCTCCTGATTTATGGATCCTGAGCTATGAATTCGGGTCCGAATCTGAAGAAACAAGCTCTTGTCTCGTCTCTTGCGGCCTGGAAGGTGCACCAATCCAACTCGGATACACAAATCCGATCCGCAACTGCAGAGTTATTCCTCCACTAGTGCTTTTTTCGTGATGAGAAGGAGCTCATTTCTCGCGGCTCTCAATTTCAAAGGAAATGTAAGATCCCTCCTCTCAAGTTTTGTTGGGAATGGCGATACATGAGAGGAGGGAACGGTCGATGGATTCATGGACGTGCGGGGTGGCAGTCAATTTTCGACGACCCGGCAGCAGCGGGAGAAGATTGCGCGGCAGTTCCATGCAGAATGGAAGAGGTGAGGGAGGGGAGATCGGTAGGAGAGCAGACCAGGCGATCTCCAGGAACGGCGCCGGCGGCGGCCGATTTCTTTTGGCTGGAATGGGTTTGCTGCGACCAGTGGATCCGCAGCGTCCAGTGATATCCAATGGATGAGCTTTTTCCAGGTGCTGCGGAAATTTCAGGAGTGGGAAAATATAGGAATATGGAATTATCTGCAAAGCTTTAGTGGCAAAACTACGCGGCGGTTGCAATGCTTCAAAAAGTTCAAACCGCTGGTGCCTTGAACGCTAGGCCAAGTTTGAACATCAAATACTTACCCAAAAAAAAAGTCTGAACACCAAACTAGCTGAGCATACGATGAATCGGATCAGTGACGTTAGTAACTGAATAATTTCGATGTTTCAGACTCGATGGTAGAGTCGGAATCGGAACCGATAATGGTAATGCGACTGAAACTGGACCTCTCTGTGCTTCGTACTACTTTCTGACTCATCTGGAAAAAGAAAAGGACTTTCTGCTAGTACTTATTTTAGAAGAGAAAAAAGTGATGATATGCAGCACTAGTATGTGTGTTGATATCACCCAAATATCACTTAAACCTTTGCAGTTTGCACCGTAGTGGAATGCAGTGGTGAAGAAGAAGTTGGAGGTATGAAACGTAGAGGATAATGGAGTGCATTCAGAACTATTGTTATCAACTGAAATGTAATGCTCAAGCCTAAAATCATAAGAAGATTGTATGTTGACATGACAAAGATGATTGCACAGACTCTCTGCCTCCGAGTGAAATATGTCAAATAGAATCCAAGTAAAGTAGCATTGCGTCAACAGGTAAGTTCAGATACAGAAGCGTCATCAGTCTCTGAACTTTCAGATGCAGAACACCGTAGGATCGACTGGATCCCAATACTCATGGCAACGATTATACACCCTACACGAGGAAGCTCCTCCTCGCAGCATGGTGCGGAGCTCCCCGTTCTTATTGAACCCGAGACCAAACGTGGTCACACGGAGCACACGCCGGCGCGGGTACTGCTCGGCGACCCTCCGGTCATCATCGCGGAACAGATGCTCGTCGTCCCTGTGAATCAGGGACTCGACGAGGCAAAACTTGCTGTCTCCGCCCGTGTACACGAGCCTGGCACCCAGATGCAGCTGCGGCTCCTTGCGGAACACCCTATCAATGCCAAGCTTCCAATGCGGCGGCCTCGTGAACTCGGCAGCAGCGGGGACGACGTCGCAGGAGCAGAGGAACCCGTTGCCGTCTCTCTCGCCGCAGAGGCCGACCCACGATTCCAGCTCGGCGTCGAAGTAGGCTTGCCCGTCGAAAGGCAGCAGCCAGTCGCCGCGGCGCGTCCACTCGAGCCGCTCCGCGTCGAAGGAGAAGGTGCCCTGCCCTTCCTCGTGACGTGGCTTCGTGTACTTGCTCCGCTGCCGGAAACCGGCGGACACGAAGAGCGTGCGGCCGTCCGGGTGCAGCGCGTAGCAGATGATTCTGCTCGTGTAAAACGGCGGCCGTGCCTTGATGGTGGTCCATGACCACGGCGTCTTGCTGCTGCCGTGCGGCGGCGGGTCGCCGAGGTACTCGGCGAGGAAGTTCATGAACAGAAAGAGCTTGCCGCCGACGGAGACGAAGAAGGGGCTCGTGTAGTTACCGTGGCAGGAGGGCCACGGGCAGATGGTCAGGCCCAGCGTGTGCGTGTCGAAGGCTGGTATGGCAGGGCTGGCGTCGTCTGGTTGCATGCCGAAGACCTTGGTGCCGTGCGAGACGAAGTTCAAGTTGAACGTATCGTGCAGCGCCTCCATGCGTGCGACGGGGGCTCGCTGAAGTGCTTGGGCGGCCAATCACTTTCTCCGCTGCCATCGGTGCCGTCGACGTCCAGTTTGTGGATGCTGTAGCCCCTCTCCCAGTCGTCCAATAGCAGGTAAAGATGCTGCCTCCTCTTCACCGCCGGCCGCTTGCCATCATGGTCGCCGCTCTCCCCAAAGTTCTTACGCTTCGACATGGCCTTGAAAGGCTCAAACCGAGTCTTGGGAATCAATAATCATCAGAGGGCGAAAGATGTAGGATTCGGATAAATCGGATACTATGCCATGGTCCTATTTGAATCGGAAGAGCCGGCCTAACGTGTTCGACTCGTACGCAACAGCGTGTAACTAGCTCCGAGTCGGACAAGAATAAGCCTGCTAGTCGAGCACCCATTCGCTCTGGATCAGCAGCAATGAGACAACAACCACGAAGCAGAAGTTGGAATAATAAACAATGCAAAATTTGTCCGAGAGAATCCACAGAACAGCAACATATACCCACCAGGGCAATCTCAACGATCTGAGAACACCAATGCCCTGATGAACAATTGAACAACTGACACGAACGACTGAATTTCGTTCCCAAGTAACCAGGTACTGTTAGCACCGCAACTTCCGAAGGACAAAATCTTGTTAGAGTGGATCAACGGGCCGCATAATTCTCGACGATATGATCACGATCCAGTAGGCAGTCTCAACGACCTGACGGGTGCATTTCTTGAAGGTTCGCAACACGACCATTCGGCAGACGAAAGTTGGTTCATTCTCCACGGGCCACAGGATACTCCTGTTCGTTCGGGCGGCACCACCTGAAACCTGCCGCCTTGATCCAGTTGGGATTGACCAGAAACTTGTTGTTCTTCCGTGCCCACCGTGCCTTCTCCGTCCCAGCATCCCGCGCGACGACATGAGTGACCGTCTCCGCGTCGACATCGGCGGCACAGACGGCGCCTAGCTGGTTGGCCCGCTTCCACATGTGGTGGTCCTGGGCGCGGACTTCGAGAGGGATCACGCGGCTGAACGCCACCGTGCACCCGCGCAGCACCTCGCGCCGGACCGCCCTGATCACCTCCCTCACGTCTGGGTTATCATCAGTACCCCTGGTGGAAGAACCATCAGTGACGGATTCGAAGAAGCCCTGGTGGATGCGCTTCAGGACGTCCAGCACCACGGCCAAGGAGCCGTCGTGCTCCCTCTCGTCGCGCCTCATCTCCGCCAGGGAGAACATGCTGTCGTAGCCCAGGTTCCGGCACGACGAGGCGAAGTAGATGTACCTGTCCATGAGGATCAGGTTGTCCTGGTGCTCCGGCCAGACGTAGTCGGTGTCGTCGAGGATCACCACCGCGCCGGGATCGGCGCCCGGGATGACGTCGAGGCTCTTCCTGTCCGGCCGGGTGGACTCGTTGCTCGACACGATCCTCCAGCCGAAGTAGACGCCGTCGGGGTCGAGCAGCTTGGCGGCCGCCCTCGCGTACTCCTGATCCCCCAGGGTGTAGACGTAAATCTCGAACATGGCGCTCGCCGCCTCCAGGAATCCCCGCACGAACGGCCGCAGCTTGGTGAGCATGCCGTAGGGAATGGAGTCCAATCGGAAGAGGCCCTTGCCGGGATCATCCCCCATGCGCCGCGTGATCCCGTGTCCTTCCTCGATGGGGGAGAGGTCGTTAAGGCCCGTTGAGTTGAGCAGCGTGTGATCCAGGTCCAGGACGAGGGTCAGCTTCCTCGCGCGCAGGAGGGTCCCCAAGTCCGATGCGCGCGGTATGGTCTTCATCTCCGGAGCCGGCGGCGCGGGGCCCGCGTAGATGATCCCAGCGCCGGCGGCGACTGCTTCCGCGCACTCATTCATCGCCCCGGAGACGAATCCGGGGTGCGGGAGGGAGGGGGCGGCGGCAGAATCGCTTCCTCCTGTGTTCGTCTTGCTCTCGTTGGCGCGACGGCGGCGACGGTGGCGGCGGCGAGCGGTGGCGGGGGAGGAGGGCATCCGCATCCGCTCGGCGGGGTGGGTGGGGACGGCGGCGTCGGGTCCAAATGCCAAAATGAAATGAGCGCGGCCCTGCCAATTTTTTGCCGTTTCCTTCTCTTCTCCCCCTTCCTGTCCTGTGGTCCCTATGTGGAACTGTGGATGGAAGCCACGCCGCTCCGAATCAGTGAACCACGGATGCGCGCAGCCCATCACGTCACCAACTACTAGTACGTATCATTTTTTTTGAGGTACACGTATCATTTTTTTTGAGGTACGCGCAGTCCAATACACTGCAGCCCGGCCCACCATGGTCCGGTCCGGTCCGGTCCGCGCCGCGCCCTAGTATTTTTGCCGCAGCGCCGCCTCCTATTCGCGGTTTGCAAACGACTCCCCGCCGTCGCGGGCGCCGCCTCTCCACAGCGCTGCTGCTCGCCGGCGTGGACTGCTCCTCCAATTTTCTGCAGTCTTCTTCCGGAGGAACCTCGGTTGCTGATGGTGGCTATGGCGAGGAAGGGTGACGAAGAGGGGCCCTTTGACAGGGTGCCGCACCTGCCGTGGATGCGGTACCCAGTCGACATCGATGCCTTCTCCGGCTGCCCCGTCTCGCAGCTCCCTCGGCTCGACCACAGGTGTGCTCCACATGCTTCTGCTTTTGTGTTTCTCATCACTTGGACACGCTAGTTCAGTTTTTGTTGCTGCCCTTAGAACGACCTGAACCGTACCGCTTTGTTTTCACTTGTCTGCTGGTGACCAGTGTTTGCTTGAAATGCAGTGCTGATGATATGTAGTGTGTAATCACATGGAGTTAGGATTGTTTGAACCAAGTTCTCTTTGCTTGGTTGCTCGTTGAAACTGTGATTCTTTATGCCACTGGTTCGGTCTGGCACGATAGCAACAGCATATGGTGGCATTCCACTGAACGACTTGTGTGCGTACTGCGTAGCATTCTGGTTCATTTGCAAGTTCTTTCAAATGCCTTTTTCAGTGCAGTTAATTCTAGTAAGCTAGATACTGTTAATTATGTAAACATCTTTCTTAAAAACCTACACAATTTACTCCTCTGATTTGGTTTCACTGTTGTAGATTGGTGGAGGCTTTGCAGAAAATGGGAATTGAATCATTTTTTGCTGTCCAGGAAGCAGCCTGGCTGGAAACAATTGGTCCTGGTGCTTTTGAGAGGGATATCTGTATTAACTCCCCTACTGGATCAGGGAAAACTCTTGCTTATGCACTACCTATAGTGCAAGCCCTCTCCACTCGGAAAGTTAGGTGCTTACGTGCTTTGGTTGTGTTGCCTACACGAGATTTAGCCTTGCAGGTTTGTATGATTTCCTTTTACCTTTTAGAAACTTAGCCCTGCTAGTTGACATTGTTAGCATTTTAATTTGGCATCTATCCGTTTGATATCAGGTTAAATAGCATGCGCTTTCCGTGCTTTTTCAATTTCAGGTTAAAGAGGTTTTTGATGCTATTGCTCCTGCTGTGGGACTGTCAGTAGGTTCAGCCGTTGGTCAATCATCAATAGCAGATGAAATTTCCAGCCTTATCAGGAAGCCCAAACAAGAGCTTTACCCAACTATTGATGACGAATATGTTCAGATGGAACCACAAACTAAAGTTGATATATTGATAGCAACTCCTGGAAGACTGATGGATCACATTAACATGACAAAGGGTTTCAGTCTAGAGCATCTTCAATACCTGGTAGGCTTATTAATAATAGTTAATATGTGCTTTTTGCATAACTTGTTCTCCTTCATGGTAATGCTTCTTCTGCTTACTTTGCTTGAGATTTCGAATATTTTCCTTGTTCCATCTTCCTTCTTCATATAGGACTGTTTGTTTGACATTGAAACAAAACAACTTTATGGTATTTTGGCACATAGTACACTGATAGTGTCTTGATTGATTTTAGGGAGATTATATCTAAGCATTGATTTTTGACAGCATGTTTACACTTCACAGTTTTCATTGTGCCTGGTCTCTGTCCAATGATATAATAAGGTGTCACATATGAATATCTTATATAGTGGCATCAACCAGTTTGAGGCAAGCAAGCAAAGCCTGATTCACCTTGTGCTTTAAATCCTTATTATTGATATGGATATCTTTTAGATCCATGCAAGTATCCTTTGATTGCAACATGATTTGCTAAATTTGGTCAAGTGCTCTTCTGAAAATTATTGGACTTAGGCTTTGTTGTTGTTGTTGTTGTTGTTAATCAGCTGTTTGCAGACTGCATCAATTTTATCATGATTGTACTTTTCCAACTTATTACTACCTCTGTCCCATTGAAAGTGTCGTTTTTGACTTTTCAGATTTCACGTTTGACCGCTTGTCTTATTCAAAAATTTTATAAGAATACAAAAATAAATACATTATTATTAAAGTATCACTAATGATAAATTAAGTTAGAAAAAAATATATAGCATTTACAAAAAAATTGTGAATAAGACGAACAGTCAAAGGACGATGTCTAAAAATCTAAAACGACACTTTCAATGGGACGGAGTAGTTATTAGTATCTCATACTTATATATTATGTTTGCACACAGGTCGTTGATGAGACGGATAGGATGTTACGAGAGGCTTATCAATCCTGGTTGCCAACTGTCATTCAGCTTGTTCATTCAAGTGGCCAAGATCATTTGTGGCATGACACCGGGAATGCTCTACTGCATCCATTGACTACCATTAGAAGACTGTAATTTACTTACCCTAATTTCATCCTCGTATATTTTCCCTTTCTTTTTCTTGCACATACTTTATCCATACCTTTTTTTTAATAAAGGCTTACATAAGTGCTCATGTCTTTCCCGACATTAGTTATTTAACAGTTGTTTTCATTTCGACCAAATATTTTATTGATATACTCTGTGCAATGTAGAGGTGTCGAGCGTGGGTATAAAGGTAAATGCTGTCCAAGGTTGGCAAAAATTGTTTTATCTGCTACACTGACTCAAGATCCTAGCAAGCTTTCTCAACTTGAGCTGCACCATCCCTTATTGTTGAATAGCGGGAAGAAGCGTTACAGGATCCCTATGAAGCTGGAGTCCTACAAACTGGTATATCTACCTAGCTCCTTTACCTTACATAAACAATGTTGATGCTGTATAAGTATTATGGGACATTTCATTGTGCACGCTCACTCACAGTCGTTCTATGGTGCTGCTGCAGATATGTAAATCAAACTTAAAACCGTTGTCTCTCATTGTGCTTCTTCAAGAGTTACGAGGGAACAAGTGCCTAGTTTTTACCTCATCTGTTGAATCAAGTCATAGACTAAGCACTTTACTGGGATTTTTTGAAGACTTGCCATTTAAGTTCAGTGAATATTCACGTTTGCAGCGTGAATCTACTCGAAGGTAACTTAGCTCTATTTGGTTAAATCGGGATTCAAGGTTCTTGTTTATGTGTAAGTAAACTGCAACAAATGATCTTCTTTTGTTGAAATGTTATCTGCTTGACTTCAACTGTGGCTTATAGTATTAGGTTGGATCAGTTTAAGTTTAAGCGGAAAATACAAGTATACCTCCTGACACAAGCTGAATTTCTCTCTTGCAGGAAGACGCTTGAGGCCTTCAAGGAGGGGGATATAGATGTTCTAATTGGTACAGATAGAATGGCTCGTGGAATACACATTGATGGTCTAAGATATGTTATCAATTATGACATGCCACCCTATGTGAAAACATACATCCATCGAGCGGGACGGACAGCTAGGGCAGGGGAGTCTGGGTCTTGCTTCACCTTTTTGAGGAAACATGAGGTAATGCATTCTTTCACTGTAATCAGTAGCTTTCCCATGACAACAATCACAATGTGTTTATTTATGATTGTCATGTTAATCGCATGACATTAATGTAGAAAAGAAACAATTTCATTTTGTTCATGTGCAGTATGCACAACTGGTTTGTAACAAAAGGCTATGTTTTTATTGTTGCAGTATGCACAACTGCATGTTTAGTTTTCTCTGATTTAGTTGATGCTTTTATGATGTTATGTGATTCGGTGGAGCATGCTAAACCGAACTGGATTGAACCCAGTGCTGTTGCCATAAAATAGCTTCAGCGAATATTTTCGTTCTTTTTGGGTTTCTGAGGCAATTATTTTTTAGGTTAAAACTTTTGACAAAATGCTCAAGAAGGCAGAAAATTCCAGCTGCAGCCTTCACTCACTGCCTGAGGAATCAATAGAAACTCTTCGCCCTGTTTTCTCCAGCGGTAAGATTACAATTCTTCTGTAATTTAGATAAAGTGTTTTAGATAGTTGTCACCTTTGTTTTTATTGTTCGATTGACCATGCATTTTAACACTTGCTGTCTTATTGGTTGTTAAAGCTCTGAAAAAACTGGAAGAATCTCTGGAATCAGAAGCTGCAAAAAAATATAATCCTGGGGATAAAATGCGTAGTACTTCTAAAAGAAAGAGAACAAACCAAAAGTGAAGCAGTAGAATAGCTCTAGTTCTGAAGTATTCTCTGATGTTAAACCTGCATTTTCTACCGACATTTGGTGAGATACGATTTCTAACTTGTTGTGAAATCTTTCCATCGTACTACCAATATATTTATTTTTCTTATGTTCATTGTCATTATGTGGCATCAATTTGCACAGATTGTTTAAAATAAAATTAATCCAAGTTAAAAAATGTCAGGAGGCAGTTGATTACTGATAAAATATGGACTGGAACAGGGCATAATGAGTTCAAGTGGAATTGCCTTGGTTATTTTGAATCGGGTTAAATATTTTTTAGCTAAATCTCTGTTCAATCCTTTTCTCGAAGGGTTTATTCTGCCATTTAACTTTGGGGCATTTGCATGGTTACCCCTGTTTCGAGTTTCAACTATGAATTTGCCCTTGTTTTTTCAACTTTGCATCATTGCCCCTGCTTTGACCAAGTCTTTGCTCTATTACGCCTAGTCTTTGCACCATTGCCCCTATTTTGGTGAATTTTTTTTTACAGTAGTGGCAATGGTGCAAAGACTTGGTCAAAGCAAGCAGGGGCAATGATGCAAAGTTGGAAAAACGAGGGTAAAATTTATAAGTGAGGTATAAAGTAGGGGCACTCACGCAATTGTCTCTTTAACTTGTGAGTGGAACCTACTTCCTGGATGGAATAGATATTTCTGCAATGTTTCTGTTTGTTCGATCTGTATTTGCCTATTATGAAGTTTCACATTTTGACCGCTTTGTTCTCCACTAACAAAAGATGGAAATAAGGTACTGCAGTGCTAAAGTTGTCTCATTCTTCTACTGCAACATCGGACCTTTCTATCTAGTCCTAGCTGGTGCCCCTTAAATAAATAAAAAGAGAGAAATCGGGATGTACAGTTTGCATAGAACACACTAGCGGCTATTGGAGGAAAATCCGAGCATAAATTCAGCCAAATAGCAGAGTACTAAATTTCCACAACCTTTATTTGCACATTTCTAGGCGTCAACAATAAGCATTAAATTTCTTTTGGTTATTTAGCCTAACTTCTTTCAGAACTAAAGGTGAGAAACCTTGGAAGGATGTTACCTCTTGAGGAGCATCTATTGTTAATTATCTGAGTGACAAATCTGTGGTAGTTCCCCACGTCTCCTCCTCAGCCCCAACAGTTCTGTAACTGGCTCAGCATCCATCATGGATAGCCAAACCAAGATGGATGATTTCATATGTTTGCTAATCTATTGCCCGTGCTATCGTCAAACAACTTTCGCTGTGCCTGCAACTGGCCGACCCATTTTCGTGCAAGTGACCGTAAATATCTCGGTCTTACTTTTTTCCTTCTGTGGTGTTCACCATTCACTCTGCATTTATGGCTACTAGAAGGAGCCTACGCCCAAATAAAAGTTGGCACCTTTACATCAGTGTATCTTGAGCTCGTAACCTCTCAGTTATGCATTACACCTAGGATATCCGTTTGTCTTTATCACAAGCAGTTTATTGGAAAATGTCGCACCATAACATTACTGAGAGCGTCATTTCTTTGGGTTCAACGTTCATCTTTGTAGTATTTCACATGGTAAACAAACTCGAGATCTCATCTGCCACCTGCGAAATTTTCATTGTCGTGTGGTCCAATTGTATAAACAACATTTCCTTCTGTTGCCCTTGTTCGCTACGAGTTGGTAAAGCACGATCAAAGATGCCCTTCATTTACTCACCAACGTGGGTACATCTCTCACCTTCAATCTGTTGGACGTATCAGGTAAGTATGCCAATAATTCTCTCTTCTCGATTTGTTTGCGTTGAGTCAGCCCATCTCTAACGTGCGAATTGAAGGCTGGGAGGAATATTGCCGCTTAGGCCAGTTTCAATGGGAATTCATAAGTATCAAATGAGGCACCATATGAGCTAAAATGATGACATGATAAAGTAATAAGATGAAAGAGATGAGATAGGTTTCATTAGGATGAAACTCACTTGGCAGAGTTTCACATGCATGAAATGCTATTGAAACTTTCATGGAGAACAAAAAGTTTCATCCAAACTTATTTGGACCATTCTCAATGCTTCTCTATGAAACTGTGAGATGAAATTGTGTATTGAGAGAGGCGGTTTCATATATCAAATCAAAAGTCTAAATTTGATGTGACATTCTTGAGAATAGTGAAATGAAACCATGCACTGATACTTATTAGTAGCCTGCCTTGTGTCTAAAGAAATTGCTTAACAATCATTAAGCGTTATTTCCTAAAATGAAATGTTCCCTCAAGGTTTAGTGGGCCTAGCCCGACGTCACCAAAAGGTTTCCGGTCCGGGTTGTTTGAAACTCAGAAGTTTCTTCATCCTTCCACAGTTTTACTTCAAGCATTCTTCATTGTTCCCAGTGGCCAGTACTTTTGTAATTGCTGTTAGGGTATATCCAATACTTACTGGTGACGTTATGAGCGCCCAACCAATGCAAAACACTTGTTTAGCGCCGTGTCTCTTGAACTAACGATGCTCTGCAAAGTAAACACATCGTCCCTCCCCTCTATCATCGGCGATGACTTTATGTGCCGAACTTTATGGTATGCGCTTTCTATATACTAGTATAAGGTTATTATCTGTGGTCCGACAAGCACCTAATTTCAGCTTTCCAGCTTAAGCTGTAGCGAAACAGCAGACCCTGAGTCCGGTTCTCACATACTAATCTTTCGTTTCTTGACCAGCCTTGCACTTGTACCACTCTCGAGATATATGGAAAAAATCATTTGTTAATTTCTTCGTCGCGATATGATCAGCCCCCCTTGGACCAATAATTTAGATTCCTCCTTACCTCCACCTAACAAGAGACACGACAGCTACGCGACAAATTTAACAGAAAGGAAAGAAAGCTAGGGATTAGAGAGCAGCTCGTAGCACAAAAGGAGGGGTAAAGAGATCGGAAAAGCTATTACACAAGAACATGAAAAGATGGAGCTAAAGGTTGCATGATTAAACATCATTTCTTATAAACAAACAAAAGGGCGGGAAAGGGTGGAGGGAAAAGGCCAGCCGCGCCATTTGACAACTCCAACCCTGGGAGACACGTCCTTTTGAACATAGGACCTTCCAAGAACACTGATCGTCCACCTTCACTGCTTATCGCCCGTGCCGGCATCCTTGATGGTCCGGGAGTCATCGCCGCAAGCACCATTCACTAACGTAGGCGATGCGGTGCTGTTGCCGTCGTGTAGGGAACCTCCAGCGTCGCCCATTGAGCGGATGGCGGGGTGGGGCAAGAGGGACGACGATGTGGCAGAGGAGATGGCTGAGGCTAGGGAGATCGGCATCAAGCAGAGTCCCTTGCCCTGCAGGTACTGCATGGCGGAGCCCATATCCTCCTCCATCAACTTGGCCACCTGCTGCTCCGTCAATCTCAGGCTGCTGCATCCATTTTCGCTTCCATTTCCATTCCCGTTACCCTGCATTAAGAATTTTAATTTGATGTGACCCACAACTTCGCTGATACTGATTGTTAGCAAGATAATTCAGTTAGCTACATTAGCGCCTCACCACATGACTGATTCTTGTAACAAGATAATTATGTTGGTCATGTGGTGAGGTGCTAATGTAGGTAGCTGATTTATCTTGCTAACACTGATGGATGGACATTCAAGACAAATGGAAATAAAACCAGCGTTTTTTATTAGTTGACCTGTAGGTCGGATATGTTCAGGAGTTACGGTTCGATGTTGTCCCTAAGCTTAATGCTTAATCAATATCTCTATCTTATGGTCACTTTTCAGGCGTGTTTTTTTTTCTTTCTTTTATTGGCTCCACATCTCCAGCCTAAACAACTAAGATTCCTACATACTTTTTCTGTTGTGTTGGCCACTAATACTTGATCGTTTCCTGAAGCAAAGTTGTGGCACATATCTCCTTTCGATTTCATACAAATCTGTAAGCGTGCTGATTATTTTTAGTAGCTCTTTTTGGTGGCTTTTTAGTCATAAAAAACCAAAGCTAGAATCTGTGATAAGATGTTCCGATATTTATATTCAATCTTTTGGACTTCATCAGAGATCGCTTTAGAGCAACATAAACATTTTTCGATGGACCAAACCGTTGTTAAATGGGTTAGAATCAATATGACAAAATTGTGAATACCTATTTGCACCTAACCAATGGTCAAAAGGCTGACACTTTTCCCTGTTCCTTTTGTTCTCCGGTGAAGAGTATTTCAGGGTTCAGCATATTTGGCCTATCGATCAGATTGATGCTAGAACTTTAGTTTTCAAAATAGAGGATCATATCACACAATAAAGGTACCTCTGATGACATGTTAGCAACTAGAGGGGCAACTGCTGAAGCTCCGCCCAATCGACTCATGCTTAGAACCTGAAATGTTGTGAACATTTGATCAGGAATAATAACAAATTGGGGTTGTCTTGTCTGCCCAGTGTATGAACAGCATTTGGGTATTCAACTATTCATCCCATAGTGACCTAGCTAGGTGTAGGAAAGCAGAAATACCTTGACTTGGAGCTGGAGAAACTTCACATAATCAATTATCTCATCGAGCATTGATGCCTTGTCGGTCTGCATACAAAATTCCATATTATCATTTCAGTGACAGTGATCTATGTCCTTTCTACCTTGTGCTATGGAAGCTCTAGCTATCAAGACTGTGAGGAGTGATGTTTTGATTCTAAAGGCCAGCAAGACAACATGTGTTATTGCTCCAGATACTCTGAACAGTATGTGCAGTGGAAACACAAGAGGATATCAGATGTGCCAATGGAAGCTCCAGAACAACTGTAGTGTTCTTTAAGAATAGAAGAAGCTGGAGTTTTAGAAAATGCATATGTCTCCGGCTTAATGTACTGCACCCCGCGTGTAGTCCAACCATGGTATGTCTCCAAGTTCATGGATATATGTGCGTTTTCATAACAAACCTAGTTCATCCGTAATTCCTCTCATGACCCTATAATACTTTAGGAATCTACTGGCCTGTGACGACAATTATGACCCTTATTTAATCTTCATGCCTTCAGAAAAGTGTCATGTGGGTTTTCACACGTCCTATTGCACTAGTTGCACAGTTTAGCTGCGCTCTTGTATTCTGCAGTTTACTGGTCCACATCTTCCAATGGAGGG
Organism: Chloris gayana; assembly: GCA_031894775.1. Taxonomy (NCBI): domain Eukaryota; kingdom Viridiplantae; phylum Streptophyta; class Magnoliopsida; order Poales; family Poaceae; genus Chloris; species Chloris gayana. The sequence goes on along the minus strand of JAUNZO010004234.1, from coordinate 2,735,179 downwards.
CCAACACGTGTCACGTCAATCTAATTAGTACTCTCTCCATCCAATTAGTATAGAACAATGCACTATATGCGTCAACAACCACGCGCTTGGCTAGTACGCGGGCCATCACACGTTATACCAACAACAAAGATAATCTATGTGGAACGGCCAGATTTAAGGGGAAAAAAACTCCTACAACACATCTCCCGGAAAAAGAAATAAATGCATCATCACTGGATTTCAAGGAAAGCTTCCAACTTTGTAAAAGAGGTATCTAAAGGTGAAAGGAAGGGACAAAAGAGAAGAAAATTTGGTCTACCTTGTTGGCGTTAGGGACCAGCTCTTGCAAGGCTTTCATCCTCTCCGCTATCCTCTCCCTCCGCAGCTGCAAACAAATGCATGGCAAGAGTGAAACAGTAGGCAACTAGGCACAAGTGAAGACACACGAAATTCATCAGCGAGTAATTCTTGCAGTTCATCTTTGCTTCCTTGTAATACTGAAGCAGTGAATGAAACCAGCATTTGGAGCCAAAATTTAGCAGTGAAATTGGAGTGCGTGACTGTAAAAAACTAAAAATTGAAGGATGCGCAGCCGGCAGGTCAAACTGACGTACAAGGTCCAAGAATTATGGAGCTCGATAGTACACAAGAAGAACACAGGTGACATGAAAGCATTAAAAAATTGGGAGGGAAGGGAAAGGTGGTTGTGCGAGGGTGGCATACACGTTCGGCGATGCTGTGAGGGTCCGTGGCTTGTCCTCTTCTCGCCCGCACGCGCTGCTGCCGCGGTGGCGCCGCCCCTCCTCCCGACGCTCCGGCGGCGGCTGGTGCGCCCGCCGGTGCCGTGCCGCCAGCCGGAGCCACGCCCGCACCAAAGTTCTGCGCTGGCATTGGTCCGCCCTTTGACGACGCGAGGGAGCAAAGAAAGCAAGATTCTTTTCAGTCCAATCGATCGACCAATAATAAATGGACTGAAGAAGCGAATTCGCTGTGCAAATGAGAGTGCAATCTTGCTGAACACTGGTTCGTGTCCGCACCTGCCCGAACGGCGGCGGCTGCACGGCGCTGGCGCCGCGCATCCCGGCGGCCCCGAACCCGTTGTACAGCGCCTGCTGGTCACCTCCCTGCCCCGTTCCAGGACAAAATTATCTCAACGAAGGTAAAAAAAATGGAAGCTTCGATTTGGAGGAGGCAAGAAATGGAACGACTCAACAATACAGACTCTTACAGCGGCATTGGGGGACTTGAAGGCGGCGTCTACCATGTCCTCTCGCGTCCGGTCGGTGAACAGGGGAAGCGGCAGGAACCCCGCGCCGCCACCGTCCTCGCCGCCCAGGCCGTGCAGGTCGCTGAGGTGGAGCATGACTGGCTTGTCGCTGCCGATCTGGTGCTGACGGAGGCGGGAAGCGAGGAGGGCTGACTCGTCGAACGCGGCGGCGTCCTCGGAGGCCGCTGCGGGGAGCTCCCATGGGGACTTGCCGGAGCCGAGCTCAGTCCACGCCGTCGGCAGCGTGGACAGCATCTGGTTGAAGAAGTCGTCCTGCCCGCCTCCGCCGCCGTCCTGCATTTCGCGGCGGGTCGGCTGCATGGGTGGGCGTGCGCGAGGTGCTTCTTGACTTGACAACAGCTAGATGACGGCCAGCGAGGAAGGGCAAGGAAGAGGATGGCTAATGGCGGGCGGGCGAGGGGAGCGAGAGGAAAGGTGTTCGTTGTGTTTGGAAATGGAGCGAGGGCGTGAAGCGTGATGCAAAATAAACCCACTCTTCCCCCTAATTATACAGTACAGAATTTTGTAATTAGATGAGTGCGTGCGTCAGCTTTAGTGCAGGTGGGCTTGTACGTAGCCATATGCGCAAAAGAAATTTTCTGTTTTTCTATTTCCGTTGTTTACCTTTCTATTTTACCTGCAGGTGAGACCCGTTGCTGCTTGCGTGTTGGGTGAATCGTAAGCCTCCTCTCTTGTAAAAAAATAAAAAAAAAGAAAAGGAAAATCGTAGCCTCCTCTAGAACAGGTCAGATCAGGAACACAGAAACATCGAGTTGATGCATGTAAATCTCTAGCAAGCAGTGCTCCAAACAAGATTTATACTGTTCCGCCGCTGACGAAAGATTGAGAGGGACCACGGCAGTGGGCATTAGCTACATTGCTCCTGCCCATTTACGACACCGATCGCATCCATCCGGTAGGGTCGGAAGGAAGCTGCTATCACCAGGTGATTGATGCCTCCGTTGTTGTGCACCTGCCAAGCAGTTGGTGCCGCATTTGACCGCACGGGCAAAACACTTTTTCTCCTCTGTCTCGTCCCAGCTATCTTGAGCCAGTCACTGCACATGTCCTTGGGTGTTTTTAACAGAGCACGAACGTAACTGATGGTGGTGAGTGTTTGTTCGGCAGAAATTACCCAGCAACACAAGAGAAATGTTGCAGATTTTTTTAAAAAATAAATGTTGGTGGCTGAAGCAGCAGTTGCTAGCGGAGTCCTCGGCAGGATCAGACATTGCGCGCAGACTCGGGGCATCGGAATAAAGCAACGGTTGACAAATGACAGCGAAAGCAGAGAAGCCAGATACGCTGACACAGCCCGGACAAGACAAAACACAAGCACCCTCCTCCCTCCTCTCACCAGGAGATAAACCCATGGCGCACAGCTCTCTCAGGAGTAAGCAGACAACGATCTGCATGCGACTTCCGTTTTCTACCCTCCGACTGTCAGACCAGCTGATGACTCGTTCGTCACCACGTATAGCCGTTAAGCACGCTGTCATGTCATGTCTTTACTTTATCGGTTACGTGCTTGCAGCGAATTCAAGAAAAGCATGTTTATCATAGGCAACCTAGTATCACAATCTTATGACGCCTGCCATGGAAGCATGTCGTAATCTCTGGCTTTGAACGTAGTTATAAGGCCACATGATTATAACCAGCAAGAAGAAACAAAGAGGCAGCTAAGATAAGCAACTGCACAGAGAAGGTTGGTAATAAACCATAAAGAAAAATATTCAGCGGATCCCACTTCCCCTCCGGGAGTCATGTAGTAGTTACCATTATACTACTAACCACAACGCTTATCTTTACAAAGCTAGTAAAGCACGGTTCTAATAGTCAAGGTTCTATATCTTGTAAAGTGATATCATGAGTACTACATGCTTATCTATGACAGCTTACTAATAGTGATGAAAAAATAAAGAGGATCTTATGCCTTTCAATAGGATTCCTCGATGGAAAATTAAAGCATGAATGACAAGGCCTAGAACCGATTAAGTAATTGAAATAAACTGAAAGAATGAGAGGGACTGGTTAGTTAATTAAAGTATAAGTATAACTTGCTAGCTATATTATTCCTCATCGACTTTATATCTTATAAGAAAGAATTAAATTGTATCAACAGGAGTACTATATATCCAGTGGCGAAGCTAGACTGGGATACAGGGTGGTGCCCATATGGTATTTCTGCCTATTTTGAAAAAAATTAGCCTGTCCTAATCTGTTTTTAAGTGCAAAATCTTGTGCTTAACCTGGTGCCCGTGCACCAGGGTAGCATAACTCTGGCTTCGCCAGTGTATATATCTACTGAAAATTACGTCACACGTTACTAATAACCCCTACACGATCCTTTTCCTACCAATTGGCAAACAAAGCTAATGCAAAAGCCATGCCAGATTGACACGTCACAAGACACTTGATGGAGACTTGGACAATAGGCGGGTTAGCGTGACACCAGACGAATCGAATATGAGCGCATAGGATATTGTAATGATATGCAATTGTAGTCAAAAGGAGTTGAAGTTGAATAAACTAAACAGCATTTGGGCCCGGAAAGATGCACGGGGAGGCGAGGTCAGCATCAAGCAAGCCATGGCATTAAACATCGAGAAGGAGAAGTGCAGAGAGATTGTAACGTTCTCTGCATGATCAGTAGCATTAATAGCGTGCGTGCGCGCCCAATCAGATCTCTTCGCGCCAATATCTATCTAATGCCCCCTGACTTAATTTAATCTCCCCATACTGGTGCCATAAATGTCTCCTTACCATACAACATGAGGTTTTTCTTTTCTTGAAGGAAATACAGCCACAAAAGGCTCAATTTTCTTGTTTTAAAGGTGAATCATGCAATTATAAAGATCATGAAGCTCGAAATTCACCTAAAAATTACTCCATTACGAAAGATATCGGACAAACACAAAAGGGGTCGAGAGGAGAAAATAAATCTAGAGAACATATAAGGTGTTCCAAAGGCTTAGGGTGTTACCGTGTTACCATTTTCATTTTGCATGTCTATAGCGATCTAAAAACTGTATAAAAAAATACAGATTGATAGTAGTATACATATCACCTTCTACTATTATAGTACATAATAATTGTAACAAAAATATAGACGGATGGTACATATCACCTTCTACTATTATACAAAAAATTTGATACGACGGAAACTTTTTACAAGTTGCATCTCGTACAAGTTTCCTTTATACCTTCATTTTTGCATGGTAGTAGAAGATGATATGTACTATATATCTGTATTTTTTGTTATAATTTTTAGATCATCGGAGAGATGCAAAATGAAAACTGTGACACAGTAACAGACTAAGTCTTGAACACCTGATATGTTCTCAATATAAATCCGTTCCCAATGACCCAAATATGGTTCCTCTGCTGGGAATGAAGATGTATATCATTTTCCGGGAATGAAACAACTCTATCTATTCCGATCACAGTTCAGCATACTGGGAAAGTGGGAAACTGGGAAACGATGGACGTTCCAGTTGGCCCATACATGAGGCCCAACTAAAACGTATATTCCGATCGCCGGACACCTTCGAATTTCAATGCAACCATGCTCGTGGTTGAAAAATGCAGCCCCTAGATCGGCTAAAATTTTGATTAGGAGATAAGAGCACACGGCATATATAATGATATAAAGATTTTGCTGTATTGCTGCTCAACCATATTATCGACACCAGCATGTTTATGATACATATTAGTCATATAAACAGCGAAAGTACATATAAAGTGTGTATAAAGTATAAATGCTAATACTATTCAATCGCAAAAAAAATGCAAATACTAATGTTACCTAAACAAATACTCCCTCCGTTTGTGTATTGTTGACGTTAAGACAACTGCTGGTAGTTGTTTTCTAGTGCAATTTTCTTGTCGGAACGACATGACCATCAGAACGGAGGGAGTATCTAATTAAACATTATGGTAAAAACTCCACTTAAAACCCGCGCATCCTATACGCTAACCACTGCGACGTATGGTAATTCCACCGAGCCCATGTACAGCTTGCTGTCTTCCCTCTCCACGATCTCTGTCGGTCGCACGCTCTTTGGACCTAGCATCACTTGCACCACCTTTCCATCTCCGTTGACTCTTACGGCGAGCAAGTGGCTGTCCGGGCCAAACAGCGACTCCATCTTCTCCCGGTGCAGTGCGACCCAATACCCACCTCTCCCGTCCTGCCTCACATTGTCCGGGTAGCCTGGAAGGTCCGCAAGCGGCTCGGACGTTCCAGCCTTGGGCCCCTTGATCCAGTGCCTCATCAGCTTACACGGTCCGGTCAGCGCGACGATGAGGTGAGTGCGGTCGTAGCTTATGGCGAGGCCATTTGGGTACGTGATGTCCTTCTGCAGCACGGTAACACTGTTGGTCTGTGGGTCGTACTTCATCAGGCGTCCCGTTGAGTCCTTCGTGGCCGTCACCCTCTCGTGCTGCGACCGCTGGTAGTTCATGCTGCTGTCGGTGAAGAAGACTTCACCGGTGACCTGGTCAACGTCGACGCCGTTGGTGAATCGCAGCGGCACGCCGTCAGCCTCGTTGACCAGGACAGTCGCTTGCCCGCCGCCTGGCCCGACGCGCATCAGGCCCTTGTACGCGTCGGCGATGTACAGGTTGCCGGACTTGTAGTGGAACCGCAGGCCCAGCGGCCTGCCGCACTTGCTCTCGGTAATCTCCGCGGGCCGGAGCCTGGACGCGGTGCAGGCCTTGGGATTGTAGCCCGGCCCGTAGGCGTAGGTGGACCAGCCGCGCGCTTCGCCGTTCCACTTGAGCACGCGGCCGTCGGAGACGCCGCTGTACGGCCCGTCGCCGTTGCCGTCGAAGGCGACGCTCTCCGGCCCGCGCAGCGGCGAGCCCTTGAGGTTTAGGTGCTCGCTCCGGCTGCCGTCGATGATGCCCGTTTCGTCGATGGGGCGTGCGGCGCACGGCTGGAGAAGAAACAGCACGGCGAGGCACGAGACGATCAGCGCTGCCAGGGAGAAATTATTCTTCCTGGCGCCGATCGCCATGGTCGCTTTGCTTGCTTTTCTTTCTTTGTTGGCTTTGGTTCGATGGAGAGAGGCCGGGTGGCGTCGCCTTTTATAGCGGCTCTGCCTTCAGTTAAACTTCCGACTCGGTGATCCAGTCTGGCATTAGTCGGATTCGGCGGTCTAGTTTCCGGCTTATCATCAGACGATTCGCCCGGCACAACATGTTCCGACTCGGCTACGGATCAAACAGGGATTGAATTCGCTGGATTATGATTTTTTTTGTCAACAGGGGGAGGGAACACTGCTTGCATACATGATCAAAGCGAGGTGACGTTTGGTTCCTTCCGAAACGCTTTGTGAAGCGGTACAGAGCACACGGGAGCGCAAAATTACAAATCTGTGGTTGATCCGTGGCGCGGCAGTGCGTGGAGTTGTGCTCTGTTCTACCTGAGCCGCGAGTCATCGGTGAAGCGGGCGGCGAGCTTGGCGGTGTCGCGCCACCGGCTCGCCTCTCGCTCCTTGTCCTTGAGCTTCCTTCGCGCGCGTTCCAGGGCGGATTCCAGCTCCGCGATCCGCGCTTCGTGCCGTGACTGCAGAAGCTCGTGCAGCCTCCGCTCGAGCTCGCGGGCGGACACGCCGCCGTGACCCGCGCTCTCCTCTTCTTCCCCCTCATCGTCGTTCTCCAACTCTTCGTCGTTGCCGTCTTGCTCCGTCGCTCCGTCGTCAATGTCGGAGTCAGAACAGATCACCGAGCGGTTTCCCGAGGTGGCAACTGCGCTCTTGGCCTCCGCCTGCGAACATCGATAAATCAGAATCGAGCACACCATTATCGATAGATTAGGCCTGAAATTCACTAGTCCCTCGAGGTCGAGGATACCTCGACTTGATGATCTTGTCGAGGAGTCACCGTATCTTCGTCAATGTCGGCGGAGGCCAGTTGCAAGCGCGAGAGCTCCGCCTCGAGCTCTGCCTCCATCTGGTCCATCGCCTCCCCGTGCCCGGCATTTTCACTCCCAGCGCCGGACTGGGCCGCGACGTGCTCCTTGGCGACGCTGGCGCTGTCGGTGCGAGTGTGGCCGTCGGACGCGCTGGGCCGGCCGTTGCAGCTGCCCACGTCCGCCGCCCTGGCATCCATCACCATCCGCTCCATCTGGGCGCGCAGCTCGGCCATCCTGCTCAGCTCCGCCGCGCTCTTGGACAGCAGCAGCACCAGGCTCGCGCCCAGACCCAGGCTCGCCGGCAAGGCGTCCTCCGCCCCGAGCGGCTTCTTCCCTGCACGCCACGGCTTGGTCAATGAACACCAACGGGAAATGGCAATCTCGATCACCGTCAACAACGTCGACGCGCGCACGTACCGGCCACAGAACTCCGCGGCGACTCGCGAGGCGGATCCGCTCGGCTGCCCACCAGTTTCGGCGCGGCCAACTCCTCCTTTACGCTGATGGCATCGTCTTTGGCCGCGCCGCTGGAGCAGGAGCGGGGAAGAAGGCGCAGGCGGCACCCGAACCCTCCTCCGCCGCGGCGCCGGTGGAGGATGCGCGACAGCAGCGACCGCGGCGAGGAGCATTGCCGGTTCGTGACGGCAGCGGAAGCCCGCCGGGTCAGGAGGGCCCCCACGGTGGGAGGAGACGACGCCAAGACGCACCCCGGAGGCGGCGCCGCGTTTGCCTCCACTGCCATTGCTGGTGATTCCTCTGCAGTCTCGTGGACTCAACAGGAATGTTCTTTTTGACGGATCGATGGGTTTTTGAAGCATTCGACGGAGGCTCGCGTGAATTTATAAGGGGTGACGATCACCGGGAGCGGCGGAGTTTATGTTGGCGGTTTAGGCTCTGTTTGAATTCGAACAGTTTGAGAGCCAACTGCGGCTTGGAATGGATGGACGGTAGGTTTCCCTTTAATTTTGTTGGTCGCGTCTGTATTTAGGCTCATTTACGGCACCAACATCAACTGACGTCGCCGATCTCGCCGCGCTCGGTTCTTCGAATTTCCAATAACATTGGCTCCGAAAATACGGTCAGCATTGAGGGATGGTGACAGCTCGGACTAAACGAATAATGCGCGACTGCAATGATTCCAAGTTCCAAGTTCAAGAGACATTGGTCCTAATTTCCCCGTCTAAAGCTATCTCAACCATTCCACATGCATATAAAACGAGTCCGGAGGTTAGAGGTGGGTGGAATCGCGTAAAAACGATGAATTCTCTCGAGAATATACATAGGGGATGCCATGCGATGCGATGGCGGGGACGGAGCAGCAGGAAGGAGGTCAGGTAGGACGACAGTTGAGTGCGCGCGCTCTCTCTCTCCAACCGTCGGTCAGGAGGAACGCGTGAGCCACAATAAATTGGTCTAACGCATCTAACAACTGCGTCCTGGCCGGAGAGATCCAGCCAGCACCAGATGAGTACTACTTGCGGTTGCGGTTTCCATTCAGATGAACGCCGCAACTACACACCTGCTTAGAGCATCTCCAGCAATGACATAGAAATCAAGCCCTCGAATCTGAATTTGTAAGCCGGCATGAAAAAGTAGAGGCTCAAAATTTCATGCGAACTCTAGCAGTAGCCTCTGTTCTGCAGCCCTATCCTTATGGATCTCAGGCATCAGTAATGGATCTGGGCGACGCGACGAGGCCCAACAGCTCCATGCAGTCGCCCTCGACAGCGACGCCAGCGTCGCCATGGCGCCCGCGACGGTCATAGCCTCGCCGAGCATGTCACGCGGTGTGGCGCGGAGCACGGGGACCGGGCAGCTGCTCGGGCCGTGTCGAGCCGCGACACGCACGCCGCGTCATGGGATCCCAGCGAGGATGGGGAGGAGAGGTTGACGCAAGTAGGGCGGCCTGCGTCGTCGCTCACGCTGCTCCCGCCGGCCCACCCGTTCGTCTCCGCCACCAGGGGTTTGCTGCCAAGCGAGTTCAACGACTATGTGTAGTGAACAACAGAGTTAAGAGCATCCGCAACCGTCTAGCCAAAAAAAACATTGTAAATTTTCTGTTTTTAGTTATCATCTAAAACAAATGGCACTTAAATTCTTGGGGATTCCAACAGAGTAGTATCTAAAAGAATCGTTACTTTCGTTACTTTATTTTCAAACTCCCCACGTCAACATCGGTGCCTTTGTTTTCCACCGTCATCCGTGGTGTGCCTCCCCATGGATTGTACAAGCCAACTCCCTGCGTTGCATATACCAGCCTCACCTCAGTGAATCACTTATGTTTCAGGTGAAATTGAACGGGCATGATCTCAAATGAAAGCGGAAGTAAAACAATGTCCAATTTCAAATGCAAACCGGAGGCAATAGATAAAATGCAGGGAAATTAAAGCGCAAATGTGGTAATCAAACAAAAGTAGTTTCGAAATAGATAAATAAAAATACTAAATGCACGTCCAAAGTACAAATGACAAATCATCATTCCAGAAGCAAAATCCATAAAATTACAGTCTCTTAAATACAAAATGTAAGGAAAGAAAAATAAGGATTCAACAGTTAACTGAAACAGTAAGAAAAAAACCATCTACACTGCCGTTTCATTAGCGAATCCAAACTCCACGAAATCGCAATACAAAATAAGTGTATGGCACTCACGATCTGCAGGTAGATCCTTGCCGCACTCGCACTAAGCTCCGAGATCGAACCCACTGCCCGCTACTCTCCCCCTTCTCGATTGTCCTGCACTCTCCCTCACTTCTAAGTCATCGTCGCCGCGCGCTTGCCGGGGTCCGCGAAGAACCTCTCCATCGGAAACCCTCCGACCACGGGTGACACCGCACCGGCCTTCATGGCGACGTGGAACTCTATCCGACGGTGCATTAGCCCATCCGTCGTCGTCGTCGCTGTTGCCTCTCCCATTCCTTAGGGTTTCAAGCCGGTGGCAACGCGGGAGCAGATAGGGTGGCTGGAAGCTGATGTGTTGCCGCTAATTTCAGAGTAATTTCGAGGATTAAAACATGCGATTCCGATCGATTGGAGGCTGATTGAACGAATGGGGACTGGTCCGATTGGGAGCGCTAGAGGGGAAAGGTTCAGGACGAGTTGTGCCTGTGAGGTAGGGTTTACAGCCGTGGTGCGCTAGGCAAGTGGACGGCTAGGATCGGGTGAATGGGGGTTATCGACCGAGCTGTACCGTTGGTGGTGGGGCCAGGTCTGGTTTTGAAGGCTGGTGCGGCGGCGGCTGAATAATAGAGATACCTAATCGAAGAAGTCAGAGGCAGTGGTCTTTCAGTTTGGACCTATAGAGATTTTAATAATTGTACCATGGGACATTGTCCTGCAGGCCTTTTATCAGAAAAAAAATCTTTCAATTTTAATTGAAAAAATGCGCTATTCCAAAAAATGTGTAAATTTCTCGATGACTTCTACCGTTCTACACAAGTTACTACGGCTTTTAGTACTGGGTATCAACTATTCCATTTGCTCTGCCTCTGGATGACGAACTAACTGGAAAATAGAATAGCAGAAACAAATTGGTGAACCGGGACCGGGAGTCCAGGTCGGCATGGTTTTGGCGCGAGGCGACGAAGACGCCGAAGCCACGGAAGTCCACTGCCTTCCGCTCTCCCAGTTGGACGGCATGCAGCAACCCAGGGAAAAGGATGGATTCGAGCCGATGCAAACGACGCTGAAGTCGATGATTGAAGTGGACACGTAGCAACTGAAGAAGCTCCTTCAGCTCCAACCTCAACCGAGTTGGCGATGCCAATGACAGTGGTACCGGGATTTAACAAACTCGCATCGCATTCCCGTTCGTCGCCGACAAGTGTCAGCTCAATCCTTTGTGGCATGTGCAAAGCCGGGCAGCGTCCTGCTCCCGTAGCAAAGTTCCAGGAAAAAAACGAGATTCTCACGCGCGTCCTGGTCAAGTTACGTGAACTCCGAGACGTTTGTTGTTGATCTCGATCGTGCGAGCAATTCTTACACTTGAGACGTGAATTGGAATTGAAACCCTGCGGACTTCAGTTGGACGCCCAATTCTGCAGATTGCAATGGCAAATTTCTGTACTAATTTTTGACCGATCGAAAGCCATGATTGCGTCTCTTTGTAATGGATCACGCGTGTCGCTGTCGATGGGTACCTATGGCCATCTGCTGGCCACGAGCACGAAGGCATGCACAGCAAAGTTTTATGCAAGGTGAGTTGAGACCTCACGGTGCCGTTATCCACCGCAAAGGAAGAAAAAAAAGAAAGCCTCGGAATTCCCTTGCGGAGTGCAGCAGACAGGTGACGTGCTTCCAACCCCTTCAGGCACAACACAAGCTTGCGGGGCAGGGAACATTAAACTACACATAAGCCAACTTTAGCCAACCACTAGCACATCAATGATCACAAGCTTGATGTTCCCTCCATCTTGCCAGAAAACTAAATATTTTAATGTTTCCACCATTTCACCACCGCAGAAATTACCCCTTCTCCTCAACGCATTTTACGATCGACTCCGTAAACTGTAACTTCAGTCCGGAGTATGGCGGCAAGCCCAACAACCAACCGCCGACCCTACCCTAGATCCCCAAAATCGCACGTCACTACCTCCTACAGCACTAATTTGTTTTCTCTGTTAATAACTGCAAATCTCGTGTCACTTTTAATGGCGTAGAAATTAAAAAAAGGCCAGATCTGGGAAGAAAAACAATTGCGAAAGCAACTGCCGCTTCTTCCTAATTTCAAGAAACCGACATTTTGTTTCTAACGCAACATTATCATCCTTTTCTAGGAGTTTTTAGTAGCTGATACATAACAAAGTAATTGCCAAAAATATAATAAGTAAAATAAAAATAATTGCTAAAAAATGCTTTCGACGAAGAGGCAGTGAAAGAGCATACTCCATCAAATACGCGGCTGCGCCCCAAAACAATTAAATTTAGTCAAACGTCACCGCTTACCGTCGTTGCTGCTTTCGCCTCGTCGTCGTTCAACTCCAATCCCTCTCTCGCCGTTTCCAGAAATCATCACCCAGTAAACCAAATACGCCTCCTTATCCTTGGCCCTCCGATTCCAAACCCCTAACTCGGTGATTTCGAAGCCGGAGCTGGAGCAGTTCCTGCTCATTTCCCTGCAATCTTCCTGCTATGTCGCTGCAATAGTATCCCAAATCCGTACGGATTGAGCGGCGCTTGGAGTTCGGGGGCATGCGATTCTCCGTGTAGCGTATCCTTGGGTCACATCGCGAAAGATTGAGCCGAATCGGTTGCCAAAGCTGAGCAGCCGTGGTGCTCTTGCGAATAGAAGTAGTGCACAGATTGGAGCTGTTGGTCCCGCTGCGCCATGGCGCTGTTCCGGAAGTTGTTCTATAAGAAGCCGCCCGATGGGCTACTGCTGATCACGGATAACATTTACGGTAAAGGATTTCTTTTCCTTTTCATTAGTATATCTTTTTTGTACAAGTAGTTAATGAACGGGCGTGTTATGAGGTAGTATCTTTGTTATTTACTTTGTTTAAGCGTGAATGGGTTGAGATGTAGTGAGTATAGCAAGCTAATTTTTAAGGACACTAGAATGCTCTAGGTCATTGCTCTCAATTTTTTCGAGTTATTTATTCTTGTATATGTGTTTTTCAGCTCTAGAATGTATACAGTTTACAAATGCTAGGTGGTCCTTTTAGCCATCATTTTTTCTCCATCCAATTTGATGTGCTCCAATTTCGGTACTTATTGCACAAGAAATAAAAACCCCTGTTACTCCGAAAAGAAAAAATTAAAACCCCTATGTTTTCTGCTCATTAGATAAGAGAGATGCAAACACATCAAGATATGTAATGCAGATAATTCATGGCTGTTCAGGGCTTCAGGCTAGAGCCTTTAGATTCACTCGAATAAACTATATAATGATGGATGAAAGATGAGATTGTGATCCATATATTGGATAACATTAATCACCAGGCATGTTTGATGGTGGTAGTAATATTAAAAGCACCCTCATGAACAAGTTAAAAGATGTAACCTAATAGCTATACCGAGATAATGAAATTTGCACTCAACTTTGCCATGTTTGACGCATAACTTGTATCTTGTTTCAGTTTTTGATCATTGCTTCTCCATGAAAGAGATGGAAGAAGACCATTTTGAAGCCCGCATTAAAAGCATTGCAGCAGATCTTCTGGAAAATTTTCGTGATCATTCATTCATGATCTCAAATTTTGGTACTAGAAAGGAAGAAAGCCCTATATACCGCATTTTATCGGAGTATGGCATGACAGTATTGGACTACCCTGGCCACTATGAGGGGTGTCCGCTTCTCACCATGGAAATGATCCACTGCATCTTGAAGTCCAGCGAAAGTTGGCTTTCTTTGGGTCAGCATAACTTACTGCTAATGCACTGTGAAAAAGGGTGCTGGCCTCTTTTGGCTTTCGTGCTAGCTGGTCTTCTAATATACCTGGGGCATTATTCCGATGAGCAGAAAACACTGGACATGCTCTACAAACAATCATCTTTGGAGCTCTTGGAGATGTTTGCACCTCTGAATCCCATGCCTTCTCAAATTAGATACTTGCGCTATATTTCAATGAAGAATGTCATGTCTGAGTGGCCTCCTGCTGATAGAGCCCTGACATTAGATTGTATTATTTTAAGGATGATGCCGAATTTCCATGGTCAAGGTGGTTTCCGTCCAATATTCAGGATATATGGCCCAGATCCACTCATGCCTCCTGATCAGACTCCTAAAGTTCTTTTTCGACTCCAAAGAAAAGTAACCTTGTCCGTTTTTATTCACAGGTAAATATTGTTTTTCTGGTTATGAGCTGTTCGGCTTTCAAGCTCTTAGAGCTACTGCAGGTTCATATTAACAGTTTTTTCTCTGTAAATATTACGATATATGCAGTTTTCAGTACTTAATAGTCAATATTTATCTTTCCACAATAACCTTCACCACAAAGAAACTGACCATCTTTTGAATTAGGAAGATGAACTGGCAAAAATAAACCTTCAATGTCATGTCCAAGGTGATGTTGTCCTCGAGTGTATCAATTTGTACGAAGATCTTGACCGTGAGGAGATGGTATTCCGGATCATGTTCAACACAGCCTTCATCAGGTCAAACATCTTGATGCTCAACCGTGATCATGTAGACATGTTATGGAATTCAAAAGACCAATTCCCTAAAGATTTTCGTCTGGAGGCAAGTGTTTATAACAAGCGGAAACTAGACTTTCTGTTATGCTTGAATTATGACATTCAACTTTATTGATGGTAGGTTATCTTTTCTGACATGGACGCAATTACTTCACATGTCACAACAGAGCCTGTTATTCATCAAGAGAAACAAGGACTTGGGATTGAAGAGTTTGCTAAGGTTCTAGATATTTTTAACCATTTGGACTGGTTGGATGGGAAGAGGGATATTGTACCTCAGACAGCACAGCTAAAGATTTCGACAATTTCTGATGATCCTGAGACTTTCTTTGATACTAAAGAGGAACTTGACTTTGACATTTTTTCCGGGGACATCAAGTCCTCTTCTGTCGTACCAACGGTAGAACATGAATTGGGTATGCCTGCATATTTAAGTCCTGTCAAAGTTCAATCCAAATCACGAACTACAAGACTATCTCCGCCACCTACTTCAGGCCTGTCGTCACCTTCCAAGGTTAACGTTCCAATGACCAGTTTGTCATCAACGGAACATTCTTCAAGTACAGTCATACCACAACGACTATCTTCACCAGTTCAGCCCAGTGGACTGATGTTGGACTCTGCGTTGCAAATTGTATCTGAGAGATCAGAATCATCATTAGCCGAGAAGCCTGGTTCACAAACTCAAGCCAAGCATGAACCTTCGCCTCAAATGGCAAATGAATCAGCATCAACTGCATCCTTGATACCCTTATGCACACCTCCCCCTCTTCCTCCTCCTCCACCCACTGTTTCATTAGCCCCCATCCCCATTTCCTCTACTGTACCCAAAAATACTAGTACAAGTGTCATCAATATTTCCCTTAGAGCAACAATGCACTCCTCACCTTCTCCAGAACCATCAGTCTCTCCACAATTTTTTCGGGAACTGATGAACTGGTTAAATCACAAAAAACTTCTTGCTCAAAGTTACCCACTGATAGTTCCATAGGACCCAGTGCTGTTGCGGTGTCATCAGCTTCTTCTTTGCTTGCAGAGAAGGAGTCAAGCAGTACAAGAACATCTATTCCATCAGGGTTGCCCGCATTATCCATGAAATCGGGCACTAAGTCCACTGCAACTTTGTTTACAAGATCAGATCCTACTCCAGCAGCAAAGCTGCCGTCCGCACCGCCACCGCCACCACCACCACCACCTCCTCCTCCCCCTCCTCCTCCTCCTCTACTAAAAACAGCCACATTGACGTTTCCTTCAGCATATGGTGAAGTGACAAGCTCCAAAACAAATGTTGCACCGTCACAGCCACCACCTCCACCACCCCCACCACCACCAGTGCCATTTTCCAATGCTGCACGCTCATTTACTGTACCTGTAGTTCCTTCCCCACAAAAGAGCATCCAATCTCCAACACCCTTGTCCTCATTACCGGCAGAATCACCATCTTCTCCTCCACAGCCACAGCCACCATTACCAACACCACCACCTCCACCTCCACCACCTCCACCAATAAACAACCGCACTCCATCACAACCTCAGTATGTAGACCAGAAGGCCAGTGGAGCACCCGCATACCCAGCTTCTGCACCTTTGAGTCCAAACTTCTCACAAACTGTTACACAGCTGCAAGCGCCACCCCTTCCACCTCCACCTCCACCGCCACCTCCATATCAAAGAAATGACATGGCAGCCTCTCGTCCTCCTCCTCCACCTCCTCCACCGCTTCATAACAGGTCATCTCCTGCACCATCAGCACCACCCCCACCCCCGTTACCTCCACCAAAGCTATCCGTGAACAATAATGCTTCGCAAAAGATGTCAACAATCCGACCACCGCCACCTCCACCAGGTCCCCCTCGTAAGGATTCCTTACATTCTTTGCCTAGTAAGGGAAGTGTTGTCAGCTCTACCCCTCCACCACCTCCGATATTCTCATCTGGTACAAAGAACCGTAGCACAGCCCGCTCAAAAAGTCCTAGAAGTTTGCGTGCTAACCAATCATCTAAGAGGACACCGCTGAAGCCACTACATTGGGTGAAAGTGTCAAGAGCGACACAGGGAAGCTTATGGGCTGAGACACAAAAGGCTGATGAAGCATCTAGGTATCAAATATTTTTATGAAATTCTTTGTTAATTGAATGAAAAAATGGCAGGTATTTTAAGATGTTAATACATGCATCTCTTTATCAGGGCTCCAGAGATCGATATTTCTGAGCTTGAAAGTCTTTTCTCAGTATCAATGCCAAACATGGAGGCGAAACGACAACGTCAAAACCCTTCTGTTGCAACAAAACAAGAAAAAGTTCTTTTGGTACTTACTAGCCATATCAATTGTGGCACCTCCTAACTCTAAGCAGTGGGAACAAAGCAAATAACAGTATCGTCTTTTTCATGCAGATTGACCTTCAACGCTCAAAGAATTGTGAAATTATGCTGAGAAACATTAAGATGCCACTGCCTGATCTAATGGTAATTAAAGTTTTTTTATTGAAGTATGGAAAACATTCTGAAATGGCAAACAGTCTTCCTGAAAGTTCATTCAACAAACCTTATCTTAATAACCTCTATTTATATGTGCTGTGGAAGTACTTCTCTTTGCGCCTGAAGGTGTTTGGCAAATATAGTGATTATGTTCATGATAACCGTTTTTCCCGTTTCAGGGTTCAGTGCTTGCCCTCGATGATTCCATTGTTGATGGTGATCAAGTAGATTATCTAATAAAGTTCTGTCCAACTAAGGAAGAAATGGAACTACTCAAAGTACATTTTTTTCCCAGTGTATTGCTCTAAAATAGCATTAGGCTACTTATGATTTGTATTGTGATTATTTGCCTGCATTTAAGTCCATTAACTTTGATAATTTTCAATTTTCAGGGCTATAAAGGAAAAAAGGAGAACCTAGGAAACTGTGAGCAGGTCCTTTTTCGTGTGCTATTCTGTTCTGTTTTTATTTTTATTTTAAGAGCTTTGATTCTTAGATACATGTTTTTTTTTCTTCTGATTTTGGGTAGTTTATACTTGGCAAGCTTGACCAAAAGACTCATAGAGAAAATCAATAAAGAACATGATAACCCTCTGATAATATCAAGTTTAAAGTTGAGAATGATTTTAGTGGTATTTTTAGGCCATTCCACCTCAGGAGCAGGGTAGGAGTGACATTTTATTTGGGAACATAATTGTGCTGTAAACTAAAGTGTCAGGTATTTTACAACTGAGGTATCACTTCATATTTAGCATAACGATAATTATTCTGGGCTGCCAGTAGTTCATAATAATACGTGCACAACTTTAGTATACATGTGTCCTATTTGGCTTTTCTTGGGAGATGGCATTTTAGAGTTTATTTCTGTGATGTCTTTATCACTTACATTGTCTCTTTTTATGATCTCTTTGTCATTACAAAATATACTTTAGGGCTATTTTCTATGCCTTCATTACATGGATCATAAGCATATTATTCATCACTGAAGCAATGGCTTCATTTTTTACTTTCTTGTTTCTAGTTCTTCCTGGAAATGATGAAAGTACCAAGGGTGGAGTCAAAACTGAGAATTTTATCCTTTAAAATAAAATTCCGTACACAGGTTAGATTATATATTTCCATGGAGTTGTGTTGCTGTCTTATGATGACTGCATAAGTATAAATTATTGATGCATCAGTCTATGCTCTTTCAGGTTGCAGATCTGAAAAGTAGCTTGAATATCATCAATTCTGTTGCTGAAGAGGTACAATGTATATCTTTAACCAACTAACCTCCATTATCTCTGACATGCCAACACATGTTTCATGTCTTATTTTGTTTACCTAGGTTAGGAGCTCTGTTAAGCTGAAGCGTGTAATGCAAACGATTCTTTCCCTGGGTAATGCATTGAACCAAGGAACTGCAAGGGGTAAGTCATCTTGGTGAGTTTAACAGATGTAATTCGTCGAGTGACTTTGCATCACATGGAGGAATGCATTGTATCACAATATGAATTGATGTCTTATTTAACCTTATTTACTTTACCCATAAGTTAAAGGAAATTTGGAGCATTTATACCAAATGAAAAGTACAGCTGGCCATAAGACCTGACTTTGCAACTGCAGTTACAGTATCCTGATTTCCCAACTTAATGGTCAAACTACAAATCTAGCTAGTATATTTATTACGCTGACATTTTAATTCCCGTAGTTTTCTCTTTCACTAAATGTTCTATCAGCTGAGTATAAATTCCAAAAACACCACCAAGCAAAAGCTCAATTGTTTTTGTTTTGTTATTTCCTTTGGTCGACGCTTTCAGTGGTATGTTAGCACTTACTGAATAATCAACTAGTAGAGAAATTATAATAATTGTTTTACACACGAAAAAGATCCCTCTTCTATACAACATTTTAAGGACTCATCTTATGAAACTGCTCACAGATCCTTGACTGTAAAATTAATACTCATCTTTCCAAAAAAATGTTCATTTCCAGGTGCAGCTGTTGGATTCCGATTGGATAGTCTTCTTAAGCTCAGCGATATAAGGGCACGTAATAACAGGATGACACTCATGCATTATTTATGCAAGGTGACAGTCATGCACTATCTATTTCAATAGCATATAAATATTACATTCTTTGCTGGACTACTTTCATTTTTCGTTACCTGCATCTGCATGCCCTATAGTCGTTTTACTTTCTCCTGATTAATGCCCTAATTCTTCTGTGTGTTTGAAAAAAACATAAGTTATTCACAATTCATCCTTAAGATGTTTCATCTAACAAGATCATTTGTAGCTACATCACTGCTATGACAATCGGTGATAGATCATTACTGAAGGAGTAGAAAAATCACCCGTAATTTAAGAGTTTCTTTTGAAGCAGTACCTTGGTGGCTTGGTTCACTGCATTTTTGCATTCACTAGTTGGTTGCAGAGTTGAGCTGTGCCAGTTCTTTCATTTGCCGCCCCCACCCCCTTCTATTGCCAATTTTTTGTTCTCTTTATTTCCTTTGCTTCAGTGACAATATCATGAGTGGGTGCCTTTCAATAATTCTCTTTATTTCAATAATTAAATTATAGAGCTAACTATATACCTTTCAATATCATGAGTGGTCAAAACTGAGTTTGATCATGTTTTGCCTTTAGTTTGAATTCTAACTAAGGTGGGTGCCTTTCAATAAACTTGTTGCCATCAATAAATGTCTGCCGGTTCAGGATAGTTGCTTTGCTTCCAGTGTGTTAAGATCGAGTTTTTCCACAGGTTCTTTCGGACAAGCTTCCCGAAGTTCTTGATTTTGGCAGGGATCTCACACATTTAGAACCTGCCTCAAAGGTAGCTTTCATATTGTGCTGATAGATCAATTGAGGTTTTATTCTACTCGTTGACATTATGGAGTTCAAACAGATACAACTAAAAGAACTGGCAGAAGAAATGCAAGCGATAACTAAGGGACTGGAAAAGGTTGAGCAGGAACTGGCAACATCTGAAAAGGATCATCCGGAGACAGAGATATTCTACAGGGTTAGTTTCCTAATATTATTGTGAACTAGGTGCCACTATTACAGTGTATAATTACAGAGATTTGTTTTCCATAGATGATCCTTTTTTTTTTTTGCATATATGGATGTACCCGATGTCTGCTTTTGAGAACTGTAACACTTGATTGCAACACTGATGAATTTTTATTTTCAGAAATTGAAGGAATTTCTTGCTGACGCTCAAGCTGAAGGAAGGTCATTAGCTTTGCTGTACAGTAGTGCGGTATGTAAGACTGAGAGTGTCAATATATTGCAACCTGCCTTCTGCTGGTAGGCGTGTTTTATGCATAAGTTTTTAATTATTTCACTGGCAGGGTAAAAGTGCAGATTCTTTAGCACATTATTTTGGTGAAGATCCTGTGCGGTGTCCCTTCGAGCAAGGTATTTTCTTTTGAGCTGAAATCCGAAAGACTTAACTAATCTGACAGTATTCAAAGCTAAGCTGATGGGTCCACAGAAAAAGTAGGTTCATGCTTGTGGATGTGGGAGACATGCTAAAAAAAAGGCAATATGGATGTTAAAAAGCTACCCCCTCTGTCCCAAAATATTTGACGTTTTAGCTCTACCCTAGGTTCATCAAAGATGCTATGAATTCGGACATAGTGGTTGTCCTGATTCATGAAAGATGCTATGAACCTCCACACATAAACAGAGCTAGAACGACAAATAAACTGGGACGGAGGCAGTATATCAGTTACAGCTGGACCAACCAAATTGAGGCACAAATACCTCCAAGAGTCCATGTTCTGTGATTCAAACTGAAACCTCCTAGGCCATTTGGCATTGTTTGTAATTTCGCAACCACGCACAATCATGATAAGAAACTACTGTGGACATAAAAATTTGAGATCAGATCACCACTGGATTACTTGGGATATTCTGATCAGTTATCATTTTCCTCTCTGTGGACAGTTGTCTCTACTTTGCTAAACTTCGTGAAGACTTTTGAGCGTGCCCATACGGAGAACATCAAACGGATGGAGCAGGAAAAGAAAAAGGCCCAAGCAGAAGCAGAGAGAGAAAGTTGAAACTAACTGCTCATAAGAAGGGGGAATCACCGGTGCGAGGAATTCCAGACAGATGAAACACTGTTACCCCATTTGGATGGCACTCAGATCACTAACAAGTAGCCGCTTTTTGTGGCAGGAAATTTTTGTAGCACTTTGAGAAGCTCAGTGAGTATGGCAGGTAAACAACTACAGTACCTAAACGGGAACCTTCAGTTCTTCGTTTGTAACAATACGACACTTGACCATAGCGCAAGCCCTCTAAACTACAGTTTTTCCTTGCAGGGAGAGGGAGATAGGTGGGAGAGGGGTGCTGTATAGTCTTAATTTGACAGTTACACTTTACTGATCCTTAACATGCCTAGGAGCTTCAGATCAGTTGTCGTTATAGAGGTTTTGCAAACACGTCAAGTGTACAAAGGGGAGTACAATTTCTTCGTTCTTTTGGGGGAATTCCCCTTGTTGAATAGTACAAACATGTAATCAGTCTCCAAGCAAGTAAGATGTGTATATTCCCTGGAGCATTGTAAATGTATAAATGATCACTCAACCCAAAAGCCTGTCAAGCTGTGACAAGCCTTTTTAAGTGAATCAAGCTATCACAAGCTGATAGGTTATTCTGTAAACGTTGCTATTCCTTTCCGCGATGGATGTGAACTTGTGAGTACAATAGACCAACAAAAAAACTCACGCTGCCACTGATTTTGAGCGTCCGCTAGCCGCTATGCTCCGACCGTCCTACGTGGATCCAAGCTTAGCTATTGTTATCCTGGTTCGTCAGTCGTCACAGCGAAGTCCACTCCCAAGAAAACGAAAAGTGCAATTTGTTTTCAGAAAAAAAATAAACGAAAAGCGAATGGCATCTCCCGCTTTCCCGTAAAACAAAACCAATAAAATCCTCATCCACTTCTGAGCTGGAAGTTGGAGTCTCCTCGAGTTGCACGCATTGCGTGGCACGTACTATTACTACCCGAACCCGCAATACGACTCAAGCACAGGCGAACAGTCCTCTGACAGAGTGGGCCAAACTATGCTTGACCCCACAAGTCAGAGGAGGCAGTCGTAAGCCCAGCGGCGAACCTCGGCGTGCGCACAGCGGTTTCAGTTTCACGGAAGAAAGCCGGCCGTGCCGTATCCGGAGTGGCTGACGCATACAAGGGCGTGTCCCGATCGGACGGCTGGGGACGCAACTGCGGCGATATATACCTCGCCTCCGCTGCCTCCATGGCCTCCGCCGCATCCACCTCCGCCGCCGCAGTTCTCGCGTCCCGGTTCCTCCGCCGCTCACCGCGCCTGCTGCGTCGCCTCGGCCTCTCCTCCCGCGCGACGCCCGCGGCACTGTCCGCGTGCCCGTTGTCGTTCCGCTGCCCCGTGCCGCTCGGCCCCCAGCATCTCGGTCACCGCGCTCGGATGGGACACTCAACTGCCGCGGCCGCGGGACCCGCCGCACCAGCGCTCGGCCTCACCAAACCCAACGCCGTCGAGCCGCCTCAGGTGTGGATTCTCGCGCGGGCCTCTGTCTGTAGTGCTTTGCTTGAATCGTCGTGGATTTGTCTGCTACTCTGCTTTAGCATCAGTATCTATACCATCCATCGGACGAACGAGAATCTGCTGTCTTAGGTTGACTTGATCATGACTTGCTTCTGAAACGCTAAAACAAGTACTAGATCGAGATCAAAGCTAGCACTATTTTGTAGATTTACCGAATTGCTCGGTGTTCCTGTAGTAAGCTCAAACTGCTCTCTCTCTTGTTGTTCTGCAGATTACTTTCTCCGCTAAAGACATCGAATTCTCTGAGTGGAAGGGAGATATACTTGCAGTTGCGGTCACAGAGAAGGATCTCTCAAAGGGCTCCGACTCCAAATTCGAGAATGCCGTCTTGAAGAAATTGGATGGCCAGCTCAGCGGTCTCCTGTCAGAGGCTGCTGCAGAGGAGGATTTCTCCGGGAAAGCTGGGCAGTCGGTGGTTCTCCGCCTCCCCGGGCAGGGTTTCAAGAGAGTGGGTCTGATTGGTCTTGGCCAGAACGCTCCCTCCACCGCTGCTGCTGGCCGGGCCCTTGGTGAGTCCGTCGCATCGGTTGCCAAGGCTGCGCAAGCTAGCAGCGCTGCTATTGTTCTTGCCTCCCCCAGTGGGATCCAGCAAGAGTTCAAGCTAACTGCTGCGGCAGCAATTGCTTCAGGTACTTAACTCATGATTTGACAGTTTTTTTTCCGGTAATATGTTGGTTATTGAGTGCTGCTTGATGATGCTGGATTGTATGCCTGTTTGAATTTCAGGAACTGTGCTCGGCTTGTATGAAGACAGCAGATACAAGTCTGAATCCAAGAAGGTGCATCTGAAACAAGTAGATCTTATTGGGTTGGGTTCTGGTCCTGAGGTGGATCAGAAACTAAAGTATGCTAATGATCTTGCCTCGGGTGTGATATTCGGGAGAGAGCTTGTCAACTCTCCTGCCAACGTCCTTACCCCTGGTCAGTGGGTCTCTTCTGTGTACTTTTATTGTTCATGACAAATCTCCTTGTTATGTTTACTAACTGCAGTCGTCGTTCTTCCTTTTAGCTGTGCTTGCGGAGGAGGCATCAAAGATTGCTTCTACATACAGTGATGTGTTCACTGCTACGATATTAGATGTAGAGAAGTGCAAAGAGTTAAAGATGGGTTCTTACTTGGCCGTTGCCGCGGCTTCTGCTAACCCTCCTCACTTTATCCACTTGTGTTACAAACCCACTGGTGGAAATGTCAAGAGAAAGCTGGCTATTGTTGGGAAGGGTTTGACTTTTGACAGGTTTGTAGAACTATCATCTTATTTCATGAATTTGTTGCATTTGCCGGTGCAATTAGAAGTATTATATAGCATATACTTTTGTCATAGAGGTGCATTTTTTTTGTTAAGGTTTTGAGTTGATGTTGCTTGTTCTTACTGATTTACTTATGACTTCAGCGGTGGCTACAACATTAAGACCGGCCCAGGCTGCAGCATTGAACTGATGAAATTTGACATGGGAGGCTCTGCTGCTGTATTTGGTGCTGCTAAAGCTTTGGGTCAGATCAAGCCTCCTGGAGTAGAGGTACTCAAATTTTCAAATTATAGTTTATGGGTAGTCTCTAGGTTTTATTCTTTATGTACTTGCTCATGATTGCTCCTTCTCACAGGTTCACTTTATAGTGGCTGCATGTGAAAATATGATTAGTGGCACAGGCATGAGACCTGGTGACATTGTGACTGCTTCCAACGGAAAGACTATTGAGGTATATTTCATCCATCCTTGTTAAGACTAGAATGTGTGTGATATCGAGATTAAACAATTCTTGTGCAAATGTATTCTCTAGGTAAATAACACTGATGCGGAGGGGAGACTTACCCTTGCTGATGCTTTGGTATATGCTTGTAATCAAGGCGTTGAAAAGGTAATGTAATCTGGCTATTCCTACTTCACTTGTGGCTTTACATCTTGGATGTTAACTTATTTCCTAGGTTTGTTCCGAGAATTATGATTGGCTATATTCCATTTTGAAAGAATCAATATGCTTTATGATGAATTCTTATTTCAACCAGCTAGTTTTAGATAATCCAAGCTTTGCAATGAATTTGTGGTGATGAAGTTCCTAAAGCACAGAATTATAGAAATTTAGTTTGTCAGATCATTCGGAATGGACCATATATTGCTAAAGTTGTGGCTCATCTGATCATTATTTATTGCAGATTGTTGATTTGGCAACTTTGACTGGAGCCTGCGTTGTTGCACTTGGGCCTAGCATTGCTGGTAAGCTAAGCCTTTTTCCTTGAACGTTTGCACCTTGTAGTGCTTTGGACATGGACTTTCAGATTCTTCTATTCTGGCAAACTAAGAGATATTATTTGAATAGGTATTTTTACTCCAAGCGATGAGCTAGCCAAGGAAGTTTCTGCCGCCTCTGAGGTATCGGGGGAGAAGTTTTGGAGACTACCACTTGAAGAAAGCTATTGGGAGTCAATGAAGTCCGGTGTTGCTGATATGGTGAACACTGGCGGTAGGCAGGGTGGCTCTATTACTGCTGCCCTGTTCCTGAAGCAGGTATGTTCCATGCTTCGATCGGTTTGCTAGCTCATGAATACCTGTCGGTCGCTATCATTAAGCAGACTCCGTTTTATACTTTTCTTATGACGTAGTTTTCAGTCAGAGCAGCGTGCTAATGAGGCAGCTCTTCTTGCAGTTTGTTGACGAGAAGGTCCAGTGGATGCACATCGACATGGCGGGGCCAGTGTGGAACGACAAGAAGCGGGCGGCCACCGGGTTTGGCGTGTCCACCCTGGTGGAGTGGGTCCTCAAAAACTCGTCATCAGCCTAAAATCAACAGAGACGGGATCGTGAAGAATGGTGTTTAATTGGTGTTCCTTCTTACGAAGTACCATTTTATAGTTGCAGGTTGCAAACTGCATGGAAAGCGAACGCTTTTGGCATGTTTACCAAGTGGGCATGACTGATACGGCGATAGAATAAGCTGAAGGGTTGTTCTTTTGAGTCAGGTGTGTGGGTTGGCCGGTTGGGTCCATGGAAATGTAACTGAAAGCAGCAAGTTAGTCGCTATCGAGCTGCGCTTGCTGCCGTGTAACATTCTCTCTGCCAATTAAAATAACGCTGTTCCTTTTCTTTGTGCGATTGTGCCATATCGTCGTCATGTCTGTTTCTCCGGTGACGTGGGTGCCTCTTGCTTCATTGCTTGTGCGCACTAGTGGTTGACGAGCTGAGTAAGAAGATGCCTTGTGTCATTGTGTGGCATCCTTTTCTCACGGGCGTGCTAGGTGAGTACACATATCTCGTACGTGTTCAACTTCTCTTCCCTGAGGCTTACGTCGCCGCACAATTGTGTGAGCGTGTGAAAACGAACGAGACAAATTTAGCCCGTCGAAACCACCGCAACAGTATGATGTGAGTGACGGCTAATTTTCTATTAACAATTGGATTTTTAATTAATTAATATTAATAACCTTTCCATCTGAAAATTTGCAAAACTAGTCTTCCTATGGCCCGTTTAATGGGCAACTGACGACAAGGGCTTATCGTCCAATCAATCAAAGGGTGATAACACAGTTTCGTGGGTCATGTCGACCTATCTGTGGGCGAAATGTTGTTAGGCTCTGGCGTTTTTTATTTTCGAAATATTCACCTTTAACTGTTAAGGTTTCTAAAGTCCTAACTAAATATACTTTTACACATCTAAATGTCTACCGATTTTTCTAGTGGTAATATATATGTTGAAACAACCATTTTAGATCTAATAAAAGTTGTTAACTTTAAACTAAAAATCCTTAAAATACCCTAGTTGTTAAGCACTGAAGTAATTTTCAGATCAAATTAACCTTCTCTAAAAAAAATCTCGAAAAATACGTAAATACATTTCATAGATAGTAGTATCAAAATAAGATTTTATTAGGGTCTAGTAGCATCGTATTTTTTATTTGCTTAGATTTAGTGCAAATTAATATTTGAATTCAAAGTATGTATGAGCATACTTCAAATTCTAACTTCTCCCAATTAGTTAGACTCCCTTTGTTCAGAGCATAACTTCTTGGGAGAAGTTGGAGTATTCTCTGAATTCAAATCTAAATTTGAATTAAATTCATACATAAAATAATTCTCAGTACTACTAGACCCTAATAAAATTAATTTGATACTACAATCTATAAAATGAATTTACATATTTTTTTTTTATTTTTATAGAGAAGGTTAATTTGGTCTAAAAATTAGTTTAGTGTTTAACAACTAGGGTGCGTTAAGGAATTTTAGTTTAAAGTTAAGAACTCCTTTTGGATCCTGCTAAGCTAAAATGGTTGTGTCAACATATATTAACACAAGAAAAATCAATATGAAATTTGAATGTCTAAAAATATACTTAATTGAGAAAAACGCCGCAGCCAACCTATCGCTCAACTGGTGCGCGGTACCTTTATGTCGCCCACCAATAGGGCGACTAGGCCCACCAACCTGTTTTCTCACCCTTTAATTAGGCGATAAGTCCCTGTCACCGGGTTGTAGAGAGACTAGTTTTCTAAATTTTGAAATTGAATGTTTATTAATATTAATTAATTAAAAAATCTGGTTATTGATAATAAAATAATGTCTGTGACGGCTGGACAGCCGGTGGGCTATTTTGCTGTTGAAATAATGAGAATCATGGGCCAACCGGCTGGAGATGGGCCGGATCGGCCTTTCGCGTTTCTTTCTTGTGACACAAGAAGAAGAGTGGAGACGAAGAGACCAGACGACGCGCACGGCCGTCGCGCCGCAAACAAAAGAGAAGCCGCGTCACCGCACGGAGCCATCGCCGCCGCCACGCCCCGTTCCGCGGTTCACAGGCGCACAGCACCGCACGCCGCCGGATTCCTTCTTCGGCTTCGGTCCAGGCAAGCAGCTTGTTTCTTGTCCCGCCATCGATAGATTTGGCTCCTCCTGCTTAACCGGCCGTTCGTTTATGCTTCCCGTCGGGGGTGTTACTGGTCATGGATAACTAGGATAGTTCGTGTTCATTTCTTTCATTATATCTGATTTGGGTATCTGCTTCTTAAAAACATCGGTTCAAGTGCTTAAATTGATGGTGTATAACCGCCTTACTCTACATTAGAGGCAGAGCATCAGGTTTCTATCTATGTACATAATATTGCTAGCTGTGCTTAGAGAGGTTCAATGGCTTGTTTGCAATATCAAGTACCCTAGCAGCATGTTACGTTTATTAAATGATCCAATTTTGGGGAATTTTATTCTGTTATCATTCACTAGAAGCGAATGCGCCATTGTCTTATGCAAAACTGTCACAACTCAAGAATGCCATTGTTATGCATATTCTTGTTTTCCCCGCTGTTTGTGTTTCAGCTAACTTTGCTCAGACTACATAAGATGGGTGATGATTCACTGAGTACATATAGTGGAGAACGGGGATTAAAACTGGCAGTATTGCCGAAATTTTACTAAAAGCGGTTAACCCAGCCACCATCATTTAGCATTTAGAAATAAAGTGTGACTCTGGAAATGCCCCTGCCTTCCTCGTAGTGCACAGAGTGACGTTTCTCTCTCTTTATTCTTCAGATAATACCTGAAGCACTGCTGCTGGAGATGGGCAGCACAGAAGCTCCAGTCGTTATGCCGTCGCCTGAAATCCCAGCTGTGAATGAAGGAACAGCTGCTGTAGCACCTGCTCCCTACTCTAAGCCGAAAAAGAAGATATGCTGCGCGTGCCCTGATACCAAGAGGCTGCGAGATGAGTGCGTCGTCGAGCATGGGGAAGCTGCATGCACGAAATGGATTGAGGCTCACAAGCGATGCCTCCGTGCTGAGGGGTTCAATGTCTGATGCTCCTCATCTAGCCTGATGATGATTGTGCAGTCGCTTTCGTACTAGTAAATTGCAGGGTCATGTGAGATGCAAGTGTGCAACCGGACTCATCGATCTTTACTTGTTCACGGAATAAAGTTACTGGCAGGACATGGTGGAGAATTTATTTATTTTTTTTACAAAGGAAGTCGTGTTGAGAAATTGACCTGATGCTTTTCATCTGGTGAAAAAACACATTGACAATGAGTACTGAAATTTATTTGTCCAGCGTTGCAATGCTCATGGTTTCCATGGCATAAGCATTCTTATTCTCTTATCATCCTTTTTGCCCAACACCAATCAATCACTCAACTATCAACTACATTCCCACTAGCTAATTATTTTCTACTTTCAAACACTACACCATTACCTTCTCAAACATCTTTTACAAATGCTTCAGACATGTAAGCTAGAAATCAGATGAACATCAACTGAGGTGAGGAACCATTTTTAGGATTTTGGCAGTAGCTCTCCTGCCAAGAACGACTGGAACATCCTGAATGCCCTCCTGGGCTGAAACAATGGCACCTCATGCCCTGCACCCCTCACCGTCGCAAAAGTGAGTCCTTCGTACTCCTCGGACCATCCTCCTACCTGCAGATCACACATAATTTTTAGTTATGGTAACAACAAGATCGCCACTCAAACTAAGTGCTGAACGGTTATCGCGACTTGAATACCTGTCCTGCTGAGTACCACGGGTACCAGCGGGTCTTGATCTTCAGACCAAGATGGCTGATAGCAAACCTTGTTGCTGTGACCGGGACAACTGAATCGGTGTCGCCGCTACATTTTGTTAGGTGGCAAAGCATTATTGTCACAGAAAACTTCACTACTGCTCCAGGAAGTGTGATTTTTCGCAATTCAGATTCCTCAACTTACCTGAACACCCATACCCTCAGCCCAGCTTTCATCAGCATCTTGTATGTCGGCAGCATGGAGAGCTCAGAATCTTGCCATGTCTTGATCAAGACATCACTGTCAAAATTAGGAAATGCAAAACAGATTCAGAGTCCCTCTTAAACGGCTGAACCGATGAGTATAAGAACCGAGAAGATGTCAGGAAAGAAGTGCTCTGAAACCTGCATGCAGTCCATCTGTAGGGAATCCCCGTGGTGTTTGCATGCATCGCCCTTTGCACGTCCATCCGGTTGTAGTACTTCTCGGCGTAGGTCTCTGTGCAAGGGTCGTAGCCGAAGGATCGCCGTCGAATGAGGGTGTCCTTGAACCTCAGCACGGTAGCGTTGGCCGCCGCGGCGGCGCATGACGGCGTGTAGATGCTGTACTGGTCGATATCGCCGAACTCGTGGTTCATGGCGTAGTTCATGGCGCGGTTGCAAGTGCTCGAGACGTTGGCGCTGGTGAAGTTGCACGACTTGAGGATGGTCTTGTAGGTGCGGTCGGAGATCATGGCATGTGTCCACCAGTACGTGACCGTGCCGATGTTGTCGTAGTAATTGTCAGTGACGGCGTTGCCCACCTGAGGACAGAAGAGGCATGGTTTTCAGGTTAGTAACTCAAGTTCAGGGCAGGTGATTTCTGTCAGCTGCAGCTTGAGAATAGTGTAGTGTTCGACAGCACTCACAAGGATTCCCTTCAGGTTGATCAAGGGGTACGGTGACGCCTTGTTGAATTCAACAATCTTCCTTGCCAATTGCGGGACATAGTGACCTAAATGAAATGAGGAAATAAGCTTTATACTGACAAGGAAATAGTAAAGTATGAACACAACATTCTGAGGATTCCATACCAGCATAGCTTTCTCCAGCTATGTAGAAATCCCGTTGTCGATACTGCGGGAATCGCGACATCCAACTGATCAAGAATTGCAATGCATCTTGTGCTGCAGCAAATTCACAGGGACATAAACTGAGTCTTACTTTGTAACAGTCTGTTCTGTATTAGTCCAGGGTGGCAGGGTTCAGCCAATAAAATGTTTAGCAGGCCATGAGTACCATACCAGTTCTCTCGTCGCCAGACGTCTTAAGCTCCGAGGTGGTGTTCGTGTAGGAGAAGCCTACTCCGGCAGGTGACTCCAGGAAGAGAAGGTTTGCTTCTGCAGCAACATACCGATTATCCACTAACCACTGCCCTGCATCTCTTGGCATAAACAAGAACAACTTCTTTTTCTTCTCAGGTCAAGGTTACCTTACCTCTGTTCCATGAGTACTTGTTAAGATAGAGTCCTGTTCCGTTTGGTTTGATCCGAAATGGGCCGATCTCCTCAGATGCTCCATACGCCACAGAAGAGCATCCGGGACCTGGTTTTACAAAAAAATCGGTCAACATATCTCAGCTTAAAAGGTGAAAATGAAATATGATGTCTCGTCCTCAGGGACAGAAATTCAGAGACAGTTGGCAATGTCAAATCGAAAATGATTAGAACATCTGTTCGATATGGCACGACTGCTGCGAGGGTCACATCTCAGGCAGATTCAAAGTTGACCTCCGTAATGATAAGAGCAGATAACTTTAACAATTGCACAAACTTCAGAAGCATAGTATGGCTATCACTGCAGAAGTGTGCCAAATCCCACTCGATAACAGTACTACTATTATATCCTAAGAAAAAAGAGAGAGAAAATGGAGAATCCATGAAAGGTCCAAATCGCAGCAGAAGCGTGCACCGCCCGTTCTGCACCTCGGCCGCACTTCCCAAGGCGCTAAGTCAAAGAAAACAAACCATGGTGCCAGTGGAACCCAGATAATGTGTCTGTCCGTGAGTATTAGCCTCCCGTTGCACAGTAACAGTGAGGGATTTTAAAATGCCATTTCCTTTTCTGTGTAAGGAGACACGGTGCCAGGAAAAAAGTCCACATGCCCTGAATAACTGCGTGATCCGCCATTCTGCACGCGAACAGGCGCACACGAACTTGCAGTGCCAATGCACAATGCAGTATACATTGATACAGCATCAACACAAGCCCGTGCCCTGCGTGCGTGGGGCAAGGGATTCTTGGTGTTTAGCCCCTGGCCTTACCCAACGGTGATGATTTCTTGAGACGAAGCAAAGGGAATAAGAATATATGAGCGGTGGGAAGAAGATTACTACGATAAAACAGCAGCAAAGAAAGGTGGCGCCCTTGCTGTGTGCGCGCAGCTTTTGGGTCACTCACAAACATCTGCGGCTTTGGGCACCACGCATCGTCATCATTTCGCTTCCTCATCTGCCATGGCCCTTGCTTGCAGCAGTCACATGACCTGCGAGTCACCATGCACCCTGTGGCTAAGATTGCGTCGATCTCCAAGGACGGTTCATTCAGAGGTGCCAGCTGCTGCGGCTTGCGGCCTCCATTCAGGTTCAGAGAAATTCTGTATCGAGGTGATGAATTCAGAACTCATTCAGCAACTGCGTTGCTGATTAGCGCTGGCTGACGAGGACAACGTTGCACAGGTCCAGGCGAGCAGGTATGTGCGGCGGCAGCAGAGGGCATTCGAATATTTAGAAGTCGTTGAGAAAGGGAGGTTTCTTTTTCTCTTTTTTTTTTTTATCAGATCCAAGAAACTCTGGTACTAGAAGCCTAATGCCCCCTTTGGATTGAAGGAAAAACAAAGGAAATTTGGAGGATAGGAATTGTAAAGGAAATTTTTCTATTTGATCCTTTGGCTCATAGGAAAAACAAAGGATAATTTCCATAGGAATGGATTCCTATACTTGATTTTGGAGAAAACAAAGCAAGAGGTTAGACCTCTTTTTTCTTTTCTTTGTTTTCATGTAGAGCAAGAGCAAGCTATAGATTCCTTTGTTTTTCCTATGAGACTACCAAAGACATTCTTATATCAATTCCTATGTTTTCAATTCCCATAAGATTTTAAAAGCATACCATCTCAATTCCTACATTTTTCCTATTCCAATATTTTTCCTATCCTACATTCCAAAGGAGGCCTAAACACTGGCTGGAGTCAACTGTAAATATCTATCGCCTGTAGTCACGCTTGCATGTCAAAGGTTTCATAAGCCTAAACACTGGCTGGAGTCAACTGCAAATATCTATCGCCTGTAGTCACGCTTGCATGTCAAAGGTTTCATAATCCGTGCCCAGCTAGGACTAGGAGTACCGTGTTGCGCAAATGAATAATCAGAGACTTAAGCATGTTTAACATTATAGTAATATCACTGTCTGGGTCAGACCTTCTGGCACGAGCTTACAAGGGTCAAGACTCGAGACACGAGAAGCAGACAGAATGCACGGCTCATCAGTGGATCCAATCAAGCTAGTGTCACATGGATGTGGTTCAGCAACAAACCAACACTGTAGAAACGACACCAGTAACGAGTGCGGTTTTGTAATAAATATGAAAAAGTTGGGCAGTACTTTCGGCATAGGATCTACTAATGCAGACAGGGTACTACCTAGGTTCTGTCAGTTGTTTAGTAACCATGTCCCTAGCTAATGGCAGTATCACTGTAGCACAAACTCTGCCAAAGATCATGCGTTGTATACAAATCGCAAGACCAAACATGAAGTTTCTTTGGCCCTAATGTTAATTTTTTCCTGTCCCTCTGCTACACACACTGACACATTACCCTAAGCTATCGTCCCAAAAGGCTAAGCAAAAAGTGCTAAATGGCCGAAGGATAGAACTTGTCATGTTGCTGGGGCACTGCAACAAGGCAGGCAGGCGGCTGGTCCTCGGCTCGTGTTTGTTCGTTCAGGCAGCGGTCATGTCTGTGCGCGCACGCACAGGTGTACATTTACTCCCCTCATTTACTATAACTGAACGGCACCATGTACTTACCAGAGCTTAAACAGCAATTACCCGTACATTAGCATAAGCTAGCTCTCTTAGCTTCTTGTTGTTCTATTTGTAGTGCTTTTGAAAGGCTTAGCTTTCCATGTTGTAGAAAGGAAAAGATTGGTACTTTCCGTTAGCTAACCAGCTAATCGAGTGACAAGAAGTTTGAACATTGAAGTTTGTGTCAAAAGCTTTGGAAAGTTGCTACGCCTGATCCTCTCTGAAACTCCCTAAAAAAAATAACTACTCCTAGCAAAAGAGGTCATGAAAAGAACGCCTGGTCAACAGTCAACACGAGTATTTTTTTTAGAGCATGATATATAAGATGATGCATACTACTAACATCAGTGGAAAAGTTTCAAAAAAAAACATCAGTGGAAACACACAATCATTATAGGCAAGAAAAGAAACGAGAATTGCAGCACAGAAGGGTAGAATGGCATATGCGGGCATGCACGGATACAACAGGGAAGATGGAGGAGTACTGACCTCCGTTGAGCCAGAGCACCAGGGGCTTCCGCGCCGCGTCGCCGGCGGCCTCCGTCAGCCAGTAGAAGAGCGCTCGGCCGCGCTCCTGGTTCACCGTCACGTACCCGGAGAACTGCGCGAACGCCACCGGCGGCTGCCCCGGCAGCGCCTCGATGCGGTCCCTCTCCGCGCACTCCTCCACGCCGGCAACCGCAGCGGCCAGAGCCAGCATGCAGGTCATGATCGTCGCTACCGACATGGCTCTTGCGACGGCTCCGCTCCGCTGCGTCGTCGCCATGTTTGGATGGTGTCTATCCTTGGAGCGGGACGGCGAGGTGGGCAGCTCAAACTTGGATGGAGCTCAAACTTGCACGCAGGTGGAGGAGTCGCCGTGGCAATAATGGGGCATTGGATCGGGCGAGCTGCGCGCGCGGGGTCATTTAAGCTGTGCTCTCTGCCTGTGTGGAGGATTCATGGGGGGCGGAGGGCAGGTGAGCTATGCTACGCCGCCATTAATAGTGCTCGGACCTTGGCTGGGGGGCCGCCGTAGGGACGAGATGACCAAGGCCATAAATGCAGCGCAGGCACTCTAGGAGTACACACCCTCTGTCTACACACATTCGGTTTCCCTCGTCCTCACGCCACCGCTGGAGCCTTTGTATCGTTCGGTCAAAACAAAGCTGCACAAACGTCGACAAAGGCATCTATCTTCTCCCTCCGGTGCTCTAGTTGATTAATGGAGTTCACTGTGGAAGTTTTATTAGTGGTGGAGTCAAAAGCTTCTTCATTTGCTTCACATTTGAGCCTCTATAACTTGTACTAGGAGTGTCTCTACTTCCCTAAGCCATTACTGGTAAGCACGTGTAATATAACCCTTCCCAAAAATGGAACTGAGTAACAGCTTGCTTAAGTTAAACGAGAAACTCGATCTAAACAAAAGTGCCTTCCGCATATAGTAGCATATCCGAGTACAGCTGGTGGACTAGAGAAAGAAAAAAGGA
This sequence comes from Chloris gayana, assembly GCA_031894775.1. NCBI lineage: Eukaryota > Viridiplantae > Streptophyta > Magnoliopsida > Poales > Poaceae > Chloris > Chloris gayana. The sequence goes on along the minus strand of JAUNZO010004234.1, from coordinate 2,700,821 downwards.
GGCGGCAGTGGTACGTCGCAAACAAGCAACATTGACAAGGCAAGGAAACGTGCGATGCGATCGGTCATCGCTCGCCTTGGTAAGGAGCAAGAAATAGAGTCAAGATGCAGGCAGCCGTAGCCTGCAATTGGCTACTCCATTACTATTAGAGTGCGCTCCAATTTATGGTGACCGCTGTCCCGATGGAACGAACACGGATACGTGGAGGTCACTTTGGAGCCCACACCATGCATGCCCAAATATGCAATGCCGTCCCAACGGAGCCGAGCTATCGTCGTGCCGGAACCATGCAACAACAAACTAGCGGTGTCAAGCTGGTTCACATGCGAGATGGCGTAGTCAGATGGCAACGACAGCTCGACGACGTACGAATCTTCCAATCTTTTTGCTGCAGCTGCTTACATTAGTGTGTCTCCAAAACAGAAAGATGCTACGGAGAAATTGTCCACACGGCAGTTGAGTAGTGACTCGAAACCGCACGAGTAAATTCTTACGATGCGAACAGCGATGGGAGAGGAAATAAACTGATGGCGTGCAGCGTCGTCCGAACAGGCAGGCACCTCAGAGCGCAGACAAGAAGCACCCCATCAGATCCGGCACACGGCGCCGCCCGATCTGAGCTGGGATATATTAAAAACAATTCCCCGCGTCGCCGTCGACGACAACTCTGTCCGACGTTTGACAATTTGACTCGATAAACAAACCCCTGGCGCTGCCGCCATGAGGGCCCAATAATTTCTTCCTCGCTGTACTTGGATCATTTCCCCTCTTGGCATGTCTCCTCGCGAGAAGCAGATAAGAATGATGCCGCTGACACCGCCGTCGCGTCTCTTCTTCAACTTCAATGGAGGATGAGTAGATTATTCCAGCTGATGACGCGGAGTTAAACTAATCGCAGGGTGGAGTAAAGACGCGTGCATTTGCCCTGTCATTAACGGCTTAACAGTTTTCTGCATGGAAGTACTCACCTGCCTGCTACCACTGGGCATCTCTGCTCCTTGTCGGGGCGTTGCCCTCGGTTTAATGCATACAGTAGGCTAGAATTCTGAGATGCCACTGCACTCGATATCTTGGACCGGCATACCGCTGCAGGATTGGAGGGTTAACAAGACATCCATCCATATTCCCAACTCTAACCCAAAAACGTCCCCTTGATTAGTCGTGCTTGCTTGTCTCGGGGACGGCCTCAAACAAACAAACAAACACGCTGTCCCAGCAAGTAAACGGAACGCTGGCCTATTTTTGTTCTGTTCTGGGAACAGTAATACCATATGGCACTGCGTGCCTGCCTCACTGTGTGCGAGCATCAGGAATCAACAAGCAGTGTCATTTTCCCTGTGCCCATGTCCTTGCTCTCCATACTTGGGAATGTTGCCTTTGCCGGACTGAAATTACCCCTAGGATACCTGCACATCACACACGCGCACGACAGGTGAGACAGGCAACCAGCATCTGGTGGTCGATGGAACGTTGAACAAAAGGCTATCTTTGCATTGCTAGGGCAGACGAGACGGTAGGGTGGATTGTTTCGAGGGGGCGGATCGGAAGCGGCGCGATGCGAGCTCCTGAATTGAAGCCGTTGCATGGAATTGATGTCGACCTGTCATCAGGACAGGAGAATGCCTAGTACTCCAGCTCTGAAACTTTTTTCGTCGGGAAGCTGAAAGCCTGGACTAGCTTTCTGCTTGACAAGGCCAAGGGGAGTAAAGTTGCTTCCGTTTCGAGTATAGCGTGTTGATAGCGGGTCCGTATGCTGAAGAATTCAATGCCATGCAGTTGAGTTTTCGTTTCACTTCCTTTGGAAATTCAGCTGGAATGCTGCAACAACCTTATACTGGTACAGTAGTTACTCCCCGACCACCGACACGGTGAGAACGTACGAACAAGCTCTCTTCATGAGCTGGGTCCATTTGTCAACTCGGTGAGGCCTGTCGGTACTCTTCCGAATTCAGATGGGGTCATGATCGGATATTCCGATCACACTAGTATCTGAAAGCACAAGAACAGAAAGAAAGAAAAAAACTGATTTGCTCCGGTTTCATGGTAGCCAGAGCCAGCACGAGAAAGGGATCGGGATCGGGAGGTCGTCGAGTCCACGGCGATGGGATGGGACATGGAAGTACGCTCGATGTTACTGGTGCGATTTGAATGCCTGACGGCGGGCGCGCGTACCCTTCAGAGACGGACAGGGCGCAGGGTGCCCACACATATGCGCATTCATCTCGCCATCGCGCGCACACAGGCAGGCAGGCAGGCAATCCACATGTGATTCGAGCGAGGACGCCCCCGGATCCTGAAAAGGAGGCTTTCCGCTCCAAAACGATCCGGGAATTAAACCCATCGACAGCAGCTACTTGTTGTGCGGCACACAGCTGACGTGGAAGCAGGAGCGTCGTCGTTGCCATCAGCACCATGGCTGCCGGTGCCGGGTCGGCGGAGAGATCCACGCGTGGGCGAGAGCCTCCACTGCTTGAGGCCTGTCTGACCGGCCGGTGGATCGCTGATGATCCGTGGTCGAGGTCGATCACCTGACAGAAGAACGACCGCGAGTGGAATTGTCAATCGTGTCTTGGACATGTACCAGCCGCGCGAGAATGAGAGATGATGCCTTTCGGTGCCTCGCGCACGGTCAGTTTGCTGTAGATGCCTTCATTCATCGTCGCAGGATCGGAGTGCTCGCGCAGCGCAATATGGCGGACAGGTCGGACCGGTCGGATGTTGAAATTCATGCAGCCTGTTTAGTATAGCGACCCATCCGCATCCAGTGCTTTGTGCTCGGTGGCTTACGGGTAATGATGGCACCGGCGAGAGCTGCGCCGCACGCCTAGCAACTAGCAAGCCACTGGTTTGGCCCCAGGTCGAGGACAGCCAGCGAGCTGTGCGGGCGTGGCAGTGGATGGTTGGTCCCAAGCAACGCCACACAGCACCCCGCGTGCGCAGCCGGGACCCTGCAGATCCCGCATCTCGCGCGCCGTGAATTTCTGGTGAGCAAGTTGCAGGAGATCGAGTCGGTCACTGCAAATCTGATGCGCACTCCGCCGTGTTTGCGTCCTCCACCTCAGCCTCCACTCCGCCGCACCTGCGATTCCGCCGCCCCAGCGCCGTACACGACTTCGTGCGGGCCGCTTCATTGCCGACGTAGCCATCAGCACGCGGGCGGTCCACCAGAGTTTTGATCGGGTTCAGCCGTTCAGGCTCGCGGGCCGTTGTAACACTCCTGACGGCCCAGGGATAGTACTCTGTAGGCCCACGGTCTGTTGTCGGCCAGGAATTTGGGCCGAGTTTCTTTGTCCATCGAGCGTTCGTTCGCTGTGCGCAGAAGAAAAGGTTTTGCTCGAAAAAGAAGAAGGAAAAGGCAAGAAGGGAAAAGAGAGAGAAAAAGGACAGATTGGTCGCGTGCATTTTGTCGAGGTGACAATGATTATGATAACCAGCCCAACCTCTCGGCAATATGCATGATAAATCTCTTCGCCTTTTTCCCGTTTGCGTCACTGTTACCACTTGAGATATGATTGAACAATGATAATTGACCAGACATTTTGTTTTTTTACAACAGGTACTGCACGTGGTTACATACTGATACTGTGTAGTGTACTCGTAGGTAGGAGCAAAAGTGCACGACGAGCTGAGGGTACCGAACACAACCTGGCCTCGATCGATCTGCAACAAACATCAATCCCAAACGACAACGGAAACAACAACAGGGAGTAGAGTGTAGAGTAGAGTAGAGTAGGATACAGGAGACAGATGAGAGATGGCACTGGGCGACGATCCAGTGAGATCGTCACGCGTCCACCGAGACCGCAGGTGCCACCTGTACGGCTGCCTTGCTGTTGACGTCCGCTTCTTCCTTGCGCTCGTCGGCCTCGTATGCGTCGCGCTCTTGCACCCAGAGGTCGGCGAACTCGCAGTCCCTGTACCGCTCGAACCATGGCCCGCCGGAGGTGTAATGTATCGCGCGCGGCGCCGTCCCGGCGAGGTCGGCGGGGTCGACGCGGTTGTGGCCGACGAGGAAGTTCCAGACGAAGGGCACCTCCCCGACCTCGTCGTCGTCGAGCCACATGAACCGGTGCAGGAACGCGCCGGTGTGCGTGCTGACGGCCTCCGGCGTGAGCGCGGCGCGGTTCTTGGGGTGGCCGCAGTCGAAGAGCACCATGGACGACCAGTTCTTGCGCGGGTACGCCGTCTGCACGGCGCCGTCCATCTTGGTGGCCTCCGTGGGCGTGTAGTCGTGGTGCACGCACATCACCGCGTGCTTGCTCGCGCCGCGGCGGCGAGCTGGACCAGCTCCGCCACGTCGGCCACGAAGAGGAAGTCGCAGTCGACGAAGAGGGCCCACCCGCGGTAGCCCGCCAGGTAAGGGGTGAGGAAGCGGGTGAAGGAGAACTCGGTGCTCTCGGTGGGCCCGCGCTCGCGCCAGTAGAGCCCCGCGGCGCGCAGGTCCTGCTGCACGATGGGGATGACCTCCACGGGGATGGAGGAGTGGCGGAGCAGGGAGCGCCGGCACACGCGGTACGCGATGTCCTCGCGGGAGTCGTACCCCACGAACACGCGGAACGGCTCGCCGGCGGCGGCGGCGGCGGAGGAGGAGGACGGAGACATTTTTCTTCTCACGTCTTCCGTACGCTCCTGGATGCTATTCTATACCAACGAATAGCCAGCCAGTGCGGGTTATCCGCTCCGCAGAGAGTGCCGCGTTTTATTGGCAGCCCTGCTGCCCTCTCGCTCCGTCCAACCCAACCCGGTTTTGTTACCAACAGCATTTTCTTTTAGAACATTACCAACGACATTTCGATCAGGGGAAACACCACATGCTCATTCTTTTTACTAAAAAAGAAGTGCTCTGCGCATGTGGCGAAATGGGCACGGCTCGAGGTCGGTGTCGTTCCTCCTGCCCCCACAGCTTGGATCTACCTCGTCACAGATCAGTCGCTGCTCCGAGGCGATTGGGCTCTGAATCACAAGCCACGCTTCACAGGTCCAGCCATGACCTGCTGATGGCTCCAGAAAGCTCTGCGCCGCGAAAGATGGCCCGTCGCGGAGCAAAATGATGGCGACAAGGAAAGGACGGTCAAGCTGTCGCACGTACAACAATGGGCTCATTATGCATGGCTCTATGCCGCCGAGAAGAAGCAGACGCCACGTTTACCGGGCAGGGTCCTGACTCACCGACAGTGTGCATAGGGAAGAAGAAGGGCATCTCGGAGCGATCAGCGCGACCACCGGATACGGATCTGGTGTGAGAGTCCCCTCGATCTAGATCCACTTCGTTCGCTCTGAAGCCGGTCAACACAGGCACCATCGTGTCTTTGCGGCATATACTTTGAGGGATCGAATCCACATGCCAATTGTTTTCATCTAAATTTGGCTTAGTTTTAGAGGTTTTTGACATCTACTAAATAAGTCTTGATTCATTCTGAGGTTGGAAATTTGGAACTAGGATCACATGGTCGTTCGGTACTCACATGCTATTTAGATTCTGATGTTGAACTCTCGTATGGTATGGCCAGCTAAAATTTTAAGTCCTGATGTGGAACTGTGGATCGAAAGCATCTTTTTGGCGTACCTCTGTTGTTACTCTCCAACTTGTCCACGTGAGTCATGTTGCAGCAGTCCTAATATTTTGTTTCCCCTGACTCAGCATGTTGTTTATGTCTGCAAAGTCATAGGATATAATACTGTTTGATGATTGTTGTGTTGATATGGTGCGACTTGCCAGATCTGAGGTTATGTGTATTGTATTTATCACGAGGCATCCGGTTGTCTCCGCTGTCTGTAAAAAAAAAAAAAGATCGTGGCGACCGCGGCCTTGTCAGTAAAAATATCGGTGCTTCGTTCTGTGGGGAGGGGTTGAATAGAGTGCGGTCAAACGCAAGAAAGCAAGCGACTTCTGGGTCCGATCATCAGCGGTGTCTGCATTCTACTGCTGCTGATTCGATAGCACAAATAATATGCCACTACGAGGTGAATCGAGCAGTGCAACCCCTGAACACTCACTGGACCAGAGCAAAACACCACCTGTAGTTGCAAAGCACAGCTAAGGGTGTGTCCGGCGTGATCATGGCGCCGGGACCACTTGACCCCCTCCCCGTGACTGTCCTTGAGCACTGTCACATCTCGCCGTCCCCGGCTCCGGCGCCGGACCAGCCGCGGGCGCTGCCGCTCACCTTCTTCGACCTCGTGTTCTGGAACTTCCCGCCGGTGCAGCGCCTCTTCTTCTACGCCAACGCAGACCTCCGCGGCGTCCAAGACTTCCAGGCCAACGAGCTGCCGCGGCTCAAGAAGTCGCTCGCCGTCCGCGCTGCACCACTTCTACCCGTTGGCTGGGAAGCTGGCATGCGACCTTGCCGACGAGGGTGCGGCGCCGCCGGAGGTCGCGTTCAACGAGGGCGACGCGGTGCGGCTCACTGTTGCGGTCGGCGGCGACGACTTCCACGACCTCGCCGGCGACCACGTGCGCGACACCGCCAGGCTCCGTCCGCTCCTTCCCCCGCTGTCTAAACACGGTGGCGGCGGGTCCCGTCACAAGGAAGACGTGCTCGCCGTGCAGGTCACGGTGTTCCCCGGCGCCGGCGTGTGCCTCGGCACGACGCTGCACCACGCCGTGGCGGACGGGTCCAGCTACGTGCACTTCATGAAGACGTGGGCCGCCATCCACCGCATGTCGGGCCCGCAGTGCTGCTGCATCGGAAAGGCGGTTGGGCTTGGGCCGCTGTTCGACCGCGGCGTGGTGCGTGACGACGCAGGGCTGAGGGACGCGTTCCTCCGCGACCTCGCCGCGGCCGGCAACACGCGCCTCGCGGACTGGGACCTGAGCCGCCGCCCCGGCGTGGTGCTCGCCACGTTCCGGTTCACGGAGAAGCAGCTCGCCAGGCTGGGTCGCCACGTGGAGGCCCAGACCGATGCGCGGCGGTGCTCGCCCTACTCGCTGGCCTGCGGCGCCGCGTGGGCCGGCATCCTGCACGCCCGCGGCAAAACCAATCCTTCTGCTTCCCCAGAGGAGCCCTGCTTCGGGTTCGTTACCGGGTGCAAGCCCCGGGTCAACCCGCCCATCCCGGGGAACTACTTCGGCAACTGCCTGGGACTCTGTCGGGTGGAGGTGGAGCCCGCCAAGGCGAGCAGCCTCCTCAGCGCGGCGTCCGCGTCGGCGGCCATCTGGCGCGTGATCACGGGTCTCGCGGAGGAAGGCCGCGCGCTGCGCGACGCGCGCGGGTGGGTGCGGACCGTGCGCGAGTACGCGTCCCGGCGCGCGGTCACCGTGGCCGGGTCGCCCAAGCTGGGCGTGTACGGCGTGGACTTCGGCGACGGGTGGGGCCGGCCGTGCAAGGTGGAGATCGTGTCCGTGGAGCGGACGGGCGCGCTGGCGCTCGCGGAGAGCGGGCGCGACGGGGACGGCGGCATCGAACTCGGCCTGGCGCTGCCGCGACCGGAGATGGAGGCGTTCCGATCGTTTTACCGGGACCTGTTCGCCACCATCGAAGACTAGTCAACGCCGCAACAGACCTCGTCGCTCTTCTGCCGTGTACTTACTACTCAACTGTACTAGTATTGTACTGTTTACCTCTCTGCTTGTGCCTGATGGTCTGCTGTTTATCCACTGCCTCCTTATCTACTGTTAAATACGATCCCCAAGTAATTCCTTCAGTTTACGCTCTCGTTAAAAATAGGTTAGCTGCTCACAATGTACAGCGTGCGGAAAAGCAGCTGTCCTGTGTTGGGTGTACTAGGACGTTTTACTCTGGGCCTGAGCGGGAGATGCGACGACGACATTGCGTCCCCATCTGCTTGTTCCACTCGTGATTTTTGAATCTGGTGACACCGTACTTATCACGGGATCGTGGCCTAATTATACCAGTCCGCTGCGGCTACAAACAAACCACAAAACTTTTTTTTTTGAGACACAACACACCACGAAACTTGGTCAAGTCGGTGTTGTTTCCTTCATTTACAGTTCGGCAAAAGTGCGTTCATGAAATTTCCCAATGTGGCACGCTATTGATTTCTGTGATAGAAGTCCCAGATTCAAATGCGTGTTCCTATATCCTGGTGGGTTCCTGACCGTCCCAGCCCACCCGGCCTGAGTCCAGCCCATTTTATTTTGAGATGGAGTCCAGCCCATTTAACTAAAACTCAATCACACCCCTGCCCCTTTTTTAAGAACAAATCACACCCCCGCTTTATGGTTCGTTTCGTGCCTGGTGTGTGTGGCGGCGGCGGATTTTTCACTTTGTTCTGGATGGTGCTCCGCGAGTTTTGTGTCTGCCTGTACGGCTCAGATGGTGGTTAACAACACTGAGGGTATGTTTGAAACCACTAAAGATAATAGTAGTTAACTTCTAAAACTAGTACAATACCCGTGCTAACGTCACAGCGATAAATAACAATAATACGAATAATCCAACAAAATAAGATCTATGAATATATTTAATTCATTCAAAAACATAAATAAGTAGTCACTACATTGTTTAATATATATAAATTATGGTACACGGTCATTAGTTAATTCTTAAAACGGAGTGCAGTATCTATTTGGTGTGCTCATGACTCTCTAGCTGATGATTATCTTTGTACAATTGTCCCGTACAAATTATTCATTCAACTGTCCAACTAAATAGTAATAAAAGTGTTACATACATTAATTAGCATATTGAAACCAACAGAAGCATACAACAATCGGTGTGAACAATATTTCTATACTTGCTAACTCACCGAGTGAGACCTAGCACAAAGCTAGCTTAACAGAGTTATTTCGGAACCGACTAAATTGGTTGAGTAGGGTCTCGCTCGTAATGCAACCGACGGCATCGGTGCATGTGAGCGGGTAGAGGAGAGGGCGGCGGAGCGGGCGCCGACCAGCGGGCCAAGGAGATGGCGGCGGTGTGGGCGCCGACCAACGAGGCGGAAGAGATGCGGCACGGATGCGGACCGCGGAGGATATGGCGGTGTCGTGCGGAGGGAGGAGACACCGACGATGATGCAAACGGGCGGCGGTTGGTGTTTTTTTTCGTTCGAGAATGTGTCGATGGGTCGGGTGAGTCGCGTAGAGGAGATCATTTGTAGTGGGTTGATCTGATTGTTTTTAGCCTTCGGATGTGATGTAGCTTATTATGGACCCTTGGATGTGTAACACTTCCTCTCGTGAATTTAAGGGGTAGAGATAATCTCTAGTGGTTCCACATATTTTAGAAGCTACTACATCTGTCCCATTGAAAGTGTCATTCTCGCTTTCACAATAAGTCAAACTTTACTTTTAAACTTTGATGAAAAATATATGAAAAAATAAATATTTATTGAATGTAACTAGTATCATTAGATAGATAATTGAATCTACTTTCATAATTAACTTATTTAGAGATACCAATATTACTAATATTTTCTACAAATCTAGTCAAAGTTTAAAATTTTTTATCGACACGGATATCATAGCGACACTTTTAATGGAACGAAAGGAGTAATTGTTAATCAACTACCTAGATAATTATTACTTCCTTCATTTTTGAAATGATCGTTAAGTACGTCCAATTTACACTAGCTCTAGGCTAGTTTTAGTTGTCCGAGCGTCAACATTTTAAGAATAAAGTACTTACTCTATTTCTAAACTATTATCGTCATTGGACAATCTAAGTCTATACTACTCTCTTACTAAATTGTTGTCGCTGTCGACTTTTTTCTTAAGTTTGACTATTTATCTTATTCAAATAAAGTTTAAAAATATGATATTTTTTCTTAGAATATGTTTTATCACTAAAGAAACTTGAAATATAGCATATAATTTTTTATATTTAAAGAAATTTTTTGAATAAGACGAATGATCAAACGTCACAAAAAAATCAATGACAACAACAATTTAGTAAAGGAGTGAGTACAATGCAATATTGCTTGGGCGTCGTATGGACCGACGAACTTCGCACACTGCAGCTATATATTATTCACAAGTTTATAGGTGGAGCTCTCGTAGCCTGGGCGTTGGGCAGAAATGGGTGTGGAGGTGGTGGAGTCCTGCATGGTGACGCCCTGCGAGGCTACGCCGCATCACGGTCTCTGGCTGTCCAACTTGGACCTCCTGGTGGCCAGGAGCCACACGCCCACCGTCTACCTGTACCGGAACAAGGACAGCCGCCACGGCCCGGACTTTTTCTCGCCGGCCGTTCTCAAGGCTGCCCTGTCCAAGGCGCTGGCCACCTTCTACCCCTCGCCGGCCGCCTTGATGCGCGAGACGGCGCTGGGCGGCCGGAGATCCGCTGCACCGGGGAGGGCGCGCTCTTCGTTACCGCGCGCAGCGACGCCACCTTAGACGGAGAGTTGGTTCTCACGGACGAGCTGCGGCGGATGCTCGTCCCCTCGGCCAACGGCGACGATCTCGCCGGCATATTAGCCATGTTTCAGGTCATTATGCGTTTGCTTAGCATTCGATTAGTAATTTGCAGTAACGACGCTGATGACGCGATCGAGCGAGCTGCAGGTGACGTTCTTCAAGTGCGGCGGCGTGTCCCTGGGCACGGCCATCCACCACACGGCGGCGGACGGCCTCGCGGCGCTCGACTTCGTCAACACGTGGGCCGCCATCGCGAGGGGCGGCGCGGAAGGTAATGCCGCCGCCCCGCGCCCGTGGCTCGACCGCACGCTCCTCCGCGCGCGCTCCCCGCCCGTCGTGCGCTTCGACCACGCCGGCGAGTACTCCCGGCGCGGCGGCGGGCCATCAAAGAAGGCGGTCCCGTTCGAGTCGGCCATCCTCCCCATGTCCAAAGCCCAGGTCGACTCGCTCAAGGAGGCTGGCGGCGTTGGTATCCAAGGAAGAGGAAAGAAGCTGTCCACGTTCCAGGCCGTGGTGGCGCACGTGTGGCGGTGCGCGTGCCAGGGCGCGCGGCCTCGCTGCGACGGAGCACACGCGGCTGTTCCTCACCGCCGACGCGCGTTCCCGCGTGAACCCGCCGCTCCCGGCCGGCTACTTCGGCAACGCCATCTTCCGCGCGTCCACCGTGGCGAAAGCCGGCGACATCGTCTCCGAGCCGCTCGCCGCCGCCGCAGCACAGGGTGTCCGGCGCCACGGCCGGGCTGAACGACGAGCACGTCCGGTCTCTGGTGGACTACCTGGATCAAATCGTCATCGACGCGGCGGGGCTGCGGAAGGGCGAGTGGGTGATGCCGGAGACCGACCTGTGGGTCATCAGCTGGCAGGGTCTGCCCATCGACGACGCCGATTTCGGTTGGGGACGCCCGGCGTTCATGGCCCGCGCGTGTCTCCAGTTCAGCGGCCTCGTGTACCTCGTCCCCGGTCCGGACGGTGATGGCCGGCTCGACGTGCACGTGGCCATGCAGCCGGAGAGCATGGCCAGGTTCAAGGAGCTGCTCTACGAGGACCTCCCTTTGCCGTGTTGATCCTTTACTAGTGTATTCCTACGCCTCTCAAGGAACTGCACGTGTTCACTGCGCACTGTGTACGTGTACTTACACTTACAGAGTGCAAATGCGAATAAATTGCTGTATTGCCGTTGATCTTTTTGTGTTTTCCTACGCCTCTTCCGGGACTACTATATGATACGCATATTTTTTTTGAACTACTATATTATCTGCTCTAATGTGTTTTTTGAACTCCCATATGATCAGCTGTGATCTGTTGGACGACTCCGTCCTCGAGGGTACTGTTCACCCAATCGTGACGTGACAGTGTCTGTCAGAGACCGTTCACTTCGGTCCTGTTTGTCGGTTGTTGGTGTGACCTAAAGTATATTGATTTTCGGATGTCATGTTTGACCACTCGTCTTATTTAAAAAATTTATTAAAATTTTATTTATTTTGTTACAATATACTTTATTTTTAGATATATTTTAAGTACGTCTTTTTTAGTTTTATAATTACATAAATATTTTAAATAAGACGAATGGTCAAACGAGAAATCGGAAAATCAACCAATCTTTATATTCTTAAACGGAGGGAGTAGTACTGCTCATCGGTTAGTATCGCCCGCCCCGGTTCGAGACTGTTCATCGGGTAATTGTACTCACGCAGTTCCGCTCTATGAATATGGGTCATGCCTGCGTACACTACAGTCTGTAATCACCGCTTTATTTGATGTGCACGTTGCAACAAAAACTGACCTGTATTATCATCACGCGTTATTAATAGCCGGCAAGTTGCCCAGTGACTGAAGCGCCCGCCCGGGAATTCAAAGAAGACGTGGCTGTTTTTTTCCCTGCAACAGACTATGGCACCGCCCACTTGCACATCGTCGAAGCCGCTGCTTATTAGACGAGCGTGATGACCCATCAGCAGCAATAACAGAACCCGACCCGAGCCACGGCCACGCCGGCCGTGGGGACGGACCACTTCACGGCCGTGTGGCCATCGTGACCGGCGGCGCAGGCGGCATCGGCTCCGCCGTCACCACGCACCTGGCGTCCCTCGGCGCCCGCGTCGTGGTCGGCTACGTCGGCGACCCGGTCCCCGCGGACCAGCTCGTCGCGTCCCTCAACAGCGCCGCCACGTCCTCGGGGCCGCGCGCCGTGGCGGTGCACGCGGACGTGTGCGACCCGGCGCAGGTCACGCACCTGTTCGACGCGGCGCAGGCGGCGTTCGGGCCGGACCTGCACGTCCTGGTGGCCGCAGCGGGGGTGCAAGACGCGGCGTACCCGTTCATCGCCGACACATCCCCTGACCAGTGGGACCGCACCTTCGACGTGAACGCGCGCGGTGCGTTCCTGTGCTACCGCGAGGCCGCGAACCGGCTGGCGCGTGGCGGGCGCGGGCGCATCGTGACATTCTCGTCGTCCAACGTGGCGTCGCTCAGGCCCGGGTACGGCGCCTACGTGGCGACCAAGGCGGCCGTGGAGGCCATGACCAAGGTGCTGGCCAAGGAGCTCGCAGGCACGGGGATCACGGCCAACAGCGTCGCGCCTGGCCCGGTCGCCACGCCCATGTTTTTCGCGGGCAAAACCCAGCAGCGTGTGAAGGCCGTCGCGGGGAGTGCCCCATGGGGCGGATCGGCGAGCCGGCGGACGTGGCGCCGGTGGTCGGGTTCCTCTGCACCGATGACGCGGGGTGGATCAATGGACAAGTCATCCGTGTCAACGGTGGCTACGTGTAACAAGACCTCCCTCAAGTCACGGCGCAACACGTCAGAGAGCCTGCTGTTCACTCGAGTGACGACACGTCGACACGGCAGATATCAAACAAGCCTTGCAATATATAAGTTGTTATTATATTATATTTCTTGTGTACATTTATTTACTGCTTTTGTTTGTTCCATCAGCAGCGAAAGGGAAATAATTAAGCGTGCAGTATTTTTGTTTACATCTATCTATCTTTTATTTTCTTCACAATTTGGACGTTCGCGAAATGAAGCATCTTGTCTATGTGTTGGCCGAGCAAGCATGAATGCCATAGATAACAATCCAGAGCAAACCCATGGACCTTGGGGCAGCTTTTGCAATTCGTCATCAAGAATTAAGAAGTTTTTTTTTTTTGAGAACTGAAGAAAATCAAGAAGTGAACCAAGGAGAAGGGTTGATCAGTGTTTGCTGGTTTTTAGTTCTGGCTAAACATGGAAGGCTTGCATACCAAGTGACAAGTGCAGATGATCAAGCTGTGCGTTTGTTTTTTCCGAATTTTCGAATTTTCAAGGGAGATGATGACCGTTCGTTTTTTTTTTGAGAAACTGATGACCGCTCGTAACAAGGCCAACCACTTATATCAATCTCAGTTTGGCCCATGATATTTGTGGCCCACCACTTATATGGCCCAAATGGGCTCAAAAGCCCATACGGCCCACAAACTTAGATCCATTTCCCATGTCGCCTCACCTCGCCCAAACCCGGAGACCAACCCCTTCTTCCACTCCACTCGTTCCTTGCCTTCTCGCGGCAAAACCCCGCGAAGCAGATAAGGCCACCCACCGCCGCCGGCCATGGTCGGCCTCGCCGCAGGCTTCTCCTTTGCGCCGGCCGTGTGCCGCGTTGCGCACAGGCCTGGGGCAGTGCTCCAAGGCTCGGCCCCCTCCTCATCGGCGCGGTCCCCGCCCAGGCCGTGGGCGTGGGTGCAGGCAAAGGCAAAGGCAAAGGCAAAGGCAAGGCTCCTCGTGGTCGCTCGGTACTCCTCCTACGACAACGAAGAGGAGGAGGATGAGGAGGAATTAGGAGGCGGAGGATGGGGGAGGAGAGACCGCGGGCCCGAACCGGACTACGACCCCGCCCTCGACATCGAACAAATCGAGTACGGGTGCCTCTCATTGGTTGCTGTTTTGTGTTGTTGCATCAAAATCTGAATGCTTCAAAGTCAAATCACCGGCACTGATGCTATAATATTTGCGGAATCCGATAATTTTGTGTTTCCAAATGCGTATTAAGTTGCAATGAAGCTCACCATCCTGCCAGGCAGCATGGCCCATCCTGCCAGGCAGCATGGTGTTCGTCAAGTTATATTTACCTTCTTTATTCGCATACCTTTGTTAGGTCCTCGACTGTAAGGCTGCTAGATGAACAGAAAAGAATGGTAAGGCTCAATTACTGGAACCTAGTTATGTGATTTCACATGTTCGAATCTTAAGGTATTGTCTGATTTGGTTATTCCTCTCATTCTCCTCCTACAGGTTGGTGTAGTATCTGTAAACGAGGCTGTTCAAATTGCAGATGACAATGATCTTATATTGGTATTTTTTTTATCTCACTCGTTCCTACCTATTCTTTTTTCCCCTACACAATTACACAGCTCATATAAATAAAGTTATATAAATAAGGAGGGGTACACTGTTCACTACCAAGCACGTTTTTACCTAACTGAATAATCTACAGTGGCTTGTAAATTGGAAGAGGAGAATGCATCCTTTTGTAACAGCATGTCAGATGGAAACATTCATGGTCACACAATCGCTTAGACCCTAGACCTAAATGCCTAAAACCAGCTGCTGTCCAATAGAGTAACCACTTATTTTAGCAGTTGTAACCAGTCGATAGATGATAAGTCTGTATACCCCTGCACACACCAACTTTGCAGTCTACCATTATTTATCAGGACATATGTTTTGCTTCATTCAACTAAGATGCTGATGTTATCATATTTCAGGCTATACTATCACTAGATGGAGATCCTCCCGTCCTTCGCCTCTTTGAAGAGAACGATTACAAGTATGTTGCATTTAACACCAAACCAACCAACATCTTCAAATATTTTTAAAAAAGTTTATTTTCATAGTTACATAATTTTCTGATTCAAATTTCTTCATTTTAGGATCATATGAATGCATTTTTATTGGTTTTGTACAGAAAACATAAATATGAACAACAGAAGAAGAAAAAGATCCAGCAGAAAAGATCTGTTGGTAAACTTTGTAACCCTTTCTTCCCTCTACAACACAATTCGAAAGGTGATGAGATTTGATGTTGTGTTTATTTTCTGCAGCAAAGCGCATGGGCTTGAAGGAATTGAAAATGGGGTATGAATCGTGTATTATTATTATTATTATTTTAGTGTGGCTTGATGAACACCCTTTTTCTTTTGAATCAGTCATTCATCCACCCGTGTTTAAACTGTTTAAATTCGTAGATACATAGGTTGGATTGATGGAATGTTGCGGTCATCTCTTTATATGGCATCAGAAGGTTTCTAAATTACAATGGATATAAGTGTCAAACTGTTTAAACTCGAATTGTTCATCTATTTTCCTGTCAGGTACAACATTGATGTTCATGACTACAGTGTTAGGCTTAAAGCCGCAAGAAAGTTCCTTAAAGCTGGGGACAAGGTGATAAGAATTTTCTGCATGCACGCTCATATGTTATGAAGCATAGCACTGCAGCTTATTTCTGGAGACTTTTTTTCCAGGTTAAGATAATGGTGAACTTGAAAGGGCGTGAAAACTTATACAAAAAAGAAGCTATTGAACTTATTAGAAGATTCCAGAATGATGTTGGTGAGGTAATCTGATTCTGCTATCTTCATGTGGAATAAAGATCACAAAGCTGCTTTCATTTTCTGTTCGAGAATGATATTGTTTTAGCTTAGCACCTATTTTCTGGTTGTAGAAACTGAAACATCTGTTGCAAATACTAAATTTTGTTCTCATATTTCAGCTAGCAACAGAAGAAAGCAAAAATTTTATGGAGAGGAATATATACGTGGTTCTTGTTCCCAATAAGATAGCTATACAGAAAGAACAAGATGAGTTGAACAGAAAGGATATTGTGAAAGAAGGAAAAGATCAAACAGAGGACCAGTCAGATGGTGATGAACCTTTGACAGAAAACCTAGAGGAAATTAAGGAACCAGAGGCAGAAATCTCAGCAAATGTTTGATCAAATTTTAAAGGTTAAGGTTGTCTTTTCTGATACAACAAGGTGCGTTACACTTCCAAGCAACTATCTTTCGAATTTTATCCCATCCATCTCTGCCTTTGCACTATGTACTTTGGATTTAGGGGAAAGATAATAGAAGTAAAAGGCACAATTTGAGAAAAGAAGTTCATTAGTATGAAAGTTCACAAAATCAGAAATTGGATCCCACATCACTAGGCATGTTCAAAAGTCAAAACAATGTTATTTGTTAATGATGAACGCATGCCAATTGAGAGATCCCCTCTTGTTTCGATTTTTCTTATTCCCGTAATCCCCTGATTTTTCCCTTTACCTATTCTTGCTACAGTGGGTCTTCATTTCCAATTTCTATTGGTTTTTATTGTCCAAATACCCTGCAGGTATCATTGCTGTATTTGCTGGAGGTCCTGTAAATACAAGGCTGGTGCTGTTGCACAACTATATATCTGTTCACATCGTCTTCATAGGCTTGATATCCGTAAAGCTGGACCTGCCATCTTAGCATTGGTGGTTGATGCTTGAGTTGACATTTGAGAACTAGGAGCCGTTTCTCGCTGCACGAATGGTGTTCGCTGTCAATCGTTGATCTGAGGAAGTGATACTGTTAACAGGAAGCAATTATTTTGCTGTTATCGCTCAGATCGTTGTACTTGGCACATGATTTTGTCGTTATGTTTCCACTCGTTGTAGAGAATATTCTTCTTGAGACATGCCGTAGAGAAATTCAGATGTATCTATTTGTTACCCATGACTACATCGGATTTTGAAGTGAACAAATGAAAATATCTCATCTGAACCTACTCGCTGGACTGTGGGTGCCTGCATCGGTGACTTTTTCAGCGGTTCAGGCACACCGCGTGCTGGTTCCCGTACTGCAGAGGATCTAGACGGCCGTAGCACTCACTCGGCTCATGCAGCCGCCAGCTGCATCACGGCTTCGAGGAATGAGCTACGCGCAGTGCACGAGGATGTGAATTCGAGGAATGAGCTACGCTAGCGCGAACAGTTTCAGATAAAATTTCCAGTTGATACACATACACGCTTCCTCAATAAGTCGTACCGCAAACAGTCAGTTAAAATTTCCAGTTGATACACATAGGCACTTCTCAATAAATCTCCAGATCAAATTATCAGCGCATGAGCTCGCTGTTACACCCAACATCGATCAAATATTTATACAAGGCAGCAACGCTGCGAGATGAACGGAAAGTCGCCTTGAATGATGATCGCATCAAAGCCAAGGTCTATAATATAGGCATCAGCCAAAGTCAAAAGAGAAATGTCTCAAAAATAGAGAATGAGCAGCTATCATCATGCACCCCACAACTCAAAAAGGGGTGTAACAGCTAGCCACCATCCGAAGCAAGGTCGAATGATGGCTTAAGACCTAAATAAGCATTCTTTGGGGACCAAGTTATGTTCAGCAATCAACATCAACTGTACAAGCCATGCAGGATTCACCAGTGCATGGAAGGAGACCGCATATCGGAGACTTATGTGCCTGCATGTGCAGCATAGCACATGCAAATGGAAGATAAGCAAAAATATTCTCTTTTTTTGCAAGCCAGAAACATGTCATGTAGATAACAGAATAATATTCTATTAGAATAAGTGGTGAGTGGGATAAGAACATTATACTTACAGAGTGCTGGAAATGAAGTAATAACCATGTTATCTAATCTACTCTAGAATGCTAGGTTAGAAGATTTGGTTGCCCCTTGCTTGGATTTGGGAACCAACAATAAACGATCTGCCACAGGAATATACTCCTATGATGATGGCAGTCTAAGGAACATCTAAAGATATTTACAGATAAAACAGCTAAAGTATGCAACAAGATCAGTTTTCAGGCACCCTCAGTTTGTAGGCTGCTATAAAGAGCATTCACAGGCTCGTCATGGATTATATAAATCCATAATTTCTGTTGCTTCACTTCTCTTCAATGTATTGTTCCAACATAGAAGGGCACAGGGAAGTAGAAATGAAAAAGAAATATGGAGATGCCTAATAAAGGGGAAATTATGGAGACGCCTAATAAAGGGGGTAAGGAGGAGGAAAAATGGAAGGTACACATTTACACCGTGCGTTTACTAAAACTAATGAATGGTGTTACCTCTATCTTCTGAGTTAGACATACAGGGTCTTAAGTTGTTCACTCTGTTTGTTGTATGAGTTGTGTCCTTAGGCTGGACTCTTGGACCTGCTCAGAGGAAGAGTAGTATTAATTCAAACTGAGCATAAAAACATAATTATTTGCAACCTGACGATAATATTTCATAGGGTGCAACCCTGGCATCAACTTGCAGGATCATCTGTGACCTTTGAAGCATTGATAAAAGTTCATTTTACATAAATGAGTTTTTATTTATTGCACCACTAGGCTTCCAGCAGTAGGGGAAAAAAGAATATGAAAGGCAGAAAGGAAAAATAAACACCTAGATTTGTACCTGCAGTGCTGCTGCAGTTGCCAAGAGTTCTCTGTACTCATTAAGCAAGGTAGTTTCTTTGGCAGCAACAGCTGAAAGTTCTGTAACCAGAGAATGTGTGCACTGTAACTGCAAAGCACAAGTCAATGGTTAGGCCTAAAAGGTTATTGCTCCGAATTATGAATCAATGATAAAGGTATCAGAAACAGCACTGGACATAATATTAAAGCATAAACCACAGGCAGAACCTTCTAGGTTAGATATCTTTGCAACATAACAATCGATTAGTACTGCACAAGCAAGGCCATTAGAGTCACACCAATACTGTTTTCCTATGTTTGTTGCGTTCAAAAATTGAGTTAGATTTAGTGAAGAAAAAATGAGTTATTTCCCCAAAAAATGAGTTTGAGTGCAAAGTGGAGGTTATCATAAGTTTACTTTGCATCAGATGAAGCTCATTAGTTTAACCAGAGGTGTCCTGATAGAAGTACAGAGGGCCTTTCATACCTTAGATAGCACATGACAAATGGACGACCCCATCGCTTGCATAATGTCAACTGCTGAACTGACAGCATTCTTAACAGCAAGTACATCAGCCTGCATGAGCAATATAATAAGCATTAAATCCACAGCTTGCAGATGAAACAGTAAAAGGGACCTCTAAGATAGCAACATTTCGTTGTTTTGCACCTTTGCTCCTCCTGTAACTGGAAGACGCAACGTGCTTGCTTTAAGAGCTTCAGTAGCACTATGCAAAGAAGAAGAGTGTTCTGTTTGCAATGTTGCCCAATGATCAAGGTAATCCATCTACAATAAGATAATGGAAAATACAACAGTAAAGGTCAAAAAAATAAGACAATATAAATTTAATATATGGAGAAAACTGTTCGGAAAATTTGTTCGAAAAGGTTTGCGGAGCAGAGCGTGTAAAAAATTATAGCTTCATCAGAAGGAATTTCTCCAGATAAGGAAGTATATTTTAGAGACTAAATTAACAAACCAAAACCTGTTAGGTAATTCTAAATTTATTCTCTAATATTTTTAGAAGAAATAATTAAATAATGTTTTCAGAACGCTGCCTCTTATTCGATAGACCCGCATACCATCAAATGAGTATTTCCCAAATCAAAGCATTCATTTGTGTTCAAAAATGAAAGCATCAAAACAACAAAAGACAGAAAGCTCAACGGTTCTTACTTGCTCCTTCAACACTATCCCCAATTTGACCTCTTGTCTGAGTCTTTGCACATAGCTCCTTTCAATAACCATAGAATCACACATCCTTGAGTTAGCATCCCATACACTGTAGAGCATAGTCTGCTTCAAATGAATACACAAAGTAAGAAAATGAATTCAGCTACAGCTTAACTACATATCAGAATGAGGAAACACATTATAAAAGGATCTTGAAGATAAATGAGAGTTAGGCACTACAATACACACACAAGAATGAGGATACCATATAGTAAAATGAGCTTGAGTCTATACAAACACTATAATTTACTCTTCTCCAATGGACTGGATATGGTGACATAAAAACCCGAACATGAACGAGAAGTAGGAACAGGTAATGCTGTAGACTTTACCTCAGCACTCATCTTCTGAATGGACAGCATTTCATCAACATAAGCATTCGTAAAACGCCATTGCAAGTTCCTATTGTATAGGAGGCGTAACTGATGGGCATCTTCCAAGTGGCTAGGGCTCTTTTTCCCTCTTGTGGCATCACCGATGTAACTAAGAATACAAGAGGGAGAATCAGATCTAGCAGAACTACATGGTGATACAGGTGTTGAGGGTCTCGTCCTCAATGGGCTTGGCAACCTCCTAGAAGCAAATGATGATGCTGTTGAAACATTGGATGGCGATGAAGGGCGTATTAGAACATGTGACGGCGAGGAAGATGTCCTAGCCAACCTCTTTGGAGGTGTGAATTTTTCTGAATTATTTGAAGGTGCGTCTGGACTTGAACCAGCATTCTCCTCATGACTTCCATTTCCATCGGCAGAACCAGGGCTATCAACATCAACTGGTAAAAGTTCAGGTCCTCTTGCTCTGTTATAAGTAAGAGGCATTTTCCTTGGTGACGCTCTGGATGGTTGCACGGTTGAAGAGATCTGCTGCCTGATTTTATCAGTTAGATCCATGCTTCTTGACAAGGCATTAGCACCATCAAGTCCCAGTATTCGTCTTGTAGAAATCACTCGTGGAGGGACTAATGAAGATATTGGCCCATTACATTTATCAGAAAAATCCATGCTCTTTGACATTACATTAGCACTTTCAGATCTTGCTGTCCTTCTTGGTGACATTCCACGTGACGGAACTGATTTTATCATCGGTTTCTTATCTTTCTCAGAGAAGTCCATGCTATTAGATATAGTATCAACACTATCGGATGCAAGTCGCCTTCTTGGAGAAATTCCACGAGATGGAACCTTCACCGAGATTGCTCTATCACCCTTTTTGGTAGCATCGACATTTTCTGATATATGTTTAATACCATCAGACACAGGTATACCCGTTGATGTCTCTTGTGATGCAATGGAACCTATGCCAGTAGAATCCGTTCTTCCTAGATCATCATCACCATCTTCCTGGATCATGCCAGTAGAATCCGTTCTTCCTGGATCATAGCCATCACCACCATCTTGCATTGAAACACCAGATTTCTGAGTAATATCCATGCAGTTATAACCGGATCCAGCTGATAAGGCAGGCTGTGCCCTATCATTATCTGTAATATCCACGTCTTTTGGTGCATTATCACCATTAGATTCAAGCCTAGCACTCTGCACAGTACTGCCCAATGCACTTGATGAGGTGGATAGTCCGATATCATTTTCAGAAGAATTCATGCCTTTTGATATGGCATTCGAGGTAACCCTGCTTCTCGGTGAAGGCCCTCTTGATGCAGCTGATGAGGTAGATGGTCTATAGTCTTTATCCGCAAAATCGGTGCTCTTCGATACTGCATTGGCAACATCAGAGGCCAGACGTCTTCTTGGTGACATCCCTCGCGATGATGCGATTGATGAGTTTGAAGGTCTAGTAACTTTCTCAGTAAAATCTGTGCTCTTTGATAAAGAATCTACAACATCAGAGGCAAGCCGTCTTCTTGGTGAAACCCCTCGTGCTGCAGTTAAAGTGCTAGCTGATTTGGTAACATCTTCAGCAAGATCCATGCCCTTTGATAC
This sequence comes from Chloris gayana, assembly GCA_031894775.1. Taxonomy (NCBI): domain Eukaryota; kingdom Viridiplantae; phylum Streptophyta; class Magnoliopsida; order Poales; family Poaceae; genus Chloris; species Chloris gayana. Next base: position 2,678,894 of record JAUNZO010004234.1, on the reverse strand, counting down.
CATATCGACACCATCTGAGGAAAGACGTCGTCTTGGCGAAAGGCCTCGCACTGCAGCAGATGAGGTGGTAGGTCTGGAACCTTTGTCAGCAAGATTCATACTATTTGAAATAGTTTCAACACCATCAGAGGAAAGCCGTCTTAATGCTGAGACCCCTCCTCTACGTGCAACTGAAGAGGTTAAATTTCTGGTATCCTTTTTGGTGAAGTCAATAGATTCTGAGATGGCATTGCTTGCATCAGATGTGAGCCTACGTCGTGGTGACATACCTCGCAATGCAGCATATGAGGTTGATGGTCTGTCATGTCTATCAGCATTACTTATGCTTTTTGATATACTAGCACCTCCATCAGAAACTAATTGAGCTCTTTGTGTCCCTCGTGATGCAGCCGAAGGGGTAGATGGTCTGTTAGTTTTATCAGCAAAGTCCATGCCTTTTGATACAGCACTAATGCTGTCAGAAGCAAGTCTTCTTCGTGGAGAAAACCCACGAGATGCAGCTGATGAGGTAGACGGTCTGTTATTTTTTTCAGAGAAATCGGTGCTTCTTGCTATAGTTTCGACGCCATCAGAGGCTAGTCTCCTCCTTGGAGAAACCCCTCGACATGAAACTGACAAGCTGACTGGTCTGCTATCCTTTTCAGCAAAATCCATATTTTTCACAATATTATTGACGCCGTCAGAGGCAAGTCGCCTTCTTGGTGAAATTCCTCTTGATGAAGCTGATGAAGTGGTTGGCCTCCTATCTTTTTCCGGGAAATCAACGTTTTTAGATGCAGCACCAATGGAACCAGAAGTTGATGTTCTTCTAGGTGAAAGTCCTCTTGATGAAGACATGGAGGAAACGGGTCCATTAGGTCTCTCAAAAGATTTTGCAGTAGCCTGTGATGTAGCATTAGACACACTTGACATTGATGTGCTTGGAGAAATACTGGCTGATGAAACTGACGAAGACAGTGCACTGTTATCTTTTTCAGTAAGATCCATGCTCTCTGATACTGATGAAATCTTTGTTGATTCAATTGCCAAGGATATAGGTTTGACATCTTTACCAGAACTGCTTTGGGACATGTCATGTGTGCCATTAGAAGGTGATCTTCTTGGCGATTCCCCTCTCGATGAAACCGATGTTGAGACCAATCGGTCGATTTTATCAGCAAGATCAATACTCCTTGACAAGGCATTTGTCGCAGAGGATGCTGTTGCTCTCTTTGGTGACACACCTCGTGATGCAACTGATGGTAGAGGCCTACTAATCTTATCTGTGAGATCCATGCTCTTGGACATTGCGTTTACAGAGACCCTGCCACCCATCATAGCAGGCCAGCGATGGTGATCAATCACCTTCGCGTGTGGATTCTCAGACTGCTCAGGCGCAGCTCTCCCCTCAGCGGACTCCTTTTCCTATCAGCTGGTGCTGCCTCCCTTGTCTTGCCCTGATCTGCAGAAGAGCTACTGCTAATCCTTTTCCCTCTGGACTCGAGCTGGAAGGAGGAAGACAGATTCCGCATTGAAGGCCACAATCCGTCAGGAGCCCGGCCACCAGACAGCCTCCTCGGAGCACTTTGCGTCTCCGAAACGGCATCACGCACCGGCGTTGACGAGCTGGAGGATGAGGAGGACGGGCTGGAAGGCGCAGAGGACGGCGAAGTCGGAGCAGAGATCCTGGACGGGGTACTGGGCCGCGAGCCGCCGGATGAAGGCCTCGACGGAGTCGCCGGCCGCCGTTCGGTGGACTGGGACCTCTTCGCCTGTGACCTAGCCGGCGCCGGGGACGACGCCCGACCGGCATTCGGCGACGGGTGCCTCCTCGGTGTAGTAGGTGCCGCCGCCGGCATCGCCGCCACCTTGCGCCTCACCGCAGCATCGCTCCGGCCGTTGGTATAATTCTTCTCCGGCGGCAGCTCAGATTTCCGCAGCAGGACTGCCTCTGGCACCTGAATTTCGCAGCTGTCCATCCGCGCACCCACCGCTTAGGCTCAAATCCACCCGCATTGACAACGCCACGACGCCACCGCCAATCTACCACCCGCCCCGACCTGCCAATACAACAACAGGAAGAGCAATCGAATGTCAGGAACGGAAGCCAGCGGCAATCAACAAGACAATTGAGGAACTCGGAATAGCGCAGTAAGCGAACCAGATCGAGGACCTGGCAACGGGATTTGGTGGGGTGAAAAGGCAGGGAGGGTCTCCTCGGAGAAGAAAGGAAGAGAGGTGGTAGTTTTCTCGAATTCTTTAAACTTGTTTTTCCTATTTATGCCTAGGAATTGAAGCGTCTCTTTCGGGTGTGGGTAGGGGCGAGTGAGCGAGTCATGGCTTGGTCTCCACCTCACGGGAACTCCACGGCCAGCTCCTGCAAGCCAAGTAATGGCGAAGCATTCGCCGAGCTGCCAGGGATGGTGGGGAGAGAGAGAAACACGAAGCAGATTAAATGGGAGGTGGGGTGCCCCGTCGCGCAGGCCACCGCGGTTAAGGACGAGGACGACTAACCATTTGCTTAATTATGAGGATTATTAGTACAGGCAAGTCTCCATTAAAAGTACCGTCGCGCTAGCGGTTGCCTGCTCATGTAGTGGCGCATAAACTAATGCAATTGGGACAGAAAGAACTTTTTTCTCTGTGGTAAAAAAAGGGGATGGGCAAGGTAAAAGGTCACATTTTTTATTTGTTTACCTCCGTTGAAACGGGGCATCTGGGCCAGCTAGGAGGAAATGTGCCCGTTGGTGCGGCTCCAACGGCTAGCGAGCGTGCGGCAGATGGCGGGGCCTGGTCTTTCGCCGTCGCTGCCGAGCAAAATATGCGCAAAAGCGACCCGAAATTCCCATCGGGTTGCCGAAATCAACGCGAGCCGTCGCAGTTTGCTCTCTCGTTCCAAGGACAAAAGACCCAGAAAATCTATACTACAGCCGCGACAAATAACTATTGTTGGAAGATTCCAAATGCTAGCAACAACGATCCGGCGTCGTAGATTATGGGAATCGAGGGGGAAATCTGGAGGAATTTGACGACGGGTTTCTTTCTCGAGCTCTGGTGCCGGACAGGACAAGGTCCAGGGAGACGGCACAACATTCCGCGAGCTCTCGTCAATTCCAGCCGTACCGACAAGCGATCGAAACAAAAGCAGCTTCGATTCCAGTGAACGATTTCACGCGCCTGCGACAAATGCCGTTTCCCAAAAACCGAAACCGACGCGACAAACGAAAGAGAAGCGATTCGATCCTGACCTCTGACCTCCTCGGCGCCGGAGAATCGCCGATCGCTCCCGCGCCCGAACCGACAGACCCCTGGCAGCTGTGAGGCTCTCCGATTCGCCGGCGGAGGAAGCGATCAAGCCCGTTGGAGAGGGAGCAACGAGGGGAAGAAGACGAGCGGTTCCCAACGGGGAAGGAGCTTTTGTTTCCGCGTAGGAGAGGGGTGTAAATGAAGAATTTCTTTTATAAAGGAGGATAATAAATGAAGAATTAATTAATCAGGGGTCAGAACACACAAAAGCCGGAAATTAACCAATCAAGAGGTACGGTTTTTCACTTTCCACCTCCCTTTTCCTTTTACTTTCTTGATTGCTCCCTGTCCAGCGGGAGCGGCTAATGAAATGATGTCGATAATTTTTTCCCCAGCTGCTGCAAGGAGTAATTAGTACAGTAATTACCATCGTCATTGATAAGTAGGAGTAAGACTATGAGAGCCATGAGTGGAAAGGAAAGCCGTTGAAGCAACGGCACTCGGCATGGCGTCCCACAAAATGCGACCACCACCACCTACTGCAATGGTACTGCTGCTGCTGGGGAGAAGAAATGAGAGAGCCTATGCACTTTTTTCCTACCCTATTTCTCTTGCCCCCAATGAGTTCTTCACATAATTATAGTTTATTGATTTTCTTTTTAGCTTTTACATTTCCATGTCACTCCCTAACTGCTGTACTAGGATAGTACGATTATAAATCGGGTACCACTGTGGGACGCTGATGCTAATGTAATCGTACTATTGTATATCGGGTAAAGCAATTAGGCAAATATAATTGTACCATTTTGTGCCGTACAAATTCCAAAGGATCTTCATGGTCGGATTTTCCCAAGTAAAGCAATTAGATGTGTCGACACAAATCTATATGAAAATATATTCTTGTGACTGATTTATGAAAAAGAGTGCTTTGACTCCTGTACACCAAATCTTTTCCAGTTTGAAAGCAAATAACTTTCACATGCAGTCTATTATCACCACACCGAACCTAGTGACCTTACATGATTAAGTTTCTCCAAATGCTTTTATGTTTTAGCACCAAATCTGCACTAGCGTCCAGGAGCACGACTTGCGTGCGAACCTAGCAAGTAAATTTTTCGCAAGCTGTTGCAGCGTCACCACCAGGCTACACTACTACGCTACACAAATATCGGGGCGTTTTATGTCTGCCAAGCAGCATTCCTACTCAAACCGCTGTGCATCACAATTCCTACCCCCAAGAACAAAAAATGGGGGAAAAGGGAAAACAGAAAGCACCCCAGTACGCCACCTTTGTTGTCATGCAGATCGAGCAGTGTTTGTAAATGATAGTAGAAGCGAACTAGGACGGTGGACGGTTCAGGCCAGCTAAAAAGAGGAGATGCAAACCTGCAAGATGTGAATAGAACCCCACAAGGCCATGAGAGCTAGTGGTCCGTAATGGACGGAATGACGGATGCAGCAATGGCAATTGGCAAGACACCAGCGAGATAGCAACCATGCATAGAGAAGCAACAGCCCCATTGACTACTAAATGGGCAAGTCCTAAGCGGTATGCAGAAAGGTACACAATCATCACTACAGATGTACTCCTGTCGCCAGAAATGTTTAAATTAGCAGAGTCATCAATCGCTCCATTAGCTTCTGTATTCTATATGCTAGGGAGCCATCAAGATTTGTATGGTTTTGCTTACAGGTTGTAGCTTCCAGCGGGCAGAATGTAGCTCGCATGGACCGCCGCTAAAAGATTCAGGAGTTGAAGATAACAGGCTAGTACTACCAAAGTGGAGTTCCTGGCTGTACACGAAAAAAAGCAGGGGTCTCAGGTACAAAGGTAACGCGGCGGATACTAGTGATTCATACATCAATTTAGTGCTGTACAATGACGCCTGTCATACGTCAGCATGAACACTACTACTGCAGTACCAAGATGTGCCAGACATCTCTGGCTCACTATCACATAGTGAGATGCATCTTAGATCAGGAGGGTATGAATCAAGCCTGAACGTTATGGAATGTCGTTGATATTATACAACTTAAATGCACAAGGTAGGGGGAAAATTGCAAAAGGTAGACAAAATACTCTGACAAATACTAGATGAGTCCGTAATAAAAGAATCAAGATTTAACCTTTGGAGACCCACAGGGTAGAATTTTTTTCCAACAAATGTGACTCGTCTGTGCACTCCTGTGATCAGCTTATGCTCTCTGCCTAGCCTGGATATGAAACAGACAAGGTAATTTAGGGCCATATCTGAGGGGATATAATAGCATATCTGAATGACTTCAATGCGTCCAAACGGAACCATGCAAATGGGACCATAACAGTATAACACCGTACACGGCAAGTATAGATGGATTTCAAAATGAAACCTGAAGAACTCGAGTAACTTAACAGTATCTGAAGATATCTCCATAGCTCATGAGACTGGAATAGTGAGAATGAATTTTTTTCTATGCTTTGGTGACAAAATCCATGGATCAGAGATGGCTTATCACAATCACGATGCAGTGATTAACTGAAGAATGGGAAAAGTGATGTGGATGAAATAAACTGAAACTAGCTTAGTTACCACCATCAGAGGAGTGCCACTTGAGGAAAAAAAGAAGAAGAAAGGGATTAGATGAACCGTGCCAAATAAAAAAAGTGAAGTACGAGTAGGTTTATTCAGCACAATATACCACATGGCTAATTAATCTAATGTTCTCTAGAAAGAATTCTGGGCGTCTGCTCTCTTTATTAGAGAGAAAAAAGGGAAGATTCTAGGAGTTATGCATGATTTAGGTTACTGAGCACTCATACAATCATTATTAATTGGCATAGTGTCTGAAACATTGGTATGTACTATCATTTTTTTCGAGTAATTGTTATGTGCAATATCATGAACAGGCTAGATGCAATAATGAAGCCCAAAAGCTCTTGCTATTCCAACAAACCACTGCATGTGCACCTGTGTACTTAGTTTCTTTTCCTGAACAGTGAGTAGTAAGATCTTACCAGTTCGTCAGTTAAGTCGTATGTGTTGATCTGATATGTGAAGATGCTCGACTGTCACTCTTGTGATTTGAATCGATAGTGACGAATTGACTCAGTTCGTTTATTAAAAAAAAACATTAGCAAGAGCAAATGAATTACTAGTAAAATGCAACAGCAACAGTCACCTGGGAATAACCATGCATACCAAATCCTTTGAAAAGACCAGTGCCGTCGCTGCCTCTGCCCGTCGTGATTATCTGGTTTGTTATAAAGCAAACCATTACATACTTGAATGCCAAGACAGCCGGAAAGACAGCACGGTTACTAGTGTTAGGAATTAGTTATAACCAGCAGAAAGGTAGCGGTGGGACAGTTCTACTTGATAGCAGTTGCCGGATTGTTTGTACACTTAAACGTGACGATGCTCACTAATGACATGCTTAAGTAATACGGACATCATAATTCCAGAGAGAAATGCACCTAATCACTTGATTATGTTCGCTGCTGGCTTATATAAGCTCGAGTTCTCCCTTAGGCAATGGAAGGCAAGTGCCTTTCATATGTAGCCCTGTAGCATGTGAATCACTGACCTCAACCAACTGCGATCCACGAATCAGATGCGAAACATCTGATGCTACGCAGTAACATATCTAGTCTTGTATCTCTCGCGATTAATCAAGTGCAGGATCAAACCCCAATCGGGTGCCATGGCACCACCTAGAGAAGGAATTCGAATCAACATAATTTCTGACCCCCGAACTACCCCCAGGCGGAAATAACCACACATAAGCGCCTCACCTGAATTCCTGAACTCTCCTCGCGGTCGCAGCGCCCTCGTCGGACTAACTGATCCACAGCGTGTGAGCCCAAAGTCGGCGACGCGGCGGCGCATCCTCCATCCGCAGACGCTCGCCGGCCGCGTTTGTTCGCATTCGGCAGGAAGCGCGGACCGTTTTACAACAGCGGCAGGCCTATGGGCTGCTAACGGCCTATATTGTAAACTGGCCGAAAATTCTACGCGCACGAACGAACTTTTTGGCCCCCTAGATCGCACGAACCAAGTTAAGATGCAGGACGCCACTACCCGCACAACACGCCGCCAACGCCTTTCCCTTGCGTCTTCAAAAAACGCCTTTCCTTGCACCGCGGCGGGCGACTTCCCCAATTGCTGAATCGGCCACTACGCCCCCGAGCTCGGGCTCTGGTTCGGTTTCTCTTCCAAAGCATGCAATTTGCCGCATCTGACCTCGGCGCCGCATCGGCCACAAGGGCACCGGCGCTGCACAAACTAGTGTCGGACGAACTCGTGCCATCAGCCCATCACTGCAGCAGCGGTTGGTCCTAGGTGAAAGCGTAGAGAATTGGATGGAATACGCGATGCATTACTTGGCGAAACATACACGAGTACATATAGGCTACGTGGGGAGCCGAATAGGATGGCAGGCCCACAGGCCGGGCGTGATACGCCAATAATACAAGATATATTCGCTAACATTCCCCCGCAGACTGATCGGCAGCACGGCGAACGTTCAGGCTGGACCGGAACTCCGTGAAGAGAGACGTCGGCAGGCCTTTTGTAAAAATGTCAGCATATTGAGAGCTTGTCGGAACATGGAGGACGCGAACCTCACCAAGGGCGACCCGTTCTCGAACAAAGTGAAGATCAATCTCAACATGCTTAGTCCGCTGATGCTGAACCGGATTTGTAGAGAGGTAAACTGCACTGATATTATCACAATAAACAATAGTGGCACGACGAAGGGGGCTGTGAAGCTCCATCAAAAGTTGACGCAACCAGCAAGCTTCAGCAACACCATTAGCAACTGCACGATACTCAGCCTCTACGCTCGACCTGGAAACGGTCTGTTGTCGCTTTGATGACCAAGCGATAAGGTTGTCACCGAGAAAAACACCATAACCTGAGGTAGATTTACGGGTGTCAGGGCAACCAGCCCAATCAGCATCAGAGTAGACAACAAGATCAGTAGGAGAAGTCCGGTGGAGAGTGAGACCATAATCCAAAGTGCCATTGATGTACCGAAGAATACGCTTAACAGCAGCAAGGTGCGGCTCGCGTGGGTCATGCATGAAGAGACAAACCTGTTGGACGGAGTAAGCTATGTCAGGACGAGTGAATGTCAGGTACTGAAGGGCTCCTGCGAGGCTTCGATAATGTGTAGGGTCTGAAACTGGCGTGCCAACTGCAGATAACTTGGAGTGAGTATCAACCGGAGTGTTGCAAGGCTTGCACTCACGCATGCCAGCTCTCTCTAAAATATCAAGCATATATTGGCGCTGCGACAAAAACAAACCACCATCACGAGAAGTAACCGAGACACCCAAAAAGTGATGTAGATGTCCCATATCAGTCATGGAAAACTCTCGCTGGAGATCGGAGATCACACGCTGAAGCGGACCAACCGAGGATGCGGTAAGAACAATATCATCAACGTAGAGCAACAAATACACCGTGTCCGTACCCGAGTATAAATAAATAATGATGTGTCCGATTTGGCCTCAACAAAACCCAAGGAGAGGAGGTAAGAGGCGAATCGACCGTACCGAGCGCGTGGAGCTTGCTTCGGGCCGTACGAGGACTTGTTCAAGCGACATACGTGATCCGGGCGAGAGGGGTCCACAAAACCGGACGGCTGCACGCAGTGAGACGGTCTCGGTTAGAGTACCATGCAAGAAGGCATTTTTGACATCTAACCGATGAATGGGCCAGCCTCGAGAAAGAGCCAATGTGAGCACAACACGAACCGTAGCGAGGTTTGACCACCGGACTGAAAGTCTCCTCAAAATCAATGCCAGGACGTTGTGTGAAACCTCGTAAAACCCAACGAGCTTTATACCGATCAAGTGAACCATCAGCATGAAGCTTGTGTCGAAAAACCCATTTACCGAGTAACAATGTTAACACCGGCCGGACGAGGCACAAGGGTCCAAGTATTATTTGATCGAAGAGCATCAAATTCAACCTGCATGGCAGCGCGCCAATTGGTGTCCTGAAGAGCAGCACGGAATGTCTTTGGCAACGGTGAGAGAACCGTAGCCTCGAAGATTCATCTTGTCAATTGGTAGACGAAAACCAGTTTTGCCTCTAGTACGCATAGTATGATCGTTGTGAATCGGATCAATATGCACGGCGGTGGGAGGCAAACGACGACCAGCAGCACGGACGACGCTTGACGGAGAAGGCGCATCATCATGCGCGCACTCGGCGGCACGGCCAGGCACAGCGAGGCACAAGGTGCGTGTGCTTAGTTGATGATCTAGCAGCAGTAGGGGGGCACCAGCTGGAGACACGGGCTCAACAGGAGTGCCCAAAGTGGAGGCATCATGGGCACTGCCGGACGACACCAGGAGCATGTATGCTCAACGGGGGCGTGGTGCAGGCAGGAACCGGACCAAAACACGGAGGCACAACAGGCTGCCTAGTCGCGGGGGTACCTGCAGTGACAACACTTGATCCAACGGGTAAAGCGGCAATATCATCATCGTAGCACAAAAATTCCAAGGCAGCTGGAGACATAGGTGAGGTGGACATCTCGGCGAAAGGAAAGAAGGACTCGTCAAAAACGACATGACGGGAAGTGAGGATCCTATTCGAGTGGAGCTCGAGACATCGATAGCCTTTGTGTTCGGAAGAGTAGCCAAGGAAAACACATAATGAAGATCGTGGTGCTAGTTTGTGTGGTGTTGTAGAAGACAAGTTAGGATAACAAGCACAACCGAAGACACGTAAATGAGCATACGATGGGCGAGTGTCATGAAGAGCAAAGAACGGTGTCCGAAAGGCTAAGGTTTTTGTGGGGTGAAGGTTAAGAATATAGGTGGCTGTGTTTAAGGCTTCAACCCAATAAAGCTGGAGGTAAGCTGGCACTGGAATAAAAGAGAGCGGAGAATGTTATTAATTGTACGAATAGCACGCTCCGCGTGACCGTTTTGCTGTGAGGTGTAAGGACACGACATGCGCAAATGGACACCGTTGGTGAGAAAGAATGTGCGGGCGAGAGGAATTATCAAATTCACGGCCATTGTCGCATTGGACATTCTTAATAGTGGCAGAAAACTGCGTACGCACATAGGAGAAAAAATGTGAAATGGCAGGAAACGTCTCGGATTTTTGTCGAAGTGGAAACGTCCACACAAAGTGAGAACAATCATCAAGAATTACGAGATAATACTTGTAACCCGAGACACTAGTAATGGGTGAGGTCCAAAGGTCACAATGTATAAGGTCGAATTTATTGAGAGCTCTAGAATGGGAGGAACTAAAAGGAAGACGAACATGACGTCCTAGTTGACAAGCATGACAAAGATGATCTAATGTTCCTTTATTACATGAAATGGCATTAGAACTAATGAGCTTGGACAGGGCTTCGTAACCAAGGTGGCCGAGACGACGGTGCCAAAGTGTGGCTGACGAGGTGGCTGCAGCAAGCGCGGCGACACTAGTTGATGGTGGGAAAAAGGGTAGAGATCACCGGAGCTATTGCACCGGCGATCACGCTCCGTGTTTGCAAATCCTTCACGGAAAGGCCAAAAGGGTCAAATTCTACCGAGCAATTATTGTCAATGGTAAAACGACGAATGGAAATCAGATTCTTAATAATGCTAGGAGAAACTAAAACATCATTAAGAAAAAGAGGACGTTGTGGTGTAGGAAAAGAAAGTGACCCAATGGAGGTGACAGGTAATAATGATCCATTCCCAACAATGATAGATGAAGGAGTATGCATAGAGGGAGGGCGAAGAACCGAGAGTGTACCGGCGTCGGCGGTCATGTGAGAGGCTGCACCGGAGTCGGCATACCACTCGGTGCTTGGCGGGGCGGGTTCAACGTCATGGTGTTGAGGTTGTTGATGAGCGTGGACTGGTCCCGGGAACCACCGGCCATAGGAGTCCACGGGAGCGAGTTGTGGCGGCGAGGAAGCAGCAACTTGATGTGGCGACGAGCTGGAGCTAGATGGCGCTCCCCGTAGTAGATACCGGACGACATGTTGTAGGTTGGGGGAGCCAAGCCGTACGTGCCGAAGGGTGCAGCCGCGAATGCCTGCCGAGGAGGGAGCTGTTGCATTTGATGGCGTGGACCGACGGAGCCGCCCGGAGCACGACCATGGGGCCAAAGCTGCACGATACCCGTCCACGGATCATAATGAGACGGATACGGCAACCGAGGCCCGAGCCGGTGTTGGATGGCATAGAAGCATGCTGGCCCGAGCCGCCATTGCCGGTTCCGGGTCCGGAGCGGCCGCCACGGCCGCGGCGCCGATTGTTGTTGTTGTTGCGGGAGTTGCTCGAGTTGGACGGAGATGGGCCTGGTTGGTGGGACGCGCCGGCTGGGGTGCGTGCAAGCTGCTGCTGCTGCTGCTGTTGTTGTGGCGTGGTGACCACCATGGCCTGGGATGGCTCGGAGGAGTCGTCCGGGAGCTCGAGTTCTTCCGGTTGCGGATGCACACGTGCCTCATCGAAATTAGGAAAGGGACGCTGCAACTTGAGAATAGAAACCATATGGCGAAACTTCTCGTTGAGGCCACGCAACAGCGTTAGCACCATGGTGCGATCCCCAACAGGATCACCAAAGTCAGCTAGAGCCGTGGCCATGGTTTGAAGTCGTGTGCAATAATCTCCCACCGAAAGAGTCCCTTGCTTGAAATTCCTGAACTCAGCCTCGAGGAGCAAAGCACGAGACTCACATTGACCCAAAAACTCGGACTCAAGAAAGCGCCGGGCAACGCGAGCACGACGCTCACGAAGCATCACGGACTGCAGCAGTTCGGAGGAGATGGAGTTATATATCCACGTTAGGACGGTGCAGTCCATCTGCAGCCAAGCCGGTCGGTGACCGTGGAAGATATCGGTGAGCACATGATCACTCGGCGCGTACTTCCCGAGCGCCACCGGGAACAGGCCACGCCAACGACCGAAGTTGTTGGCGGACTTGTCAAGGACAACAGGAACGATGGCCTTGATGTTGAGGACGGCGTTGGCCCGGGCGTGAAGAGAGGCGACAACAGCTTCCCGGGCGTCCGGAGCGTCGTTTTCAGCCTGCGGGCGAGCTTCGGCTTCAGCCTTTAGGCGTCGTTCCTCGGCTTCACGAGCGGCGGCGGCCTTCTTTCGGCTGCGATCTGTTCTTCGGGGTGGCCATCAAGTCGAAGGACGACGAGGCGAGGGTAGGGTTTTCAGCTGGGATCGTGCACTGAAAGGATGCCGGCGAGAGACTCGGCGACGGCTGTGGTTTCCTGCGAGAGACTCAGCGTCGGGCAAGGATGCCGGCGAGGAACTCGACGAGGAAGTAGCGGCGGCTGCTAGGATTTAGCGGCGGCGGCTAGGGTTTTGCGGAAGCGAGAAGAGGTCGCAAGAGCGAACCGTCTCTGTATACCATGAAAGCGTAGAGAATTGGATGGAATACGCGATGCATTACTTGGCGAAACATACACGAGTACATATAGGCTATGTGGGGAGCCGAATAGGATGGCAGGCCCACAGGCCGGGCGTGATACGCCAATAATACAAGATATATTCGCTAACACTAGGAATGGCATATCTCCCGCCTCCGGGCACCGGCAAGTTTTGCATCGCTAGGGTGTTCGACATGGCGGAGGAAGGCCGGCGCCGAGACAAGGATCGCAACAACTACCACGGCGTGGAGAGCTTTGCGGTGTTCACCGGCGTCGAGGGCGAGGCAGCAAGGGGGCACTCGGGATGGTCATGCACAAGTCCATACGATAGTACGATACAGCTGCGGCCACGGGTCTATCCGGATGCTTTTGTAACGCTTAGGGCATGTACAACCGGCGTCGCCTCACCGTCTCCTAGCCAGCGCTTTTGCAAAAAGCCCTCCGCGCGAGCCGAGCGACGGCCTCTTGTCGCCTCGCGAGGCGACGCGCCCGGCTCGTTGTCCCGGATGCAAGCGACGAGCGCAGCAGCGACGTACGACTCGTCTTCCCCAAACGACCCTGCGGCCGGATCCCGCGCGGTTGCGCACGCAAGCACGCGAGGGCGGGACTTTGTGGCGCCAAATCCTGCTTCGTGCTCCCAAATCATCGGCTACTCCCCCTATTTCACCTCCCGAATCTTACTTGTGAGCAAAAATTCACCGGAGCCTTGCGTGGAGGACGAGTCCAGATCTAAGGAGCAGGACGAGGTTAAGCTCGAGCAGCCCGTGCTGCTGCTCGAGAATCTCCGGCAGCTGTCTTTAGTCGCGCCTCTCGACGTCGTGCTCGCAGATTGCGAGGCGAGCGGACGCGGCCGTGGTCTCCGACGCAAGCGGCGCGACGTGCAGCGAGTTGAGCAACCAGGCAGCTCATGCTGGGGTGAGCGAACTCGCGGGCGCGCGGCAGGACCGTAAGACAACATCGCCGATTCCATTCCATTCCATGCTCGCTTGGGTGCTTTTTCCTCGGGAGCGAACAGAAAGAGATAAGCTTGGGATTAGGTTCTCTCTGCTGCTGCACTTTTTAAATTTTTTACGGCTGCCCTGTGTGGTCTGCGTGGTTGAGTGGAGAAAACGATGATCGTGGACCCCACGACCTCCTCCAAATACTTATAATCCGAGAAAAAATTGAACTCCTCGGATGCTTACTTTTTGAGATGAAGGGAGCCACACAATAGTATGCACAAATGATCTCTAATTATATGTGCAGTATTAATTGCATGAAGACAATGATCCCGCCTCCGGGTTGTATAACCTGTCCGTTTATGTGTACTGTGTCATTTATAAAGAGACGACTCCTATGGGTTGTACATACCCTTAGAGTAACCGGGGCCCATGGCCTCCCTGCTATATATATATATGCTTGTTTTGTGTTCTCCTACGAATTATATATAATTAAGTTCCTCCATCTCCTCATTATTCACTACGTGCTTCTTGTCGAGCGACAATGGCTTCCGGCCACGACCATGCCGGCGAACCGAGAGACGCTCATTACCAATCCAAATCCCGACCTCCCCAATTCCTTAAGATTAGTGCAATAACCGATCGGTGACACACATAGGCATGCTGCCGACTGGAAGAGGAAGACATATGCCACGCTATGGGTGCTGGAATGGTATAGAAGCGGAATGGGATGTGAAATCAAAATTTACGTGTTTGCCCGCGTGTTTGTTCTATACAATTTTTGTAATAATTTGTTTTAGTTAACAATCATCAACCTTTTCCTCCTTAATACACGGGGTACACAATTCTCTTGCATATTTGAAAAATAAAAATTCTAAACAATCTATTGTGACTCAACTATTGAAATAAGTGAAAAATGTTATGTAAAATATTGTGAGTCGGTTATATTGATGAAGTAGAAGAACACGATGATGATGATGGGAAATATTGTGACAAGGGTGTTGCAATGGATCCAACAATTCAAGCCATCCGAAGATATTGTATCCGATGTGGGTTTGATGTAATAGTGTTTGGTGGTAAATTTGGGGTTTTGTTGTTGTAGGATCGAAGGACCCCGGCTAGAGGGGGTGAATAGCCGAAATTACAATTTTAAAACAATTTACTCAACTAAATGCGGAATTGAAACAAATGAGTAATTAGTAAGTAAAACAACTATTCCTATGTTGCAACTAGAGTGGGTTTGCAATTCTAGGTGACATACATCATGGCAATTCTAGTATTGAAGCAACAAAGGAAAGAACAACACAAGAGACAAAGTATATATTCCCGTGGTCTCGGTGACTTGCCGGTCACCCTAATCCACGTTGAGGTGGATTCAAGCGTAGGTGTGTCTCACTCCTCAAGCATCCACTTCTCCATCAAGAAGGGCTCACAAAGAACGACTTGAGTTAGAACACAACCATACCTTGAACCGCTCCAAACCTCGGTTCCACTAAGGTTGCTCTTCACCGCTCCGGCGAGGCGAGCACCAACCTCTCACAATCACCAACCGGGTCTCTTCACAATCTTCTTGAAGAACTCAACGGTTGCAACTCCACCAAGCCGTCTAGGAGGCGGCAACCTCCAAGAGTAACAAGTCGATGACGTTTGCTTGATGAATCCCTAGTGCCACAAAGCTCAAATCTCTCAAGATCAAGGCACTCACACTCACACACTTGCAATCTTTCAACAAAGTCTTTGTGTGAGAGAGGAAGATGCTCTAAAGTGCTTGCAATGCAATTCAAATGGCCAAGAGAGCTTCTATGCACGGGATGGGTGAGTATTTATAGAGCCCACTCAAAAATCTAGCCGTTACAAAGCTTCAGCGCTCCGGCGGTCCGACCTGCAGTTCTCACGGTCCGACCGTCGTACAACCCAACGGCTAGTTTCGGATTCAAAACCCCACTCGGAACATGGTCGGCGGTCCGGCCGTCGTTCTCGCGGTCCGACCGCTGCACATCGAAGAATTCTCATCCCCGGAACGGACAATCTGTCAAAATGGGCAACTCTCCAGCGGTCCGACCTCCGGGCGACGGTCCGACCTTCGGCTAACTCATCGATCCACCGGAGGCTCTGCAGGTCCGGTCGATCCTTTCCTGTCCTGGCGGTCCGACCTTCGGGCCGACGGTCCGACCGTCGGCTAACTCACCGATCCACCGGAGGCTCTGCAGCTCGGTCGATTCTTCCCTCGTCCCGGCGGTCCGACCGTCCCCACGACGGTCGGACCGTCGAGACGCCCACACTTGGTTGATTTGTCTCTGAAATTTGGGCTTGGTTTCAACTCACAAAGACCACTCACAAAGATAGGAATTGAGCAATGTGGCACCTAAGAATTTTCAAGATCCTTTCATCGACCCCTCTTGATAGTACGGCGTTTAACCTATAATCCGAGTCACTCATCTCTAATCTCCTAGTGACCGGTAAAATAGAAAACCTATCAAGATACCTTTGCCTTGAGTCATCCTTTTATTGTCACTTTACTTCACCATTTCTCCCCTTATCATGACTAACACTATAAGCATCTCAAGCAACATATATAGTTAGTCATAATTAAGGGTCGTCATTAATTACCAAAACACTAAACGAGGGCCTAGATACTTCGGTTGTCCTGTTAGTTTTTGCAGCCTGAGAGTGAGTTGTTTTCTATAAAAACAACAAGTATATATATGTTGGGTACTCTTTATCAAAAATGCATGTTTGGTGTGCTTTCATTAGAAGTGGGGATGACATTTTTGTCTTAAAAAGAATTGAAAAGGGTTATGCCGCGATATAGAAGCCAGGATGTTATTCAATTATATAAAGTAAAATTGTATTCATGCAGCTTTAAAACTTGACAACATGCCATTTTCTTGGCTCTAACATTCATTCAGACCTAAATCATCCTATTGTTACCAACAATGTGAATCCTATTCACTAAACAAGTAAAATGGGTAAAAAGAGAGAGAGTAAAGACTGTACATGTGTAACTGAAACTCAAAGTAGAGTCACATTGGTCGCACATTCACCTTGTTAAAACATGATATAGAAAATTATAAACTTGGAGGTGGACTACATTTTTTTGGTCCATGGATACACAAAAACTCATATCATTTTTTGAAAATTCTAAAAAAAAACTACTAAAAGTTAGGAGTAGTCAAACTTTATACATTTTATAAACCTAGCCCTTATAATCATCGACTGAAAATTCACAACGGGCACACCACCTGTGCGGTTGTGCGACCTCCAACGTTGGGCCCCTATCCGAACCTTACATAGACCTAGACCCGGCACCTGAATCGTGGGGCCGTGCGTACGCCTCTCACCCGAAGTCTATATAAGCTGCCACTTCTCTACGCCTCTGCTTCTCCCCCTTCCTCTCCCTGCGAGTCGAGAGGAAAAGCACAAGTCCTCTCGCCTCATCGGCCCCAGCAGCAGAGAGGAAGGGAGAGAAGGGGAAAATTGAAAAAAATAATTAAAAAATTAGGGCTTCCGCTTCGATCCTCTCGCGATTGCTCCACCGATTCGTCTAATCCAATGTCGCGTGCATCGAGGGTTTCGAATCCCCCGACGGCCGCCGCCAAGAATGGTAAGCGCATCTCCAATCCCGCGGGAGCTTTCGGGATACGGGGGTTGGTTCTTGGTAGGGTGGGGTGTTTTTGATATTTTTTTCTTCCTGGCGAATTCCTAGGGTTTAGGGAGAGCAATTTCCCTTCTCGGTGCAATGCGATGGCTTGATCAAGAAACAACGGTTCTCGCCCGGGGGTTGGGTTTAGATGCGCTCCCTGTTTGATTTGCTTAGTTTTGTACACCCTTTTAGCAGCTGTACGCAATTTCGGTGAAGGCCTTGGTCGAATCCGGATGTTTCTTAGATCTGGAAGTAAGAGTACTTGTGGAGATTCTCGGTCGTGGATTGTGCAATCAAGCCCTGATTTTTACTCAAGAAATTGCAGTATATTGCCACCCCGATCCAGGACGATATGGTGGGTTTTTTTAGCATAGGTAGATGACATTGAAAAACATCGGAGTACAGCTTTGTTCACCTGATGAATATGTTTACAACGGAACTTTGTAACTTTAGAGAAGTATTTCTTGATTTTTGCTTACCATGGGATTAGGAAACACATCAGAGTGTGCTTTATAGTTTGTTCTATGTTATAATTTTTAAAGTTGGGCTTGTGATGCAACTTAACCTGTAGGAATTTTTTGTAGGATATTGGTGATTCTTGAACTGCATCCCCCTTGATATATGATAGGAATTGGTTTTAACATTGGTCGAAAGTCATACATAAGAACTTAGCTGAACAAGGTTCTGATGTGCTGATCATTGATTAGTTTCAATTCCATTTACATGGACCAACATTGAGTTCCATGCTAATCATATATTGGCTCTGACTCTAAGTCTACCTATCAAGTTATTTGGTCGGATACTGAGCACAGTCAAGTTATTTGGTCTGATTTCAAATAGGCTCTCTATTTTTTTTACTATTTATTACCATATCTCCTTAACCTTGTGGTTGCATTTGACTCTTGTAACAGGATAACAATTTCCAATAATTAAATATTTAAGTTGGTTTCTGTTGCATTGTGCATAGCATATGTTTAATTAACCTTTTGGAATCCTTGAAGCTGTTGGTTATCATAAAAAAGGAAATTTGTGGAATAGTTACTATGATTACTGTTGTTCGGCATCCAGAGCCTTCGTTTCCTCATATTCATAGATGTACACTTGCTGCTGGCTTGTTAATTAAATGTTTAACAAATGGCACAAGATTGGGCAGCTTGCATGTTTTCGGATTATAACTGAATTAATAGGGGCAAGCATGTGCCTTTCCTTTTGAAGCATCTGTATGTTCTTAGTAATTCTTTTAAAAATTTAAATAGAAATAAATTCAGGAGTGGTATGGAATCTTATGGGCTCATTAACGTGAAAGATATCCCTTTTTCATTCTTGATATATATACTCAATAGAATCTATTATATTTGATTGTGTATTCAAATTATGCTTTACTTTGTTTTCTATTTTCAGTGAGCAGCAGTGGTGGCCATCCTGACTCATCTTTTAGTGCATCTGTGTACCAGTCATTTCGCCATGTTATCCGCTCTATGACCGGTGTGCCTTCTGCTATTGTGGCTTTACCTGACTTGAAGGGAGGAGGATCTGCAAGCACATGACACCTACAGGAGTATTTCAGATGCGTCTTTTAGAATTCAGTCAGCGGGCTTACGACCAACTGTAACCCATGCCCGGACGCCTCAGAAAGCGACTACATCTGCTTGGAAGCCTCTTACTCAGCCAGTTGCTCTGAGTGAAGGGCAGAAATGTGCAAACCTTACAACAATGAACCCTACTGCTAAACGCTCCAGAGTTGCTTCCACCAGATCTACCAAGGACTCCAGCTATTCAGCATTAAAAGCTAACTCAATTGCTCTTAGTGGTAATTATTTGATACTTTGTCAATTCCTTTCACTAGTTGTATTTTAATCCATATCCTTATTAACCTGATATCGGTCCAGGCAAAAATAACAAAGATGAAAAGACCTTGAGCCGGGGTGATCAGTCTGATGTGGCAGTCGTGCCGTCTCCCACGAAGAAGCTGCAGACATGCAAATTCCCTTCAGATACATGTTCAGAAAGGGTATCTTCTATCGATGCGGCAGTCATGCCGTCTCCCACGAAGAAGTTGCAGATATGCAAATTCCTTTCAGACACATGTTCAAATAAGGTATCTTCTATCAGAATCCTTGGTGGTAAGGTACCTGCTCCACTACCTAGAGGGAAGTCCATGACTGAAACTGGAAAGAATCCTGCTAGTGTTCCAGCAAAGTTGATTTCTGCTAGTGCAGATGGCATTAGTTTATCCACTGATGCAGCTGCTCCAATGCCTGCACAACAGATGCAACCTGACACTGCAAAGAACTCTAGTGTCGCCACAGAATCTGTTAACAAGGAAGCAAGTCAAGTCCAGCCATCATCTGCTAAAGTTGTTAATTTGCCCAAGCAGAAACTTCAAACTGATGATCAGAAGATGCCTTCAGTATCCATGACAACGAATCAAGTCAGCGGATTGGCTGGTACAGCTGCTCCTATGGCTTTACAAAAGTTACAAATCGGCAACATGAAGGATACTTCCAATGTTACCTCAAATCCTGCTTATGCGAGGGCGCTGCTTCTCAAGCAACAACGGCAGGTGCTGCAACAACCCATGACAGCGAATCAAGTCAGCGGATTGGCTGGTACAACTGCTTCCATGGCTTTACCAAAGTTACAAATCGGCAACATGAAGGATACTTCCAATGTTACCTCAAATCCTGCTTATGCGAGGGCGCTGCTTCTCAAGCAACAACAGCAGCTGCTGCAACAATATAATTTAGGGAGTTCACAGCAGCATCAGCATCAGGAGCTCTACATCAAAGGGCCAGGTATAATTCTGCTACTTGAAATTGATTTTAAGATCACTGCTTCAGAACTAATATCGTTTGTGATTGTCTTGAACTCTTTATAACTCCCTCGTTGCAATTTCAGCTTTATCATGGAGTAGTGAAATTCCACCAATTGAGCCATTGGGAACAAGGTGTGTTCTATGCAAGCTAGATGTTGCTTTTCGCCCCCAAGGGGCTGCCAGCCGTGATGCTTCTGCTCCTCCAGTTGTTGCCGTCCTGGCATGCCACCATGCATTCCACAACAGCTGCATTGAGGCTGTTTACGGTCTAATTGAGCCCTCCGAGTGTATCACCTGTGTTGAAGCTGGAGTATTCCACTGATCACTAACCAGAAGCATCAGTTTAGCTTGATGAGCTATGTTGTAGTATAGAAATGTCCGCTTTAGGATGCATATGGTGAGGGTAAGGTCTCGTGTCGATTTGAAGAAATTTTTTTGCTTGGTATAGGTGGCACAAATTAAAGATGAATATCCATTTCTGTTGACATTTTAGGCGGTGTAATTAGCTATTATTAGTATATGAGAATTTGGGAGCTGATTCATCTGCGGTTTATTGATAATCAGAAGGTTGTTGTTCCGGTGTTGTCTTTACTTGGGCTCATTATACAGCCTGGCTTGTTATGTATGCTGTGAGAGGCCTGGTCCGTATATGGGGAGGAGTAAATCAGGCACGGCCCACTTGAGCTATATGTTGCTCAGCTTGACGCTTGGGGGCCCAGCTGCAGAAATGGTCTCGGGGCTGCTGCTGCCGCTGCTGGCCTCATACTTTTAGCAGCACATTCTGGAAGGATAATGAAAATTTTGTACTATTCCTTTATATTGGCATAATGGTTTTGGTTCATGTTGCTTTGTTGCGTTATGCCGTTCAGGTCATTTTAGTATTTGTAGTTAGACGTTAGCATGGTGATGAAAATCGCCGTGGAGACACTATACAACTAACAGTGCGATGGTTAAAGTTTAGGAGTGAGTGTACTTAATTTCTAAAAAGAAAAAAAGTGGGTGCGATGGTAGCTGGTGCTGCAGCCCGCAGAGGATCCGAGGAACATGGCCACTGGAGTACTGGTTGTTGGAGGGTGAGGCTCCTGCTCGATTAAATCGTTTCCTACAGCGACCTGCTCTACCGTCCGTCCATCCGTGCCTCAACCAGCCAGATTCTGCCGTGGTTACGTCCTTCGAAAGAAAAAGAAAAACGAACCCAACGACGACACGACCAAGGAACGGGCGGGAGTCGCTTCCAAGGCGAGTCCCCTTCACACGCGGTCGTAACAAACATCCCGCAACCAAGAACCACAAGATAACGCAAACAAGAAGCCAAAGCGAGCGAGCGAGATAGAGAGTAGCAGCAGAAAGGAAAACCGAGGTAGCTGTGAGCCAAGAAACAGAGGTGAGATTTTGATTGTTTCGTTGTCGTCGCAGGCGTCGCTGATATGGCGTATGCTTGCTTGTTTCTCAAGGAGGCCTAGAAAGAGGGGAAATTGAAGGCAAAGGAAGCATCGTCCGGTAGATAATTGTGTCGTCGATGCTGGATTAAGGAGCTCATGAGTGCAATTTTTCTGTGCTGCAGGGCGAGGGAGCCGCAAGGCATGGAGGAGCCCTCTCTTGCTGACCCCCAAGGATTTTCTGGAAGTCGAAGAGGAAATCAGGTGCTTGCTATCTGAATTTCTTGCTAGAAATTGAAAATCCGTCTATAAATCTTGCTGATCTGAAGAGCTGTTTTCCCAAATAAGCTCATCCGTCCTCTGGTATTCCCTCTTCTTGAACTCTGGTGAATTTTAGTTTAATTGTCAGGAAGTTTATTTGTATTTCTGCGAGGACAAAAAAAAATCGCTAGCCGTAAAAGCAATTTCAAGCCACTCGGATTTCCTTATACGAGAGCATTTCCTTTTTCTTTTCCTATACCAAAAGTCCAAAACATTTCTCTTTGTTCCTACGTTTTGGTATTGATGCTCCTGTAATGAGCGGTGAGATATTTCGTGTGGGGATGAACGATTGCCAGCTCACGCGAGCCATAGAGTAGGACTAGTTAAGCCGGCACGTTAATCACGCACCCGTGCTACTTAACTGCTGCTGATAACCAAACCAACGACCATTTCGGTGGTTCACGTGATCTCCTTGGGTGCTGATTTCGATCTCCTGTCCGTCAGTCACAGGCTGTGGCCTCCTTTGCTTGTCTTTACCGCCAAGATCCTAAGCCGGCAGCTGTCGGCGTTTGTCGTAGTGGGCTGGAGAATATGCTTGCGGAAGGGGGTAGCATTCCGTAAGTGTTAGCACTCTTTACAGGCTCAGCAATACTGAATATCACAGGTTTATGTGTTTCTGCTGCTGTGCATCTGCCTTTCCTGTTTCTCAGTTCAGAATGGCCAAAGACGACAAAGCAACCGTTCTAATCTCCCAGGCAGGGCCACACAAACGCCGTATAACCGTTCTAGCCGTCCGAGCATGGGCAGGCAACGGTGAATATTTAATACATGTCTGGACAACATATTTTTTAGGAAGTTAATGCGTACTCATCCCTTACTAAATTGTTGTCGCCGTTGACTTTTTGTTAAGTTTGACCATTTGTCTTATTTAAATAAAGTTTAACAAATGTCATATATTTTGTTGGAATATGTTTTATCACTAAAAAAACTTGAAATATAGCATATTACTTTTTGTATTTGAAGAAATTTTTTGAATAAGACGAATGGTCAAACGCTACGAAAAAAGTCAATGACGACAACAATTTAGTAAAGGAGGGAGTATTGTTTATTACTCATCTTTGGTATTATTCACTAACTTTGCTGTTTATGGCAAGAGTTTTTTTATATCGATGTAGCAATTCTTAATGATTTTTTTTCTCATTTTAATATAAAATAGAAGAAGAAAAAGGTGATTTGTTGTAAAAATAACAACAAAGTATTGCTAAATTTTTAATATTTTAGAGAGTTAGAATTGCAATTTAAGAGGATAGAGATCTAAGTTTAGAGTTGTATCTAAATGACACTCGAACCTAAATTTAGAGAGTTAGAATTACAATTTGAAAGTATAGGGACCATGCACTTTACTCCAAAGTATTTTATAAGCTCTTCGCACGATGGCCAAAGCCATTCTTGCTATTCGCTGACTTGTCTTGTGTGCATTAGATTTTAACTGGGGAGGCGTACTGACTCTTGATTTGACTAACAATATGTATGTTCCAGCCAATGGCCGGAGCTTGCAACATGAACCTGACAAAGAGGGTACCGAAAAAGAAGCAAACGAGCAGGCTCAAGGAGACTCCATGAAGATCGACGAGACAACTTCAACAATGCCTGCAGAGAACGATGCTCAGCCAGACTCAAAAGCTAACTTATCGGAGAAGCGGAAGGCACTCTTTGAACCTTTGGAGCCGATCAACGGTAAGCGCAGCTCCGCTGAAATGCTGCTCCCACCACCGGATTTTGAGCCGGCGTCATATCCTAAGGGATGGTTGGTGGGTAAGAAACGCAAGCTTGTCAATGTGGACGTTGTGGAGAGCATGAGAAGGATTGCAATCCAAGAAATGAACAGAAAGGTCGATGATCTTTCTATCTGATATACCATGCAATACACAGTGCTATTTTGGGATTAATTCTTTGAATAACTGCATCAATGGTCAATGCTATAAATCCTCAAGTACTAACTTTTGTTTTATCCGTCATATTAGCACAACTCGTGTAACACATTGGGTGATTAGTCTGTAATTATGTTTTGCTGCCAAATTTGCATTTTTTAGACTGATGCATGTTTTGTGGCAGGACCGTGAAATCAATGGACTGAACGAGCAGTTAGAGGAAGACTCCCGCGTGCTTGAGCTTCTCCAGAAACAGCTTGCGGATGAACGCAAGAAGCGAACAGAGATAGAAAAGGAAAATTCTATGCTTCATGAGCAGGTGTCAATGCTGATGAATATGCTCGATGAAAATGAGGGCTTTGATGAGGAAGGAGAAGCACCCCCACCCGATTCCTTCGATTAAGTGTTACTGTCCAGTTGCCAGTTCCTACCGTTACAGATCATGCATCTCCGGGTACCAGTTTCAGAGTGTCCTAGAGGTCTATGTTGTGTAAAATTCCATTTATTTCCATTTCATTCCATGGTTTGTATTCTGTAGATAAGGATGCTTGTACCTGCTCCTTTCTAGGCTATAAGAAATTTCTCACCCATTTTCTGTATGCGAGAAACTAGCAAACATATTTTATTTTAATGGAAATGTATGTATGTGTTATATGAATTTTTCAGAGTTTTTTGAGATAAGAGCGTGTGACCATTCTACCTGCTCCTTTCTAGATTGTTGTATATTCCCGAGAACCTAATGACATAATATTTGAATTGAAGTACATGTATGCACTATGTGGTTTTTCCATCCCGGTAATTTTTTGAGCTAATGTGCAATGCTTTCGTGGTTTCATCCTTCGTAGCACAAGAACCGATGAAATAAAGATAATTGAGTAACATTAAACTATCCCAGAATAAATAAGATTCTTGCAGCATAATTGACTGGGTATATGGGAAAAAGAAAGACATCTTGTGAGAGAACAGAGTATAGCATTTAAAAAGATTTATCATCGAAATTATTATAAATTAAGTCCATGTTACACGAGGAGATCCTTAGCAATGAATTAATAATCAGAAAAATTGGTTGCATAAATCTGCTGAACCATTTACAGAGGTACTGAAAAAAGATTTCTGCCAGTTTCAACTTGTTGTTTATACTTACATTTTTTATTCTAGACCCACAACGGGGAGCCAAAGCCGTCACATATTATTTATCAAAATCCTCTTGTATGTCGAATAAGAACTGCGGAATGGAAGGTATTCGAGGGAGCTTCAGTAATAGATCCCCAAATGATTCCTTCCTGGATATGGCTGGTGATTCTGTTACTCCTGGTTTTATAGGATGAGGTGACTTGAGGTCCTCATTGTAGGAATCAGAATCCAATTCAACTACAGTAATGTTGCTTTTGTCTTTACCCTCAGGTTTTGTCATGACTGCTGTAACTGAGTTGTTCTCAAGCAAAGAGCAAAATGAGTTCACCCTTGCCATCACGTATTTATCATCTGATGTAGGCATACCATGTGTGTCGCTAAAAAGACACTGACAGATATCCTGCAGCACGTCACCAGACTTTTCCTTACTATTGGCCAAAGCAGGATTATCCATGGTCCTTTGTTCAGCCATGCAATTATCTACATAGTGTGCAAAATTATTCACAGAAATGGATGCACTCAGCCCAGGCTTTTTCCGTTGATTGCGTTGGTTTGGGTTCATAGGTTCTGGAGGGACATGATTGATTTGGAAATCTGCAGCAAAATAAACAACTTGACATTAGAGGTGACAAAATGTAACATACATAGCAAAATAAATATCAGTCTTAACATAAAACTTATTGGCTGCACTAGGTTACCTATGTTTATTGGCTGAACAGGAAACTCAGGTTGAACAAACTCATCAGGCCGTGAAGAAAAAGCACGTGATGAAACATGATCATTGAACTCAGGCAAAGACAAATCACATTCATACTTATTATTAAAATCCATGCAGTCATTAGATTCATCGGGATTCTCAAAAATAGAGCATTTAGGTTCAGAATATGGACTTTTTAATCCGGTATCCGGTTGTTGGCACAATTCATACAGCCGCCGATCACATTGAATGAGTTTCTCAATATTTTTGCTTAACAAATTTGAGGGGCACTGCAGAGTGTGTCTCCTGCATGTTGAAAATTTAGTAGTTAGTTCATGAGATACCATCAATGAAGTAATCATCATGTAGTGAAAATTATCGAACCAAATGTAGTCACTAAATCAAAAGTTCAAAACAAATAAATTCAACATGGAAATTAGGCCATAAATGAAGTAACTAACCAGATATACATATAAAAAAGGAATCATGTACATGCTACCACAACTAAAATCTCAGCCTTTCCCACCAAGAGCAACTGTTATACAGATAGGGCAGTCCCTTAAGATAAATTATATACTACCCTTACCTGTTTAAGCTTGCCTGCCCGTTAGTAAAATCTGATGTCGCTTGCCATAGTGTATGTTTTCTTGGTTGAGGATTAGTCTCTTTGAAGAATAAGGGTGGTCCGGCCAGCTTCAAAATAGCAAATGGAAGGTTGTCTGAGGCAAAAAAGAAAGAAACTGGAAGATGCATGTTATTAATAAAAATATGCCAACACTCCTGGCAACATACCACCAGATCCAAGGTCCCTTGTTCATTCTCTGGGCAAATCATCTTCATAGCTGTAATGTCGGACCATTTAATTTCTATCTTACTCTTTAGACCATCATCCAGAATCTCCCAGACAAGCAGATGCTTTGCAAAGTAGCACTTTGCCACAAGATCACCTTCATGGCGTGAAATGTACTGCTCAGAAACATTAATTACTGTCAGGCTAAAAAGATTGAGCACATCTTCAATATTGTGCGCTGTTATCTGCTCCTAATAAATGTATCGCATTTTAAACAGGAAAACTCTGTGCTCACAGAAAACAGAAAACAGGAAATCTGTGTTCATGGAAAGCATGAAAAATTAAGAGTAAAGTTCATGACCGGTCCTTAAACTTGTCTCGCTGTGTCATCTAGGTTCCTATACTCTCAAATTGTATTTTTAACTCCTTAAACTTAGCTTCGGGTGTCATTTTAGTCCCTATACTCTCGAAATGCAAATATAGGTCCCTAAACATGGTTTCGGGGATCATTTAATTTCTACGATATAGTGTTATTATAATGGATTAGCCAATTAGATAAACCTTACCTAGAATAAAGTTTATCGCTACAATATTTGTAACCAGTTAGCTCATCGCACTCAGTGCACAATCTATCTTTGTAAATTATCCTTGATTAATAAAGATACTCATTATCAAAAAGAAAAAAGACAATGACAAAACCAAAATCTAGCTAATAGGAATATCTAGCTAACAAGCGAAATGAAATACTTCTATTGCTTAACATCAGTGTCTCCGAAATCTATAAATACACGCATTTGAGCTGAAATTCATATGTTTGGGAGTTTCTAATTTTCAATCGTCTTATAGCCGTGGGATGCAAGACCAACGGTCCTCCCCTTTTCTTCAACCTCCTGCTCGAGTCTTCTAAATTCTCCAGCGTGTGCACCACTAAATTCTCCATCGAACTCAATCTCGTTTGAACGTCGACTAAAATCTTCTAATTTCAGACGACTGAAAATTGGTATTTTCGTTCAATTAACTATAAGTAAGTTATATCTATAAAAAATAAATTCTAATCAATTTATTTAGAATAACAATATATTTTGAAAGTACGGGACCTTAACAACATCCGAAACCAAGTTTAGAGAGCTAGATTTTCATTTTAAAAGTAAAGGGACCTAAATGAAACTCGAAGCTAAGTTTGAGGAGTTAAAAATGCAGTTTGAAAATATAGAGACCTAGATGACACAATGAGACAAGTTGAAGGACCGGACATGCACTTTACACAAAAATTAATTTTCTTACCTCCCAAGAACCAATTTTCAAAACATTAGCAGCAAAGTTTGAAGCTTTCAGTCGTTCACCAGTTGTGAGAGGTGCAGATTTGACCTCTTCCATTTTGGGTGTCTCAGAAATGCTATTATCTTCAGTAAAAAACCCTGCAGCAGATTTTGCCTGAGAAAGTTTCATCTGAATCAAATCCAACAAAGATGGGCTTTTCTTTAGTCTCAGACCCAATGGACTAGGTTCATCAAGTATATTGCAAGTCATGTCCTGCAAGAACATCATGTGCTGATCAGAATACGAATAAACAGGATTTGCAGTCTAGACACTAATTGAATAAACCAGCAGTAGTTAAGATAAGGTATTATGATTAGTCAGCATGATAAAAAGCAACAATTCAAATTTAAAAACAATGGTACATCTCTGAAATACATAGCAAATATGAATCAAATAGGATGATAGGAAGCACTACTGATAAATTATACTCACAGACTGTCGACTTCCTATCAGGGGATTGTTTTGACTTTATGGTTTTAAATCTAACTCTGTATCAGGCTGTAAGCCAATCAAACAATAGGAATGTAATGTTTTCCATACCTTCCACTCCGGAAGCAAGATTTATTATCGAGCAGCTCTCACGGTTTCAATCTAACACTATATCAGCCATTCAATGTACGGATTATATCAAAATAGATAATGGCAATGTGTCATTAATAAACCAAGCAAAAGAACCTATGATTGCTTTCCAGGTTCAACCACGACATTGGCACAGGGCCTTCAGTGGCGCCACCTTTCTTGCTCTTGCGAGCATCTAATTCGCGTGTATATCATCGAAGGCATAAGACAGCTAGACTCAAAGTAGCATACTCGCAGTCAAAATCCTACGCCACGACTGTAATCAACCAGCATAAATCACGCGATTTCAAAACAGAGTAGTATAATACAGTAGTAGATGGGAAAACCGTAAGGGCCAAACCTGCTGATCTATCACTGGTGGCTGCGGCACCGCTTTGACACACTTGAGTAGAGGACCATTCCCATCGATGAAACCCTCCACATCCACCTCCGCCTTGACGGCCATCGCCGGTGACGGCACCCATCCCGCAGCGGCCGGCTCGGCCCGCCGCTTCCTCGAACCAGGAAGGTGCGCCATTGGTATCTCCGGAAAGCCTACCCGCCTTCCTTCTTCTCCCTAGGAGAGCTCGACGGAAACGCGGGGACGAATCTAACAGGCGAGATCAGGGGACGACGCGGTCTAGGAGGCGCGAAGGCGGAGGAGGGGTTTGGCTCCGCCGCCGGCTGTTTGGCTCCTTGGGCAAGTGGGAATTCCACCTATATGTGGGGTCCGGCTGCAGTGATGTGTGCATGGCATGTGGGGCATGCCATTTCTTTTGACAGCATGTGGGGCATGCCATTGAGCCCACATGTCGGTGATATATGGAAGGAATAATGTGTGGATAGAGTGGCGGGGCCCTCGAGAAGGGAAGCCGTCGAACTTTTTTTCTTTCTATTTTGACTTTTTTATCTAATTTTTTAAAAGTAACGTACTCCAAACTATATTTTTAAGATTTTGCCTCTTTTGATCACGTCAAACTATTTCGTGACACATCAATCGTTATAGGCCCTGTTTGGATCCACCTCCTAAATATTAGTTAACTAAAGTTTAGCTACTTTTTCTAAACATGACCTCTTAAACTTTAGCCAAGTCACCTTCTAAACTTTAGACCACTAGTCATCTCAACCTTGCTAAACTCTCCTAAACTTTGGATAAAGGCAAATAAAGTCAAAAGTACCCCTCATCACATGTTAGGGATAGAAAAGGTAAAGATGGAGAAACATTTATTGAGGGTTAGATATGTCTAATTTTTGTTTAGTCATGAACTTTAGTCATGGATCCAAACATGCATCTCCTAAACTTTAGTTGGCTAAACTTTGGGTGATTAAACTTTAGTTGGCTAAACTTTAGCCACCTAGAGGATCCAAATACCCCCTCATTTTGATGTGACCATAGTCAATTCTTATTGTCAAGTATTTTTTCCTACGTGTTGTTTGGTCACATATTCATGTGTCACCTTATTTAGATTATAGTGATCAATGGGACAGATTGAAGGGTCATTTTTAAAATTTTAGATAGACAGAGTCAAAATAAAAGAAAAAAAAGTTCGAAGCCGTCCGGGTGCGCACGAGTGACCCAGTTTCAGGCTGGAAAGGCTGCGGTCCTTCTGGGCGTGGGCCCCTGATCACTCATGTGGGTACGCTTGTCGGTGAAATCTGTTTTGTTTTCTCCGTTGCAGGTAGAAAATGGCCTCCCATTTCGCTACATGCAATTTGGGAAAAGAAGAACATGTGTCATGTACTCATGTGTGTGTAAACAGTACTCTCTCCTCTTGTTAAAAAAAATAAAACACAAAAATAAGTAGATCAAATTTCAAATGTATCTAATGATAAAATAAATTAAAAAAAACTAATTTCATAAATATTTTAATTAAGACAAACAGCCAAACGCGCTTATCTGAAAGTAAACACAAATCTTTATATTACTTGACGGAGGGAGTAAGAGGACTTTTTTTTTCATGAGCGGTAGTGCTGATAAAAGCCTTATAATTCGAGAAACACAACTCTATATGCTTCTAGGTTCTGGCGTATTTCGGCTGTCCGGTCAGCCGATGTGCCCGGCTACAAGTCTAGAATACCACACGCCACCTGTTTGCTTGCACCGCTGCGTGACCAGGCGAGTGGACGACGATGCGGTTTCCAGGCTTTCAGCACTACCGCTCGGTGCAAATCCAACTGTGAAGAATCCAAATGGGAAAGCACGATGCTCCATGCAGTTCGCATTCGCAAATCTGACGGCTTCGATGATCGGAGATTCAGAGATGTTTGCTAGTACTCCCTCTTTTCCTGTTCTAAATTATAAGACATTTTTTACTTTTAGACATCACATTTGACCAGTCCGTCTTATTTAAAAGTTTTATGTAAATACTATTTATTTTATTGTAAGTATGTTTCATCATTAAAGTTATTTTAAAAATAACTTATTTATTTTTATATTTACATAACTTTTTGAATAAGACAAATGATCAAATGTAATCTCTAATAATAAAAAATGTCTTATAATTTGAGTACTATATTTCGAGATTTTTGCTATTTTGATCACGAAACCAAGCGGCTTCCCCAAAATGACCGCAACACTTTGGACTTCGTTAAAATGACCACCAAACCAAGGGTCTCTCCGGTAGAATGACCATGAGCTTATTTACGGACAAAAATGCCCTCACATCTTCTTCTTCCTCTCTTCCTCTCTCTCTCCTCTCTCCCCTCTCTCCTCTCTCCGCGCCCTCCGGTGAAATCAACGAGGCCGTGCCCGGCGTCCATGCCTGTCGGCGTGCTCGCTCCGCCATGCCGCCGCCGTGCCCCGACATCCATGCCCACCATGCGCCGCCACCGTGCGCTTCCGAGCGCGGTTTGTCGCAGCCGAGGCGAGGCCGCCGGACACGAGCACGGTCGGGCGCGGCCAAAGCCAGTGCGGACGCGATCAGGTGAGGTCGCGCGCGGTGGCGGCGAGGGCGCACGGACGGCGGCGATCTGCTGGAGAGAGAGAGGGAGGAAAGAGAGGAGAGATGGAGAGAGGAGAGAGAGTGAGGGAGGAAGAAGAAGATGTGAGGGGATTTTTGTCTAGAAATAAGCTTATGGTCATTCTACCGGAGAGACTCTTGGTTTGGTGGTCATTTTAACGAAGCCCAAAGTGTTATGGTTATTTTAGCGAAGCCGCTTGGTTTCATGGTCAAAATAGCAAAAATCTCCTATATTTCATACTATATCAGCTATCAAAGCTGGGTTCAGACTCCGGAAAATGCAAGCACGAAATTTGTTGTAATATGATCCAAATTCGGCCTTGCTAGGGACGCCTAGGAGGTGTGAGAGGTGGAGTCCTCCCACGTTATGGATCCTATTAGTTAGCCACCCATATATATACATCTTGTGTGTTGCAAGGGAAAAGTGAGAGAATCATTGTAATTCCCCTGCGTTACGTAAACTCTCCTCATATAGTGAAGATTGACGGTTGGCGCCGTGGTTTTTCCACGAGGGTTTTCCATGTAAAAATCGTATGTCTCGTTTCGATCTTGTTTATGCATTATTTGCTAACAAGTGGTATCGAGCCGAGACACGAGATTTGATTAAAAAATTTTTTGGAGTTTATTCTCTGTTCCGCCGTCTGGAGTTTTTTTGCTTTCCATCGCTGCAGTCGTTCGACCGTATCAGATTGGACTTTGTCCTGATCGGACTCGCTCCTGTCGCTTCGCGCTGCTCCTGTCGGAGTCGGCGAGTTGGATACAAAACCGCGGTGCCCTTTGTGCTGCAGTGCTGCACCAGTCCCGAAGCTATTCGGTGTTTTTCTCTCTGGATCAAGTCCCGAGACACCTGTGCTAGGCATCATCCCGTGCGAGGGTGCAAAGGAATCTCCAAAAGCAAATTCCACGAGTTACGCTACGCGCAAACGGTTGGTTGCACCAGGCTGTTTTCAGCAATTTTGCTAGACACGCACAAGCTAGTGTACCAGGAGGTTATTTGAAGCTTCTTTGCTGCGTGTACACGGGAGTGTACCAGGAAGTCTACAGTATTTGCTTTGTCCATACGAAGTTGCATCAGGAACGCTGCAGATTTATTTTGTTGCTGATTTCTTCGATGGCTTCTCTCAAATATGATGTTCCGCTGCTTGACCGTGATACACGGTTCACTCTTTGGCAAGTCAAGATGAGGGCAATATTAGCGCACACTCGATTTGGATGACGCGCTTGATTCTTTCTCTAATAAGAAGCAAGAGACTTGGACCGATGAAGAAAAGCGTCGTGATCGTAAGGCTCTTTCACAAATTCATCTTCATTTATCTAATAATATTTTGCAAGAGGTTTTAGATCAGAAAACCGCTGCTCGCTTTATGGCTCAAGTCGGAGTCGATCTGCATGTCCAAGGATCTAACCGAGCAAGATGCATTTGAAGATGAAATTGTTTACTCACAAGTTGCAAGAGGGTAATTCATTGGCCTCTCATTTATCGATCTTCAAGGAGATTGTTTCGGATCTAGCGTCCATGGAGGTAAAATATGATGATGAGGATTTAGCTCTCATGCTTTTGTGTTCGTTGCCCCGTCTTATTCAAATTTCGGAGATACTATATTATACAGTCATGATACGCTTACTCGTCAATGAGGTTTATGATGCTTTGCATGCAAAGGAAAAGATGAAATTGATAGTGTCTCCTGAAGTTGCCGCCAATGATGATGGAGAAGGTTTGTCCGTCCGTGGTAGGACAGAGAAGAAGAAATTCAACAATGAGAGAGATAAAAGTTCGAGCGGTCATCGCGGTCGCTCTAAATCCGGAGGCAAAGATAAGTTCTGCAGATATTGTAAAGGGAATACTCATGATATTTCTGAATTTTATAAGGCTGCAGAATAAGGAGAAGAGGAAAGCTGCTCAAAAGGCTAAATCTAATCCTAGTGATGATGGTGCTCGCTTCTATTGTTGCTACTGCCGATGATAGCGATTCGATGGTGATGTTCTTGTTGCTTTTGTTGGATGTGCCAAAATTAATGAAGAATGGATTCTTGATTCTGCTCGCTCATTTCATATTTGCATTAATAGAGATTGGTTTTCCACTTATGAATCTGTCCATAGTAGAGGCTCTGCTTCGATGGGTGATAACACTCCTCGCAAGGTAGTAGGCATGGGATCCGTTCGGATTAAGATGTCCGATGGTATTGTCGGGACATTGACGAGATGTGAGGCATGTTCCAACTATGACAAGAAATCTTATTTCTTTGAGTACTCTTGATCGCAAAGGGTATAAGTACTCCACTGGAGGTGGAGTTATGAAGGTAACTAAAGGCTCTCTTGTTGTCATGAAAGATGATTTATTGACTCGCCAATTTATATCTTCTTCAAGGCACTACTCGTTATTGGAAATGTTTCTGTTTCTACCAAGTTATTATTTGATTTTGATGCTACTAACCTTTGGCATATGCGTCTTGGACATATGAGTGAGCTTGGTATGGCAATTTTGAGCAAGAGAGGACTTCTTGATGGGCATAGCATCGATAAGTCTGGATTTTTGTGAGCATTGTGTGTTTGGCAAATACAAGAGGGTGAAGTTCAACACTTCGGTTCATACTATTGAAGGTATTCTTGATTATGTGCATTCTGATTTATGGGGCCTGCTCGTAAGACTTCTCTTGGAGGTGCTCGTTATATGTTGACAATTATTGATGATTATTCAAGGAAGGTATGGCCTTATTTCTTAAAGCATAAATCGAAGCATTTTCTAAATTCAAAGAGTGGAAGATTATGGTGGAGAAACAAACCGATAGAAAGGTGAAGGTTCTTCACACCGATAATAGGATGGAATTCTGTTCTCATGCTTTTAATTCATATTGTAAGTCTCAAGGCATTGTGAGACACCGCACCGTTGCTTATACACCTCAACAAAATGGTGTGGCCGAGCGGATGAACAGGACTATCATCTCTAAGGCCCGTTGCATGTTGTCTAATGCCGGCTCGAGTAGGCGTTTTTGGGCCGAGGCTGCTTCCATCGCTTGTTTTCTCGATTAATCGTTCTCCCTCTATTGCTATTGATAAGAAGACTCCAATTGAGGTATGGTCCGGTTCTCCAACAAATTATTCCGAATTGAGAATTTTCGGTTGTCCCGCTTATGCTCATGTTGATAATGGTAAATTGGAGCCTAGAGCTATTAAGTGCATTTTTCTTGGTTATCGTTCCGGTGTTAAAGGATATAAATTGTGGGATCCCTGAATCTAAAAAGGTTATTACTAGCGAAGTGTTGTCTTTAATGAATCTGCTATGTCTACTAATGCTCCGGTTCGTAGTTCGCAGACCTCTAGTGTGCAGGTGGAGCATGTTATTGATTCAAGCACATACACCGGATATCGATACGGATGCACCTATTGATGATGATTCATCCGTTATCCCACATTCTCCCGTTGTGCAGTCTCCACAACGTTCTATTGCAACCGACAGTGTCTAGGAGGCCTCATGTTCGACCCAAGAGGTTAATTGAGGAATGTAATATTGCTGCTTATGCTTTGAGTTGCGCAGAAGAGGTTGAAGGTACTGCTGAACCTCCTAATTATTCTCGAGGCTATTACTTCGCGGATTGCAACAATTGCGTTATCGCTATGCAAGATGAGATGGAGTCACTTGATAAGAATGGTACTTGGGATTTAGTGTCATTGCCTAAAGAGAAGAAGCCCGTTCGTTGCAAGTGGATTTTCAAGAGAAAAGAACCTATTTCTCCTAATGAAACAAGCAAGGTATAAAGCAAGGTTGGTTGCTAAAGGCTATAGTCGATTCCAGGTATTGACTATAATGATGTGTTTTCTCCTGTTGTGAAACATAGCTCTATTCGCACTTTACTCAGTATTGTTGCTATGCATGATTATGAGCTTGAGCAATTAGATGTTAAAACTGCATTCTTACATGGAGAATTAGATGAAGATATTTATATGGATCAACCTCGAAGGTTTTGCTATTCCTGGAAAAGAACACCTTGTCCGTAAGTTGAAGAAATCTCTTTATGGCTTGAAACAATCTCCTAGACAAGTGGTATAAGAGATTTGACTCCTTTATGCTCTCTAATGGCTTTAAGCGGTCTGATTATGATAATCGTGTTTATTTAAAGATGGTTAATGGTTCAGCTATTTATTTGCTTCTCTATGTCGATGATATGTTGATTGCTGCAAAAGATAAGTCAGAAATAGCCAAATTGAAATCACAATTGAGTAATGAATTTGAGATGAAGGATTTGGGTGCAGCAAAGAAAATTCTTGGCATGGAGATTATTAGAGAGAGACAATCCGGCAAATTATTTCTTAGTCGGAAAGGGTATATTGAAAAGGTCATTCGTCGTTTCAATATGCATAAAGCTAAATCAGTGAGTACTCCTTTAGCTCCACATTTCGGATTATCTTCGACTTTGTGTCCCGAGTCGATAAAGATATTAAGTACATGTCTAGAGTTCCTTATAACAATGCATAGCTTGGTTCTCTTATGTATGCTATGGTTTGCTCTCGTCCCGATTTGTCATATGCAATGAGTATTGTCAGTAGATACATGTCTAATCCTGGTAGAGGGCATTGGAAAGCAGTTCAATGGATTTTGAGATATTTGCGCGGTACTTCGAATGCTTGTTTGCGGTTTGGAAAATCTAGAGATGGAATTGTTGGTTATGTTGATTCAGATTATGCTCGGTGATTTGGATAGAAGGAGATCTCTCACAGGTTATGTTTTCACCATTGGTGGTTGTGCTGTTAGTTGGAAAGCTTGTTTACGACTCATCGTTGCTTTATCAACTACCGAAGCTGAATATATGGCTATTTCTGAAGCTTGTAAGGAAGCTATTTGGCTTCGAGGTTTATATGCTGAGCTTTGTGGAGATAATTCTTGCACTACTATATTCTGTGATAGCCGAGTGCTATTTACCTTACAAAAGATCGGATGTTCCATGACCGGACAAAGCATATTGATGTGAGGTATCATTTTATCCGAGATGTTATTGCTCTTGGTGATATTAAAGTGTGCAAGATCAAGTACGCATTTTAATCCTGCGGATATGATGACAAAGCCAGCTTCCCATCGCTAAGTTTGAGCTATGCTCAAGCTTGGTTGGTGTTACGGTTTAAGTCCTAGTGACTTGTTGGCGCACGGTGCTATTTATTATTGAAGGGAGTTCATTGATGATCCTTCATTTGCTACAAGATGGAATTTGTCTCAAGGTGGAGTTTGTTGTAATATGATCCAAATTCGGCCTTGCTAGGGACGTCTAGGAGGTGTGAGAGGTGGAGTCCTCCCACGTTACGGATCATATTAGTTAGCCACCCATATATATACATCTTGTGTGTTGCAAGGGAAAAGTGAGAGAATCATTGTAATTCCCCTGCGTTTTGTAAACTCTCCTCATATAGTGAAGATTGCCGGTTGGCGCCCGTGGTTTTTTCCCGCAAGGGTTTTCCACGTAAAAATCTGTGTCTCGTTTCGATCTTGTTTATGCATTATTTGCTAACAAAATTGGTAAGCGTCTCTTAGCGCTCAGTCAGCTCCAGGTCTGCAACCTTGTCGCCTTGAGCGGCGACGATGACAGTACAATCGCAGGCCATTGACAGGTTCGAATTTTTCCAAATATTTTGACCACCAACTTGTATAGCTACTCTTTTAAAAAATGACACCAATTACTAACTTTTAATTGTTCGAAGAAAATATACTAACTTTAAGTTTATTCGAACTTCTTGCCATCAGAGTACCATGAGCTTGCAATTGCAAGAGGGAGTATCTGTGGCAATTTGCAACTACCCTGCAGCAATCTCCACAAATACTGTGTTTGAAAATAATCTGATCTGCTAAAGGTGTTTCGTGACTGGAATT
This sequence comes from Chloris gayana, assembly GCA_031894775.1. Lineage (NCBI taxonomy): Eukaryota > Viridiplantae > Streptophyta > Magnoliopsida > Poales > Poaceae > Chloris > Chloris gayana. Next base: position 2,642,004 of record JAUNZO010004234.1, on the reverse strand, counting down.
TCATCTTTCAGGCCTCAATATATATTGAGTAACTTCAGATTTCACAGCTAACTTATATCGACAGCAATCCATTTGTCAAGACGAATCACGTACGGTTTCAGTTGTCGAAATGGCCTAGGAAGGAAGTGTGGCCTTAGCAATTGTACAAACGTCCCCGATCTTGCCCTGAACAGATTATCCAAACAACAGCAGTGCAAACAATAACCAGCCAAAATTATCACATTGCAACCATGTCCATCAATGGGCAGCAAACTGCAACTGAAAACAAGAATGGCTTCAAAAAAAAAAATCACCAGTCAGGACAGTGATTCAACAAGCCCAAAGGAAAAAAAACAGTAGAAGTGTGAAGCAAACCATTGAAGCTTCTATATGCTTTGGCCATTGAGCATGATTCTTCTATACATGGATATATGACTTCCAATACCACTTAAACAAAACAACCAGTTACATCTGAAATCAATAGACAATTCTAAGAACAACTGGACCAAATACTTGAACACGTCACATAGGACAGTATAATACAAACAAAACAAAGATCATAGGACAGCTAATTAAGCAGTTGGCGAGTACATACTTAACTGGTAACACTGAATGCAGGGGGAATAACATAGTTAAAACTGTAGAGCACGAGAGGTAAAATACTTAACAGTGGAGGAGGGTGACTCGCACTCACGCCTGGTGGTACTATTTTGATCTATCAAAGACTATCTGAATTGTGTATTCATTACATTGCCAATCCAGACTCGATGAAACGAGAGCCTGCTAAAGCACGATTTCATGTTTGGCAGCCAGCATCAGCTAACAACCCTACATCAGTCTGTACGAACACCAACAATAGCTCATTCGGCAAAGGTGTATATCATTCAGTGTTAAAATGGGTACCTATGCTCTAAGAATCAACTGATCTAAGGAAATTGATAATTTAACAGGTGACCATGATCTAGCCCTCAACAGATTACCAACCAGAAGGGAGAACCTTCCCAACCCCCATCCTTTTATTTCCTCCAGTATTTTAGTAAATGGAGTTGAGACAACAACAAAATTTAGTCCATTTTTGAGCTATGAAAGTTGTCTGGGTAGCCGCTAACATCCATGGTCATCCATGAATTGTCTGCCAGAGGGAACTAAAAGAAACAAACAAGCCTGGCGCCTATTCAATTAGCACCCTTGCAATTATTTGGCCACACAGAAAAGGGCATATCAGTGAGCAGCCTTCTGTACATGGCAATTAAAGTAAATACCACTTATAACAGCCTGTTACTTCTGAAATCAAGTCGCAATTATTACATGGAGTCAGATTCAGGTGAATGACCTGCATCCACATAGATGAAGGGCCTTGAACCCATCCAAATAACCCCCCCCCCCATCAAGAGAATTGGATAGCATAAACAAAACTATCGATCACCAACTGATACACATCACTATAAGCAGGGAGTAGCAGGATTAAAATGATACTCAAGGAGGTAAAATCTGAAGTATGGAGGAGGGTGAGGTTGGCAGAGTGCCGATGTCACATACAGCATGCAGCATGGTAAATTGACAACATGGGCAATGGAAATTGGCTGTCCATGCCACTATTTGGATGTATCTAGTCTAGGATTATAATATGACTCGTGACCTACTAAAATTTCCAAGCCGAACTCAGTGAACCTACTTGCGCGTGACTTCCAGGGTTTAGTATAGACAATAGATAATTGCTTCCATAAAAGGATTCTTAAATCAAGCCCCGGAACATATTATAACATCAGACATGAAGTTGCAATGTAAGGAACACTCTGCACAATATTAAACCGACCCCAAACTTTCATTCAGATTATTGGACATGTACTTACACAGGAAGCAAGCAAGCACACATAGTCTGACTGGTACCGGTGTTCTTTCAGTACGCAGGGAGTTGTGCAGCGAGCACCACATGCTTTTCATACGATTATTTCAAGCAGGCACGAAAGGCGGAAGGATACAGTTCTAGTAATACTTGCCGCACGGTGTGATCGCGGCATATTGGGGAGGTTTCAGTCGAAATTTCTAGCTCAGGCGTCGACGAGGCGGCCGACGACGGGGTACTTGGCCTGGAACTTGGTCTCCCAGTCGGCGAGGACGCCGAGCTCCTTCTCGGAGAGGCCGGAGAGGTCCCCGGAGATGTCGGCCTCGTCCTTGGACATCTTGCCGAGGGCGCGGGCCGCCTCGCGGCCGGCGAACATGTCGTAGGAGCCGCCGGGGCCGTAGAAGCTGCGGCCGGAGGTGACGTCGTAGACCTTGCCGCGGACGGCGAGGTAGATCGGCTTGGACGGGTCGCTGCCGTCGTACGCGCGCAGCTGCGCCGCCGTCAGCTCCGTCGACATCGTGAGGCGCGGTGGTGCGGTGGGCGAAGGGGAATTGGGGAGATGAAAGCGAAGGGGATCTCTGTTTCTGCTGTGTGGTAGGCGTCGTATAGGTTGTGGCGAACTGAAGAAGGGCAGGGCAGCGCAGTGGCGCACTGGCGGCGTGAGGGCGGTTGGTGAGTGCGCGTGAATGACACGCTAGTGACAAGCGGACAGAGGACCACGAGATTGTCCGGAGCTGTATGGTATGGGCCGTATCCAGATTTGAGGCCTGCAGCAGGAGGCCCACGAGATTGTTCCGTTTTCCCTCTCCCTTGAGCCTGCACGATTGGGTCCACTGACGAATCTCGCTTCTGGTGGAGAGCTTCTACTTCTTTTTTTTTTTTTTTGATCTCGAGCTTCTACTTCTTGGTGTGCCCTGCGTCGAGTGCTGAAGTACTGCATCCCTTTGCTCTGTTCACAGCCTCGCACATGCAAGTTGCAATGTAACATGAATCTGAGAACGGCTGGTGAATCGGAACAGATGAGCAAACAGAACTCATCGTTAAAATAAAATCCAGCCGTAATTGTAGTCAAAATACAGAAGAGCCAATAACGGCCGAGGCAGATCAGATCTTTTACAGAGAGGAAGGAGACGGCGTTCCCCATTCGCCGCTGTACAGAAGTCACATGACACTGCCAACACCACTTGCCCGAAACGCGCTCGGCGCCATAACGCACCCCGGCGTCGCGTCGTGAACTCGGCGCGCACGCAAGCCTCCAAGCAAGCCGTGGACGCCTCACCGAACGCACGGCGCGCGGTCAGAACACGGCGGTGTGGCGCGGTGACAAACGTGTGGCTTGCGGGCGACGGCGAGATAGGCCTCGCTCGCTCGCTGGTGGGGCCAGCACAGCAGGACGGCAACGCTGGAGATGAGATGAGACGGACGACGCGGGCGTTGTGGCAGATGGGATTGGCTGCGCGCGATAGGGAAGGGGGCCCGGATGAGAGGGCTGCCGGTGGCCATTGGTTCCCCCGGCGCGTGCCGCCAAAGCCCATCGCATCCGCGGCTCTCGGCACACGCGCGCAAGCCTACAAGTACAACTCGCCTCTGCGCTACACTCCAGCGCCGGTTACCCCCTGTACTGCCGCCGCCGGTTTATCCCGGCAGGTGAAAAATGGCTTCACGGGAGGTGAATTCCAAGTCAGAACCGCGTTTGTCATCTTCAGAAAACGGATCTGCAAAGTCCTGTGTATACGAACTCAGGCTGCAGTGCGGAGCGCAGTAAGCATGGTTGTTTCAGAATGGTTTGAGGTTGCCTGTTTTGGGGTCTGGGTTCGCAGGGACAAATAGAACCGTCAAGCGCTCGGTGTTTCTTCTGAGAAACCGAATTTGCAAACAGGACCAGCCGCGATTCTGTGGCGCACAGTATGCGTACCAACCACTAAGTAGTAAACCGGAAATCCTCACAAGGCCTCCCCCGACTTCTAGACCACCGTAAACGAAAAAAGTGCAGGTGGATACTCCTGCACCGTGAAATTTTGCATCGCTTTCCCGGTTAAAAAAATTCAGAGATTTAATTTTGTCACTAGGATTTGCTGTAAGCCAGCAGCGAAGTGCCATCGCTAACACTAAACAGCAACCTTAAACACCGACTTGCAGTCACCGTTCGGCCGACAAAAAGGTTAACTGAAATAATCCATTTCTTGAAGAAACTTTTAATTCAGCCAGAACCTCTGCAGGCTCAGGAGCCCTAGTGCAAGCTTAGCAGCACCTGCGACTACTATATATCCCCGTAAACACCTTATCCTCTCTCTACCGTCTCCCCTGCCCCTATCGCCTGCTACCTCCTTCCAAGCTAACAGCTCTGCTTCACTGCAATGCCAACGGGTCCTTAGTTCTTCAGAAGTCTACTTCATTGGTGGCGATAAGGTTGCAGTGCAGAGCTTGTTAGCTTGCTGCGGACATGGCGCCCAAGGCAGGGAAGGCCAAGCCGCACAAGGCCAAGGGCGACAAGAAGAAGAAGGAAGAGAAAGGTGCAGCCAATTTCCAAGCTACCGATTCTTTCGTGTGAAACAAATGTTCAGAGTTACACTCTGTTCGAAATTAATTAATGGCCATCCCAAGGGAGGCACACTGTTTCATTCAAATACAGTGGAGAATTATACTCATTATTAGGATATATATCCTTTCCAATAAGTACCTTACCGATTGTTAATTTCTTGTTTTTTCTTGCCAATATTATGTTAACTGGATTGTTCGCTCTTGCTCGCAGTCTTGCCCACCGTGCTGGACGTCACAGTTGAGACGCCGGATTACACACACCTTACGCTCAAGGTGAGAACCCTTGTCTCCCATGAGTTTTATGGAAATCGCCATGGAAACTGCACGCAACCACAAGCTGCTCGGCCTGTGCTCCTGTTTTCCTGCAAGCACATGCTTGCATGCTAACAATCTTACCATCTTAGAAGAATGGCCTTTATTAGCCGTAGTTAATTGCAAATTTGCAATAATTAGGCAGGCACACATGCATGAAATTCAAGTGCACGTTAACATTCTTCAATCCGCAACAAGGACACTTTCCACTACAAGAGTAGTGAGTGTATTTGGGCACCGAACCTAATTCCAGAAAACAAACTTCGCAACTTCTTTCTTTTGTCAATCGAACAACAATTTGCAGAATGAATGCATAGACGAGGGAATTTATACAAAGCACTACAAAGGGCGAGTTTAAATTGTGTAATAGCACAAGGCGGGAGTGTTCTTCCTTCCGATTCTGGTACTGCATTTCCACTGACCAATACATGCTTTGCTTTTGTCCTCAGGGAATATCAACGGACAGGATCCTCGACATCCGGAAGCTCCTAGCCGTACACGTGGACACCTGCCACCTCACCAGCTACTCCCTGTCCCACGAGGTAAAGCGTGCCCGGGCCCCTACCAAAGGACGCTATCTGCCTCGACTCGAGATACCTCCACTGACAGCTTGGCCGTTTTCCGCGCGCAATGCAGGTCCGTGGGGGCCAGCTCAAGGACACGGTGGAGGTCGCCTCCCTCAAGCCATGCCACCTCACCATCGTCGAAGGTAAGCTCCCCAAATATCGAATTCCACGATGGCCAATGTGCAAAAACGAGGCAACCGCCGTCCGACGCAGTCACTAACCCGCCGCCGAATCGCCGTCGTGCGCAGAGGACTACACGGAGGAGCTCGCCATCGCGCACGTGCGGCGGCTGCTCGACATTGTTGCCTGCACCACCGCGTTCGGGACGAAGAAACCCGAGCAGAAGCCAGTGACCCCAGATGCCGCCGCGCCCGAGGCCGACAAGGGCGCTAAGCCCGGGTCGCCTGGTAAGCCAGCGCCCGGCGGGGCAGGTGGCGAGGAGCCCATGTACCCGCCCCCGAAGTTGGGGCAGTTCTACGACTTCATCACGTTCTCGCACCTCACGCCGCCACTGCATTGTGAGTCTACTGCCAGTGCTGCTATTTTCATGCAGTCCCCACCCTCCACCTTTTTTTGGGAGCTCATGGCTTAGAAATGAGCAGGTTTGCGTCTCATTTAGGATTATTTTCTTCTTCTGGTATCTGAATGGAATGTGATTGAATGCAGATATTAGGAGGTCGACGCGCCCATTCGTTGATGACAAGAGAGAGGACGACTTCTTCCAGATCGATGTGGGTTTGCTTCAAAATCTCGAAGTTATTTAATAGTACTGGTAAAATAAGAAAACGAAACCAAATGATTTTTTTAGATAACATATCTTCGGTTTTAATTGTGTTTTATGCACTTTATTATCTGCCATGCATGTAAAAGAGGCCAATTCTATTAGCATACATGTTTCTCTAAATCATCTTAAATTTGGTTTTTGTACACAGGTGAGGGTCTGTAGTGGGAAACCAGTGACAATTGTGGCATCCAGAGCAGGGTTCTACCCCGCAGGGAAGCGGACACTCATTAGCCGCTCCCTTGTGGGGTTGCTGCATCAGACGAGTCGTGCATTTGATGGAGTAAGTAACATTACACCTTATGTGACCTGGTTTTTTATGGAAGGCTGATTATTGACATGATTTTATTTCTTTTGTGATATCAAGGCTTACAAGGCTCTGATGAAGGCATTTGTGGAACACAACAAGGTGATATTTGATTTTGTTAACCAAAATGGGGTGTAGTTAGTGTTTTATATTGACCACTGTTTACATGCATGATCACTACTGTAATACTGAGACTGAACTTGAATTGCATTTCATATCAGTTTGGAAATCTTCCTTATGGATTCCGATCAAACACCTGGGTGGTTCCCCTGTTGTTGCTGATTCACCATCAGTGTTCCCACCTCTTCCAACAGAAGATGAAACTTGGGGTGGCAGTGGTGGTGGTCAGGGAAGAGATGGAAAGCATGACAACAGACCATGGGCAAAGGAATTTGCAATCCTTGCAGCTATGCCCTGTAAAACAGCTGAGGAGAGGCAAGTTCGAGACAGGAAGGCTTTCCTACTCCATAGTTTATTTGTTGATGTTGCAGTATTCAAAGCTGTTGCAGCGATTCAGCAGCTGATTTCCATCCATACGAGTTCACATGAAGCAACAAATGGAACCATAAGTCCAGTTTTGCATACAGATCAAATAGGTGACATGAAAATAGTAATCACAAAGGACAAAGCAGATGCAAGTTCTAAGTTAGATGTTAAGTTGGATGGAAGTCAAGTACCAGGGATGTCTTCTGATGAGCTTGCTCAGAGAAACTTGTTAAAAGGCATTACTGCTGATGAGAGTGCAACAGTACATGTAAGGCTTCATTCTACACGGGCTGTTTAAATACCTTAATTCTTTGATTAAGTATTGAATTTGTGCCTTTTGGTTACAGGATACCCCCACTCTTGGTGTGGTTGTTGTAAAGCATTGTGGATATACAGCTGTCGTCCAAGTTCCAGTTGATACTCAACTGACAGCTGCGTCTCTAGCACAGCAGGACATTCATATTGAAGACCAGCCTGAAGGTGGCAGCAATGCTCTCAATGTTAATAGGTTAGTAGTGGACTTGATATGATGTACTATATTCTTATTCTTTAATTGCAAAATGCTTAACAATAACAATATGTGCATCTGATCAGTCTTAAGTATTTTACTTCAGCTCTTCTCTACTTAGCTCTTCTCTCATCAATATTTTGCACTGAAAGTCGCCTAGAGGGGGTGAATAGGCGATAATCCTGAAAAACACTTAATTTGACGAATTAGTAGCACAGTGTGGAAAAGTCCGATAACAATATCCGATAGGTGTAGGATATTGTCCGATGCAACAAAATCCGACACCTATAGGATAATGTCCGATGGCCTCGTGCGGAAAACAGATCGGCCGTCGAAATGGACAAATCCACGGGAGATAAGCAAAGAGCAAGCAGCTGGAAACACAAGAAAGCTAAGGCAACAAGGGGACAAGCAAGCAAGCCTCCTATGCAAGTTAATCTAGGAATTTAAGCAAGGACAACTAGAGCTAGGGCACCCAAATTGCAAGAAACTAAAGGAGACAAGGAGACAAGCGATTTTTCACCGAAGTTCAGCTCCACCTAGGAGCCTACGTCTCCGTTGAGGAGTCCACCAAGGACCGGGTTGCTTTCAACCCTAAACCTCTTCAAGCCACCACAAAGGCCGGCTTAAAATCCACTAAAACAAAGCTCCACGAAGGGAGGGGCAATACAAACGACCCGAGTCGCAACCACAAGCTTGGGAGCTCGTCGGGTGACGCCTAACCGTCTAGGGGATGAATCCCCAAGAGTAACAAACACAACAAGCGTCGATGTCGAGGAAGAACCAAGTGCTTGAGGAATGGAGATGAAGCTCTTTCAATCCTTCTCAATCTTCTCACAAATCCACCAAGGATTGGAGTGGGGAATCAAAGGGAGTGAGAGGGAGTGCTTGGGTGAGTTTGGGAGTGTATTTCGAAGTGGGGAAGTTGCCAACCGGCTAAAGGAGGAAGGGGCCTCCTTTTATAGTCGGGGCAACAAAAAGAGCCGTTGGGCTCGATCTAGGTCGGATATTGTCCGACGGGGTCCGGACTTTGTCCGGTAGAGATGGCAGTGACTCGGAGTCCGGTGGAAAAATCCGACGGACGTCGGACATTGTCCGACAGGGAGGTACCGGATATTGTCCGGCGGTCTCGGACATTGTCCGGAGGACGAGCTTGCGAGCTCGGAGTCCGAGATAAAAATCCGGTGGATATAGGATTTTGTCCGGTATGTCACCACCGGATATTGTCCGACCGGCATCGGACATTGTCCGATGGTATCCATAGACTTAGGATTTTTCAAGGAATAGTCCGGAGGTACCGGATTTTCCTGTACCGGACATTGTTCGACGGATACCGGACATTGTCCGATGGGTCGATACTTAGCGATTTTTCTACCTTTGCAGAGTTCCGTGATCCGAAGGAAAAATCCGATGGCCTTAGGACATTGTCCGAAGACTCTGAATCTGAGTTGGTATTTTTGGATTTTGATAAGGAATTTTCACTTGGTTTCTCCGACACTTATTCTTGTGTGTCCCTCTTGATAGTACGGTGTTCCTATACTCAAGAACAAAAGAAAAACTATTTGGTCTTCATCTTGAGCATTTCCTTTTCTTTTTCCAAGATAATCAATTTTGTTGGCTTTTCACATGACGTTTCTTTTAAACCTTGCTCTCATATTCATCAATTGGCGTTCACTGCGCACTTGCTCATTTGAAATATTAGTCCATTTTAATTGTATTGACGTCAATCACACAAAACCATAATTAGGGGCCTAGATGCACTTTCATGCACCTATCAGTGTCAAATTTAATACCTTTCATCTTATCATGTTTACTTTGATCAGACCAATACGATAATCACCATTGCCTTTTTCAGCTTAAGAATGCTGCTTCATAAATCATGTGCTCAATCATCTGGAGGAGTTCAGAGGTTGCAGAGTTGTGATACTCAAGAGAATGAGGCTACTAGAAGTTTTGTCAGGAAAATATTGATGGACAGCCTGCAGAAGCTTGAAAGCGAGGCTCCAATAGGAACTAGACCAATCAGATGGGAGCTTGGTGCTTGTTGGGTACAACATCTACAGAATCAGACTTCTGAGAAGAGTGAAACTAAGAAAAGCGAGGAGACTAAGGATGTTCCAACAGTTAAGGGTCTGGGAAAGCAATTTGGCCAGCTAAAGGAAATAAAGAAGAAGGCAGATGACAGGACTGGAAAAACACACGCCAAAGAAAATTCTTCATCTAATGCAAATGATGGACATACAGACAATACTGCAAGTAGAAAGGAGGATAAGGAGGCTAGTCTTCAGAGATTGCTTCCAGAAGCTGCTTTCCAAAGGCTAAGGGAATCTGAAACTGGACTTCATGCAAAGGTTTTCCCTTAATCATGTTGCCTTTGAAAATTCTTAAACTTTCTAGGGTGTACTAGCTACATTTTGATGACACACCTGCTTCCCCAAACATTACGTTACCTAGATGTCCAAATGAAAAGGCCATGTTAATTCACTGGTACTCCCCTGAAACTCTAATGTCACTGTATTTTTGTATCAAATTATTTACTTTTACAAGTGCACAGTTAGTGTATTAGTGTATACTGAACCTCCTCAACAGTTTTTAGTTTATTTTGTCCTAACAGAGGGAATATATTATAGCTTATCATGTTGGTCAATGTCACCTATTGCATAGAATTATGCCAGAGAATTTGTGATCTTCCTCCCATTCTTTATTCTTACAATATGTGTTTTGGTTCAATGTTTCTATTGCAGTCACTTGAGGAGCTGATTGAGATGGCACACAAATATTATGATGATACCGCCCTACCCAAATTGGTAACATGCTTTTCATGTGTCAGTTTCAAGCCCATATTCTTACTCAGACAGTAATTATTGTCAACACTGTGTGTTATCAGGTCGCAGATTTTGGTTCACTTGAGCTATCCCCTGTTGATGGAAGGACATTGACCGATTTTATGCACACTAGGGGCCTCCAAATGCGCTCACTAGGACGAGTGGTACATACTATATAGTTCAATTAAGTTCAAATTTTGTTTTAGATCACAAAAAAAGAATGTTCATTTCATCTGAACAATTAAGAAGTTAAAAAGTTTCTCATAAATGATTCCTTGTTTCAGGTTGAGCTTTCTGATAAGCTCCCACATATACAGTCCCTGTGCATACATGAGATGGTAGTTCGAGCGTTTAAGCACATACTTCGAGCTGTTATTGCAGCTGTTGATGATATACATAACATGGCTGAGTCAGTTGCATCATCTTTAAATATCTTGCTGGGACCATTTCCAGAAGAAAATAGCGATAACATGTGTATCGAGGACCATAATCTCAGGAAAAGGTGGTTGGAGGTCTTTCTAATGAAGAGATTTGGCTGGACGTGGAAAGAGGAATATTGCACTGATCTAAAAAAATACGCCATTCTTCGTGGTCTCTGCCATAAGGTAATAACTAGATGATGTCATTTTTTTCTTCAGCTCCAATATTTAAGACTATATCTGTTTTATACTCTAGAACCACTGATTGAAAATAATTCCTGCAATGTAGGTAGGACTTGAGCTAGTAACCAAGGATTATATCATGGATATGCCACATCCATTCAGAAAGTCAGATATTATTAGTGTTGTCCCTATCTACAAGGTAATCTTTAATTTTGTATAACTTAGACAGAAAAAATGCATAAACAATTATGGATATTAACTGAATTTAGTTTCTACTTGCAGCATGTTGCATGCTCATCAGCTGATGGCCGTACCCTGTTGGAGTCATCAAAGACTTTCCTAGATAAAGGAAAACTTGAGGATGCTGTTAATTATGGCACAAAGGTATCGATTCCTTGTCTGGCAATTGCATCCATATTGATGAATCATTGAATAAATAATACTGTATTTCTTTTCCTACGCAAAAATCTAAACACGATTGCCTCTGGTTGTGCAGGCTCTTGCAAAACTTGTTGCTGTTTGTGGTCCTTATCACAGAATGACTGCAGGAGCATACAGCCTTCTGGCAGTAGTGCTTTACCATACTGGTGACTTCAACCAGGTATATCCATCTGAGTCAGTTTAGAACCTCACTTCTCATCAATATTATTCTGTAGTTTTGGCTAATTTAAATTACATAGGCATTATCGTATGTTTAGGTAGTCCTTTTTGGAAAATACAGTAAGGGAAGGGATTCTTAATATAAATAAGAATAGAAAATTCAGAACCGTACAGAACAAAAAACAGAAGGCCAAACAGTGAAGCCAAAACTACAGCTGCAAACAACTTACTCGTTGGTCAGTCATGGAATTGCATCATGACATATTACTTGTTTTAACACTGGATCATATATTAGCCAACACTTGAACTTGATCATTTGTTTATTGTAGCATAAAGAGCTGGTTTAATGTAGTAAATAAACTAATATCGCTCTTCCAGAGCTACCTGGAGTGAATAAATACTTCTAGGGACCCCATACTTGTAAGGTGTTATTTTTGCATAGAAAGTTTGTTCATTGTACGCGTGTAAATGCTGTTTCAATAAATGTAGCTGCTTTTTAAACCAGGCAACCATCTATCAACAGAAGGCTTTGGATATTAATGAGAGGGAACTTGGACTTGACCACCCAGATACAATGAAAAGCTATGGAGATCTTGCTGTTTTCTATTATCGTTTGCAACATACAGAACTAGCGCTAAAGTAAGTGCGCACTTTCATTTACTTAGGCTAACACGCTAAATGATGGAAGACATCGTTAATTTTAAATTTTCCGCTACTTACCCTGAAATCTGTCTCTTTTACTCTTTCTAAAGTTTCAACTACGCACTGTTCTGATTGCTATCTTTTTCAGGTATGTGAACCGTGCCCTGTATCTCTTACATCTTACATGTGGCCCTTCTCATCCTAATACTGCCGCAACTTACATCAATGTTGCAATGATGGAAGAAGGGTTGGGTAACGTTCATGTTGCTCTCCGTTATCTGCATGAAGCTCTAAAATGCAACCAGCGGTTGCTTGGTGCTGATCATATACAGGTGTGTAACAGGCTCCCTCCAATACTTTGGTGCGACTAATACATTGACTCTAATACCTGGTCACGTCAATTTTTATTTGTACGCTTGCTTCTTTCATGAAATTAGAATATCCTTCCAAGATTTAAGTAAAGGCTGACTCTGGAAGGACATCTTATGCCTATTGACAGACTGCAGCTAGCTATCATGCTATTGCTATTGCTTTGTCTTTAATGGAAGCATACTCTCTGAGTGTCCAACATGAAAAGACTACTTTACGGATACTTCAGGCAAAGCTTGGATCAGAAGATCTTCGGACACAGGTATAACAAACCTATCTCCTGATTCTAGTATTCTTCCACTTAGCCATCAGTTTCAGTTAACCATTTGAATTTCATATTGCACAAGGGAATCTTATAGCCATATTTTACACAGGATGCTGCTGCTTGGTTGGAATACTTTGAGTCCAAGGCACTTGAACAACAGGAAGCAGCACGAAATGGAACTCCAAAGCCTGATGCTTCGATAGCAAGCAGAGGCCATCTTAGGTATATATCGTTGTCAATTTTATTTGCCAACTTTCTTTTATTGGAGCGGCTACAAAATTGAGGATCAGGTTTTAACATATTTAATCTTCTTAATGTCGATAGAAGTTAATATCTTAACTTGAGAATTTTACCTTAACCTGATTCTGTCAGAGGCAGTGTAGACTGTAGAGGCCTATATGGTAAAATGGGGATAGACATATTTGTATTTATGCAATTATATATTTTAGAAGCTCATTTGCTGCATGAGTATTAATTATATATTCTATTTTTCTTTGTCAGTGTATCGGACCTTCTGGATTACATCAATCCTGATGATGAGCTCAAGGCTAAGGAACTGCAGAAGAAACAAGCACGTGCTAAGGTATTTTCATATCCAGGATTGTCTATTGAGACTACAGTACACTTATACTCCAATGGTTGTTCTCATACGTGCACATTAAAACATAGATCAAAGGCCGAGCTGGACAAAACCCATCTGAAATAGTTGATGACGAAGATCAAAGGAGCCCTCCACCTAACAACAATCGTTTGTTAACTGAGAAGGAAAATTCTGGAGTCAAAGAGAACGGATCCATTGCTGAGCATGTTAAAACAAAAGATGAAACATCAAGTGACCCTAGAGGCCACCTACCTCTAGATGATTTTACTGAAGAGTACATATCAGATGAAGGGTGGCAAGAGGCTGTTCCAAAGGGACGTTCCACAGGGCACCGCAAAGCTGGTCCAGGCACGAGAAGGCCAAATCTGTCAAAGATTAATACTAACGCAATTCATAGTGAGAATGGAAGATACAAAGGACGAAATCCATCTAACTTCACTTCCCGCGACTTGCACCTAATGAGACTGCAGCTGTTGTCTCTTCAAGTCCTGCTGCAAAGAAATTGGCGAAGACTTCAAGCTTTAATTCCAAATCAGTTAGCCCTACTGTCTCATCAAATAATCGAGAGATCTCGTCAAATCCCAATTCCAAGCCAGCAAGTGCTGCTGCTACCACAGCTGTGGCCAAAGTGATACAATCTGCAGCACCAATTGCTAGCCAAACAGTGAGGAAATCACTTTCATACAAGGAAGTGGCGATAGCTGCACCGGGAACCCTTGTCAAAACATTGAATGATGTACATGCAGAGGAGAAAGGTGCAAACCATGGAAGTGTTAAGCCTGCAAAAGAAAACAATGGTCAACCTTCTGAAGAGAAAGATGGAGCTACAGAAGTTTCACCAAAGGGCAATACTTCACATGTATCAAAAGCAACAGATGTAGGCAAATCTGAGCAAACTGATGTCCCAGTAGATTCAAACCAATTAGAAACAGAATTTGAGGATACCTCAGGTCCAGCACCAACATCTATGGAGAAAAAGAGCACACACTGTGTAACTGCAGATGTATCATCTGAATCATTAGCAAAACAAACTGAGACTACCACTCAAAATGGAGAAGCATCTGTTATGACTGAGGCAAATGATTCTTCCTCCAATGACGATGAAAGAGATGGAGGGGATACAACAGAACAGCTATCTAGTGGAGGTGAAAATGAGAAGTCTTCACCATCTGAGAGTGAAAAGAATGACACACCTGTTGAAGGTGCCAAAGAGATAACCAGTAAGCTTTCTGCTGCCGCTGCTCCATTCAATCCATCCACCGTACCAGCTTTTGGTCCAGTAGCTGTTTCAGGTTTCAGAGAACATGGGGGCCTATTGCCATCCCCAGCTAATGTGCCTCCTATGTTGTCCATCCCTCTCCGTAAGCATCCTCACCAATCTGCAACTGCAAGGGTCCCTTACGGTCCACGTCTGGCCGGGGGTTACAACAGATCGGGGCATCGGGGACCTCGTAATAAGACCGTGTTGCCGAATGGTGAAGGTGTTACAGAAATAAACACTTCTGCCACCAGGATTATGAATCCTAATGCTCCAGAGTTTGTGCCAGGTCAAGCTAGGAGTCCTAATGAACACCCGACATCTCCAAATGGTCCATTAACCTCACCAAGTGATATTGCATCTTCGCCGGATGGCATTCCATCCTCTCCAGATGGTACTGTAGAATCACCGATAACTGCATCCCCACAAGTTTCTGACTGTAGCGAAACAAATCCTGAAGGTGATGACATACCTAGTGGAATAAATGATGAGGCTGGGGATGAAAAGCATAAGATGGATGACAAGAGCATAGAAATTAAAAACAGTGAATTGGAGCTTGAGCAAACCACGGCTTCTGAAGTTTTACAAGAAGCAGAAGCTGTGAAGGATGTTGCTGACACGTCAAATGCAACTGAGCACCCCAAATCGTGGGCAGATTACAGTGACGGAGAGGTTGAGGCCATTGTGGTTGCAGGCTGAGGAATAGACAGCAGCCTTCTCAGATAACGAAAGTCTCAAAATTTTATTTCTTAACCAGATGAGCCCCTCCTTTATATAGATCTACTTAATTGCATTTTGTGACCCGTATCGTGAGGTGTAGTATCTGCAGCAGGCTTTTGCAGTTTTCATAGTGGCGTTTCCATGGTGGTTGGACCTCAGAAGACTTTCAAGAATATCCGCCATGGTGCCCTTGTTTCAGCCTGTTTTTTTGCTGCTAGGAATCTTGGGAAGAACAGTGCAAAGTATCAACAAAAGAGATACGTCATTAACGTTCCTATTTTGCCCCTAAGTTTTGTTCCCTACGTGAATGAACTCTCGACTTAACGTCTTTGTATTTTTTTTTCTTTCTGATAAAATAGACTCCTTGAAACATGTAAAGAAAGTAATGGAACTCTTTTAGACTTTTACGCTTGAGGATGGTTAATCCGAGATGTATAGCATCTAGAGCCGAAGTCTTACCAATCTGTCGAATTTCCCTATTGAGTAGTTTCATTTCAAGATTGCTATCGTTCTTTCTGTGGTTTTGGATTTCATTTCAAGATTACCATGAAAAGAATGGATATTTGCATATTGGAGTGATGTAAGTTCGAGCCATGGTTCTGGCTTTCAATCATACTGTTTTTTTTTCTATTTGTATTATGCTAAACTGCTACTAAAAACGGGATAAAGTAGTTTAAAGGCTTTATCCAACTTAAAAAAAGGGGCTTGGCATTTGGAAGAACACGCGTTTTGTAAGAGCAAATTCCTTCTATATCATTGGAAAATTTTTAACTTTCCTCTGTAGCATTCGCTTAAAATTTGTATGCCCTCTATGTCACTAGCGCCGAGTGATTAACATTTTTCTCTATTCGTCCAAAATTTATAAAAAAATTTATAACTTTATAGAGTAACATGTGAAGAACATTTTCTGTTGTTGGAAAATAGTTGGCTCTATAACATTTTTGAATTTGAAATTGGTGAACCTCGCAAGCCGTTAGGTAGAACCAAACTATTTTCCAACAACAAAATGCTCTCCACGTGTTACTCTATAAATTTATAAATTTTCATAATTTTGGAGTAAAGAATTTTTTTAAGCTAGCTAGAGAAAAATATTAAAGCACTAGCATTAGTGGCACAGAGGGCATGGAAATTTTAAGCGGATGGTACAAAGGGAAGTTTTCAAAATTTTCGATAGTATAGAGGGAAGTTGAAAATTTTCATAATGGTATAGAGGAAATTTGCTCGCTTTGTAATGATGTTGGAGACAAGGTGCACCTTATGAATGACGCTCAGGAAAATAACCACATGTGTGGAAATAAAGGGTGTTAAGATTTTTCTCGCTCGCTCCCCAATCAAAATCGAATCAGCGGTGGAATTAAAAAGGGCCGGAAAATCCCAGTGAAAATCGTATGGCCACTGATGCTGTCTCCAACTCACGCGACTTATTTTGGAGACCCATAACCAGATAATATGGGTGCTGATTTGACTGCTAGGTCATGACCGAAAATTGGTTGCCTCTAACGGTAGGCCGTAGGCTGTCTCCAACGATGGAGGAGACCCTTTACCCAAAATGTATGTGAATAGTAGCTCTTGAGGCTTAAAGTGTACTAACTGAAACTCACGGTCTTCAACACCATTAGGCCATTAGGTTACCTCTAATACAAGACCGAAAATGGGTGTGGCGGCGCCTGGAGTGGAGCTCGTGCCGGTGGATGCGTCGGCTAGCGTGCTCGGCCGTTGAATGCGACTGCGGCCGTGGATGCGGTTGAGATGGAGAGATACGACGACGGCAGCCGACCATGGATGCGCTCGGGATGGAGCAGAGGGCAGGGCGGCCGCTCCCTCCTCTTGCCTGCTCGGGGCGGAGCAAATGCGACGACCGCGGCCGACTATGACCGTGGATGCGCTCGGACGCGAGGCGAGCCGCCGCTCTTCTTTCGTTCTCATATACGTGCACTTGACTCTGTCGAGAAGGAGTTGTCCGAAATGTGGATCGCGTATTGTAGTCTATTCAAAATAGGGCTTCTATTTAGGTGGTCCATTAATGACGTCTTTTTGTAATTTTTGACGCATTTTAGATATGATGGCCTTTTGAGAGTCCGTTGGAGACAGATTAAGATTTTAGGCCCTGTTTGGATACAAAGTATTTTTAGAGTTTTGTAAGAATACTCATAGTTTACAAAATACTTTGATTTTATGAGGTATGGAGGTGTCTCGGATGTAATAGGTTTTGTAGTTTTTAAAACTATGGTATGGGTAAAAGTGCAACTACTTTGGAATTTTAAAAACTTCACTCATGACCTCTTAATTTTCTAAATCATAGTTTTGCTTGATAATGGCTTCTAAAACCATAGTGACTTCTAGAACCATAGTTTCTTAATACTGATATGGTTCTTGAGAAACTATAACACCCAAACAGAGCCTTAACGTTTTAAGAACCAGTTTGGGTTTGGGTCATAGTACTGGGTTGGAGATAGCCTGAGGGATGGCGGATCCGAGCGGGCGGGCGGCGCGGCTCCATCCGGCGGTGAGCGACGTGCTTTCCACTCTCGCCGACGCCAGCGCGGTCCTCGTCGACGTGCAGCGCCGGCTCGAGCTCGAGCTCCGAGCCTCGTACCCGGACCACGTCAGTACCCTCCTTTGCCTCTTGTTTCTCTTTAGGCGCTCCTCAGTCCTCACAGCGTGCGGCTGACGGGATCTGCGGCGGCGGTTGCAGTTGAATCCCGCGAAGCTGGTGGCGCGTGTGAAGCGGATTCAGGAGGAAGTGGCCGCGCTCAGGAAGCTCTGCCGCGACCTCCTCACCCAGAAGCAGGTGGGTGCTCCCTTCCTAAACCCTAACCCCCAATCCATTGTCCACGGCATCGCCTTCTCCTTGATCTGCGCGATTGATCCAGCGGTGGATTCACTGTCCGCGCAGGAGCTGATTGACAAGATGCAGAGGAGCCTGACGGCGCAGCGAGGCGCGACGCAGCGGCTGCTCGCCGTGTCCGGGCTGCCTCCCGTATCTGAGGCCGACGCCGCTGCCCACGACAGCCTCAACGAGGTGATCGATGAGTGGACTGCTCACGTGAGGCCCATCACAGGTAGGTTTTGCCTAATTTGTTTTGCTTTGCATCGCCTCAGTTGGGTGATGCTTGCTGCAGATTCGCGGTGAATGATGGTGAGTACTTTCATTTCGCAGGGGAAGAGACGGTGCAAGACACCAACCAAATTCTCTTCTCCACGATGGTCTAGAGCGGGCTATGGGACCAACTGGGGTTTACCCATGAAATTCTCAGTAATTACATAAGTTATTTATTAAAGGTGTGTGATGCTGTTTGGAGATGGGTTGGAGCCAAAGAATGCGTTGTGCTTTGTAATTTGTTTCTTTTTGGAAGGGTCCAACGACTCAATTGTAGAACCAGTGTAAACCAATGCCATACGCGCTAATGTTCGATTGGTTTGCCCTGGTGATCAGCTGCTTAAAATACCGCATCCTTCAATTGTTGTCCATGATCAGAAAAGGTTGCAGGACATATTCGGTTTCCCTATGTCCAGCCCATCCAATACAACTCAAGGAATTAGAACAGGGATGGCGAGATCAGATTTTGCAGCGATGGGCCACGATCACGAGTTTTCTTTGTCAGTTCTCGTCCTTGTACATTGGTTATTTCATTATCTGCATATACTTTTATAACCTTTTGTCACTTTCTTATATTTGATTAGACATGCACTCTTGTTTTATGAAGTTTTGCATTCAGATGTGAATATGCATGAACTTACTATGGCTATAGGATTTCATATTTGTTAGCCATGATGGCTTCTTATCCCAATTTTCTGCAAACTCTGGCAGGACTGCAGCAGGACCTTGTTTACTGGTTCCATTCCCTGACCAGTATCCAATAGATCCTATCATGTACCGTCCATTTTAACCGAATACTAGAGTAAAAAATTATGATTTTTTTTCAAAGGGATATTTCTTTTTTTTTTGCAACGATGGCATAGGACCTTGTTTATTGGTTCCATTCCGGCACCGGCTGGAATTAATATGTTTCATTGCGGTTCCCTCACCGGTAGGCTTGTATCTATATTTCAAAAATCAATCTCTTGTTGGTCCTTTCAATGTATGAATAAGATCGTTGATATCAGGCATTGGAGTAAAATATTATGGTTGATTGAATTAATGTAAATTGTTGTTACAAGAATGACAGGAAGAAATGAGCCTTAGAAGCATTTTTCCAAACTTCTTTTGTTCATTCAAGTTCCATTGATTGTCTGATAGCAAATTATGTATTCTCTCCTTTACTAAATTGTTGTCGCTATTGACTTTTTTCGTAGCGTTTGACCATTCGTCGTATTCAAAAAATTTCTTCAAATACAAAAAGTAATATGCTACATTTCAAGTTTCTTTAGTGATAAAACATATTCCAACAAAATAAATGATATTTGTTAAACTTTATTTGAATAAGACAAATGGTTAAATTTAACAAAAAAAGTCAACTGCGACAACAATTTAGTAAGGGAGTAGTAAGAAATTACTATCACAGAAAGAGTTGTTACTATCTTTGGTAATACGGACGAGAACTGAGCTAGTTTGAATCATGAGCCAACGAGTGATAGGCAGTATCTACATAACTCATTTTCTAGTTCATTCCTTTTGTTTGAAACACCAATTCGAACCAAACGCTATCACAAAGCAGTAGGGGAATACTTCCGAGAAAAAAACTTATAATTAAGTAAAATAAAAAGGTCCGGAACTGCGAAATTTCAGCCATCACGACCGGCCAGTCCGGTTGGTCTAGAAGGTTGGTGAGAATTAGAAAACGTGGAGCTAGAAGCTGCAGGTCAAAATCGTGCGCAGCTCGCAAAAGAAGTTGCTGTCTAGAGTTGGCTTAACCGAATTAACTAATGAGACAGACCAACGGCGGCTTAACCAAATTAACTAATTCTTTTGGCATGTGAACTTACGGTTGTGTTTGTAATTTTTTTAAGAATCGAGCACCCTTTGTTCTGGAGAAAAAAATAGCAGATTTTTGCATTGATAAGCAGCATTAACTTTATTCTCTTATAGAAATTTTGAGCCTGAGTTTACTCTCGCTCTGCGACTCGTATGTATAGTTGGTCTTTGAGAAAATAACAAGGTTTGGCATGTTTGATTAAATG
Organism: Chloris gayana; assembly: GCA_031894775.1. NCBI lineage: Eukaryota > Viridiplantae > Streptophyta > Magnoliopsida > Poales > Poaceae > Chloris > Chloris gayana. The sequence continues at coordinate 2,621,675 of JAUNZO010004234.1, read as the reverse complement.
GTACACATGTTCCACGTTGATCCTTTGGAAAGAGTCGACGACGCGGCGTCTGAACGGGGGATGGTGGAGACTTGTTGTGCCAGCCGGGGGCCGTACCTGCGTACTAACCTCCCTCTCGGAAGCAGTCTTTGACCCACAGGCAGCCGCTACCGCGCCTCACATTTCTTGATCCCCCGTCCACTGCCCAGTTGCCTCACCATCTTTTTCTCCTCCCCTCACCACACGCTCCTCCGGTGCTCATCATGGAAAGCTGCGGTGCTGACCAGCACCGCACGGCGGCGGCGTGGGGCTCGCTGCTGGAGGCCTCCGGCGACTCGGAGTCCGACGACCTGGCAGTAGCTGTCAGCATCGACGTGGATGATGGCTACGACGCCGCGTCGTGCAGCGGCGGCGACGGTTTGGAAATGGAGGAGCTCGACGACGTCGCCGTCAAAAGGCTTGTGTCCTGGGAGAGCGCGAGTGTTGTGGTGGCCGGCGCCGAAGAAGGCGTTTGCTGCCCGATGTTTTCCATGGAGGAGGATGCCGAAGGCGACAGGCTCTTCTGGGAGGCTTGCATTGCTCATGGATACTAGCAAAAGTTCCGTTGCTCTTCTACTGTTCTGTGATCTTCGATGATTGCAGTACTGATCATGTACGCGTGCCGCCTTGTTCTGTGTTTGCGAGAACCTTTGATTTTCCCTTGTGTTCTCGCATTGATTTTCTCTAAGATTTCCCGTTTTAAATTTAAGGCATACACCAGGGTTATATTATGGGACAATGGCGTTTTAACCATTGTTTTGAACTCTAATTGCGAAATCAACATCGGTTTCCAAATTTTGCAAAATCACCATCGTTTTTTGAATCGGATCCCACCGTTTGCCATCAGGTTCCAACACCGTGAACCAGACCGGAATAAATGTATAAAAAAAGAAAAAAACCATGGAAAAGGGGGACGGACGCCCCTGCCCTCCACTCGACTCTACCCGACTCTCCACTCGACTCTGCTTGACTCCGGTCTCCAAAATTTGCAAAGGGGTATTTTCGTCTTTGTCCACGGAAGTTAACACCGTTAGAGCATCATGACGGACTTGTGGTACATTGGTTTCTCAGATTCAAAAAGTGATGGTAAATATGCAAAATCTGAAAAAGGACTACAAAACGATGGTTGTTATGCAATTGGCCCTTATATTATAGTATCTCACTACTCTCTTGTTTACTGTATTCGTTTATTCTGATCGAGGGCCGGGCAGAATAAAAAAAGAAACGATCCTGCATCGTGTGAGTGTTACGGCACATTTTGGATATAGTGCAACCGTCTACTTGGAAGAGTTTTTTAGCTGTAAGGGTTTTCCATGTAAATCTTGTGTCTGATTGTTGTTTAATAAACTCTTCCAAAGTAGACGGTTCTCACTACACAAGTAATTATGGTATACTTTTGCCCATCAACAAAGATCTAAGCTAGGCAGCGACAACTTTAAAGAGCAAAAGCTTTTGCACCGTAAAAGACCCTGCTATAAATAAAAACAAAAGCGTAACCTGCAAGTGGCAGGGCAGCTCGATCAACCAATTCTCTGGCAATACGGCTTTCATTAGCTGATGCATGCATTTAGCATGAATCCATCATGACCCGTGCATGTCTTTTATGATCAAACACGGACACTCATCATGCTGACTTGCTGAGCATTGGTGCATAATTAATTCCAAAATTTGAACCTTTTCAGATGGACCTCATACTCTCATTTCTCAACTTCGCAGAACAGTTTCTAGAGTATGCAGGGATAGTACAAAGAGTATTTGGATCCTAATCTTCTTCTTTTTAGAAACTATTTGGATCCTAATCTAATGGGATAGACAAACTACAAAGAGATCAACTTGTGCTGCTCTGACTTGCGCCCCGGATTCACATCCATGCTTTGGAAGATATATGAACACCTTCTCTAGATACAGCATCTGGGCCCAGAGGTCAGACGACCCACGTATCAGTTACGGTTTATGCAACTGTTTTATGCAAGAGCAATTTCTAATTCTCGTTGTTAACATAATTAATTTACAGGCATAAGTATACATTTAGTATATGAATATATTAATGAACACAGAGAGATATTAAACAACAATGAGACACAAGATTTGCATGGGAAACTCTTACAGCTAAAAAACCACGGAAGTACGAAGTCATCATTATACCAAGACAATTACAAATGTGGGGATTTACAATGAGTCTTCAACTCATCCTTTGCAATTTACAATGGATATAGTGCAACCGTCTACTCTTGTACCAGCCTCTTTGATCATTTATCATCCTTGATCAGCATTTGTCCATGTAGTGCCTCTTCATCAATCAGTCGATCATGTATTATATGATTTCCAGAGTATTGTAAGAACTTTAGTTAATTACATTCCTAGGTATTACCTGTCGATCACCTCTAATTAAGTTGTATGCATGGTTGTCGCCATCAAGCCTCCTACAGTCCTACATCCTGTCGTATACGAATATAAGAACATGGGAACATGGTGCCAAACTTCTTGCGTCCAAAAATTATACGCAGTCCAAAAATGTTGTAAATGGAGCATATGTCATGTTCAATTATACGCAGAGTCCAAAAAAAAAAAAAAGCAATATGTAGATTGCGTTTGGCCTCGTCAGTCATGAACATTGTATGTCCAGTCTCGTCGATCACTACATTATGAAATAGTCTATCCTCGTTAATCATGGAAATTATATCTGATCAATGTTCGGCCTCATCGTTTAAGCCTGTAACCTGGAACAAGCCGTTGAACGGCTCCATTTAATTATATCACGATGGTAACAGTACTGACCATTATATAACATAGATTTTTGTAGTGTTATTGAATTATTCATATAACTAGTATATACAGACATGAATCACTTCTCGACAGTTAAGAGACTGCACTCTTATCTTACATATCAAATAAGAAATCAAATTCTCCATTGACATCATCCACTGTGATTTTCAGATGAAGTTAATATTATAAACAAGAAAAGAAGATTCTTGCAGGCGATTAGGGACATTATTCTAAAAAATCCCGTTCACGTGCATTTGGGAGGCGGTATATCATTCTACAGCATAGATGCCTGCTCGACACCTGAAGAGTATCCATTGAGCCATGTCTTGTGGATGTGTGTTAGCACAAAGCCCTGGGGGTTTCAGGCTGTCATAAGAGAAACAGAAGGAACATATGGCTGAATCAGTTGATTGTATATTTTATTATTTTTGTGAACGATACTGAAATGAATACATGGATAAGTATTTCTGGAAAATAACACCAAATTACCTTCAGATTCAACGCAAGACTCACCAGAGTGCAAACACGCACATCACCTGAAAGGAGCAGCCAAGGCAACAGTCATGTGAGAATCAATTGCCAAAAAGGAGAAATAAATGACAGAATTACATGGAGAAGAAAAATCAAGGCACTATGGCTATACAAGAGAAAGATAAAAGAAACTAGAGTTATAGGCAGGAGTAACAAAAAGGAAACAAACAGTTAGAAGCATATCCCTTGTTTTCTATGAATGGTCCTATATATTTGACAAAATTAAGCCAGCAAACTGATACATCACTAGTTGCGTGTGCATATAAAAAAAAACAACAAGATTATGTAGAACATTTGAATGACGACACATTTGGAGTCCAATAGAAACAAAGACATTTCGGCTATGTTTTCAATCTAAATCAGTATTTATGACCATTGATGAGTTATTTTGGGCTGGACAGCTGCATGTGCCTCCCCCAAGATCTTACCATGGGAGCACCCAACACAACCAGAACCCTAGTTGAAGTGATGTGTATTTAAAAATGCATCGAGACATGTAGTTGGATATTTACACTACGAGGTTGTATGTTTTACTACTTGAAGCTATTTCCCATTTACTAATGCTAGTCTTCATGCATAGAAAAAATAGGAAATAGTTCAGGTTCAATGAAATTATGTACATATAAACATGGTTCCCAATTAGATGAACCGTTTTTTAGTTGGAACCAGAAGGATATGTACATGTCCACCCATATTGTGTTGTTAAAAAGTAATTTGTGAACCTATCAAGGACTCCAGGCAGAATAAATGTTATATTATCTAGAGTCAACACTCTTGGACTGCATAGTAGAAAACAGAAGGGGCATACATCACTCTGCACTTCATAGTTAGATTTGTACATAATTCTACTAGATGAGCCATTAGTTATTGCCAAACACATAAACATATGATCATTGAATGAAAACTTGAAGCATCTATTGCATGTCCCATTACCATTTGTAGTTTTCACAAACAATTATCTAGCTCTTACAATTTTACAAATTGAATAAAGAGATTCACTTGTGAAATGGCTATGAAGATAAACTACAAGTGTAGCCTACAACACATAGCAGAGTAGATAAACTACAAACAATACAGACACCGTGATGTAGTACAAAGCAAACTTCTTAACTGAACATAGAAGATGGGAAAGATTATGTGACCTGAAGTACAGTAGAGTAAGTAGATAATTTATTGATTCTGCATTTTTATCAAGACTCACCTTCTGATTCCCACAAGTCAAATCTCACCATCCAACTATCTGAACCAGTCTGTGTGATAACAAACCTGTCCACCCACACTCGGTATTTCTTCCCTTGTTTGTCACCATAACATGATCCCAATGCATCAATTGATGCATGGAGCGAACATTCAAGCCCAGAAGGATGGATTATAACTCCATTTGGGTACTGGATAACTCAAATAAATAAGAAGGAATTAGTTTAAAGCTCCACAAAACAATTTAATGCATAACAGTGTGCATTCTCCAATAATCTCTCTAAGTATTGGATGTTTAAGACACTATAAATGAAAAGGGAAGAACTATGCTACAGAACGATGAATTGTGCTGGATAATATGATAAATAAGAAGGAATTAGTTTAAAGTTCAAAAAAATAATTTAACGCATAACAATGTGCATTCTCCAATAATCTTTCTAAGTTACTGGATGTTTACAAGATACTATAAATGAAAAGGGAAGAACTATGCTACAGAATATGTTAGCTAACACCAATATATTAATTGTCAGGAGAAAGCGTAAAAACGGTAATGGGAAAAGTTAGAAATATAGGAAACAAACTGAGAAGGTATGCACTTACGGTGATGTTTTTGAAGTATTGAATCACTGAATCAGACTTTGAAACCTCAGCCCTGCGCCACTTCTCATAAAGGACATAGAACTTCACAACTGCATCTGTAGGCTTGAAAGAGGAATCCTTCACATACGGGAACTCCACATCTCTAGGAGAAACGCTAGGTCCAAGCTTGAAATGCCCAATAGCTTGTATGATACCAGCTGCACACCTCTCAGTAGCATGAATAATCTTAGGATTATCCTTCGCATTGTCTGCATACCACTGAAGTAGCTCCTCTTGGGCATTGCTGACCTAAACAATATAAAGCTTCTAAAGTCAATAATTCAGGCATGCACTTTTCTAGATGATTCATGCAGTACCATGTATACTGACCATGACACCGTGTACACCAGGGATGCTGAATAACTCTGCATCATTGCCAGAGTCACCACAAACGAGAGTATTGTTGGGTGGCTTTCCGCAAGAGTTTAACTTCTTCAGCAAATATGCAAGGGCCTGACCCTTTCCAGCTCCTTGAGCTAACACATCAAGGTCCTGTCCACCACTGTATATTATTTTCGCATCTACCTGTTGTCAAGAAATAAAAAGTCCATCAGAATACGAAATGAAAACTTGAACATAAGAAATCTACCAAAACTGAATGGAAACTCAGACGATGTCTCACCCCGCGTTTCTCCAACTTCTCAGAAAGAGACTTTATCACTTCCTGAGCATTATTTTTATCAACAAAAAAGCTGACCTTGTGCGGGCGTTGTTCTGTCTCTGGCTGCATACGTACAAAACAAAGAGGTGTTAGTTCACTTCCAAGTTGAATACAGATAACGACAGTAGTCATGCATGTAACAGAACATACCTGAAGCTTCAGCTCAGAAAAGCTCGCTGTTTCCTCAACAACAATCTTCCTGTCCCATTTATTATTCAGATATTCTTCCCAGCCTTCATCAGGAACCATGTCCTCACCATAAGTTATCTCAGTGCCCACAGACATGATAGTGATGTCCGGTGTCAGCATAGGCTTCTCTTTCCTCAACTCCTTGTACAGGGTAGGTGATCGTCCTGTAGAAAAGACAAGCAGAGAATCCTGACAGTAAACAGACTCCCACAGTGCACCAAACCTAAGCAAGGACAAGTTCTCCTCATCATGGTGATCAACCTGCAAGTTTATGATGTCAGACTTAAAATGATATACAGAAACCTTTAATCAACTCAGGTTAAATTCAGGGCATGAGTTGAAAAACACACCATTGTATGGTCAAGATCCGAGACGATCATAAGGCGTGCAGAACCATTGAGCTTATCCATTGTAGAAACCTGCAAAAGGACTAATATGAACTTGGGACCAGAAGCTTCATGCCAAGATTTATGGGTAAAAGACAATATGAACTAGATTTAAGTGGGAGTTTTGTTTATGGTGTTGCAATGTTGGCATCATTGCCAAGTGCTGAACTAAGAGCATAAACAATTGTGGAAGTGGAGCTTCCAAACGAAATGCAGAAACTTCTTTAATACATACATTGAAATGCATTGTCGACAAGTTGTGTGTTTTAAACTGTCTAGAGACACTTATTTTGAAGCTAACATTACAATCTACTATGTCTAGGTAGGTTATGGAGAGAGCATGCTTATTGAGATCACATTAGAAGATAATAACATACATAGCCAACAACTCTAGTTTCACAAGAATATCTGCAACAATTAGAGTGAAAAATTGATACAGCATCGCTCATAAAATCCATGCCTTCAATAAAATGTATGTGCGTGAGCCAACAAACGAAAATGCAAACGGAAAAAAAAGCTAAAATGGAGAACTAAAGAGAATTACAAAATTTTCGGAATGATCCCGGGCCCCGAACTTGCTGGGAACCCTAAGCATTGACCTAGAATTCGACCGCAAGGAGCCAGAGTAGCAAACGGGCCCAACTGCACGGCAGAAAACAGCAGTGCCGGCCATACAAAATACTGCGGTGGAATTGGAAGGCAGTGCATAGCAGGGACTGAATTGCTCCCCCAAATTTCTAGGAAAACAACCTGGCACTATCGCTCCACCGAACGGCAACTAAATCCGCGACAAACTAGGAACGCGACATTTTGATCTGAGTGCCCGCAGGAACGAAAATAAGGAACAAAAACGGAGCACGCATCCTAGTAGGCTTCCTTACCGATGAGGCGAGAGATCAATCCAAATTCCAGTCCGATCTGGGTTGGTTGGAGGCGAAGGAAGACGACGGACGGGATGGGGGCGCGACCGGGGAAGGGGAGGAGGGGCGAGAGGATGGCCGAGAAGGGAGGGAGCGGCGAGGGATGGGGGCCACGAAGTCCGCTCGTTTTCGGGGATGGCCCTGATATGAAGGAATATTCGCTGATCACTCGATCCACTCCCTGCATGACCCCATCCAAATATCATCAAAAAAGTGCCCGTTCCTTCCCATCCACTTATTGTTTTTTTTCAAAAAAAAACTTTTACGTTTCCCTTTTCCGGCCGTGTTGCGGCCTGCGGGCAGTTGGGGGGGGCTGGTGGTGGTAAGCGGTAAGTTGCTACAACGGATACTACAGTATTACAAGCACCGGCTTTCAGAATACACTAGCAGAATGTCAGTGCGTTACAACGGACTAAAAAAAATATCCATACATATTAGCTAGTGTGCCCCTTTGATCATTTGTAACGATGTGTCGATGTGGATAGTGTGCGCTCCTATGATCATTTGTAACGATGTGTCGATGTGAATAGGGGGATGTTCGTTTCCTCTAGGGACTAAAGTTTAGCTCCTAAAATTTAGGCTAAACTTTAGCACCTCTTTGGAGGGCTAAAGTTTTGCCTCCTTTTAGCTCTTCTTTCTCTCTAGAGCTAAAGATTAGTCCAAACTTTAGCCTCGTTCGTTTCCTAGAGCTAAAGTTTAGTCTAAAGTTTAGTTTTAGCCTCTTCAGCCCATGGAAACGAACACCCCCTAGGTATGGTCCCATTCAATTGCAAAATCATATTAGTGCAAAGACCACACATTAGGATTAGGGTGGTGAAGAAAAAAAATTCACAACATCATTTTCATGACCGGATTACATAACTGATCACTTGAATTGTAACTGGATTCACTGAAACGAGGAGCGTCGCACAGGTCCAGTAGCACCGTACAATTTCCATGGATGATACAACCTGAGAAGGCTCCACCAGTAACCGAAAAAAGGTACAGTATCCTAATGGACATGGCCATTTAGGCCTGAAAGAAAGGAAAAAGCAGCCAGGTAAAGAAAATGCCACAAGGAGGAGGCGTGTATTCCTTGTACGGGGCGTTTTTTTGGAGTGTGTTTCACAGATGGACTCCTGTATGAGTGCTACAAGGTGAATTATTACCCCCACTTTGACCGGCATGGCTCATCTGTCACCTTATTCTTGAACAACCCTTGTTACTCCAGTTATTGTGGGATATTGAAGCACAATACAATAATGCATGCTGTATTGTTGAGCCCGACTAGTTAAGTGTTGCAAATAGTTTGTTTGCCGTGCCAAATATGGGGGCAATATCAACAGGTACCTGCACATAAACATAAATAAGGTTCTATAGGTGCTGTACAGCTTGTTTGCTAGGCATGAATGAAAATGGTTATAAATTGCTGCATACAAACCAACACGGGAAAGTATGAGCAGTTCCTACCTGCATATGTTCTATCTTCTCCAATGCCACACGCAGTGGTTGCGTCAAGGTTGCACGAGACTGGAGAAGAGACTGGGCACCAGGCTTATCACCCTTTGCCTGTATTGTCAGTATCTCCCTGCTGAGACTTTCTACAGCATCCTCAACCTTCCACAACAAAAATAATCTTATAAGCATTGATAGCAGAGCAACACTAAGATGGTAGAACTAGTAGGCATAATTTATAATTACCTTGGTAAAATCAACTGAAAATGTTCCATCAGAGTGCAAGATGAAAGCACCTTTCTCATACAACCAGTTAAATTGCAATGCTTGTCCTTTCCTACATTCATTCAGATATACAGTAGTAATCAACTAATCAGTGTGCACGCTGCAGTATGGAATTTACTAAAGGAAAGTATCAGTCAGTCACCCATTTCTCAGTCCCATTCAAGTTCAGTTTGCTTCAAGAAAGTTATAGCCATATAGCCTTACCCATGAGCTTCTTCTAGTCCAAAGCGTATGGACCGGAAGCAACCAGCCAGAAAAGATACATACATAGATTTTGATAGGCTTTTAGGAAGCAATTCCTGATACATGGATGCAAAAAGATTACAATAACATGAAAGTTAGTTGTGATTGTAATGATACTGATCAAAATGCAGTGATTCAATTGATTCTAATCTTCATCAAAGAAACCGTATGATTTGAATGTGCTGATCTGGGAAACACAGGTATCAGGAAAACTGACCTTCTTAATAAGAAAATTCAGTGCCCAGAGGCCAACTATATCAGCCTTTGCCTCCTCCAATGCTGAATGGAATTCTTGAAGTTCCTATACAAAAAGTAGGCAAGCCAACTCAGATCAAATTTGTCGCATTAGATGCAAAAGGCTGAAAATGTAATAGTTTCTGGCACAGAACTTTAGATATTTGCATACGCACCATTCTAACTGTTGACTTTTTACCACTTGGAAGGACGATGGAATGAGGTCCAATTCCGTGGCAGCACTCATGGCAAACAATATGAGTATAGTATGGCTCAAAATTAACATAATCCTTCTGGTCCTCTCTGATGCAAGCATCAGCTATAGGCTTCAAGATATGCTTGAACCTGAATAATTCACATAATCATAATTGACAACATTACCATATGACACCTTAAAGTGAGCCAAGGTGAAATGGTAGCAGCCTCAATAGCAATTAACATTATGACGGAGAATCAGAAAACACGTACTTGGCTTCTGAAATGTTTTTAAGCATGACCATCGAAGTTCCTCGTTCATTCACAATCCGCTCATCATTGGGTAAATTGAAAGCAATAGTCTGTGGACCTTTCACATCCTGTACCAGCAGTTGTTGGTCCTCATCATTAAATCATTGGCACAGAAAATTTATTTGCATCACATCTACAACTTATTTCTACAGCTCCAGGCTTTCCAGAACATTTAGGCAGTCAATGAGAATGTCAGAGGACAATACAACAATTTCAACATGAGAATAAGTCTAACCTACGATAAAAGGGAGTGAGAATCAGAGTTCTCTGAGGAATGGTCTAGTCAATGGTTAAAAGTAGGGCAAGATTCAGTACATAATGCTATCTATCATTCTAGTGCATTAAACACCTGGATGAAACCATGCCAAATAACAACTTGAAACGGGAAACTAATCCAACCTTTCAGGTAGTCTATTGGATTATGAAGGCATGGGTATTAATAATTTTCTGAACTAAAAAATGAGATCGCTTCAGACATAATATTAAGAGGAGGGGGGGTGGATTCTTAGGGAAAAACGCAAAGATTTACTGCAAAAAGTGATACGAGGGCAAAATCCTAGTAACTGAGCCTAGGTAAGTTGGTTGAAAGCGTGGGCGTACGCCTGGATGACCCAAGTTTGAGTCCTCTTTAACTCAAATTAGGGTGCCTAGGTTGCTTGAGGTTTTTAAAAGCATCATAAAAGAAAAGTAGCATACCCCAGAATTGTAAAGAAGATTGATCACACGAATTGGGGCTGCAGATACATTGTCTGATTTGAAAATATTGTCCAGTGGAAGATTTCTCTCCAAAACCTGAATGCAGATATAACTTGCTGTAAGGCAAAGATTAATATGTGCTTAAAGAAACATAACTAACTTACCTGGAGTTGATCACCAAACAGTTTAACTTGAGAAGTTGCTGCATCATCACGTATTCCAACAAATGCTTCAAAAGTTGCCTTAAAATAGAAGAAATGTAAGTGACACATAGATGATAACTGTGTTGAGCTCCATGTGTACTATGCAAATTAAACTAGAAGGAAAGAAATGTAAGTTTTTGCACGTGCATATTTCCTCCACTCATCAGTACATAATAGCCCTTAATTGCAGGGCAACCATAATGTAAGGTCTAAACAGCAATATATGCCGAGGGGCAAGAAACTGGTACCTAACAGGTGCAAAATCCTAGGATATGATCCTTAATATTTTGGTGTTCTCAAAGCTGAGGCATGGATGAGTTAAGATAGAAGTAGTAGGGAGCAAGGTTGAAAATTATCTGTCTGAAAGATGAATCATGTGTCTGTAACTAGTGTTAATCCACCAGCATCGGTGAAAAAAATTGAAGTTAACATAAAAAATTCGAAGAGTGATAAGAAAATTACAAAAATGAGAACATGAAATTGTATGTCATGTGAGTGCGCACCATTAGGCTTCAATGCTAAACTTGACCAACAAACAGAGAGTAGGAAATAACAGGTGGGGCAAATTAATTAATTAAAAAAAAAACAGGTGGGGCAAGGACCCTGAGAAAAAAAAATACCTTATAACTAAAAAGGCAATCTTCATAAGTTTCATATGGGCCGATGGTGACATCTATCTTAGAGTCCTGCAAACAAGATAGTGCCAAATATAAAGGTAAATATGAGGAAATATTTTTTTGACGGAATCAGCAAGGGAGGCCACTACTTACTTTTTATAAATTTGTATAGAGAAGAAACTGTACAAGGCAATATGAGGAAATATTTACCAAGGAAACAAAAATACGAGGCTAATCAATTAGGATACTAACCAACTCCATCCAAGCTATGTCAGATTCATAGTAGTCATTTGAAAGGAATGCATCTGCCTTGGTTTTGAGCAAATTCTTGAGACTGTAACAAGAACAAAACAAAGATCACTTAAAAAAAACGAATTAAAACCTCAAATTTGAATGCTGTAAACTATGACCTTAAAGAATCAGAACATTCTGATGCTTTCTGAAGAATCTTCGACACTTTCTCAAGAGATGATCTATACTCCTGAGAATATGGCACAACAAAAAGATCATCTGAAGCCTTGACTCGGTTTGATCCATCTGCCTGTGCTTCTGATGACGATGATGAGGAGTCATGCCGTTTTATGACGGTAAAAAATCCAGTGGCATCTTTCTGTTCCTTACTGGTTAGTCCATTTTTCCATAGTTCAAACTCCTAAAAGCATAGTGCAAATATGCAAAAAAATGAAATCACTTTAGTTAGTATTAAATCAAGTGTATATATCCGGGAGATAACACACTAAAATATGCAGTATGAACAGGAAATATTTTCTACTGGGTAAATCAAGCACTGGGACAATAGACAGATCAAAAAATTATCAGGAGGGTAAAAATTTGCACCATATCAGGAGGGACAATAGACAGATCAAATACCTTTTTGTCCATATCAGGAGGGTAAAAATTTGCACCAGCAGGCTTATTTAAGGGAAATGCTGCTCTATACTCAATCCCCTTCCATCCTGAAACTGTCTTGGTGGCATCTGTGAGTAATTTCACAGCGGAATCTGCAGTCGATAGAAAAGCCTTATTTTCATCAAGGCAGGACCTGTTAGGAAATATGAAAACAAAAACATCTATCAGGATCCTGAAGAGATGACATATATAATATATATATCCAAATATGCAAAGATTTGTTTCGATAAACATAGTAGGTGAAAAAAAAATCAATGCATTAAATTTTGCTGGAATTAACGCAGTAGGGGCTTTCATTGAACAATGTATCAAGACATTCCAATCATTAAGGGAGAGAGAAAAATTATTGCAGGGAATAAAATTACCAAGGGCTTTTATTGATAGAATAATACTCCCACTTCAATTTATCAAAGGAAGAAGATTCTGCGTGTGATTTCAGCCAATCTCTCAGCACTCTGTTGCTATTCCATAACTAATTGAGAACCATAGTAAGATGTTGCAGAAAAGGGAAATAATAATGACTGGACAGCGAAGATAAGCTTTCCTGACTGACTGTACATCCAAACACTAAGAAATATTAATGGAAAAATGTACCTGCTCATAAAATATGTCATCAATAACTATTGATGCTTTAAGAATATATCCCAAGGCTTCCTTGTCTCCTTCAGATAGAATAGACAACTGCAAAATCAACAGAAGAAAAATTGAGCATAGACAAGAAAAAGTATCTGCAGTAAATAAGTGGGAAGGTGGGAAGTAGTTAATCAATATCTCCTATGGCCACTAGTGGTGTTGGAGGCCACAGGAAGGTTTTCTTGCCCCCTCTCCAGGTTCCTTCACCTAATCCTAATAATTTGCGTTACAAAAATTAGCTATGAATTTGTGTGGTACTCGTGCGCATGCATAAGTTACATTTCTTGTATATACTAAGTACTGCATATGTGATCTAAATTTGAACAAATAAAATAGCAAATACTCCCACAATATAGAAACAACTTTATTCATGAGAATAATTTAACCTGAACAGCAATTTGACATGTATACACCATTGGTGGTTCCCGCACAGGAGGAACTAGGAGATTTTGCATATTAAGATCAAAACAGAAGGATACAAAGAAAAGAGGACTGTTGTGTGGTACCACAGTAGCTAGGCTCAGCTACTGCTATTCAACACATGTTATGATGTTTATGGTCTTAAGCACAGGGATCAAACAGTAGCTTTTTGCTAAAGCAAGAGAAAATCCTATTGACTATATATCAATGGCATTGTTTATTGGAATACTAAAGAAACATTATTACATTAGAGTGCTATAACATGCTAAAGGAAATATATGTGAAGAGTAATCACAAACAATATATACTATAATGAAATGGACAATGTATTTATTGTACTTAAAGCTCATTAAGAATTTGTCTTCGCAATGAAATGGAACAACTGGAATGAAAATCTGACATGGCTTGTCATCTTCCTTCTGAACACTAGACTGCAGGACCACCACAACTCAAAAAAAAATTCCAAATCATGTGTGTATGACAAAGTAGGAAGAAACTTTAGTTCTTCTGAGTTCTTAAAGGACCACCAGTGGCACTCTAGTCAAATGGACTCAAACATATGCAGTTGTTGATAGTTTAAGCATTTCTGTACGATCTTATAGTTCTTTATACATATAACTTAACTGGAATCAATTATTATCAAATACACAAAACCAATGAGTGCCAAGTTAGATAGCCAAAAGAAAAGGTGAAAACATAGCAACTTACGTCTGGTTCCAAATAGATAGGAGCATAACGACTAATTTGCTTTTGTAAGGTTAAACTGCGGCACTCCATATCAATTTTGTACCTGCAAAGATAGCATTAAAGTTGAAGCAAGATAATTTTGCCAACATTGTATGACAGCATGACATGTATTACCAAATAATCAGGATCTACTGGAACACTTCAAAGTAAAACCTAGCAAACAAGGAAAGTCATAGAAAATAAATAAATAAAATCCAATGCCTTAGTATATTGATAGGATGGAGCAGAAGACCCTAACATATAGTGCATCAGTGATACACCTATCTTCCCGAGATTTAGAATCTGAATCCTGGGCACTAGCCAGAGTGGCCGGCGAATAGTACAGTGTACATCTTCTTAGGATAAGGAGTAAGCCAAACTTTCAGAGCGCTTGTCTAGGCCATGAAATTAAAATGTGGTCCATAATAATTTTAAGTATGTATCGTAGGTGTCCTAGTGATTCCAGATTTTGCTCCAGCTTCTGGATGTCAAAACCCACAGATGGGCGAGCTTGAATTTGATTTCATTTCATAAATAGTTTCCTATCATACACATTCAATACTATTTTAACTCTTCCAAACCATATCTATCTCTTTGGAGCATGAACATAAAAGACCATATATTGACAAAAACATGGTTGGATAAAGCACAATGTTGCTTACCTTTCTTCAATAATAGTGAACAGGTGACCATATTGCCCATTCACATCATAAGGCACATACTCTCCTTTTTCTTTTGCAAGGCAATTCTTGTACTCATTGTAATGCATATACTTAACAGCAGATACTTCACTTTCCTGCCGGTAGAATTACACAAGTAATTACAATTCGAAAAGGCAAATTTGGTTAAACAAAGACAGCATAATCAGTAGCAAGATAATAGACAATAGTAAAGGCATTTACTGGTCACTCTTGAGCTATATATTTGTATAGATACCTTTCTTTTCAATAGCGTTAAACAAAGCGAATTAGTTTCCTCAAATGTGCAATGTTATTGATACTGACTATGACTAGCATACAGTTACATTAGTCCAAAGGCCATTATGCGAAGAATTAGAGAATTCCAACCTGGAGGGTGAAGGCCTCAAGTGGAATTGGAGTTAAAGTAGTCACAAGATAAACATCATTGTACTCATTGTTCGTGTAAGTCCCCTCGTTGATAATGCTGAAGCAAAGAATCGATGGTTCAGATAATAGCATTTTATTTAGAGTAAATTTCACGAAACCCCAGGTTTTGTGGCTCATGTCACAAAACCGCAGGTTTTATGGTCATATTATTTCATGAAACCCCACCTCTACCAAGAATTAACTATGAATATGATATGTGTATTCTATCTTTATGCTTGCATGACCCATGTATTCGATCGATTCAATCAATGAAATCATCAAGCCGTATATAAGACTAATTATCTTCTGATATGAAAGTTAAATCACCTATAATATTCATACTATTTTGAAAGGGGTGGGGTTATATGAAACAATATGACCATAAAACCTGGTTCAACGGCATCCAGTGGGAAATAAATTTGTAAAGAACAGTGAATTTATCATGTACTATCTTATACTGAAGCCTGATTGCTGCATAAAGAAGATGAAAGAGACAACCTTAAGGTTGGATGTCGTCTTCTAGAATCGGTTATGATGCTAATCTTCAACAAGTTTCGGTGGAAGTTTAGGAATAGACTTGAGAACTGAGTTAAGAGTCTTTTGAGCTATCCTTATGGGGTTTGGCTATCTTGTTGATTTCTAAACTCTAAATTTGTTGTGTGTTCGTTCTGGACCTTGAGCCCAGGAGCTCCTTTTGTAATCTGTTGTGGCCATGTACACCTTCCGGGTGTAGAGGCTGGGATTTCAATCCCATTATCTAAAAATACTGAAGCCTGATGAAAATGGTGTATCACATAAGTTCCAAAAAGGTAATGGGCCGTGAAGAGGAGGAAATACTAACCATTCTTGAAGAAAAACAAATATCAGCTCAAAAGCATCAATAGGAAGGTTGATGCCTAGTTCTTCATGGAGTTCCCTCCTAATTATTCACGTGACATGCAGCAAATTATTAGAATTCAGCATTGCAACAAAAGGAAATACCAGGCAGAGAACCACAATATAGATTGGCCAAAGACTTGCATTGAGTCAGAAATTTAATCAAAACCATAACATATACATAAGCACAATCTCGAACACTTCCGTAAGAAAAGGACAAATGCGCAACTGCAACCATCACGCCGTTTCAAATAGTAACATGAAAGATTAAGCATCCCCGAGCCAGCCACAGGTATCAACGGTAGCTTTGAGCAGAATTTCAACTTGCTGCTAAAATGATTTAGACGTCAGCGTCACCCTTTTGACGGGATTTTAGGCGTCATTTTTACTGCTTAGTGTGCATATACTACCCTACGCATTGTAATTCGCTGTACTGTGTTCAGATTTTAGCACTTCTAGAATGCAGTACGATCTGAGTCAGCAAGTGCAGTATGATCAGCGAGCTCACTGTGCAGAGAAGAGCGAGGCATCGCCAGCGGAGATGTGACCCGCGCTGGAGATGTCCCACTGCCCGGGCCACGAGTCCTTACAGTCGGCGCGGCGCTGCAGCAGCAGCTCCCCCGTGCTCTCGCTGTAGATCCACACGTGCACCGCACGGTGGTAGTCACCGTCCCTGTGCACATCAGACCTGCGGAAAGCAAAGCAAGCACCATCAGCGGCGGAACCACGCGATTGTGGATGGACGGCATACCACCAAGACGGCGGGGGTATCGGCGCGGGACGGGGTATACCTAGGCTTCGAAACGCCGGTCTTCTCTCCTGCGGGGGTGAGTACGTCAAGGAGCTCCTCCGGCGCGGCGGCCATTGAGGAGGCAACAGTGCTTGTGCGGAGCAAGGAATCGAATTGTGTGCCGAATTGGGGAGACTTTTGAAACGAGTCGTAAAGAAGGCTACGGCAGAAAACAATAATATTTGCTCTTTATTCTTTTTTTCCCTCGGGAACGGGCCTTTAGTTCGCCAAAATCAGGTAGGACTCTAAAACAAATAATATATTATCAATATTTTAGTCGTTGCTTGAATCCATACTTGGAGTCTTTATTATTACAAATTTAAAAGGTGAAATAGTAAATCTCGTTCCTTAACTATTGTTATGGCATGTACAAAGGAGAGACCATTGTGGTCTCTCGAGCACATGTATCGAAACAAAGAGACATAAAACAACTCTAATCATACAAAGAAGAGATTCTACATGTTGTCTTTTAATAAATACATATTATTAATGATTGTATGACATAAGTCGTCTCTTCACTTGTACAACGGTGCTCGAGTTGTCTCTTACATCGGAACACGTGATAGAGACCGTCTCTTCGTCAAGAGCCCACCCAATTGTCTCTTCAAGGGTTACGAGGGTTATTTGTAAAAATACACTGCCACATCAGCTCAAGAGCCCACTCATTTATTACCTTTGTACATGTCCTTAGAAGCTCGGTTTTGTCTTTCAAATTTTAACAAGTTGTTAGCATTTTAGGGAATGTTTGGTTCGCGTCCAACTCTCGTCACACGTCGCCTTGTCGTAGGTTAGGCGTGTGGCGTCCACCAAACGCAGCTCGCCGCGAGTTAGGCACGACGAAGATCCGCCATAGCCACGTAGTTCAATTCTGCCGCGGCAGCTCGTCTAATGTGTGGCGGCTGATTTGCTCGCCAGACTCGCGGCGTGACGTAACTGTGACGTGGTGCAGCTGCGGCGGGAGCCAAACAACCCCTTAGTCTCTAAAATTTGGTTAGAGGCTCACTTTAAGTCCTTGTTCGAGTGGCTCGTCACGTGACAGAACACGACACGTCGTTACATGACTCGTTATATCAACTTTAATTTTAGATTTTAAATTTTAAATCAATTTTTTAAAACTATAATTCTATTTTTTCAATGCATTTAGACGGTGTTAACAATAAAAAACATGGAGATATTATATATTCCATCGAACCATTTTTAAATTTTAGGAAGCTAAAAAATGGTATTTCTAGGATTTCTATTGGGCAAATAGAATGACATTTGCAACATTTTGATTAGTTGAGTTAGTTTAACCAAAAAAGTGACCGCCAATTTGGTGTGAAGAACTAGAGTGAGCAATTTTGTTATGTGCCACCGAGATATTATCAATTATCTCTATTGTCGTTGAAAATCAGATTCTCATGTACTATTTATTTTGTATGCCTTTGGTGACATTACCGTACGATTCCACCACTTAATATTATATGAAATAATATGTTTCTTTATATCATCTTATCATTAGACTCGTTAGTGGGTCTTACTTTCAGTACCAGTATAAACTCTCTCTCTCTCTCCTCTCTATCTGTCTATCTATCCGGAATTGCTCCTACATTTATATGTTCAATAGGCAAGGAGGGGAGGGCGAGGGGTGTTGGCAACGTGCGACCTCATACGCGACAAGACTTCTTTCCCCGCTGCCGACAGCCTCCTCCTCCTCCTCCTCCTCCTCCCGTGTGGTCAGCCCTCGTTCGCCGCCTCGCTGGTCGAGGGGGCATCCCCGTCGCCTCCCTCTCGAAACCACCTAACCTTGCCCCTCCTCCGTGCTCATCATCGGCGTTTAACCGACACCGGCGACGCGGTGACGCCTCGGCCGCCGCATCGCACCACCCGCCCCTCCCTGCACTTCACCACAGTTACGTCGCCCGCCTCTCGCTCAGCCGGATGAGGAAGAAGTTGCGGCCGAATGTAGATAAGGGATCCTGTAGGCAACACACTTCTATTAAACAGGTGATGCTCTCACGGTGAACAAGTGGATCTCTATTGGCCGGATCCACATGCTCCTTTATGGTATAGCATGGGATGGTAGGGAGAGGAGGTTTGGTGATGGGTCAGACACCTACTATAAGAACAGGAGGTGGGCGCATGTTACGAGATGGTGAAGAGACAAACGAGCATAATAGGAAGAGTGAAAAGGCGAATCTCACATTTGTGCAACACGTAGGAGGTGGGTGCTGCAACATGAAGGAGAAGGCAAGCGGAACTCCCATATGGCTCTACAGCACCAACACAAAAAATTAAGTTAATGGCACATAAGCGAGTTCAAGATTTTTCATGGCATAGAAGGAGTTGGGAAAAATTTCAGTGGTATAGAGGCTTTTCTTTTCTTGGAAACGAGAAATCAATAAAATTAAGAAAAAATATTTATGATCAAACCCTACTTTAGTGATCCTTTTATCCGAGTCCCTCGATTTTAGGGTCAAAACAGCAAAAATCTCCCAGTCACCCACCGACCAAGGAGGAGGAAGAAACCGTGCTGCAGCATAGAGGAACAAGCAGCCGTTCGGGTCGACCCTTCGCCCTCGCCTTGCGCCTGAACCTGAACCTGAACCATGGCGGGGAAAGGGGACGACGAAGCCGCGGTGATCGAGCGGCAGCTGGAGCAGCAGCTACAGGAGCAAAGGTCCTCGCTCGCCGCCGTAGACGAGGCCCTCGCTGCCGACCCCTCCAACGCCGACCTCCTTGAGGTGCGTACCCCTGATGTTCCCTTACCTGTAAAACCTGGGATTGCTGACTCCCGAGCCAGAATCAACTCCTAGAGTGTGGGGATCCGAGGGACCTCCTCCCTGAGTCATTGGATAGGGACGACGAAGCTTCTATTTTTTTTGTGGTACGAGTAGGATTTGCACTGCAACATGGAGGAATTAAAACAGTCTAGGTTGTAGACACCACAATCACTTGATAAAAAATTCCAGCTGTGCTGCCATACCAACTGTTCATGTTGAGTGTAGTTGCATGGTATTTGTATCTGTGAATGTGATTTGCCTGTGTTTATAGTACTGGACAAAAAATTTGTACTACCTTTTGCATGTTTCATAACATGTTGTTGTTTTTGCATCCACTCTTTTGTATTATAATCATATTATTTGAGCCGATTAAC
Source organism: Chloris gayana (assembly GCA_031894775.1). Taxonomy (NCBI): domain Eukaryota; kingdom Viridiplantae; phylum Streptophyta; class Magnoliopsida; order Poales; family Poaceae; genus Chloris; species Chloris gayana. The sequence goes on along the minus strand of JAUNZO010004234.1, from coordinate 2,601,553 downwards.
TAATATTTTGAAGGTCCATGAAGAACTTCTTGCTGCAATTAAGGATGCAGAGGAGGGACTTCTCCATCTGAAGCGTTCTAGGCTAATGAAGCAACTGGATGAGATATTTCCAAATCAGGAAGCAGCACCTCGATCTCCAGAAGTTGCTGTAGAACCATCAGATCCAAATGATGTTGAACCAGAGCAATTGGATTCCCAAGATTTTTTAGTTGGATCGAAGTGTAGATTCAGGCACAAGGATGGCCGGTGGTATAATGGGCGTATTGTAGGACTTGAAGGTTCAAGTGATGCAAGGATCTCATTTCTGACTCCCACATCTGAAAACATGTCGGTGAGTTATCTAACGTGATATATCATTCGAATTTCTTAAACTAAATTTTAGTTTTATTTCCTTAGTGGTACTAATCATGTTCAGGCATGTAATCACCATGCTTGACCCCTTAACATGATGTGGTTGGCACACATAGTTATATGTCAGTGATACACCACCCAATAGAAAACATTATTTTACTTCAATTCGTAAAAAATATTTTTTTACAATATTTTTTATAATGTTTTATATGTTCTTTTGTTCCTCCTTGAAATAAGCTAATAGATATATCTCAACAAATGACTGGATCCGTGTGGTTGTTTTCGTTGATGGCCCTGAACTCTTGTATGACTGAACAATTAATATTTTGATTGTGTATATCTTACCAAAGCTTTCAATTTTACCTCTTACTGCTGTAATGTTATTTCGTAGAATCATTTTAATTGCCTGCTAGGCATCGCCATTAGAAAAATTAGCCTTTTTTTAGGAACATCTTTCGGTTGATAGTAGTGCCATTGTGGTTATTGCTGCTACTACTTAGGGGTAGTAATAGATCCAATGAACCGAAACCTGCTAGTATTTGTAATATTTGTTTCGTGAGGGAAAAAAAAAGCCAAGCTTGTATCTTCCCCTGCTCCCCATCATCCTACCCGAGCCAAAAAGGAAACCATACCCTCCAACCTTCTGTAGTTCAATCAAACAAACTAATTTTTCAAAATGCGCCTACCTTTTCGAAATGTAGTTTATTTGATTGAATTGATGAATGGTTATGGGTCCTTATTCCCTAGCTACCCTTTCCATCTTCCATGATGTTCCGCGGGTTAACATGGTTATAATGCTGAGGATGTAATACATGACCACTTGTTATGAACAAAATAACTAATACAATTCTGACCATAGTGCAGATGTGCAAGTTCTTTCTACAGCAACGATGTCGATTTGGTAGTAACTGCCGCATGTCTCATGGTATGTGAAAGCTCCTTTTGACCCTTCATAGGACTGATGTAGAAAAGATGCTTTGTTATTAAGTGTACGCTCCTTTGCTTTTCACATAAAAATGAAAATGACAACATGTTATGGTGCAAATATCATAAGATCGATTGCTCCTTCAATGGATTTATGCTGAAGGTTTTAGCGGTATTCGCATTACCTTTTTGCATGTTTGTGGTGCCTAAGTTTATATTGGTTTTGTCCCTAAGACATATATAGATGAGTTACTAATTTAAAATTTATTCTCAGGTGTTGTAGTCCCTACCTCAGCCTTGAAGCGGTTTACTCCAATTAGATGGGAGCAGTCCTTTGTAGGCTCCAGCATACTTGCAGCTCCTGGGCATGATTCTGGTCTTTGGAGGAGAGCTGAACTTGAGTCATGGGATGATGATCTGAAACTTGGCAGGGTTGTCTTTCAAGATGATGGGAGCTCCGCCAGACTTCCAGGTGATTCACTATCTATTTCAGAATATGCTGATATGAGCGACGAGGATGAAGGTAGCTCAAGTGTGGAAGAATCTGAGTTCAGTGAGGATGGCGATAAAGAGGGGGATTCAGTTCATCAGGGTCTTGGCCATTCAGAATCTACAAATTTCGGTGGCATTCAGACAGACACAGTGATCTTTGCAAAATGGGAGCACCATACCAGGGGTGTTGCCTCCAAAATGATGGCCAAAATGGGATACCGAGAGGGGATGGGGCTAGGTGTATCTGGCCAAGGCATAGTTGACCCAATTGCAGTGAAGGTACTACCCCCGAAGCAATCACTTGATCATGCATTTGCTACAAAGGAGGATGACGGAGGTACTGGCAGTGGGAAAAAACGCAGTCGGGGTGGGAAAAGGAAACGTGAGAAGAAATTTGCAGAAGAGGCTAGGGCTGCTAAAGCAGAAGAAGCGGAGAGGTCTGTCTTTAGCTTTATCAACAGTCATCTAGTGAGCCAGGATGCACCTCAAAGTTCGGCCACCAAAAATAAAAAGGGTCCATCAAGTGAGGCCAATGGGTATGCTAAGAAGGAGGACAGAAGATCCTTGGTTGTATACGACGAGGAAGTAAGAGAATTAAGGATTCGGGTTGAAAAACTGGAAGAAATGAAGAACCGAAACCGCAAAGACAAGGCAGTATATGAAGCGGCTTCAAGGAAGTTAGCAGACACACGGAAGGAACTTGCTGAAGCTGAAGCTACTCATGCGTCAGCAATGAACGCGGTTTCTAGAAAAGAGAAAGAGAAAAAGTGGTTAAAATTCTGAATTTATGATATCAAATTCATGCGTCTGTTCTTCTATGTATTTCAAGTTGAAAGGAATTTGGCAATGACATGATCAGTGTTTCTGTTGTACTATTAATTTCATTTCATTCATCATATTTATCGAAGTTTTAGAATATCTTTTGTAGTTGTAGCAATAGTACTAATTTTTTAAGAGGAGATTTTGGCTTGTTAGTAGCATCCTGTTATACTTTTTTTTTTGAGCCAAACATCCTGTTATACTTATGAGGCCAGAATCATTCCTACTATGATGCCAGATGCCACAACCAGTACTGGCCACAACTATTTGGGATTGGACCTACTCGTAAAACTGTACAGAATTTATGTGAACTAGTGACGATATGAACAGGCCTCCAATGTGCATGTACTTTGTCATGGCTCTTTCCTCTTGAGGTCGTTGACATGATCATATGATGGTCGAGAGGTTACACGGCAGCAAAAATGTAACTACCGAGTTCAGTACCAAGTTTCTTCGTTTGCATCTCAAAAACAATTTTCTTCGTGTGTAAAAAGAAAATTATATAGCATACTGCCCGGTAAACACGTTGGAATTGGGCCACGGAACAGAAGGGCGTAGAATTATGTAGCCGACTCGGTCTCCTTTATCCGGTCCAACCAAGCCAGCCCGACCCCGACGGCCGTCTCGCAAAAAATAAAAAAGATCGTTGTCAAATCAGCTAACCAGCTCAACGCCCCAACTTCCTTTCCCCTTCCTCTCTCCGTCCCCTCCACCACACGCGTTCCTCAAATTCTTTCACCCCAAATCCGCTGCGGCGGCTTCGAATTCGATCCCATCCCCTCGTCTACTCAATTTGATCGCCGGATCGGGGGCACCAGCCACCGGCCATGTGGGCAGCTTCGTGCCTGGCATCGTGCTGCGCGGCATGCGCATGCGAGGCGTGCCGGACGGCGGTGGGCAGCATCGGCCGCCGCTCCGCGCGCATCGCCTACTGCGGCCTGTTCGCGCTCTCCCTCTTTGCATCCTGGGCGCTCCGGGAGGTCGCTGCGCCGCTCCTCCAGTCCATCCCATGTGCGTATACCGCGGAAGCACCCCTCTCGATCGGGTTCGATTTGATGGGGATTTTGTTCGATTGATCTTATTTCTTTTCTCTCAAATGTTTACAGGGATTAACCACTTCCACAAGACGCCGGACCGCGAGTGGTTCGAGACCGACGCGGTGCTCAGGGTCAGCCTCGGCAACTTCCTCTTCTTCACCATCCTCGCGGTCATTATGGCCGGGATAAAGGACCAGAAGGACCCCCGTGATAAGATCCACCACGGAGGATGGATGGCCAAGATCTTCTGCTGGGTCGTCATCGTCTTCCTCATGTTCTTCGTGCCCAACGGTGTCGTCAGCTTCTACGGTGAGCGAGTCTCCCTTCCCTCTGTGCAGCTGTTTTGTATTGCTAGCAAGAGTTACATATTAGAACTAGGATAGCATCTGATTGTGGTCGTAATCTTTTTAAACAATAGTACCTGATACAGAAATTCTGGAGCTGAATTAGCTAATATGATGGTCAAATGTTGAGTCTAAAATGTGATATTGTAGATAAAGGGATCGTTTGGTTCGTAGGCAAAGCCCGCCGAAAGTTGCCACGCCAAAGTCGCGTCGGCTCTGCCCATCCAAACGTATTTGCCGTAGTTACAGCGAGCAAAACTGCCGCCACAGGCCGCTAGTTCAAAATCCACGCCAAAGCTCGTCAACAGTGTGGTGGACGATTTGTTCGCCAGACTTGCGGCGCGGCCACACTTATGGTGCGGCGTTCTCTGGTGTAGACCAAACGGACCCAAAATGTTGATTTCAAGCCATGTTGGTCATGAAGAGTCTATACGATTCACTTAGGTTGAATTGACTTCTCTTGCATGGTATAATTTGTTTCAGTGTGATTTGAATTGTTCATATCTTTGAATCTTTCCATCCCGTTTTAGAACAGGATGGTGCTATGATCAAATATGTGTGGTTACTGGTTCAGTATGTTGCTGATCACTGTTGTTATAACAGACTGGTCATCATTATAAAGTTCAGGGTTCTTACTATCTCACTTTTTGCAGAATCGATATCCAAATTTGGATCAGGGTTCTTCCTTCTCGTTCAGGTTGTTCTTCTATTGGACTTTGTGCATGGATGGAACGAGAACTGGGTCGCCAAGGATGAACAGTTCTGGTTTGTAGGCTGCCCTTGCCATTGTTTTAATTGAGCTGCAGTTCTTTTAATATATATTTTTTCAGTCAGTTCTTGAAATCTACTTCGTGATTGTAACTGCAGGTACATGGCACTTTTGGTTGTCTCCGTTGTATGTTACATTGCCACATTCTCTTTCTCGGGTCTTCTGTTTCACTGGTTCACCCCATCTGGACATGACTGCGGACTCAACTTGTTCTTCATTGTCTTCACCCTGATCCTTGTCTTTTTATTCGCTATTGTTGCCCTGCACCCAAAGGTATCCAATCTTGTAGCATGTTTTGCCTTTGCTTTCATTAATTTGCCTATTTGTACTATCTGGTTTCTTGAGAACTGTCCATGGTTGGAAAACTTTGTACTTGATGTGTTTGTATGGAGAACTTTATGGTTGATGCTCCTTGAATTTATTTGAACATTGAGCTTATGTTTGCTACCCAATACTTGTTGCTGCTACAAATTTACATAGAACATAACTCCTTGCTTTTGTTCTAATACAACAACAACAACAACAACAAAGCCTTTAATCCCAAGCAAGTTGGGGTAGGCTAGAGATGAAACCCATAAGACACAAAGTTAGAGCAACATAAAGGTCACGGTTCCGACACGTCGATTGCTTGCCTCCAAGCGCTCCTATCCATAGCTAATTCTTTGGAGATATTCCACTCCTTAAGGTCTCTCTTGACCGATTCTTCCCAAGTCAAGTTAGGTCGACCTCTACCTCTCTTTATATTATCGGCCCGCCTTTGAGCCCCACTACGCACCGGTGCCTCCGGAGGCCTACGTTGGACATGTCCAAACCATCTCAATCGATGTTGAACCAATTTCTCCTCAATTGGAGCCACTCCTACCTTATCCCGAATATCTTCATTCCGTACCCGATCCCTTCTTGTATGTCCACACATCCACCGTAGCATACGCATCTCCGCTACACTTAATTGTTGGACATGTCGTCTTTTTGTAGGCCAACATTCAGCACCATATAATATTGCCGGCGAATCGCGGTCCTATAAAACTTACCTTTTAGCTTTTGTGGCACCCTCCGATCACAAAGTACGCCGGATGCTTGACGCCATTTCAACCAACCGGCTGAAATTCTATGCCTAACATCTTCGTCAATCTCGCCATCCTTCCGTAGCATCGATCCTAAGTATCGAAAAGTATCCTTCTTGGTCACCACCGGCCATCGAGGCTAACATCTCCGTCCTCATGTGTAGCCAAGCTGAAATCGCACCTCATGTACTCGGTCTTGTTCCCGCTAAGTCCGAAACCCTTTGACTCTAACGTGTACCTCCACAGTTCTAACTTCCTATCAACCCCGCCCTACTCTCATCAACTAGGACCACATCATCGGCAAAGAGCATACACCAAGGGATATCACCTTGAATATCCCTTGTGACCTCATCCATCACCAAAGCAAATAGGTAAGGGCTCAGTGTCGACCCCCGATGTAGTCCTATTTTAATTGGAAAGTCAGTGGTGTCCCCATCACAAGTCCGAACACAAGTCATCGCATCCTTATACATATCCCGTATAAGGGTAATGTACTTGGTTGGAACTTTGTGCTTCTCCAAAGCCCACCACATGACATTTCTCGAACTTTGTCATACGCCTTCTCGAGATCAATAAAGACCATGTGCAAGTCCTTCTTCTGCTCCCTATATCTCTCCATCAATTGTCGCATTAGAAAAATCGCTTCCATGGTCGACCTCCTGGGCATGAACCCAAATTGGTTTTGGGTCACTCTTGTTACTCCTCTTAGGCGATGCTCGATAACCCTCTCCCGCAGCTTCATCGTATGGCTCATCAGCCTTAATCCCACGATAATTAGTGCAACTTTGAACATCTCCTTTGTTCTTGAAGATCGGTACTAATATACTTCTCCTCCATTCTTCGGGCATCTTGTTAGATCGAAAAATGAGGTTGAAAAGCTTAGTTAACCATACTACCGCTCTAGCACCGAGACATCTCCACACCTCAATGGGGATACCATCAGGACCCATCGCTTTACCTCCCTTCATCCTCTTCAAGGCCTCCCCGATCTCTATCTCACGAATTCTCCTCACGAAGCACCTGTTGGTATCATCAAATGAAGCGTCCAACTCAAGGGTAGGGCCCCCATTCTCCTCATTAAATAACTTATCGAAATACTCTCGCCATCTATACTTGATCTCCTCATCCTTCACCAGAAGTCGATCTGCACCATCCTTGATACATTTGATTTGGTTTATGTCCCTTGTCTTCCTCTCACGGTTTCTAGCCATCTTGTAAATATCCTTCTCCCCTTCCTTCGTGCTTAGCCGTTGATAAAGGTCATCATATGCCTGGCCCTTAGCTCTACTCACCGCTCGCCTTGCTGCCCTCTTCGCTATTCTATAACTCTCAATGTTGGCTGCACTCCTGTCAACGTGTAGACGCTTGAAGCAATCCTTCTTCTCCTTGATAGCCTTTTGCACCTCATCATTCCACCACCAGGTGTCTTTCGCTTCCTGTTTGCCTCCCCTACTCACTCCAAACACTTCTGAAGCTACCTTCCGAACACATGTTGCCATCTTTAACCACATGTCTTTAACCACATCTTGCTTTTGTTCTAATATTGATGACTAATATGATTTTCAGATCAATGGTAGCTTGTTGCCTGCGTCAGTTATTGCTCTCTACTGCACCTATCTGTGCTACAGTGGACTTTCCAGTGAGCCAAGGGATTATGAATGCAACGGGCTTCACAACCACTCGAAAGCTGTCTCAACCGGTAGCCTTACATTGGGCCTGCTTACCACTGTCCTCTCTGTGGTCTATTCTGCTGTCCGAGCTGGCTCTTCCGCAACTGTGCTCTCAGCGCCTGATTCACCACGTGCTGGTTAGATCGCGTTTGCTGGCTAATGTATTAGCTTTGTATATATAAAGCAGTTCGTGTTTGCTCACTGTGTTGCCTATTGATGCATCAGGTGCCAACAAACCTCTGCTTCCCTTCAGCAAGGCAGATGAACAAGAAGATAAGAAGGATGTGCCAAGGCCGGTGACATACTCCTACTCTTTCTTTCACCTGATCTTCTCCCTGGCTAGCATGTACTCGGCCATGCTCTTGACTGGCTGGTCAACCTCTGTTGGTGAGAGCGGGAAGCTGGTCGATGTTGGGTGGCCGTCGGTTTGGGTGAGGATTGCAACTCAGTGGGCAACGGCAGGTCTGTACATATGGTCCCTTGTTGCACCCATCCTCTTTCCCGACAGGGAATTCTAGATCAACCGGGTCAAATTCCTACGTGTGCATCCTTTTGGAGCATCAGTCATGTATGCCGTGTTAAGCAATATATCCTACGAAAATATTATGGTCTGTAATACATGCGGTGAGCAAATGATGATGTTAGGAAGTCTGTGCTTGTCGTTGGTTGTAAGTCCGTGACCTTAATAACGTGTGACAACAGGCATTGTGCCAGCATTTGAATGTTGAATACTAGTACGTGCTGTGTATTGCATATGTTGGTGTTGGTTTGTCCCCCTTTTTTTAACGTGCTTTTTTCTCCTTGTGAAATACTCCTGCTTTTGTTACAGAATATGTATATTTTGTATCGCTCTTGAGCACGTGCTGTAGTTGCAGCGTGCTACATGTCACTGGCTTCGTCTCCCTGTGATGGACATGTACTATCGTGTGATGATGATGTTAGTTGCAGCGTACTACTGCTTATCAGTTGGTTTGACAGAATTTGGCGGCGTCAGGAAATACTTAAGCGGATCATCTTATCAGCTGCTGCTACTTCGCGATGCAAAACATTACTAATTTTTATTATACAAAAGATATACTACAAGGGTGTCTACATACATTTGCAGCTAACAGCTATATCTAGAGTCTCCGATGTGTCCGGACGAAGTTGGTTGTGATCAAGGAGAGCACCGCGTTACACGCATAGGACGCCGCGGCAAGCAGAGCAGAGGCCGCCACCAAGACGGCCTTCGACTGCCTGGTGGTGGCTAGAACGGCGGCGGCCACGGCCGCCGCGGCGAGCACAGCAAATAGGTTCTTGAACGCGGCGTACTTCTTGACGGTGTCCCTGCAGCCCTTGCAGTGCACGACGTGTCTGAAATACCTGTTGGTCGGGTTGGGCGCGTGCGTGGTGCCGACGGCGCCCTTTGCCGGGAACGAGGCGGACATCCCGGCGACGGCCCCCGCGGGCGCCTGCTCGACGACGGCCGGCACGGTTGGCGGCGCCAGGGTGCTGTGGCCGAAGTAGTATGGCATCCCGTGGCCCGCCCTGTCCATCCACTTCCGGTACTCGGCGACCCAGGTGTCGGAGGAGCTGAGGTTGAGGTAGAGCTCCCTGGTGGGCACCTTCTCCCGGAGCAGCACCTCGTTCTGCGACGACAGGAACCCCATGTCCTGCTCGAACACCTTGCACGCGTTCTGGTGGAAGTACCAGGCCGGCAGGAGCCTGGCGAGCGGCGACCTGGCGGTGGACCCGAAGCGCACGATGAGCATGGACCTGCCCTGGCCCGCGGGGCGGCAGAGGAAGTGCGCGGAGAAGCACTGCGGGTTGCCGTCCTTGTCGGCGAACTCGAGCGTGTTGGTGAGCACGCAGGGCGCCTCGAAGCGGAGCAGGTTGCGGAGGTCGGGCGTGCTGGTGCGGCCCCAGAAGCCCGCGAAGCCGCGCGCGGTGCGCTCCGTGACGTCGAAGAAGAGCGGCTGCGCGTCCTCGCGCTTGGCCGTCCAGTCGGTGCGGTCGTGGGAGATGGGCACGTGCGCCGGGTCCATGAGGTTCTCCAGCAGGATGGAGTGGTCGTAGGGCAGCTCGTGCACCGTGGACAGGTCCGTGAACCCCGGGCGCGCGTACGGCTCGAACCACGGCAGCTTGGCCTCGTCGGGCGGGTTCGAGTCCGACATCCACACCCACACCACGCCCTGCGAGTCGCGCACCGTGTAGTTGCGCGCGCACGCGCTGCGCGGGATCTTGGCGCCGTCCGGGAGCTGCGGGATCTTCACGCACTTGCCCTCGCCGTCGAACTGCCACCCGTGGTATAGGCACTCGATCCGGCCGTCCACGATCTGCCCTTCCGAGAGCTTCGCTAACCTGTAATTCTTTTTTAGTTGCGGATTGAAACTCAATCAGATGAGGCAAACCGCGAGAAAGGGGCAACACCTGTGCGGGCATCGGTCCTCGTGGCAGCGGAGCACGCCGTCGCCGTCGCGGTAGAGCACGAGCTGGCGGTCGAACACGGTGAGCGGCAGCGCCGCGTCGTCGGGCACCTCCTTGGACAGGTACAGCGGGTACCACTCCTCCTTCCAATCGTACCGCCCCGCCGCGGCGGCCTCCTCCGCTTCCTTGGGGAGCAACACGCCGTCCTCCTGCGCGCCGGCCTCCTCCACCACTGCCGCACGGCACCGCTTCGGCGGCCTGTTCCTCCACCGCACGCCATAGGACTGCGAGGAAGCCCCTGCCCTTGGGCTCTTGAGATTGAGAGGACGACGTGGAGCTGTCGCGGCGGAGGAGAGGAGCAGCGCCGCGGCGGTGGGAGCGGGCGACGTCATCACGGTTGGTCCCATGCGGGCGTTTGGTTGGCGGAGAGCGCTCGCTCCGTCTCGGGGATAAACTGGCGCGAGTTGCACGCCTCCAGCTGGCGGCTAGTAGCCTCGTCCTCCCAGCAGTCACCGTCTCCTAGCCTGGAGGTCTCGTGCAGGTGGCGAGTTCACGCACGTCCTCCAAGCCTGGAACTCCACATTTTCCCAGTAACTCCATTTTTTTTTTTGATGGACCACGAACTCCATTTTTGGTACTACTACTAGTTGCTGTAATCGTGAACACGCGTGGATTTGCAACGCACTTATTACTTGTAGTACTCGAATACTCGCAGTTCATGCGGGAGAGCAAATTCTGAAACAAACTTATCATTTGCGTCATCCGGCGGTCCGATCCGTCAAGTTAAAATAAGCTACTTCTGGCCCAGCCCATAACGCCACCCCACGAACCTCATCATGATGAGCGCGGCCCATCCCTGTGGTCATGATGGCTCTATGAGCAAAAGCGCCATCACTTTAGCACTGGACGGCAATCATGACGCCATAGTTGTGGCACTAATCGCGCGCGCCGCATCAAGACGGGGATACGGATGTCCCCCTTGATTTCCTACTCCAACCTCATTGTTTCGTTGGGGGAAAGGGGAAAAAACTGTTGCAACTGGAGTGGAGTGTGGTCACGTCCATCGCACTCGGCGCTGCTTCGGTTTTCGTCCTTGACGTCTCCTGGTATGGTACCGCTGCGCTGCGTCGGCCGGGTTAGGTAGGTAGCCCCAGCGAGCAAGCAACCAACCAGCCGGTTTTGCTGCTATTTTTGACGTGCAAGCTTTGCCTTTCTTCCTTCTTGGCGTTGTCGCCGGCGCTTGGCAACGTGGACAGGCTCCTGCCACTCGGTGCCGCGACCACTGAGCTGCTGAACAGAAACGCGAGTGAACAAAGTTCGGAGGCTTTTTGGCAGATTTTTCAACTTTCATGGTTGTAGCCGGGGCGATGAAAGCACTTTCTTTCACCGCAACTTTTGACAGACAGGTCGACGCAGGCCTTGTTGGGGTCGGTGTTTCGTCAAGTATGGGGCGCGATCCAACAGGCGCGCAGAGCCAATAGTACACGCGTCGTGTCGCGCCGGTCAAGTGCGAAATGATGCACGGTTCGTCGCCGACGAACACGCCTATCAGCCCTGACAGCCTCGCAAGCCCATGCCCATGCACCACGTTCCATCGGCAGATGTTTGTCGTGCGTCCCGTCCACCACACCACGTCCCTCCTCTCCTGAGAGTGAAAGATTGATTGAACACGTCGTCCATGTGATTCAGTACTGCAATTCTGGAACCGAGAAAATTCACACGACCAATACAATGGAAAGAAAAGAAGGGGGTCCATTGTGAGTTGAGTTGAGCGCACGACGAGAACATGAGGCCGGGGCGGTTCAAATCAAGTGGCCTGGTTGCGTTCGGCTCCTAGGTAGGCGACGACATGAGTAGCAGCCGGAAAAAAACGGCCGGTTCCCAGCAGCACGGCTCGCACGGGCGAAATGTAGCGCCTTGTCCCGTTCCTCCTCTTGTGTCGGACGCCAGGAGCCTCTCCCTCTCCCTCTCTCTCTCTCTCTGCAGCAGGCCATCGCTTTTAACTTTAAACACGCCCCGAGTGCGTCTTACATTATTACCAAAAACTGACAAATCCAACTCCGGAAATGTCCACCGGGCAATCAATGGTTTGCGCTTGTCGTGCTTGCTTTCCTTGTGTGCCCCCCGTTACCCGCAATGCCCACCATCAACCAAGTGCGGCATGCATTTGAATTTGGATCATCGACTGGGTTTTGTGTCATTGACAGTTCCAAATGACTGACATTGTCCAACATCAACTACTGGTACCCTGCTAACCTCTCTCCTTGTCCGCTTCCCCGGCACTTGCTATCGGGACTCGCAAATGATGGGGTTTTTTTACACAAGCATGCCGACCTAACAAACAGTCTACCGGTGTGGGAAGGAAGAAGCTTGGGGCAGAGCCCAACGCCATTTCCAGCTCTGCAATCGTCCCCAATTCCCAACAAGTCTCTCCCCCGGAACCACCCTTCCAGACAGCAAAACACCAAGGTGGCATCAACCCATGCGCCTTGGTCTGCACATACTAGTACCTCTCCTTCGTACGAGTAAGTATACATTGAGTACTACGTAGAAGCAGCATTCTGAGACCGTGTACAAACACTCGCCGCATACATTTTCAGTTTGCACGAACATGCGAGCGTTTGAATTCGGCACATGCAGTTGGTAATGACTGTGATCAGGGTGCGAGGCCCACGTTAAAATTCTGACACGCGACCAATGGGTCTTAACTAGGACGGCGTTTATGATGATCATTGATTGAAATCGAAGCGGGGCCCCTCGAGCATTCGGCCCCACCGATGAGGTGGGCGCTATCTCGACCATGACGCAGCAGAGCAGGGAGGTTTGATCGAACCAAGACGACATGAGAGCGCGGACAAGCTAGCAGAGACGGGAAGGGAAGGTGGTTGAGACTGAGAAGCAGAAGAGGGACGATGGACGGCGGTGTTCGAGGAAACGAAACGGCTAGGGACGGGCGGCCGAAAGCGCAGCCAGCTCCATCCCCGATCTTGGAGCGTTGCCCTTGGAACGGCTCCTCTCCTCTTGATGGCGGACGGTGAAGCCAACAAACGCATTCTGCTGTTGCGTGTGCGCATCCTGATGCTGATGCGCACCGCCCACTGGGCTGGGGAGGGAGAAGCAACAGCAACCACCCCCACCCCGCACACGACGATATCAACAAGACAAGAGGCAGAGGACAAAGGTAGGAGAGGTTTCCATTCTCTCTTCCTGTTCTTGCCAATCCTTCCATTCCATTCTAAACTGGGCAAAACACCAAGGATAGCTAAAAGCGCAATGGAATTACACAAGGACGAGTATGTAATCATGCAGAATCGGTGCAACAAAGAAAAGAGCAAATCACAGCAAATTAACCCAGAAGAAGAAGAAATAAAAAAAGGAAAGAAAAAGTGATTGAGCCTATCGTGCCAATATCTTACTACTCCACAAGTGGACAGCACGCCACGGGAAATCAGCTGCTCCCCCACACCCTCGTCACCTCATCATCCTCTTCCTCATCGCCGTCCTCCTCTCCCTGTTCTTGCAATGCCATCCGATGCTTCCGACGCTCAAGAAAACCTTGTACCAGCTGATGGCCTCCAATGAGGAACAGCCAACAATGGAGGCAGGCCAGAAAAAGGAGAAGGTAGTTGTAGTGGCAAGAGCACCGGATTCGCTATATACTACTAGTGGTGGAGAAGGTATCTCACACGAGGGCGAGGCAAGGCAATGCTTGCTCTCACACTGAAGTAAGTAGCTTTTGTGTTCTTGCTTTAGAGGAGGAAGCTCTCCCCCTTCCCCCTCCTCCTCCCTTTATGCTTTCCCCCTCTTTTGACGTGAGAGGAGATCCGCCTCTCCTTCTCCGTCGCCTCTCTTCTCAGCTGGCCGGTGGTCCAAATCTCCTTTTGGCCTTCAGCTCCTCCTTCAATGGCTGAGCAGCTCCATCCTTCACTCTCTCCTCCTCCATGCTCTTTCCTTCCCCTGCTGCACATATCACAAGCAAGTAAAGGCAGGTGTAACTAAAGCAAAAGCAGCAAGAGTAGCTTTTGAACCGGGCAGAGAGGGCGAGCACATGCACAGATAGAGGCGAGGCAGTCACAAGAACAATAAACAAATCCATGTTGCACTGCACTCTACTACTGGCAAATGCAATGCTAAGCTTTTCTTTAGACCAAAAAGATCATACGCATGCAATGCAACATGCAGGGGATTGGGGATGGGAGAGATTGACACAGTAGCGTGTAAGTTTCCCTCACCTCACCTCACCTCGTTTTATTTTTCGGCCTTGTTCCTCCTCCCTCCCGTACTGCAAAATGCAAGTGAAAGAAAGAAAGTGCAAAGCAAATGCCTCGCTCGTCTCTCTTGGAAGGAACGAAGCACTGCAGCAGGCTATTGGAGTTTTTGTTCGCTTCTCCCACCCACCCTCGCTGTGCCTGCCTCTCGCAGCGGGAGCTACGCTTTCTTTCAAGCGTCCAATCCACACGAATTGGCCTGACCCTGACCTGAAATAGGGCTCGCGCCTAGATCTCCGCAAACACCAGAGAAGGAAATGACCGCTCTGCCCCTCCACCCGTAGGTACTCTCAGGGGCAGAACCGGGCGCATCGAAAGGCGCACTCCCCGGATTTTACGTATCCACGGTGGGGTGGGGGAGCTGGAGCTCCATCTCCTCTTCCTACCCCGCGCAGCGTACGCGGGTGGGCCCGCCTTGTCAGCCACCCCACCTCAGACGGAGGGAGGAGGGGAGCTGCATGATGCTGCGCAGTAGTGGCAGTGGCCAGGCTGCAGTGGGATAGCTGACCAGCGGCCAGTAGGCCGCAATTGTGCGTCGAGTACACGACCTCGTGGTAACGAACTGTAAAAATCGATTTCATCAGTTGTTTGACTGGAATACAGTGAACGAGTGAAGTGTAGAGCGGTACTGTAGAGTAGTTGGAGGAGCGAGAAGAGCACAGAGAGGCAGGCAGAGAGAGAGCGCCCATGTGCCCGGCTGCCCCAGGCGACCGCATCCCAACACCAGGCGCGACCACGAGATCCATGGGACCAGCTCGCTCCCTCACTACTCCTACAGTCGCCAAACCAAATCGAAAATAAAAACCCAACAGTGTGCTATCCAGCCATGGCTACTAGAGTAGGGGTAGTAAGTAGATAGAGATGGGTCCCCGCCCTGGCCTGACCTCACCTCAAACATCTCCAATTTCCGATAACATGGGTTAATCGGTAAGGACAAGAAGCCGTTCCAACCTCGCGTTCTTTGGCCGCTTGCAAGCTTAAACTCTGCACGCGCAACCATCTCACATGAGTGCCCGGCGGCACGCAAGGATTTGTACCAACGAGTGCACGTCGAGAGGATTTGCGAGTTGTTGGCTCCCGTTCCTCGCCAGTTTGGTCGCTTGCAAACTGCAGGGCCCGGCTTCGTCCGCCTCTGTTCGCCATGGCCAAACCTGTTGTCAAGCGGAGGAGGCGCTCGTGCCCCAACAGTCGCGCGCGGGGAGGAGAGCGACACCCGCTCTCTCTCTCTATAGGATTAATAGGATTACGATTAGGATATAGGACGAGGGATGCTGACGGCGACGCAACATGGGAAGCAATCCGTGTCGATATTTGGATGGAAAACCACTTGCACTTTGGGCTCCCACTGCTGGATCGCATGAGTGCGACTGCGACGCCCTACTCGCTTTTGGATCTCTTGCTCGCTTTCCGCTTTAAAACCGTATACGGTATACACATGCACGACGGAGGGTACTCCGGGTATTTCGGGAATGGAATGGCACCGTCGTCGGTGCAGGTCGGAGGCGCTCGTGTATCTCTATTTGTGCGCTTTCTGCTTTGTTACAGGAGTGTACAACGAATTTAACATCTACTAGTACGTCAGGTGGCGGGATACATTACGTATGTCGAGGCCAGCGCCGGCCGTAGCTGTGATTTCAGAATGGCAAGCACTATGGACCAAGTGGTACAGTCTGCCAACGGTGGACTCGTTTGTAGTACTCGTTTTCATCCTTTGTACTACTCCATTTTTCTCCTTCTTAATACAAGGAACAACACAGATATCCTGCGTATTTGAGGAGAAAAAAAGCACTATGGACCAGGGAGGCAGGGCAGACAACACAAGCTAGTCACAATTGCTTGCCGTCCATGTTCTCCTGAAGAATTATCGATGAGCACAAACCTTGTTGCTGGTGATGGAAGAAGGCTTTTGGTGTTGCTGGACGAGCTCGATCATCTCAGGCAGGAATCAGGTGCTAGAGATGGAGCTGGCTGCTGGTCCATCTGCATCTCCCGTTCCGGCCCGTGCTACAACGCAAAAGCACTCCTCATCAACGGCCAGGACGGTCCGGCCGAACAGTAGCAAGCTGCACTGCACTGCAACTCTCATCCATGACCATGCAGCAGCCCTACCCGGCAGGCACCACCACTGCCAGCTGACACGAGACCTGCTTCACATTGAGATCGTGAGGAGGCTGGGCCTGGGCCTGGGCCTGGGCCTGGGCGAGAACAAACCACGACTGGTCTTTTCCCTCGTCAGTTATGGCGTTGCTGCTGGTGCTTACGTGCTCCGGCCGCCCAATCGCCTGACACACTTTTTGTTCACTCCGGAGCGGCGCCAGGAGGGGATGCATGCCCGTTGCATTGTGCACCAGCTATACCGTGGTAGCAGCGGCACAGTACCACACTTGGCTTCACCTATATGCTCATCGCAAGAGCCTGCTCCGTTCCCGCTATCGCTTGGACCTGCCTACAGGTCTGTACATGGTTGTTTGGGCAAGGTGACGCCGACCTGCCCTGCCATCCACCACCTGGACCTCTCTCTCCATCTCACATCTCTCTGCCTTTTCGAGTTTTGGTTGGGACATCGTTGCGATCTTTCCTATACGCACTACAGTATACATGTCGTCCTAGTAGTAGCTTGTAAGTCGCAAAAATACAAGCGACCATTATTTCAGATCGCTTGTTAATCATTACAGTACAGTACACTGCAAATCTCTCTCTCCCTCTGTTAGGACAAGCGTAGTACAAATCTCCGTGCATGGCTGTTTGGCTCCGGGTGTTGCAGAACGCCAAATAATCAGCTCACAACATTTAGAAAATGAGGAATCTTGTGAAAAAAGTTCCATTCCTTTCCATATTTCGGGATTTTTTTTTCCTTTTCGTGTCCTCGTTTGAGAAAAAATTCAAGCAAGTAAGGAAGGAAAAATCAAATTTCAGTGACACAAAAGAAAAGGAAACTGTTTTCAGGGCACACAGGGGATTTGCCCCAAATTTTAAACCGTGAGCAGCCCTTTATTATGAAGGACGTTCGATGCATGGGTGCAATTTGTAAACCTAAGAGCAGTTCGAATTGAATTCACGTGGCACAAAAAAAAACGGTACATCTCATCTGAGTACTCTGCCGTACGTGTTCTTGCTTGGACCAGCTTCGCATTACTGCCGAATCAGTAGCAAGAGCTATCGCGAAAAAAGGGGGGGGGTATCAGTAGCAAGAGTGATTATTGCTGTTAGCTCGGATCCTTAATCCTGACAGATTGACAAGGGACTTTTCTACCTGGCTCCGTACTGTAGTACTATACACAGTCGGATGGTAGTTATGTTGCGTGCAAATGGTGGGTTTACGCACGTCGTACGGGCGATACTAATTTCCTTCCTACAGTAATTATTGCATGCCTCGAGCAGGGACCGGACCGGACCACTGCAGCAAGCAAGTTCGCACTTCGCAGTGCATGGCTCGAGGAGCCTCTGCTGTGCTTGGGGCATGCGCTTTAAAATACAGCAAGCTAGTGCGCTCATCACACACAATCAGATTAAATCACCTCAGATAGATTGATTAGACAAATCAATCCGCTAGGACGGCCTAGCTCTAGTGATAGAGAATAATCGGGTACCTAAGCATTTCCTTAAACAGCTAGCCGATCGATAGCAAAAGCCAATGCGTCGTTTCTGGGTTCACACTAGTTGTGTTGATTTGCTGTAGTGCAGTTTTCCTGGTCCATACTTGTAACACGGATGGTCCACCTCGTCCTGACACGAATCTCGATGCGGTTCTCTTTACGTTTTGGTTGGCCCCACAGCTTCTGTCTCCCTCCCGGATCGGGGTCCTCTGCAGTAGCAAGGAACGAAGTCTAGCTACAGTAGCAGTCAGTACAGTCGTTCATGAGGTAGTGAACAGTACCGTGCATTAGTACTGTACTCATTTCTGTTCAAATACTGTTTGTGTATCTTGTAGCATTTGCTGTAGTAATCAATCTGGTTCATCCGTTTACAAATCGATGGCTACAAAACAATAGCTAATGCAAGCTACAGTACTCCTCTGTATTAGCTATTACCTAATGCAGAGGATCCCGATCCCTCCCTCCCCCTACAGGTCACAATTTGTTTCGTCTTTGGAAATGACTCACTGCCATGCCTGGAGTCATAATACCGTATAGTTAAAAGTACACCAAATCCAAATACTGTAGTACTTGACAGAACGCTGCTACACATCTTACGTCTACAACTTTCGATTGCATATCCTATGGCCCAAATCATTCACTCAAAATACCAGCAACTCATCAAACGGCCGAAGCACCAGTGGGATGATCAACTCTCCAGTAGTACTACTCCACTTGCTCAAATCAACTCGCTGTCATACCAATAAGTGCCAAAGCTGACGAAGAATGGGGTTAGCCGCAGCAAAAGTTCTTTGCCACACCTTGAGACTCCTAATCGAGGTCCATAATTGGATCCATTTTGATGTCGATCTCGCTTCGGTTGGCTGCTTTGATTTAAGTGCCAATGATGCACGCTTTTACATCGTATCGTCTCGCTAAGATGATTTTACTATTCTTTTTGGACTGAAAAAGAAAACAATACTGAAACTTGTTAGAAAGATAACCTTGGGCCAAAGTATGATAGGCCGCACTTGGGCCAAAAACCAGGCCTGGTTGACCCGGCCCCACGTACCTGACACAACCCCGTGTTCTCCCTTTCCGCAACGCACTCGATTCCGTCTGTATCAGGAGGCAGGAGGTCAGCCCCCTCGCCGCCGTCGTCCTCTCCTCCTCCTTCCAGCATCTACTTGTATAGTGGCGTAGAGCGGAGGTTCATCTGAGCCTGGGATCGGTTTCCTTGGTTGGCGAGGAACCCTAGCTTGCTTGGATGGTGGAGAACTAGTCTAGTCCATCCAACCACCCTACGTCCGTCCCCTCTAGCTGCCAACTGTTTACCAATTAACCTGAGAATTCGCCGGAGAACAACCGGGAAGAGCTAGGACACCGCATAATAATTCGGATTTTTACTCCCAGCAATGGCCAGCAGCTCCGCTTCGTCACAGATCATCTGCGCCTCCTTCAATCAGGACAACAGGTACGCGCGAATATGCAACAGCGCTTGTCATTAATTATGGATTCGGGGCGGAAGTTCTGATTCCGAGTGTTGGATTGTTGTAGCTTGTTCTCGATCGGGACGAGGGACGGGTTCAAGATTTTCGATGCCCGTAATGGGAGGCTCTGCTATAAAAAGAGTGAGTTTTTCTTCAGAGACTCGTATTTTCCTTTCCTTCGTGCTACTTTAATGAATTATATTTGGTGTGAGTTCAACAAACGAATTGGGCACACTACGCCCTGTCATGGTAGATAGAATTACAGACTACAGACATTGTAGCGTGTAAATTTCAACAACAATGCTACTTTATAACATATAATCTGATAAAATAGTGCTAGTTTAGTTTGTTTCTGAAGCTCCATTACCTGATCATTCTATTGTTTAGAGAATTCTTTTATAATATGTGGTCTTATAATGAGAAGCTAAGCCGTTATGACCCTCTGCGTTTGCTGCAGATCTTGGGGGATGCAACATTGTCGAAATGCTGTTTGGTACAAGCCTTCTTGCTATTGTTAGAACTGGTGAACAGGTGCCTCGTTCATTTTTCGCTACTTTTTTTTTACTTCGAATACTTTCCTATGTTTGTTTGTGATTTGTATAAGACTTGCACGAATGAGTTCCATTTTTTGACTGACTGTCCAAATCTTTTGCAGCCTGCAATGTCTCCTCGGCGCCTCAGTCTATTCAATACGAAAACAGGAGCCTCAGTCAAAGAATTGAACTTCAAGACTTCAATTTTGGCTGTTCGATTAAGTAGGAAGAGGTATGTTGAAAATGTCATCCCTCTAGAAGCTATCTAATAGCACTGTTTTCTTGTACCTAACACATACGAGCCCTAAAACAAAAACAGCATGCCAAAAGTTAATTTTGTTGTTGCATTTCTTATTTGCTTTTGATTCTGAACCTTAAGGATGATGATAGCCAACTTTTTTCATTAGGAGATATTATGGTAACCAACTGGACCATTTGCATATTCGAGAAAAATGCGTTACATATTTGCAAAGGAAAAAGAACCATGAAACAACATTACATAGGCAGTAGTCGTTTTTCCTAATGTTCCATGACGAGTTACTTACAGACTAAGTTCACCTCCAGCTTGCCTGAGCACACTACATAGAGATAGTAGACTAATGATGATCATGTTATGATTTTGTTCGTTTTATGATCTTAGTTCTCCTGTTTTGGCCCATTCTAATTAATAATGCCCTAGTCGATTATGAAAATAAACTAGAGGATTGATTCTATCTGTAAGTGGGGTTATACAACTTTGTTTTATTGATTGACACATCCCAACAAACTCTCCATTTTTCATTGTTTCTTTTGAATGAATTTGTATCACATTATGTGCAGGCTTATTGTTGTATTGCAACACAAGACTTTTATTTATGATCTAAATAGTACTACTATTCTGGAAGAAATTGAAACGGTACCCAATGCAAAAGGTAAGGTTCCTACTGCTGTTTATTTCCCAAATATTTCAGATTACACCAAGGTAATTTTTCGACAGATCAGTGTGGACAAATTGTTGCGTACTATCGACATTTTTTATGTCAAATTTGCTGCTTATATATGCTTCTGAATCAGGTCTCTGTGCATTTGCTCCTAATTCAGAAGCGTGTTATCTAGCTATCCCAGCAAGCACATCCAAGGGATCTGCTTTAGTGTATAAAGCATCAGAACCTGAATTAATATGTCAGGTACATTGAATTCTGCACTTGTTCTTTGTGTCTTTCCCCTCACCTTCTGTTTTTTTTTTCACTTTTCCTTTTGTTTGTATTTTTGGTTGACAGATAGATGCTCATCAGTCTCCATTAGCAGCAATGGTCTTCTCTTCAAAAGGAATGTACTTGACAACAGCTTCTGAAAAGGGTACCATTGTTAGAGTACATCTTGTTGCGCATGCCACTAAGGTGAAGTTTACATTGTAAACCTTCCTTCTTTAAATCTGACATGCTCTCTGCCATCCATTTAATATCCCTTTACTTTGTTATACTTAAACAGTCACATAGTTTTCGGCGGGGAACATACCCATCAACAATCTACTCACTGTCATTTAGTCCATCTATTGATCAACCCGATGTTCTTGCTGCAACAAGTTCATCAGGTTCTTTGCACATGTTTTTCCTTGGTGCTGCCAGAAATGGAAGGTTGTGTTTCCTGTTCTTCTAGATATAATTGTGAACCACTATTGCAAACATAATTTGATGTGGTGATGCCCATTTCTCAGGAGCCAATCAAACAAGTTTCTGAGTTCAGTGATTCCAGGATCAGTAACTGATGCTGCTAATCATCACGTTATTCACAATGTTGTTCCTGCAGAAATCAGGAGGTCGATCAAGCTCTTCTGCAGTTCTGCCTTCTGTCACCTATTTTATGAACTTTGTTATCACTTTGATAATATCATCCTTTAAAATGCAGCTGTCTGGCAGTACATAGTGTAGAAAATTTACAAAACTCTTCGAAACTTCCTGCGTTGAGGTAAGAAATGCAAAATATCAATGTTGCTTTTTCAATACTGATCGATCATTCATTTCTGTGGTGCTATTTCTTTTCGCCTTGCCGCCATTTGGACTTTCAATCACAGTTACTCTGTTATCTTTTTTTGTCGTTGATTAGTTCAACTTTGAGGTAACCAACAACATCAAAAATATAATGGAGGGAGTTGTCCTGAACTGGACGCTCTGAAAATAATCATACTGAATCATCTTCATCCACAAGGGTTTTCTTTTTTGTTCTGGAATGTTATAAACTAGCACACAATTGAAAAGTATCTCTGTAATTTTGCAGAACTGTAATCTTCATTATTACGCATGATGGATATTTCCGGGAGTATGTGATCTGCACGACGAAGTCAACTGAGTCTTCATGGACTTTGGAGCGCGAATTCAGCCTACTGGATAGTGGTTCCAGCAATATCAAGCAGACTGAGCATCAAATGGACTGACTTGGAAATTCTAATTGCAAGCTTGCTGACCTCTCGCTCGGCAGACTGGGACCAGTAGGGTGATGTATATACTAACGTGGTTTTGGCCTGAGTTAGCGGGCATCAACTAACTGCCATTGTACAAAGGTAGGCGTAAAATGTTGTATGTAAATTAAATTGTGGATGCAAACCGCATGTGTGGTGCAGTACCTAATAATGATATTAAGTACAATGGTGTTGTTTCAAATTTCTCTTAGCCATTATATTTTAGAGAAACTTACATTTGGAAGCAGTTAACTGTTGTAAAAGGGGTGCTCAGTGTGACCCTTTTTTTGCATCTTTTTGGCCGATGGTGTTAGGAGACTTTCAAATAAACACAAAATAAACTTGCAGATTGTAGGACACTAGCATCTTCCCCACCCGCTGAGCAGCGCCCAACAAAAACGGCGCTATGCCATCCACGGTACAGCAGCAAGACAAGTTCGGTACTAAAACAGGAACGAAAACGGAAGCACTGATAAGTTGTTGCAGCTCTCCTCCTTATTCCAGCCACTTGAAAACCGCATTAGTTAAGACATTTGATCG
Organism: Chloris gayana; assembly: GCA_031894775.1. NCBI lineage: Eukaryota > Viridiplantae > Streptophyta > Magnoliopsida > Poales > Poaceae > Chloris > Chloris gayana. The sequence continues at coordinate 2,578,834 of JAUNZO010004234.1, read as the reverse complement.
TGTGTTTTCAGAGTTCCCTATGCACCTCGAGCCTCAGATCTGTCAGAAAGAAGCATTTCAATATTAACATGCAGAAATATAAATTGGTGGAAGGCAGTACTTCAATAGAAAATTTGAGCCAAGTCTGCACACCTGGGCTGCCTTTGCTTTAAGCCTCTGAACCTCATCTTGTGAACATAACAACCTGCAGCGCTCCAAACACTCAAACACTCGAGACCGAAGTTTCTGAAATTCTACATCTTACAAACTTTACGACTAGAAAGATCTGGTTAAATATAATTACCGCCATTGCAACTCCAGGACCTCATTGACGAGCTCCTTCTCCCTTTCATGTGCCGCTTCCAACTGAAATGATCCAATGGTTACACTCTATCTCAACGAATACTACCATTCTAAACGAAGAGAGAGGAACCTCCAGTCCCAGAGTAAATTATCAGACATTCTACGGACATCAGTTTTTCTCGATTTTAAGTGGCAGTACTTGTTATGTTAGCAAGGGTGGTCGGTTGTTGCTTCAAAGTTCACTATAGGTGGTACTTAACAGTTTTAGAACATTTGTTTGGGTACTAATTCAGCATTGCAACCAGAACTGAAAAATTACCTTCTGTGGACCCTTGCAGTGCTTACGATCTACTAATGATTTGATTAGTTTAACAGCAATAAACTCACCATAGACCTGTCAATCGATAACGCGGATGATGGAGATACTGAGCGACTTGCGGAAGGGATGTAAGGTGAAGTGATGGAAGGGATGGACGGTGAAGCCATGTCAGAGCAACTGCATAGCTTCATCGCGTTTAGTATTTGTTCCTGTAGCAGAGGACAGGAACCACAAAACTATTCACTACAGCATCAACAGAGCTTTACTAATTCAGGATTTTTATTTGGGCTATTTGATGGGTGTGTTGGGTTTACCCTCTGGAGCATGTTTGTCTGAAGGACATTATATAACTGCACGTAGAGAGAGCCACCAATAATGCTTGATACAGCTTCTGCTGAAGATGGTATACTCAACGGTGGAAGGTGAGAAATTGTCTGCATGATAGCAGCACCGTATTAGGTAGAAATATGCAAAGGTGAAAAAGGGTAAAGAATTCAAATACACATTTTACTGTGATTGCTGTCTCATCCTGCATGAATTGGGAAGGGGAGTATCTTTTACTTATATATATATAAAAATATAGAAGTCGATCATATGACCTGCATGCTGTGACACTTTTGTAGGCCTGGCGGATGACTCTGCAATAAAGAGCAAACGAATATTAGCATTAATTAACTGAATCTGTACATAGTACTAACTATAGTCAAGCACCTTATCCAACTCAACATGTCCGGGCGTGACTTTGAATCGACCCCTTTGCTGTATAAGTGGAGGTCTCGCCCTATCATCATGGTCCTCGACATTTGGAACTACTTTATGAAGCACACAGTAAGGTACCAGCAAATTCCAGGTTTTGATACTATGTTTGATAATTAAAACATTTGGAAACTTAGTTCCTGAATCCTGATATTAAGGGGCCAGGGACAGGGGTTACCTGCTAATTTAGGTGCCTTAGAAACAGCTTCAGGAGAAGTTTCGCCAGACACATGCAACAACACTCCGTTGCTCTTATCACGATTATGCGTGTTACTTTGTTGTTTGAAGCTGAAAGGTATTTTTGAAGTCAGAATTTTCCTGATGTTTCTGTCAGAACTATTCTAGCTCAGACCCTCAGAATGGCTAGGGGATTTTGATCTATAAAAAGCAGGCATTCATTGGCTGAAACTGGTTCTCCAACAAAATAGTACTACAGAATATTAAAGAAATAGAACATGTTTAGTACTACAAAAGATTAAAGAAATAGAACATGTTTCCTTTATGGCCTTGGGCTAGTACTCAAAACAAGGAAATTATTCACTGCAGCATGATTTATAGCCTGTAAAGGAAAACATACCTCTCTTTGGATGGAGCCAATCCATCGGATGAGCAAGAACTAAAAGAAAATTTCCTTTCGTGGGATGTGCTATTTGGAATTGTGTCAAAATCTTTCTCTTGAGGTACCACATCGCAGCCTTCCGTAGAGATATCCTTCTTGACAAGACTATTTACGGGCATCACATTTGTAGTCCCACCCATGGAAGCATCCCTGGAAATTTAACAAAGTGAAATGCGACTCATATAAAATATTTAAGTTGGCTCTTCCGTGAATCAGGTACTCCAACATTAAGAATCAAATTTCACTACACATGCTACGCACATTTGACAAAAATGAAAATGCCATATGATAGTCCTGTTGCCTTACCTTGATAGAGAAACAGAATGCTCTGGAGAAGAAATAGCTGACTTATCATTGGCCGTCACATCATTTTCCTACCAACTTTGCTTGATATTAGATATGAGTCAAAACTTTATGCTATATTATAATACTAATTTCTTAAGGAAAACAAACTTACGGTGTCTATAGAATGCAGTCCGTTTGGTGCTTGCTCCTGCAAACTGTCCACGTCGTAAAATGATAATGCATCTGAATCTTTGCAAGAGATACTGTCATCACACTCCGTAACCTGACAGAGAAAAAATACTAGTAACCAGGTGGTGCAGAATCAATGATTAAAGCAATGAAATGATATATGCTTACCAGTGAAGCTTGAGATTTGAGGTCGTCCATGTCAAAGTTCCAGCTGCTAATACCCCTTTTGTACTCATCCTAGCAAAACAGATAGTAGTATTACCGAATGGATAACGAGAAAGGTGATGATAGAACAGAAGCGAGGGTCAGTTTCCAAAAATAAAAGGCAAAAGAATTCTCAGTTCAGAAATAGTAAGGATATGCTAATTACACAATACTGTCAACTAGTTCCAGGTTCTAAGTTCTAACCGATGTTGTTTGTTCAACTTCTCAAGAAAGCAGGAATCGTTTGTTAACAGAAAGTGAGCAGCAGCAAGAAGCATATCCACCAGAAGACTATAGGAACAGCAAATACATGTCAGATTGAGGGGTGTAACTGTAACTACTGAAACGAAACGACCATGTGTAGTGAAACTACTCTAACACTTGTATGGGGAGCGAATTGTAAGAAACCTTTCGGGTTAGATAAAATCATGTTGTGTACGACATATCACTTGATATAGAATTTTACTCTCATAAATCCCTATTTTTCGTGCAACGTCACCACCAATGATCGATACTGTTAGAGTATTACCTCTAATGTTCAGGTGCTAAATTTATATAATGAGTATTCATCTTTTGCATCCTAAGCTATAACCTACCGTGAGACGGGGTATTTCATATGCATGCATGTGGATGATATGTTTGGGAAAAAAGATAATTTCTTTATTTCCTGAAACATAAAAGCTATATTAAACAACACATTTTATTGGTTTTTTTTTTTGTTACGAACTAAGAAAGACAACATACTTGTTTTCCTATGTAACCCTGATAACATTGCTATATTATTGATGAGGTTATTAATTTAGTATTTCTCAGGAATGAAATAATGGCTATTATTATTTTTACAACTATGGTCATTAGTTGAATCAACAATGTAGATTAACTTCAGAAATTAACAACTAATAACTATTAATAAGGGTAATACCGTCAAAATAATATATTTATAATAAAAAATTCATCATTATTAATAAGTTAGTCCATTTTTATAAGTATATAATAAATCTAATTCACCATTATGATTAATTTAGTCAATTTTAGTGCAATTAATGAAAATCTGTATAATAAAAATCGTTAATTTTTAGTCCATTATTTGAGGAAAAATAATGTATTAGAGGAGTTTTCTTGTCCAAAATACATTATTTTGGATAAGAAAACTCCTCTAATAATTATCGTGTTGTTCTAATACTCAGGTAGTGATGCAGGAGGTTTTGCTTGTTTTGATGGCAAACACTAAAAGAAAGATCCTGCTTGGCAATGCACTCAATTCCCACATTTCCATCGATCTAAATAATATTAAGAACGTGCACCTGTGAGATTTCTTCTTTCTTTCCATCAGGCATTTTCTTTTGAGCTAGTAAATCTTCATCCTTTTCCTGTATTATAATGAAGCCTTTGCCTTAACTTCGTGAAGAATATCAAGTAGCCAAAAAGTAGCTATGCAACACTCAAATAAGTGCACCTTTAATGCTTGATATCGAGCACCAAGGCCAGGCAATCCCTCCAAAAGCTTTCGAGAAATGAAATCACTGGACCGAGCTTGCTTGAAAAAGGGTTGTTTCAACAATTTTTTTGCTGAAGGCCTTTTGGAAGGATCTTTAACCAAACACATGGCAACCATTTGCTTGAAGCTCTATTAAAAAATCATTATTCACAAATGAAAAGTGGTAGTGAACGTAGAAAATTAAGATGACATTCAAAATAATATTTACCCTCGAGAATTTCTTATCTCTCTCAAGGTCAAGCCCTGGAGGAGCATTCTGAAGTGTCATAAGCAAGACCTGAGAAAAGTAGATGGATATCACTTTAAAAGTTGAAGTTAAACCTTCGAGTCTTCCGGTAATCACATATGTAGCCACACCTTCATGGGAGGGTATTTCGAAAAAGGCGCATTACCATGCGCAAGTTCAAGTGCAGTAATTCCAAAGGACCATATGTCTGCTCTGTAATATGATGAAGTAGCAATTGCTAAGAAGTAATGACGAGAAGGAAAATCTCTCTTGTAGTTAATAGAAAGAGGGGATGTCAGTACCCTACTTGAAATCATATCCGTGAAGCTGCTCCATGACCTCCGGCGCCATCCTAATACATGAAAAGGGTCCTGACTTGGATATATGTCCAAAGACAAATTGACATTGCATAAAGCAGAAATGTAATTTGAGATTCAATACCAACAAGGAGTTCCCACGAAAGTGTTCCTAGCCCTTTGCCTATCACCGGAATCAAAAAGGCAAGCAGAAACGCCAAAGTCTCCAAGCTTAATTCCACCACGAGAATCAACGAGAATATTTCCTGCCTGGTACCAACAAATTAAGAGAAAAACAACCACATAATTACGTTGTGATCATTAAACAGGAAATTTTAATAATTTGGAATAGAAATCATAGAAGCCAACAAGAGATCATCAAAAGCTATCCAGAACTGCAAAAAGTTGGTTGGAACTATTCACCTTCACATCACGATGTATATGCCCGTGGTGATGGAGATACTCCAAACCTTTCAGGACTTCACGAAGAATCGTGGCAATGATGACTTCCTCAAAACCGGAAGGATAAACTGATTTCATTATGTGAAGACACGACCCCCAGCCATGTATGGCATAACTACCCAAAGCGTTTGGTCCTTTGCAAATGAACAATGTGCCTTAACAACATTAGGATGGTCTATAAGTATCATCGTTTGAGCTTCACGCATGATATTGTTCTGCATTGAGCACCCATGTTAGTCGTTCCAGAACCCACATATCATAATGGTAAATGCTAAAATAAAAACAGAGCCAACACTTGAGTAGAATTCATGAAAAGGTGCAACCTAAATTTGTTGTTATCAGCCGGTATCTAGTATCCGCCAAACGCTAGTGTTCATTCTAAGTTATATAATACATGACCTTTTCTTCGGACAAAATTCAGCTAAGTTTTAGGTTTGCAATGAGGCATGCAATCTCAACGAGTAAAATTCGGGCAATCAAACCAATCCAACAACCCATGCATCGGTGGATCACTTAAGCACACGCGTAGATCAGGCACATTTGGTGACATGCAACATCATCGAGCGGACGGACGAAACATATTCGATCAAAAATACAGAAACAAAATGGAGGTTGCAAATCGATGGATGGATATCGGCCTCGCGTGTACCAGGTCGCTGTTGGTGCGCTCGAAGTTGAACACATTGATGGTAATGATCTCATCGCGAGGATTGCAGTCCTCCCATCGGATGGTGTACTTGCGCTTCTCTATGATCCCACCATCCTTCCGGTCCCGATTCCTGAAACCGAGTCGTCGACGCCTCAAACAGGAGGGAACTTCGCCAATTTGAAGACGAAACCCTAGGTCCGCACCTCCATCATCACGCGAGAGGAATGGATGGAATGTGTGGTGGATTGGAGTTGTGAGAGGCGCGGAGGAGGAGTGAGAGCCGTGTGAAGGATCGCGCGTTGCAGGAGAGAAGGAAATGAAGGACGCGTGGCTGAAGCGGGAGGCGGACATTTGGATGCAGGAAGCGCGCCACTTGTGGGGAAAGAGGAAATGTAGTGTAGCGTTCGTTCCACCATTGCAGTCGTACGGTATTTGTACAAAAACACATTTGTAAGGTCGTGATCGACATGTTCAACATGGGCAAGGCCTCGGGCCCTGGATTTTCATTAGTGTGCATGCATGTTAATTATTTGAGAGGAAAAGTCAATTTTATTGCCTTATCCTCTATTTATTTCGTGCATGCATTTGTGTCATCAAAATAATACATTAGAAGTGCATGCACGTGCATGCGTGTTGTTAACCCAATTTTTTCAGCCATGTATGGCATAACTACGTGTTGTTAACCCAATTTTTTCAGCCATGTATGGCATAACTACCCAAAGCATTTGTTGCAAATGAACAATGTGCCTTAACAACATTAGGATGGTCTATAAGAATCATCGTCTAAGCTTCACGCATGATATTGTTAATTTATTATGCATTGAGCATCCATGTTAGTTGTTGCAGAACCCACATACCGTGATGGTAAATGCTAAAATAAAAACATAGCCAACACTTGAGTAGAATCCATGAAAATGTGCAGCCTAAACTTTATTATCAGTCGGTATGTGATATCTACGGACTCCAGTATTTAATTCTAAGTTATATAATACATGACTATTTTCTACGAGATAAAATTCAGCTAAGTTTTAGATTTGCAACGAGGAATGCAATCTCAACGAGTAAAATTTGGGCAATCTAACCAAACGAACAACCCATGCATCGACGCATCACCTAAGCACACGCGTAAACCATGGACATTTGGTGACACATAGCATCATTCAGCGGACGAGACGAAACATATTCTATCAAAGATACATAAACAAAATGGAGGTTGTGAAAAATCAATGGATGGATATGGGCCTCGCGCGTACCAGGTCGCTATTGGTACGCTCGAAGTCAAGCACCTTCACGGCAACGATCTCGTCGCGAGGCTTGCAGAGCGCACGGTACACAACAGCGCCGACACCCTGCCCAATCTCCTCGTACAACTCGTAGTCCTCCCATCGGATGGGGTACTTGCGCTTCTCTGCTCCCCGACGCCCGCCATCTTCTCCCCGGATCCCACCATCCTTCTAATCCCAATTCCTCAAACCGCGTCCCTAACGATTCAAACGGGAGAGAACGCGAGAGGATGGATGGAATGGGTGGTGGATTGGAGTTGTGAGAGGCGCGGAGGAGGAGAGCGAGTCATGTGAACGATCGCGCCTTGCGGGAGAGAAGGAAATGAATGGCGTGTGGCTGAAGCGGGAGGCGGACATCCGGATGCGGGAAGGGCGCCACTTGTGGGAAAAGAGGAGATGCAGTGCGGGCTTCGTTTCACTATTGCAGTCGTACGTTGTTTGTACAAAACACATTTGTAGGGTCGTGATTGGCATCTTCAACATGGGCAACGGCTCAGGGGCCCTGGATTTTCATAAGTGTGCATGCATGTTAATTATCCGAGAGAAAAAGTTCATTTTAATGCCTCCGGATTTCATAAGTGTGCATGCATGTTAATTATCTGATGGGAAAAGTCCATTTTAATGCCTTATCTGCTCTATTTCTTCCGTACATGCATTTGTGTCATCAAAACAATACATTAGAAGTGCATGTATGTCGTGTTGTTAACCCAATTTAGACAACATTCAAAGAATAAGCATGAATAGATCTTTGAATCTGCCTTTTTTCTCTCCTTAATCATGAGATAAGACAATGATTGTATATGCCGTTTAGGTTTAGAACAAAAATTGATTTTTAAATACGAGCATTTTCATAGGACACCTATATATAATGCGGTTATGAAATAAGAATGATAATTACGTTCTTGATCTAACAGTTCTTTGTGTCAACAAAAAAAGAACATATTGAGGGAAAACACTCTTTAATATGCAACATTCTTTCGATGTAATGCGAGCATTGTATTATGGAGTGCAACACTGATCTCGAGTAGAACTGGTCTACCGATGTCATTAGGATGTGAAGTACTAATTGAGATGGCTCTAACATTTTTTTATTTGGCAATATGATATAGAAACTTCATCCCATACAATTAGGCGATATATATTGAGCTACTTACATTCAAATTAATAAAAGGATGATTTATTAGCAATGTAACATTATTATAGAGTAGTACAAACCGAGAATTTTCTATATCTTTAGAAAACACACATGGTTGGTTCCGTTGAAAAGCAATTAATCATTTACATCAGGAATGCGTCAGTGTGTGATCACGATGGGAACTCCAAGCCTCCCGGCGTAATATCCACGTCTGATTCTCACGCGCACCCTATGTAGACTATGTAAGGCTGGCGCATTATGTTGCGCCCCTTTGTTGGATGTAAATAATATTTCTAACTGTCAAAACACTGCATGAGAAAAACACTAAAAAATCGAAATGTAGGCTAGGAATTTCAATATTGCTTTAAAGCACCGCATGAGAAAAGATCTAACCAATCTTAGTTTAGAAGTGGTGCAGTGGTATTCAACAGACATTCCGGATTAGCATAATGGGCCTTGTTTAATAACTGTGCAAGAGATGTAAGCTCCACCCGTCTCCTGGCGATGGAAGGATGCGGTGTCCCTTCAAATGCTACATAGAACATTTCAATCCACCTGTAGTCTGAACCAAGCCGTCTTCTCTTTCATTCTTGAAAAATAATAACCGTCATGGATTGAAATCTCGGACTGTAACGGAAAATAAATGCCGGTGAAACCGGACTGGAATCTCGATCTTTCCGGGCGGAATCCCGGATTGCTACGAGATCCAGGTCCGGTTTCACGCAGAATCCGAAAACCGTGGAATCCGGCCGGATTCCGACCGGGATTTCAATCCATTCTCCTAGTGTAAAGCAAAAATAGCCGGCTCGGACTGTAACGGAAAATAAATGCCGGTGAAACCGGATCTGAATCTCGATCTTTCCGGGCGGAATCCCGGATTGCTACAGATATCCAGGTCCGGTTTCACGCGGAATCCGAAAACCGTGGAATCCGGCCGGATTCCGACTGGGATTTCAATCCATTCTCCTAGTGTAAAGCAAAAATAGCCGGCTCCATTTTAGTGGGAAAGGTAGATCTAGATTATTTTGATTTTTTTTTTGCTGGCCAGAATAATACCAATTATTTTTTATCCGCTCAATCTAGTTGTGGTGCTATTTTGAACACCCTGATATTCACTATATTTGCTCTATTTTTATTTAGGTTTCAGCTTGCCTCCATGCCTATTCTTCCTTCGGCCTTGAAAGGAAGCCTAGCCAGTCAACTAAAAGAACACGGGGCCGAAAGCAATCGAGGCGACAGAGCTGCAAGGAATTGAGGCGCCGAAGCTGCATGCTTCTTAAGTCTCCAGCCAGTCGAGTAAAAGAACATTGGGCCGGAAGGAATCAAGCCTACGGGAGCCGTAAGGAATTGACACATCGGGCTATTGAGGCCCACAAGCTGGTGAACCTTACGCAACTTTGAGAACTCGAAGTAGCACACACGGCTGCTCACTAGATCGGCTGGTGAACCTTACGCTAGGAATCTACACCGCTTCAGCTTTAGACTATAAGGCTACATCGGTCGCATTTGATGCCCCTCATGTACATGTATGAATGTAACACTGCTCATCAATATACAACTTGCAATTCATCTCCTACAGTTTCAATGAGCGACAAATATAACAAAAGTGAGTATTAACTTGGTTTCGTATGTCTCGAAATAATAATAAAATACCTCTTAACGAGAGTGTAGCTTGGTGTTAAGATGTGCTCAGTAACTTATCTTGAGAAATGTGCAGAATAGTTGAATGTCATATAGAATAGATGAAATATTTCGGTACCCTTCAACAATCCGTTGTAGTCTAGCTGGTTAGGATACTCGGCTCTCACCCGAGAGACCCGGGTTCGAGTCCCGGCAACGGAATCCTTTTTATTTTTATTATAATTCTAGCATCTTCTCACAGAGTCACAGACCTATGCTCTGGTGGCGAGTGCCGTGCAGCCTGAAAAGGCCACAAATTAAGTTGAGAAGTCTGATAACGCCATTGGGTTCCTCTGCTACGCGTTTAACGTTTCTAAGATCATAGCTGCTTTTTCTTTTTTTCTTTTTATAAAAATTCTAGCATCTTCTCACAGAGTCACAGTCACGCTCCCTGCATTCCCTATGCTCTGGTGGCGAGTGCTGTGCAGCCTGAAAAGGCCACAAATTAAGTTGAGAAGTCTGATAACGCCATTGGGTTCCTCTGCTACGCGCTTGACGTTTCTAAGATCATAGCTGACGATTAGATCTTGCATGCATCCTGCAAATCAACAAAATCCCCCGACGTGTTAGCTGTAAAGGCCACTCCCAAATCTAAGCAATAGTAGAAAGTTTAGGAACTGTAGCCAGCTGGGAGTGTGAACCATGAGTCATCCCGGATTCATTCCAAGCATATTTATTTCGGTGGGAGCTCAGCTCGTAACTTGCAGCACAGGCCATGGCCGAATGCAAAGTTTTTTTATTTTTGGGCCCAGTTATTGGTAAGGATCTCTCAAAAAAGTGTTTCACGAATCAAAACACTCACCTAAACGCAAGCAACCACTTGGTTTCAGTTCTCAAAAAGAGAGACATCAAGCAGGCACTGGTCATCGTGGGCCTTGCTAAATGTAGTACTAGTGACAAGGCTTGGGCAGCAGAGTAATGCCAATGGGCCAAGACTAGCACTGTGCTGCGCTTTCCGGCGTGGCGAAGCATATTTGTTGGGTGCTTTGCCGTTGGCGCTTGTGCAACGGCCGACCGCGCGCCCACCGTCACCACTCCGCCGCGCCGGATCAACCCATCTCGCCATTGTTATCAAAAAAAAAAACCACTAGCCATGCTACGAAAAGATCTATTGAATGGAAAAGAAAAATTTCAATACGTCTCGCGATACGGTGCAAGCCGTATGGGTCAGACCAAACTGTAAATGTACTAGGAATCTACGGCTAGAAAAATGCAAGATCTATGGCAGGCAATCTCACAAATGAGAGGAAGAAACGTTGTTTCTCAGGATCTACGGCGTCGAAACCGGGCCGACTTCTCCCCGGGTCGCGCAGATCCAATCTGCCACGGTCGCCTTGAGATCCTCGCGCATGGACACGCGCCGCTGCCTGGCTTGGGTCGTCAAGCGACTAGCGCACCGCCCCAATTGGTTCTCGACTCGTGCATCGACGCAGGCAGGCATGGGTGCCAGTGTAGTAGTACGGACCAAATTGTACAAAAATTCAGGCCACGAGGCCTGTTTCGAGATTCGGTGCCGGACTAGTCGTTGCTCGTAACTCGTCAGACTTCTCTAGGATTCGTTTCACATTTTTATCTGGCGCTTTGCAGATCAAGTTGACTTATCATCCTGCTGCGCTACTAACATTAGTTGATCAAAACCAATATTATTTCAAGAAACTGGTTAAATAAAGTTGGTCAATTTCAGCTCGATCTATTGTGATCTGCTGGATCTTCAAATAGTCTTCGTCAGCTTAACAAATCGCCCTAGTTCAACCCATGCACGTACAAAACACATCGGCAATTCGGCAGTATGCAACTTCTTCCGGAGACGAGAAAATAAAAAAAGGAAAACATAGGAGTCCGGCGACAGCTCAGATGAATGACACAGCGCCGCGGGTCCCGCTCCGCCCGCCCATGTGGTCTACGTGGGTAGACCCCCACCGAACCACTTGAGTCACCGGTCCCACGTCCGCCCACAGCCATGTGGTCCCACTGACCGATAGAGGGACAATGAGGGCCCACTGCCAGTGCTAGCGACCGAACCGAGCGGGAGCCAGCTGGCGACTACCACCTCGCCCGTTTCGAGGTCTCCGGCTCGGCTTATCCTCACCCAACAAAAGGCCCTCTTTCCCGCCAGCTATTTACAGGACTGCCACGACCGGCCCGCCGATTTCTTCTCCGCCGTCTCGGCGTCTCCGGCGGGTAATCGAACGCTTTAAACCGATAAGAGTGGAGATAATTATTTTCATGGATTTAAACGGAGAAGATAATAATAATACCAGAATTAGTTAATCTAGTTAGAATCGGCACATGAGTCCAGACTCCAGCGGGAAAAAGAAAATGCAACTCATATGAGTGATGACGACGGAGGGAAAAAATTTCATGGTAAACAACCGATTTACAGAAGTGATGATGGAAGATGAACAGATACAAAAAAAGAAAAATGGCTGTCCTCCATTGCTTTCTTCTTCCTCCGTCTCCTCCCCAACAGAAGAAATTTTCCCCAGTATTTTTCTCTCCTCAAACAACACCCTAACACATTTTCCACCAAAAAATCGAGGTAAGAATGTCAATTGTTTGATCCGGGACCGACGGCCGGGCCAAGAGGAAAAATAGAACTACGGGGCGAATCAGCATGGATTATTGTCTCGAGCTGGTCTTGGAGGATCCCCGGTTGTAGCCGTAGTAGGAGAGGTACCACTTGACGAACTTCTTGAGGCCGGCGTCGAGGTTGGTGGTGGGCTTGTATCCGAGCTGGTCCCTGGCAAGCGTGATGTTGGCGTGCGTGAAGGGCACGTCGCCATTGCCGGGCATCTCAATGACGTTCTTCTTGGCCTTGACGCGGAGGTGCTTCTCGAGGATGGAGACCAGGGTGGGCACCGTGACGGGCGACGTGTTGCCGAGGTTGAAGATCCTGTAGGGCGCCGGGCCGCGCTTCTTCCCGCCGGTGCCCGTGCTCTTGCCCGCCGTGTCGAGCGAACCCAGGCAGCCCTTGACGATGTCGTCGATGTAGGTGAAGTCCCGGGCCAGGTCGACGTGGTCCTTGCCGCGGTACACCGTGATGGGCTTCCCCTGCAGGATGTTGCGGGTGAAGGAGAAGTAGGCCATGTCCGGCCGCCCCCAGGGCCCGTAGACGGTGAAGAAGCGCAGGCCCGTCACGGAGAGGCCGTAGATGTGGTTGTAGGTGTGCGTGATCTCCTCGCCGGCCTTCTTGGTGGCCGCGTAGAGCGAGGCCGGCTGGTCGGTGCGGTCGCGCTCGGAGAAGGGCACCTTGTCGTTCAGCCCGTAGACGGAGGACGACGAGGCCCACACGATGGCCGGCTGCGGGTCGGCGTCCTTGCAGGCCTCGAGCAGCGTGACGAGGCCGGCGATGTTGGAGTGCACGTAGGACGCCGGGTTCTCCATGGCGTAGCGCACGCCGGCCTGCGCGGCGAGGTGGAGCACGTGCGTGAAGGGGACGACGTCGAAGAGCTTGGCGAGGAGGCGGCCGTCGTTGATGTCGCCCTCGACGACGAAGACGCCGTGCGAGGCGAGCAGCGACTTGCGTGCCTTCTTGAGGGACGGGTCGTAGTATGCGTTGAAGTTGTCGACGCCGACGACGCCGTCGCCGCGCTTGCGCAGGGCGAGGGAGCAGTGCGTGCCGACGAAGCCGGCGGCGCCGGTGACGAGCACGGACATGCCGGAGCCGGGAGGGGAGCGGCGGGGCGCGGCGGACGCGCGGATCTGGCGCTCCCAGTGCAGGCCGCCCCAGGAGGCGGCGAAGTACTTGTGGGAGGTGTCGACGAAGGACTGGAAGCTGAGGTAGGAGGCGGTCATGGCGACGAGGAAGAGCGCCCAGAGGAACATGGTGCTCGTGGAGGCGAAGCAGCGGTGGAGCTGCCGGTTCATGGCGCCGCCCGCGCGCTCGATCTTCACCTTGCCCGGGGTGGAGGGGAACAGGTCGTCCTCCAGCACCCGCATCTTCTTCAAGGACGCCGCCGTCTTGCCGTGCTGCTGCGCAACACCCTGTCGGATTATTCTTCTTCCTTCCTCTTCCTCTTCTTCTTCTGAGACGACACGCACCCGGGAAGGAGTATGTCGCCGCGCCGCCGGGCAAAATCAATCCGCTGGCTCACCTCTGTCTCTTCCTCCTCCGATTGACTGACTGGTAATAGCAGATTGATTATTCCTTCCTTCCTTCCTCTCCTGGACGGACCACAGATCGGACGAATGGAAGGGATTGGTTTGATTAGTTTGGGAGGGAAGGAGCTTGGGGATGGATGGATGGAATCCAATTTTATTCGGGAGGGGAGGAGCGGAGAAGAAGATGGGAGGACAGGAAAGGGGGGCAGATGCTGATGTGCGCCTCTGCCTAAGGGGAAAGCGTGGGGGCGCGAGGGGTATAAATACACGAGGGGCGGGGCCGATAGCGACGGGAGCGGTGGTGGTGCTCGACGCCGGTGGTGGTTTGCTGTGCCGCCGCCGCCGATGCCGTCGTGCGGCTATTTCTGGGAGACGGACGCGCTATTTCTGTTTCAATCCAGGCTCCGCTCATTTATGAGGTTTTCACGCGTCACTTGTGCCCGTGTGGGCTGCCCATTCGTTCATCAATTAGTAGCAGCAGGCAGGAGCTTTGCGCGTTGCTTCGTTTGGAATTTACGGACTGATGAATGGTGATCGATCGGCAGCTCAAAATTGGGCAGAACTCGCTGGCTCAGATCTGATAAGATCTCCGAACAAAATAAGGTACAGACGTACAGTACGAAAAGAAAACCTCGTTTACACACAGTTCAAAAGAAAAAAGGAAAAAAAAACTCATTTCTGTGAAACGGAAAAAGCTCAACCAAACGGCGTTTACCTTGGAAACTGCTGCCAACGCCACTGCTCGATGTAGGTTTATTTTATTTTCATTCGAGAAAAAAAGTAGTATTTGTTGACTGGCCTGACAATGCGTTCATTGATCTCCACGCTAATCACCGATTCCTTTCGTCGTTCGCTTGCCGCTCGGATTGGGTCCTATACTCCTATGGATGGATCATCCCAAAATCAACTCCTATTGTAATCATTTTCCGAAAAAAAGAACTCCTATTGTAATCTGGCATCTGGTCCAGTTTCTCACGTCTTTCACTTGTTCCGTCATCCTACCCAACACCGCGATTGGTGCGTAACCTTATCTTCATTCGGTCAATCATGAAAAACGTGATTATCATCCTATAGATGCGCACGGGAGTCTCGGTGTCACGAACACGAGATTTGCACCCTGTTCAGAATCCTCTGCCGTGCGCCCGAGCCCGGTTCACTGTTGGCACCCGCCGGCGGTCAGCTTGCTCGAACCATCAATGGCAACTGCGGGCTGCAGCAGAGGATGGGCGTGTGGCCCTACCACCAACACCGATGGCGTCTGTTGGGCTTTTGGCCTTTTGGCTAGCTGCGCTTCCAAACAAAGGATCCAATCCAATTCCGGCTCATGTGCGCTTTTGACCTTTCCGTGCCGCAGTCCATTCCAGCCCGGCCGGTCTCGTCTCCAGTCGCAGCTCACTTGCCGTAACCAGCAGTGCCATGTGATGTGACTCAACCAACGCCACGGTGATCCATCTTTTGGAACGCACTTGTGGCTAGATTAACCCGTGCCGAGCTTCCCAACCTAATCAACATGCGATGCGCCGTGGAAATTTGACACGGAAAGGGGGTTCCGGATAGGGGCGGATCGGGTCAAACAACAAACAAAGCCTGGCATGGTACGCGAGACGGAAAATCTCGTTGGGACGTGCTTGTCCGGAAACAGAGATACCAACTTGGCAACTTGTTGCGTTCTGCCGCGGGTGGGTGGCACGAGAGCACCGCTGTCGCCAAGCCCATGCCTCAAACACAAGGTTCGGCCCGGCCGGAAGAGGAATTGGTTGCATCCCACCTGACCGGAGGTGTGGCCGAAGCGCACCAGATGATCCGTCACCGTTTCGTTTCCTCGCGGCGATGGAAGTTGTGCGATTCGTTTTCGTTTGCATCTCTGTTCTCTGGCAGTGGCAGTCTAGTATCTGTCTGTCAGCGGATACCAACTGCTACTTACGTTTAGCAAGTAGTACTATACCTCGTGTTTCAAAAAAAAAGTACTCTACCTCGCTTTTTTTGGCCCAACAAAGTCATCAGCGCACTAGCGAGACAGCAAGAGTTAGGACAGAATTGGATATTTCCGGACGTGCGCTTCTGCACACTGATTAAGCGTGCTAATCAATCAATTCGCCTTCCGAAACTGTTCTCCGTACCAGGCTGGAAAGGTGACACCGAAACTAAGCAAAGCAAAGTCGGGACAAAACCGAGATCTAGCTACCAGACCGCACCAACACCATGGATAATGATTTCAGTTCAGTTACGGGAAACACCAACAAACACATCATCCCAGTTGCGGTTGGTCGATCGCGTAGGTCGTTGACGGAGTCGCTTTTTCTTTCCGTTTAACCAGAACACACAGCTCAGCTTTTCCTTTTTCTTTTCGACGTCGTGTACTTGAACAACGCGAGAGGGAATGGTTGACAGGGACGCAACCGATAAGCCAATTAATCCACGCGCCCAAATCTTTGTCGCAGCAGATCGTCGTTTTCCACAAAAGCACGGCCGATAGCGACGTCAAGACGAGACCGAGTTACCGGTAACTTTCTTTGGTCCTTGTCATGGTTCGTCGACTTCTCGAAGCTTTACCTGTTGCCTTGGCTTCCAGCGCAAGCACACGCGCGTGTGTATCCAATCCTTCGGCGGCGAGTGGCGGCAGCATCCGACGTGCGTGCGCGGAACGGCTCCTCGCGCGGTTCAACTGGACGCCAACGCGCACCGGCTGCCTCCGGGGGTTAATTTGGAGACGGAGATATCGCGTGTAACAAACAGGTGGTGCGTGCGTGGTCCGGCACGTAGCGTTTACGTTCCGTGGCTCCAAATTAACTCGTGAAATTCAGAGGAAACTGCTGACGAAACACCGTGTGACTCGACGATGGACTGGACAAAACGCAGGAGACGAATTGTCCATGGCACATAGCGGCCGGCACGTGTCCGCCTCTCCAGTCTCGAAGACGTACACACCCGATGTGGATGACGACGCTGAGCTGGGTTGTTCTCACCAGAGAAACATTCGACCGAATGGTGTGATAAGACTGGCGTGGATTATCTGGTGCATTATTAGACGATCCTAAACCTTGCTGTTGCGCGTGGCAACCATTGGTGGGCCGTTAGCGCCAAACGGCCCAGGCTGTTGTTACGAGCAGGCCGGGCTGGACGAGGATTCTTCGTTGGGTGGACTGTGAGATGGATGTTCCCCAAGGTCGAATTGCACATGGGCTCCAGCAACCAAACGGCCGGCCACAGAGTCAATTTTTAACACGACACGGCGAGATACGGCTAATCTGCAATTCCCGACAGACCAACCGACCATGTATGACTTGTGCTTGTCGTGACGGGCAATTCATCATCCAACCAATCTTCCAAGGACACTTCTGTTGGGATGCTTCAACTCAGCAACTCTACATGCATGCTACATCGAGTAGAGACCACTTCCTTTGTGTGCTGACAAAAACAGTAGGGTTACATCGCTGCATGGTGCCGATCATAAGCAACGCCGTGCATCTTCGTGCAAAACGCTACTCACATTCCCAACAGCCGGCGTCGTCACGGATCTCTCTTTCTTTCCTGGTCCTGCCGGCCGGCCGGGCCGGCGGCCGATTCTTTCCCAGTGATCCTCTGAAATTCCAATCAGATTCAGATAACCAGCTAGGCAGCAACCGCATGGCGTACAGTCAGTTGAGTGTTTCTTTCAGTGAAGCGGCGTGCGCATCGTATCGAAGGTTACTAGACGTCATGAATGCAGATCAGTTCATTGGATCAGTACTAAAAGGATTAATTAGCCACGTGTTGTTCAGTTACGCATGATATCGATACGCCACCTTGAACTGTACTTGGACCAGCTAGAAAGAAAGCTGCAGCAAAACCATTCGGTTAGCTCGTGACGATCAAGCGCGCCACCGTCCAATCCGATACTTTGGTGCCGCCTTCTCTTTTCACACACTTTCTTCGAGTCCAAAAGTTTCCATATATGACGACGACACACTGATTACTTCAATTCTTCAAACAAAGTCCAATTACACGGGGAAAAAATTCCTCTGAGCCTTCACATCATCCGTTGCTTGAGCAGCGCCTGCTTGCTGCATCTCTTTCGCTACATCTTCTGACAGGCGTCGATCTCCTGCCGGTCCCCATCAGATAAATGTTATTTTGTCCAAATTAAGGTGAAAATGTTCCTCAGTATGACTTTCTGTGTTGGTCTCTGCTGGACAACAATGTCAGATATATACCGTGTAAGCACCGTAGGCCTAAAACGGTTCTATGTTTTCGTTAGATTAATTACTCAACCTGCAATATCTTTTTCAAGTTCAGCTAGCATTATTGGACAGAACTGTAGTTAGAAAATGAACTAGAATCTTATTTCTCCGTTGTATTTTTAGTCTTTATATATCATCAGACACTTAGGCTCGGAACACACACACACACGTAGGAGTACGTAACACCCACAAGACATTGATATCAATTGCACATACCAAAGACCAAAGTTCGTTCCTTGTACATCAAATGATTACATAACTGTACATTTGCACGTACGCGCGGCATGCTTTGTTCGAAAGAGTATGTACATATACATATCTATAGTAGTTGTCATATACACTAGTATTGTACCTACTAAACATGTGGCCTGTTCGGCTGGCCTAGATGGCCAGCAAATGCTGCAACCTATACGGACGGAGCTGGCAAGAGCCACCCATGGGCAAACATGGCCAATGATCCCCTTCATATGCCTCATAACCTCAGGGATCACCCACCTTTCAATTGGGTTGTTTCCTCCTGTGAGCGCATCACTGATGCTTCAGCACTGCACAATGACAAGAAACGACATGTATAAATCATGGTAGCTACTTAGCTAGTAGCCTAGTACTCAATCAATAACACACAAGCATGCGAAATTAATTAGTTTAAGAGACTTACCAGCCGTGTTACTTGGGAGCCTGAAGAGCCCTCACCAAAAGCTGCATCGCATCAACTTGCGCCTTGAGAGACGCGGCGTAGTCTAGGGTTTCACCCAGCAACGTGCACTCGTCCATCCCTCTCCCTCCCGGCACCACCTCTCTCAGCGCCCTGGTCCTCCGCCTCACCAAGGCACTTGTGAAAATCGCCTTCGCCATGGCTTTGCTGCTCTTGGGCCGCGCCCTGATGAGGCTTCTTCTTTGCCTCCTCAAAATCCTGTTGCGCGTCACCCTGCATTCCAAATTAGATGTGCTTCTTGTGGCGTCCTGGCCGTGCGAGAGCTCCGCCGCCAGGGACCGGCTCCAGCGCGGCGCGGTGCCCCTGGCAGCGGCGAGGGCCGCGTCGGCGGCGCGCCGGACGGCCTTCTTCCTCTCCTGGAAACTCATGTCCCTCGATCTCGATGCAATACCGCTCTTCCGGAGCCCCAGAAGAAGGTTCTTGAGGATGGCACGCTTGAATTGCTTCTTGGAACCTTGCATGTCTTGATGACTAGCTACAAAAGACGAGAACAACTCAAAGAAGATGCTAATCGCGTGCCTGGCAATTACGTGCAAGCTAAATTGAAGGAGGAGAGGGGTTGCGTTTGGATAGAGGGGGAAAAGGATGGTGGTTAGTTGGATGATCACAGGCCTGGCAGGAGAGGTGGTGTTGAGCCTATATATGGCTGTGATTTGTTTGAGGGGAGGAGAGGAGGTGGCCCTAAACGGCGAGGGGACAGTGCACATGCATGCACATGGGAGATGGTCAAGCCCCAGGTCCACATTGGCATGCCACATTGCCTTGAATTAATAATCGGCATTCGGCTCCAAGTACTGGTACTTTGCAACGTCCACAAAAGGATTACAGAGAGGTCCCATGTTATGCATGATCGTCAGTGTTTAGCCCTTCTTACGTGAACAGTGAGTGGGTACACACTCTTTTTTTTTCTTTTCTTTAAGGATGAGTAACAGACAGACTTATTCAGAATCACAATATCATTCGGCATATATACCTGAGCTGAGCTTAATTAGTAGCGCACAACAAGGAGCTCGTCTTGGGCTTGCGCAGTGGAAAATACTGGTGAAATTAAACTGGCAACAAGTCAGACTTTGGGTAAGGCTTAGGACAATCTGTGTGGCGGTGATTAGAGAGTGTTAGTTGAGAGCTAAATGAATATGGTGAAGAGCACGCATGTTGGGTAGTAGACATGTAGGTCGTACTCATAGCCCTTAATTAGCGGGATGGCAAACCGCTTATGTATGCCTAGATATTATGAGTGCGTCTGGTGGTGGCGCGCATGTGACAGATGACTGTCCAAGGTATGCAATCAGATTAATCAGTCCTGTTCTTCTTTCCCGTGTTTTGAGTATGCAGTTATTCTCTCTGACACACCACTGCTGCTCCCACCTGTCGCCTAAAGCAGCTGTTGCCGCGGTCTAAATCCGTGGATCCATGGAAACCATGTGGATTTTCCATGATAAAGCCGCATTGCTTTGCTGCTTAAATGTGAAATCTGTCGGTCAGATCGAGCTGGTTTATTTAGCCAAAGTGTACGTATATGTGATCCATGAGTGGATATGGATCACATCCTTCCCTCAAGTAAAGAAAAGTTCAATGATAGTCGATCACCTTTTTTTTTTTTTTGATAATTCTAGTCGATCACCTTTTGAGCCTAGCCTAGTACACCAACCTCTGTACATGCACGGGGGCACTGAACAAACAAATTTAAGCAGAGATGTGGTAGCGGGGACGCTCTCGCCACCAAACACGTACTGCACCAAATCCGCAATCGCTCGGAAACTTCTGATGAGCGAGTGCTCTCGATCGGCTCGGTTGGTGCCGTGCTTGCATGTGCCGTGTCTTCTGCCTCGCGCCCGAACGAGGTGAAGCTAAGCCCGTGTGTGCTCGCTTTTGCCTCGTTTTCGCTTGAAAGAGATGGGCCGCGTGCGTGCGTGCGGGCGGCATGATCCGGGGAACATGCGATGCGGCAATCTATCGTTGTTCCGATGGGGGCACGGGGCTCGCCGGAGTAGAGTTCAATCGGCGACGTGGGGCGAGTAAGGATCCTCTGTATTTATGCATTAACATTAACAGAGACTGATATGTAGGTCCCACTCCCTACGGGCCTACATGTCAGTCTCTATTAATGTAAATACACAAATGCAGCGAGACCCACATGTCAGTCTCTGTAGCAGGATGTTCAGAACGATGCTGCTTGTTGATAAGCACGAATTGTCTCGCGCAACGACGACGACGGCTTCAAGTGGTGTCGGCCACGACAGCACGCACGCACGAAGACGACATTGCTACAGGCAGCTAGTCAAGCGAGCAGGCTAGCACAAGACAAAAGGAAACGTGCTGGCCGCCGGAACAGGACCGCGACTAGCGAGAGACGAACAGAGCACAGGGGTAGTAGGGGCCATGGAGCACAGCCATTCTCAGGATCAATCACGTCACAACCGATGGGCACAGAGACATGCACGTCGTAGAGGGCCTCAGCCAGATCAGATCGATGCAGGTGCAGGCATGGAGCACTTGTCACATCCGTATGCATCGGTGACTGACCACGATAGAGTAGCAGCGCTGGCAGTTAATGACAGCTACAGTGCGCGGACGCGTCGCTCTCTTTCCCTTCCTTCTTGAGATTTCGTGATCAGGTTAGCAAGAGCTGCAACTGCAATGCAATTGCCCACGGTTTTGGCCATGCAGTAAATTGCTCACATATTGCTAATAGTAGCAGGAGCAGGAGCACCACTGCACCAGCCAGCCAGCTAGTGGTACCACAGAGTCAAAAAAAGAAACAGCTTTGTTCCTCAAACACGCCAAGATCACTTTCCCATCTCTGAACCTGTTTATTCAGACTTTTATACTATATGCTGATCAAGCCGTAAAGATTTTGGTGTGAGGCAGTAGTGAAATCACGGCATGGCTCCAAGAGAGTTGAGTGATAATGTGAGAAGAAATGCAACAACTTGTTTCTGATCAGGATTTCAGTGTGAAAATGAGAAGAAAGGCTTGACCAACTGAACTTGTGCGAGCTTACACCCTGAGCCTCCTGCCGATCTGTATGAGCGCCACCGAGAAAAGAGATGAATCATGATCTCTTGCGTGTGGCGGTTGACAAGAAATGTGCTGCTCTTCTGCCTCATCTGCGCATACGCATGCAGAGTAATCTGAAAAGCGTGCAGCTACGCAGGGGCAGGGCTACAACTAACGCGCCCCATGAAGCATTTCCCACGATGTGATGCAGAAAAAAAGATGACGTTGCAGAGAGAAGCCATACGAGAGTTGCTAATCTTTGAACAATAAACAAAACTGTATTTGCCGTGGGGGTGAGAACTCATTCGTTTCAAGACAGAAGATTAGGAAATACAATCCATACCAAAAGCTTGTCACAGTACTCTCAAGTACCAACACATAAGCACAGTATATATATAATCCTAATCTGTAGTAACCAACACATGTCATGTCGAGAACAGAAATCAACAGAAGCTGATAGCTTTTCCTATACGTGGATGTAACATCACGCTGCAGGACGGTGAAGTCAGTAACTCCAACGCCATTTCCTCTCTCGCGCATGAAGGGTCAATGGCTCAATGCCTACATGATGCATCTCTCCCCCAGATCTTTCTTCTTCTTCTTCTTTTGTTGGCAGCCTGCAGGCCTGTAATTGTAAGTAGACACAAGAGTAGAAGCCGCTTTGCACCCCCTGCAGCAAGTTTGCTAACGGCCATTTACTCCTCTGTTCTTCTTCCTGCCGGTTCCACTTGGCCTGTATATAAAGGGGACCCCTCCATCATGTGATGTCTTGTGGCTTCAAGATTTGAGTTCAGGTTCGTGCAAACTAGATAGACATGACTTCTGTTCCCCATTCCATCCCACCTTCTCATTCCACTGGCACCAGTACACTCGGTTCTTTCCTCCTGATGATCAGCTCGTTTCTTTCAGCTAGAGCTAGATGGCGCGGCAGAAAGAGCGCTGCCACCATGGCTTGTGAGCTGCACTGCGAGAGTGCTTCTATGCTTCATCAGCCACACCATAAAATCTGCAGCTAGCTTGTCTACGGCGCTATCTTGGCTGAGCTGCTTCTTTGTATCTCTTTTGAACTTTGCCGGTGACGCGAGGCTGCGAGCTTCACCTTCACCGACCATTGTCTCTAGTTTTCTTGACCTTGCAAGACCTTCATCTGCAGGTGTTGCATCATTTCCACCGTCCCTGTCCTCTCGCACTCGGTTGCTTTCTTCCACGGCTTCCTGCTTTGCCGTAGTTCTCTACCCCCGTCTATCCCTCCTGAGCTAGCTTTCTACTTGTTATGGAAACCATACTTTCGCCTGTAAATGTGTGGTTACGAGAAGCATGTAGTACTATTCAGTTTGTGTTGTATCAGAACCCTGTGTGTCGCTGTTTCTTATTTTGTGCTGGCAGCACAAGTGATGTTCTTGTTTTCATGTGCCACTGGTTCCGGATGCTCTCTAGTCTCTACTCGGTCTCTGTAGATGAGATAATAGTGTGTGTGTGTGTGTTTTTTCGAGGGAGATGAAATATAGTGTGTTAGTGTAAGAGCGAGAACACGAGCAAAGTTCTGCCAGGGTTAAAGTTCTGTAGACTACATTAATTTCATTTTGAAACCGAATTACTGCCGAAAACATTTGCGATGAATCTTCGTGCAGTGCAGCAGTTACAGTGTGTAGGATTACTAGCGTTTGAAACATTCGTCACTTCTGTTGTACCAGATGCCACACCATAGGCGCGTACATGCCGATCCAACGAGAAGCAAAATTAGGCTCACCAAAATTTCCAGCTGATTTCACCAGGAGATGACCTTGCTCCCATCATCCGTTGAATTCGAAGTGGCTGTGCCGTTCAACTAGCAGTACGGCAAATGAAGATGCACGACTCGAACGCTGCTTTTCAATAAGCATTAACAGTTGTTACTACAGCCAAGCTATTGTCACTGGAGGCATTAATAATTTATCCTAGTTATGACGGTGCTGAAAGTAAAAAGGGGCCAGAAAGTGCTACAGACAGAATTCACCACATAAATCTGGATGAAACTAGGTTGGACTCCCACAGACAAAAAGTACGTTAACCGCATCAAAAAGACGTTCAGGCACATCTTTGATGACAGCCAAGGTAGAAAAACAGCAATAAACAAACGGTACGTGTGGAGCAGCACATGGACGGTTATTGGAACCACCAAAAGTGAGACACATGCGACATGCATGGTTGTAACAGCCACAGCCTACAGCACATGATTCTTTCGTGCCTGCCACTAACACTAGTCGTGCTATTTTGATTTGTTCGAGATGAAAACACAAGGGACATAGATAAATAGTCCGGGTGATGCATTGGGGGAAAAATACTAGTACTTCCTCTGCATATCATTGCTTCCCAGAAATATACTCACAAGGTTATTTACAAACCCAAGATAATTACAACCTGCTTCTCATATCAACAAGGGGTTGGGACCAGAAAATTCAGATCACAACTGGCAAATATCAGATGACCAACCAAAGAACAAGCAAAATACACCTCAAAATGAGAACAAAACTGAGGACAAGCAGAGTTTTTGGATCGGTTTCATCAGCTGCTAGTGGCAACAATTGGGTCAAAGGTTAGAGGCCATGCTCTCCTACTACTTTCTCCCTGGGAAGCAGACCGAGGCAAGCTAGATCCGAACCTGGAGCATCTTATAAGGCAGGGATTCGTATCCATGGCACCCAAGCAAAATGATGGATTAAGTTTCATTGCTGCGATCCTCTGGCAGCTCAGGGAGCGGAAGGAGGATGAGCCCATTGGCGGCATGCGTCCGCATTGGAATTCAGTCCGGTACAGCTGAGCGGCAAGTGAGGTAGTAGAATCAGAGTTCACAGCCGGGCATGTTGTGCACAATGACAATGAAAGGCTGTTTCTCGGTAGCTCTCTTATTGGGCTTGTGCCAGGGAGAGTGACAAAAGAGATGATAGGATGCCGGCAGAGTGGGCATGGTATTGCGCCTGCTGGGCTCACTGATGTGTAGCTGGTAGAGCAAAGGTACAGAGCACATCTTGTGCAGAATTCATGTTTGCAACCTACATAATCCAAGAGCTTCTGTTGAGTATGTCTAGTGAACAGGGTTAACAGTTGTGAACACAGACCATGTGACTTCGAATGAATATGAACTATAAAGTGTAGGCTAAGTAATACACTTCATATGAAACCCAAACTAGTTTTACTAAGATCTTTTTAGGGAAAGAAATGTTCCTGATATATGTTAAGTTAGCTTCAACTACTACGGCAAAGAGACAATATGCATAGTTGGAAGCATACCTTCTGCAGCAACAGAACAGCTACCTTCTAAGCAGACAGCACAGGGGTCAATACAAACAGGCGAGTGGTTTAGGTATCTCCATCCGCACTCCCTGCAAAATTAATATTTGCCATAAAAATATCAGTTATTACCATAGTAAGCAGTACATGGGGATTCAATATGGTAGAAGGGTTCTAAACAAGGGTGTAATTCATAATAGATGCACAGGAGGACCTAGTCTTATATGCCGCTGGAGAAAAAATGAATGCTGAATGATAGAACAGGAACTAAAAAGATGAAGAAAAAGTGAAAAACTATCATCAGAAAATGCTAACCTGGCAATGCTCATTATACTCATAAGCGGAAGACAGAGATATGGAGAAGGAAGTGTGCGTATCCGGCCCTCTGGTTCCTTACTTAAAATTTCCTCAATAGAATTTCTACTCCAAGAACGAGCCACCATTAATGGGGTCCATCTGCATAATGCAAATGAATAATTTATTTCACTAAATCATGGCGCTGAGAACAATTGTGACAACTATGTGGCTATGTATCAGCAATCTAGAACCGCACCCGCTAGCATTCTGTGCAGTAATGCAGGCTCCTCGGGCAATTAGAAGCTGCATTGTAAAAATTCTGATAAGGTATAGTTGAGAAATTCAACAAAGCATTTGCAGAAAATTTGGACTAGCAAAACATACTTGACAACAAATAGCATTTCCACCACAGGCAGCATAATGAAGTGGGGTGCTACCAGCTCCTGCAACATGAAAGCATGAGTACGTCTTAAAAATGTAGAAGACAAACTGTTCATTTAATAAAGTATTATATCTCAATATGTGAGAACAAGAGAACAATAATGGAAAAAAGCTGAATGATGTGGATTTGCAGACACGGAAAGCAACAAACTGGTAAGTATTTCCAGAGTGGTGAAGGAAATCTGTCCAGCCATGCCATGCCATGAGCATATGTACAAATTACACATACAGAACAATGATTGACACCATTTAAGACAAATAATCATACATGTTGTTAACTTGCTGTCAATTGACAATGTTGTCATACCAATCAGGTTAAGCACTCAAAACAAAAGTATGATACCAAAAAGGCGCAACTGAAAAATAGCCAAGCAGTACATGACAATGACTTATTGAGTTTAAAAGAGTTTGGATAAACAAGAAACTATGGCAAAATACCTATCAAGTCAATAGTGGTTCCATCCTCAATAGTGATATCAGAAACAGATGCCCCCAAGTCTAGCAACAGTTGCACACACTCAACATGCCCATTCAAAGCTGCCATATGAAGTGGCGTTAAGCCTCCATCCGCTTTCTGATTTACCAACTTGACCAAAGCACTGATAATAGGCATATCATAAGATGATTCACGTGCTAAACTGAAATAAGGAACAAAAAATGCAAGGTTTTATTTTTCAACACACCCATGATCAAAATCAGCAGATGAATCAGATGATCTGTGATTTATCAGCTCGCAGAAGTTTGGTATGCTTGGCACGTAATCTGCAAGCACAAGACGAAGGCATCGGGCATGGCCATGCAATGCAGCAAAATGGAGAGCAGTTCCACCATTAAGATAATCTGTCCTGTTAACCTATAAGCCACATTGTCATGCCAGAATTACAAATCTGAGAAACTGTATGAAGCATTGCCTTTGGATAAAATGATAAACACTCACATTTGCATTGAAAAGAATCAATGTTTGAACCACCTCCCAGTGACCATATTGGCATGCTTGCATCAAAGCAGTCTACATACAATCAGTAAAACATGCACTTAGATGACTTGTGCTGTATCATGTCTTGGGAGCAACTCTATCTGAAACTGAAGTCGATCTTACCTGCCCCCTGTAATTCCTTAGATTTATCTCAACACCGGATTCAAGCAACAAAGACACAATCTGCAGAATCAAGTACCAACTAATTTGAATGCCAACAGTATGTCGATCGACTCAAGTGTTGACGACTTTTCATCAACAGAGAAATGACCATACCTCATGGTGACCCTGAGCAGCAGCATAGTGCAGTGGTGAGTTGCGGCCGCCAAATGTGGAGTACCGGGCCAGGCGAGGGTTGTACTCCAGAAGAGCGCGCGCCTCCTGCAGGTCGCCGTCGCGGGCAGCTGAGACGAGCCGCTCACCGGAAGCAGAGCAGCCAAAGGAGTTGCCCACGAGACTGAGGAACCCCATGGATGCCCAAGAACCAAGATGAGGCCTCACGGCACAGCACCCTTTCTTGAGCGCACACGGTAAAACCTCGAATCAATTGTCAGCTAAATTTCACAATCTTCTATGAAGCTGCCGCCGACCGCATTTTCCAGGATTGTAGAGTCAACCACAGAAACCGAACAGCGGCAATTCAAAGCCAATGGCAAGGAAGACCTAGTTTTTTTATAACCTGCAGAACACCCAAAAATTAGCAAGAAAGGAAATAGATGACTGGGGACATCGCGGCATAAAGTCCACATATTGCAAGAGCTTGTCCAGACAGTTGGAGCGAAATGTTGAATTTTCGCATAAACAAGAAATGAGAGTTGAAGGCATTGTGGGGAAAGATCGCAGAAACGCACCTTCAGAACTGCACCCGAATCGTCGGTCCCGGCCGAAGAACGGGACCGAGACCGACAATTCCCTCTAAATCAGGCCGAATCCCCGCAAGAAAACAAGAGACCGGAGGGGGATTCACGAGACGAGCGACGTCCGCCTCGAGTCCTCAGCACCCACGATTCCAGCAAGGGCGCTGGACGGCGAATCTCGGGGCAAAGCCGAGGCGATTTGCAAGAACGCAACCTTTGCAATTGGGTGCCGGCAAGGAAGGAGAAAGAAATAATGATCTTGATTGAGACGGCGACGTGGAGATGCAGGTAGCGGCCAAAATCTCCACACCCTCCCTGGTCCGTATACTGGTTTGCTGCTCCAAATCGGTCTCTTGCTTCTCCCCTTGTTTTGATCCCCGGACACGAGCAGCAGTGGCAATTACTACAGTGCTAGTTAGATGGAGTCGATGATTATCGCTACGGCCAAGTGCTGTGCTGGTGAATTAGAAGCTCGGAGAGGAAAAGCAAGCACCAAGAGGCAAGGGCTATCACTAATGGAAGGGGGCTTTTGTTTAATTTTTCCAACGTGAAAATTACTTTCCAGTTGTTCGTTTCTGTTTGGTTTTAACTGCTTCATATTTTTTTATTTTTTGCGAGGTACTGCTTCATAATTCATGGAAGTGCTTTTCCCTCCTTTTCCAGTTGGATTTAGTCATTCAGCGCATAACTGTCCACTTGGATCACGTTATCGGTGTGCCCTCAGGAATAAAGTCTTAAGAAAAAGGATCGTGTAGAAAAAATGTATGTAATAGAAAATGAGAAATAAAAGTCCAGCCAGTACCTTCTCAGTGGCAAATTACTAATTGGTAGTAGCAAGTTGAATTCCTCATTCAACGTTGAAGAAGTAGTTTTTCGGAGTAGCAACCGGCTCTTTTTGTTTTGGTGGATGTCACGTCAGATGATGGCATTTGATATTTTAGTCTGTGGGAGCAAGAACGCGATAAATACCTAACCCAGCCGGATGATAAGTATCTGGTTCTCATGGGCCGTTCTGGTGAAAACTCTCGCTATTTGGGCTTTTGTTGCTGCTAATTAGCGGGCTGAACGGAAGCCCGATTGCCGTCTACTCAGAACAGGCACTAGTGCAAAAGGCCGAAACCCAATAAACAAACAAAGCACCGCCAGTTGAGCCCAATGTTAAAGAACTAGTGCCTCTCTCTTCTCCATGCAATTCTTTCTTGTTGTCTCGTTCTCCTTGTCAAGCGACCGCATTCTGAAGCAAGGAATGATCCGGTTATACTGTTCCTTTGTCCTCGCGTGCTTTGTCTGCAACTCCTGAGAAGCGGCAGTTCAGGTGGGCAAACCACTCGGTGCTTGTGCAACGTAGTAGTAGAAGAGAACAAGATTAACAAGCGGCTCACAAGTCAATTATTGAACCGACAAATTAATCCTGCCCCCTGCCATGCATGAAGGTGCCCGGCACCAACTAAGCAAAAGGGGCTCCACAGCTAACCACTCTTTCTGGCGCGGTGTACTGGTTGATAATGAAGCGGTGCCAGGCAAAATGCAACGCATCATCAAAAGATCGGTGGCACCGCTCTACTGTTTCTGGCAGCCGTTCAAAATCGAGCGAGGGCCATGCATGAAGCAGAAGCATGACTTTCACATGAGTTGGTAGGGGGATGCAATGTGAATTTTCTTTGAATCCTTCCAAAATTCATTATGTAGACAACTGCACACGGGTAGCTACGCCAAAAAACATTGGTAATACAGCTTTGAACGCGGAAGTAGACACTAATCCCAAAAGGCCATTGAACCCTCGCATTATTAATACAGTAGTACGTAATGGCACCACTCGTCGTCATGAGCGACAACAATTAAGGCAGATGTTGGCACTGACCAGTTGGACACCTCAATACAGGGCTCCCGCGTCCCGAGAGCCCATGGGTGTTTGAGTGGCAATGAACCCGAGGAGAGAACACAAGACTTTGGAAGAAGGGGATCTTCATGGCCTTGGTTGTTGGCCGTCGACCCCATTTTTGCCGGCACGAGTTTATTTGAGGCCTTTCCAACGTCAAACCCCCCATAATCCGTGCATAGAGAACCTCCCTTGATTTGATTGTTGTTAATAGGCAGATTTAAGTGGCCTCAGCACTAGCACCCGCCGCCCATCCATATGCATATGCAGTACTACTCCTACCTCAATGCATGCCAGCTAATACTGCTTGTGAGCTCGTCCATGCCGTTCCAGCCCAGATGGAGCACGATTTGAGCTGAGTACACCCTGGCCGTGCTTCGATCAGGAGGTGAAAATGTCATCTTTTTCGTCCAGATACAACAAAGATGATCTCACTGCTGCAGTGTCCCATGTCACTAGTCCAATGCGTTTTTCCCAGCCACAGCCACAATACTGACTGTAAATTTTGAATTTTTGACCTGGTTTTGACTCGCTAGCGGTCACTGGCCAGCCAGCACTGAGCAGAGTATCACGGGACAGAGCTGGACCGTAAATCGCCATGCAGCGGTGTGCTGTCGTGTTGCCCGGGCAGGGAAATCAAGTGTCCCTTCTCGGGCCTGGCGCGGCGAAAGGGTTCTGGAAACTGGCAAAAGTCAAATCCTTGTTGTGTTTCACTGATCGCCATCGTCCCAATCCCATCACAAGCTGCATCTGGATTTTGAACGGGCGCCTTGGGATTCGCTCCAACGTTCCTCATTTACTCACTCCCGGGCCAGTCCATGCCCAGCTTGTCGCCGTCTCTTGAGGAAACGCCACGGCAAGTCACAAGCCGTGCCGCGACACTGTTGCTCCATCAAGCAGATCCGGCGGTTTGCATCCCTCATTTACGCACAAAGCAGCTGGTCTTGTTCACGTTCCAGTGCATTGCGCGAGCGGCAAAACGATCTCTCATAAATGGCCAGCTCGTCCTGGTTTTGGCATGCGATTGCGCGGCTGTGTGCGACAAGGAACGGGATTCATTTGATACGGACGGTGTGGTTCGACATTAGCACTACTGGATCTACACGGTTCCAGGTCAATGCAGGCAAAGTGCAATGAGGAGGAGCACAACAAATGGCGTGTCCTCCGGAAAAGGTACACGAGGAAACGGTACCGGGCACGGCGAGAATCACACACGTCATTGTTAATCCTGCAAAAGTCAAATGCGGCTATTATACAAGTTGATCAAGAAAACAAACCGGAAAAGATGAACATAAGACACCGACAAAACCAGCAAAAACAGGGCGAGATGGCGAGCAGATCTCAACCACATCAACAGACATCAGCGGGGGCATCACCACCGATTTGTTTTTGTTCTTTTTCCATTGGCGTTGCCACCACCACCACCCGATGACCTCACCACAGTGACCCACACACACTTGCATGTCGTCGCCCAGTGCTGCTAACCCACACCTAATACGATTTGCTGTTTTCTAATCCGTGGACTGGCTAATCCTTGCAATTTATTCCGGCGAGACTTCTCACACAAAGCTTCCCTCCCTCCCAACCTGCAACTGCTGCAGGTACTCGCATTTCTACTCTACTCTTCTTCCGTGTTCCATCGCCATCCACAAAAGGTCCAAGAATCCAAGAACAGTAGTAATCCTCGATATCCACACAAAGATTGCCCCCTATTCGTAGTCGTAGGGCGATTGTTTTGAGTTCGATCCATGGTGATTTAGAAATTTCGTTCATTCTCGCTTCGCGGGCGATTGATACGGATACAAGGATGAGCAATTCTTCTTCTTCGTGGCTGCTGCCTCCGCCGTCGGCGGAGGAGTCCTCGTCGACGCTGGACAACGTGCAGAACAAGATAAGCCCGAGCATCGTCTTCATCGTGGCCATCCTGGCGATCGTCTTCTTCGTGTGCGGCCTGCTCCACCTGCTGGTGCGCCACCTCCTGCGCCTCCACCGGCGGCGGCGCGCGCGCGAGGAGGCCGAGAGCGTCACCGCGTTCCAGGGCCAGCTGCAGCAGCTGTTCCACCTGCACGACGCCGGCGTGGACCAGGCCTTCATCGACGCGCTGCCCGTCTTCCTCTACCGCGACGTCGTGGCCGGCGCCGGCGAGGGCAAGGACCCGTTCGACTGCGCGGTGTGCCTGTGCGAGTTCTCCCCCGACGACGAGCTCCGGCTGCTGCCCAAGTGCAGCCACGCGTTCCACCTCGAGTGCATCGACACGTGGCTGCTCTCGCACTCCACGTGCCCGCTCTGCCGCCGGAGCCTCCTCGCCGAGCTCTCGCCGACCTGCAGCCCCGTCGTGATGGTGCTCGAGTCCGAGAGCTCCCGCGACATGGCTGCGCCGGCGGCTCGGGCCAGCGAAGACGCCGGCAGCGAGCAGGGCGGCGTCGTTCTTGGTCTGATGGGCCAGGAAGGAGCAGCAGAGCAGGAGGAGGTGGTCGAGGTGAAGCTGGGAAAGTTCATGTGCGTGGAAGCAGGCAACAACGCCAACAATGGGAATGCCGACGCCGGCGCAGCAGCGGATGAAGCGGGCACGAGCAGCAACGCCAATGCCAAAGAAGCAGGTTTGGGGGCGAGGAGGTGCCATTCCATGGGGTCATACGAGTACGTCATGGACGAGCGCGCGTCGCTCCGCGTCGCGATCAAGCCTCCCAAGAAGAAGCCGGCGGCGGTGTCCAAGTCCGGCCGCCGCGGCGCCATGTCAGAGTGCGAGTTCGGCGCGT
Organism: Chloris gayana; assembly: GCA_031894775.1. NCBI lineage: Eukaryota > Viridiplantae > Streptophyta > Magnoliopsida > Poales > Poaceae > Chloris > Chloris gayana. The sequence goes on along the minus strand of JAUNZO010004234.1, from coordinate 2,546,436 downwards.
CCAGGCGCGGCTCAATCCGCCTGTCCGTCCCGGCAACAGTAGCGGAGAAGCAATCCTCGGACACGGCTGCCTCGGCGAAGCTTGCCAAGGACAGCTTCTCTGAGTCCAAGATTTGGATGGTGCCGTCCAAGCAGAAAGACGCCGCCGGCGAGAGGCGCGCGATGTCGTTCCGGTGGCCGGTGACCAGGCGCGAGGAAGGCAACAATGAGAAGAAGAGCGGGAGCGAGGCGGAGTTCGACGTCGAGGCCGGCGGGAGCTGCGGCAACAGCGTGTGTTCCCTCGCGGAGGAGAGGCCGTCGTTCGCGAGGAGGACGCTGCTGTGGGTCGTCGGCGGAGGCCGGCACAACAGAGTAGGAAGCTGTTCTTGATCAGCATTTCGGCTGGATGCGAAAAAACATTCCTTTTCCTTTCTTCGTGTTCTCTTTTTGGGCAGAAACAGAATGGTGGTAGCGAGTAGCAATCGCAACAGCAAGGAATTTGTAAAACACCCATACGCTAGCTATGAAGGATTCTTTCTCTTGTACGTGCTTCTGATTTCCGTTTCGTTTCAGCAGTGCATAGCCTGTCCCAATTCCTGAATAGAACATAGAGCTCCAATACCATCTTCTGATCTACTAAGGTAAAAGAAGCCAAACCATCTTCTCAATTGCCAATACAGCTAACATTTAGTTTTCAGTATGTTGCAATGCGTTTGACTCGGATTGCATTTCAACACTGCGCCTCAATTCTCGATCTGAAGTGAGAAGCAAATGTTACATTGGTCACTGAAGAACCACTATCCTCAAGGAAAAATAATGCTGAATACTCGCTGATACATGATTTGACACTGCACAAAACATTTTGGAGCAAACTAGCAACCCCTAAAATTGCATGGGGAACTGCACAGTTTTGTTTATCTGATCCTCTGCCTGCTTTTCTGAGAATTCAGAATGATCGTGATGCAAAACCGGGGCAAAGGAGCAGCTGCACACATGAAAAGCCAGCTTGTTGGATCCACGCATTTGATCGGTCGGCTTGTTGGGTACCGGTGACGGGCACGTGAAGGGGCGTGCTGCGCCACCCAGCGTGCTCCTTTGTTTGCGCCTTCTTGTATCCGGAATTCTGGCAAGGTCGCTTTCTCTTTTTTCAGTAGGTGTTTCTCTACACAGGCGTGCCGTCAAGTTTAGGAAGGTGGTATGTTAGCCTCATCTGTAAAGGCATACTCCTAGCAGAGAGAGATTCTCTTACTTTCGGTTGCAGCTAAGAGTTTGATATTCAGAAAACTATTTTTTATATAAAAAAAACAGTTTAGGAAGATGGCAATGGTGGATCTTAGAACTTGATACACAGAAAACTGAAAATTTCAGTTTCAACCGGTACTACTACCGCCTACTTTCAGCTGCAGCAAGAGGTGTAGTAACTAGAACTTGTGTGATGCTGCTAACAATCTGACCTTGAGAATTGAGATAACTAATTCAGGTGATGGAAATGGGGTCAAGGAAACTGGTCCAACAGCTGCTGTACAAGTGACATTGCAGCAGATCTTCGCTCCTTGAATCCTTGTCATCAAATCTATAAGGTTTGTAGCTGGTGAGCTGTTCTTTCATTACTCACAACGGAACGGGGGACTGTGCCAGGTTACACCCAGGCTGGTCCAACAGTCGATGCCCTTTGGAGGAGCGTCGTACTACCACACTCCTTTTTTAGATCTACGCGTCTCACCTTCTCCATGTCGCATGTGAGGCAAAAAGAGATTGTTACTACGTACTACTGCTATTACTTGATGATGAAGTGCAAGCGTGTCAAACGCATCGAGGCCTCAGTAATAAGCAATTCGAGAGGATAAAAAAAGGTCCTCAGTGATAAGCCCCTGCCTACTCCCACCAAATCACCAATTTCCTAAAAACTCAACAAGCTTTCAATGCGATCGTGAGATTTGCCGGTGCAATTAAGCTCCTTTCAAGGGCGCGCTTACCTTGCCGGCAATGGTGCTGCCAAACACTGGACTACTAAAATTTCCTTGACCGTATTTATGGCTCTATGATCACGCACGTGCCGGCGTTGTCGTCGGTGCCATGGATTTTAGCTTAATATTTTTTTTTGCGGCAAGGATTTTAACTTAATCTACTAGTACTATAATCCTGAACATGTTGGTGGACCGCTTGCTACCTGGATCCCGTACAATTACAGAGATGGGAGTCCGCATTCGTGGACCTTTTTCATGTAGAGAGCCTCCACGGCCTCTTCGTATGTGAATGGGCCCAGCGCATCTTTTTATGGTCGGTCCAAGCCAGACTAGCAAGTCTCGATTGGTCGCGGCCCATCTCTCTCTCTAAAAAAAAGATTACTCGCGGCCCAAGCTAAACTAATTACAGTGGTTTGATTAGTCGCGGCCCAAGACAGACTCATGGGCTCAGGGCCACCAGGTAATAGCGGTCCAAGCGGACGATTAGCATTGTGTTTAAGATTTTCATAAGAAAAAAAGTAAAGATTTACCCATTTTCAAAAGAAGGTGAAAAAAATACTGCTGCATTGGAGTGCTTGTCTGTAAGTTCAATTGCACTTCCCAAACGCAGCAAAATAGCATACTTTTCCGGCTTCCGAAATTAGTCAAACCATCGTGAAATATTTATCCGGAATGACAACAAGATTGTTGTCGTCTTCACCAAAAAGTTCGCACGCCAAGGAAACAAGTTACTCCAACGAATATCCACGAACACCACCAACAACAAAACCACGCGGTGACTGCCTAGCCTAGCTTGCCGTCCCAGCTCGCTTCGATGACTGTTGACTCGGACGGCGAGATGAGCTGATGCTGCCGCCGGCCTCCTCGGTCGTACCCGTCGAGTCGACGCGCACGCCACAAGGACACACGGCACCGGCACGTGTTTGATCGAGCGAAATGGAAACGAATTCTCAACGGCGGCGGCCGTCCGATCCGTCCGGGCTGCCGGCCTTAACTTGAGCTCATCATCACACACGTTGTGCGGAATCCGCACATCGCACGGAGCATATGCCCTCGTTCTCGCGGATAGGACGCCGGGGAATGAACGGCCGTCGGAGCAAAGCTAGACGAGATCGAGATGCGGCGTCCTTGAGCGGCAGATGCTTACGGATCACCAACTATAATGCGATAGGATTATTTTCCATGGACAATGCCGCGGCGGATAGGGTTAGATAATATATATCTCAGTTGGAAGCCTCTGGCGTCGTGTCCTTTGGATCTTCTCCTCGGGGATAGGATTTCTTGGTCGATGTCAAGTTAAACAAGAGCTCTTCTTCTTTCGTTCCTTGTTCCAGCTCCAGAAACGCCTATCGTCCAACAAGCGCATGTGATTCTAATGATGCAGAATGGATATTCTTTGCTTCACCGGCCCAATTACCGCCCACCCCGCGTAGAATGGTACGCCCTGCTACCGGCCATTGATCATCCACATGGGATCGCCTTTGTCCTGCCCCAGTACTTGCAGGGCTGGATATCGTTTGTGAAAACTCCAAAGTTTTCATGTCAAGTAAATCCAAGCTTGAGTGGCGGCATGGCAAGCTAAGCTTGGAATTTGTGAGGACGCAACAAAAGGAGCTGTTCAAGCCGGAAGCCTAACTTGTCACGTCCGAATCACGTCTCGCCAAATCTAGCAAGCGTAGGATGGAGCCGCAAGCAGAGCAGTACGTTGGATCTGGCATTCTGGTTGGATTAAACCAATCTGCGTTCACGGATAGGCACGATGAGCTGATGCTCTTGTGTAGTTTGCGATCCTTTCCGAACTCAGATCATGGCTGCATCTCGAGGTGGACGTTTCCGGGGGCACCAGTCACGAGATAATGAGATAAGCCGTCAGACCAACTCATTTTTGACGTGATTGAACACGAAAGCGTGGAAGAAGAAAAAGACCGGAACAAATGCTAAACCTCAACGCAAGGGATAATGATAGGGTACTGTTGACAGTTGTAGATGCTTCCATTATAGACGCCTAATGATCGAGAAGAAAATTCTGCCAACGAGTGGTTTCAGAATTGGTGTCATTTTCTGTTGCCGCAGCAGATAATCACTTTTGCTACCCGAAATCAATCAGCAACGTGTTTAATTTGAGACCCAGATGCAGTCAACCTTTTTTAAAAAACTGAACTCTGGTCACCTGGTCCAGAAAAGCATTGCTGCCTAATGATCAAGAAGAAAATTCTGTAGGCGTGTGCCAACTAGTGGTTTCAGAATTTGTGCCATTTTGTTGCAGCAGATAACCACTGTGGAGAAGTTGCTGCCTGAAATCGATCAATAAGCAACGTGTTTAATTTGAGACCCAGATGCAGTCAACTTTTTTATTTTACCTAAACTCTGGCCACCTGATCCAGAAAAGCGTTGCTGCCTAACCGGTAAATAAAAGCAGGACGTGCTATACTAGACTCTCGACTGACGCTGAACCATTCAACTCACAATTTTCTCTGAACCTGGTCAGACCATGGCAAATCACTGAATTTCATCAATAGCAACCGGCCGTGCAACCTTTTTCAGACAATGTAGACCAACGCCAAGAGGCCCCTGCTGGTCGATTTCGCTATGGGTTGGCCGCCAAGAAACGTCTCCATGCAGGGCATGAGACTCACTCGACCGCTGCAGTGACCTGAAATGAGACCCGAGACGGCAACACGGCATCCTAGATTTGTTGAGGGCGGGGTTTGGTTTGGTGGCTCAATTGACAGGGCAAAAGCGGTCTCATCAGAATCGACGGCAGATCGGGTGGCGTCGCGAAAGGAATAAGAAACCTCGTCGTGCGTTGGAGCAGTGCTTATCTTATCCTAATTGGACCACCATCCTTGACCCAGCTTTCTGCGTTGTTGAGAGGCTGCTCCAAGCAATGGAAGATTCGTATAAACCTCCTCCTGTGTAACCACCGGGTCAAAACAGTTTGGTCCTATCAAGGCAGGGCTTACCAGGTTGAATTCTACAGCTAGCTAGGGTTCTGAGAAATTTCCTGCTGATAATAAGGCAGCTTCGATCAAGTCGTGTTATTTTCTTTAAACCATGTTCCGTGGAGCTTCTGGTTTTCTTATCCGAGGAAAGAAAGTTGGAATAACACCACCCGAGTGGTCCGGTACCGGATGAACGAGTAAAAAGGTTACCGACAGATTGTGGCTCTTCAGGCAGACATCTGAATCATTGAGCCCAAAGTTTCTTGCCGGCGAGGCGAGATGAAATGATGGATCACCCGTTCCGCTGTGCCCTCCAACGTCGGTCTCCAGTGTACCTTCTCGGATCTCAACTGAAAGGACGACGAAACTGCTGTTCCTGAGAAGAAAAAGAGATCACTGCAATGATGCCGGCTACAGGCTATAGCACTAGCAGTAACATTTCTCGATCCTAGGAAATGTCTTGTTCAGTCGCAACATGAAAACGTGTCCTTGTAATACGAACTGCAAGTTGGCAATTGGGATTAGGAGGGTCCCGTACCCAAATGTGACCACCACACCACCACCTTTGTTTCCACAGCTCGGGATGAGGCAGAGGTGGCAGTCGACTCCTGTTGCCGTCAAGCGCCGCGCGAAGGAGGATGGGTCGAGACCTGGATAAGGAGCAGCGGATCACGGAGCCGCTGGTGATCCGTACCGGCCTGCATAATGCAGCAAAGGTGAAAGAAAAAGCATGTAGCCGAATGAGACTGCCAGGGGATAACTGGAGCAATGTGAAAGAATCATTTTCCTTTTCTCCGATTTCATCATCATCAACTACATATACAAGTTCACGCAGGAACCTTCTTGCACATATCATACGAGCATATACAGACACGAGAGAAGGGGGCGGGAGATGAAAGGAAGGAAAAAAGAACCAAAAAAACCTGTTTATCCTGTAACTGCAGCTAATCCTAAACCACACATCTGAATCTCCTTCACTGGTTATTTGGCCTCACTGGTCCATAGCCACTGAAATCATTGGTCACAGTGAGCCTTCGAACGAGACCCTCAGCTGCACCGCCGGCCTGGGCCGCTGCGACGGTGCGTTGGCCAGACCCTCCAGCATTTTGATCACGTCCACGGTGTCGTCGAGGTAGTACTTGGCCATGCTCGGCTTCTTGCCCACCGTGCAGGCGAACACCTCGCTGGTCGCCGGGAGCTTCACGCTGTTATTCGACGGGCACACGATGCTCTCGAACATGTCCTCGTCCGAACGATCGTCGCCGATGCACAGCACGAAATCGGGCGCCTTGCCCGTTTTGACCATGGATGACAGGAGAGATTCCACAACCACACCTTTGCTTATGCCCTGCATCACAAGAAGATATTTTAGCTTTCTGTTGTCACTCGACCGGCCTTGGAAATTCCAAGCGGTTGGCGGCAATTAGACAAATGGATGGTTCACTAGTGTGACAGGTTGCTTTCCAAGGGACACAATTAAAAAGACCTCCACGCCCTTTTCGCGAATTTTCCAGTCCACAGGGGCATGGTCCCATGCTGATTCATATCCTATTTGTGGAGAAGATACAGATTGTCCCAGCCATGTAGTGGATGAGGACTGGATTGGATTAGATCAATCCTTATCCGTTACCTTTAGTTTGATAGCTACGTCTAGTTGATCGACATGTTTCATACACGTTCAGATGGTTGGAATAAACAAATCAGCTGTAGAAAATAAAAACACGCACGCGCTTACCTGTGGGTTAACTTCGACTATCTGCTGGCCTCTCTTAACCACCACGGGTTCGTTGGCAAGCACGTTTTCAAGATGGTCGAGCAGTTCCTTCGCCTGGCAGGAACCAAAGTCCGGATCCGCCTCTTGGTGATGCCAAACGATGGCGCTCTCCTTGTGCTCAATGTAGGAACCATCCGTAGCCTCTGTGTAAAGGCGCATAACCGGTTCGGCTGTCTTCTTCCACTCGAAGTCAGCGGCCAAGCATGAGGTCTCCCATGGCGAGTCCCTGCTCCACCTGCAGCAACCAGAGTATCGTAAGTTTCGTGTTTAGTGAATTGAAATGGATAATCCAATCAATCCCTTTTCACCCAATTTCTCTCGAGCACTTTTCACCCAATTTATCTCGAGCTTTCAATGAATATTCTAGGCGCAAGAGTAGTTAGGTATTAGGACAAGACTATAGTCATAGGCAATGCTCTGGTTGGTTAGTGAAGGTGTCCTTAAATGTGCGGATGCTTCTTGTCCTACCATTGCTTAATTCGCAACCACGCTAAAGGCCTTATCCAAATCAGAACAGTAAGAGCCAATATCCAAGCAAAGCAACATCGTACCAGAATCTAGATCTTCCAAACAGTGGAACAGAAGAGAAAAGTTTACCTGGTGAAGTAACCGTGCTCGGCAGCGATCCCCAGCTTCTCGCAGGGCGCGAACCACTTGCTGAGCTCGTCCTTTCCCCGGCCACTGACGATGAACACCCTGTTCTTGGGGTCCTCGCACAGACGATTCAAGACAGCAATGACCTCGCTGCTTGGCGTCTTGTCGATGGAGTTCTCCGGCATGACGGTGCCATCATAGTCCAGGAGTATCAGCCGGTTATCCGTCCTCCGGTACGACGGCACAATGTGCTCGACAGAGAGGCGCCTGAAATTGGGTCCGAGCGCCACCACCTTGAAGCTCATGCCGAAGCCGATCCCCCAATGCCGGCGCGAGAAATGGTCCTTGCAGGCGCGCTGCAGGTCCTGGTCGAAGGACCGCGCCCAGTAGGCGACGTCGTGGGTGCTGACGTACTTGTAGTGCTTCTCGTGCCGCAGCCTCTGCTCGGCCTCGGACATGCGCAGCGCGGCGTGCATCGCCTCCGCGACCGACTCCACGCTCCAGGGGTTGACGCGGATCGCGCCGCTGAGCGACGGCGAGCAGCCGACGAACTCGGAGAGCACGATGACGCTCCGCTTGGGCGCGTCGTCGCCCTCCTGCCTGCACACCGTGTAGATGTAGGGTATCCGGTTGAGCCCGTCGCGCACGGCGCTGACGACGCAGCACTCGGCGGCGGCGTAGTAGGCCGCCTTCTCCTGCGCGGAGACCGGGCCGTCGATGAGCACGACGGGGGTGTACCCGGGGAGCCGAAGCGGTCGTTGACCCGGGCGCTGATGGCCCTGGCCTCGTCCTGCACGCCCTGCACGTCGCGGCCCTCGCTGCGCGCCGGGTTGGCGATCTGCACGAGCACGGCGCGGCCGCGGAGCTCCGGGTGCTCGAGGAGCAGCTGCTCCATGGCGAGGAACTTGAGGCCGATGCCCTTGAAGAGGTCGACGTCGTCGACGCCCACCATGAGGCGCTTGCCCTTGTAGGCGTCGGCGACGCGGCGCGCCACGTCCGCCGTCTCGGGGGAGGAGACGACCGATCTGAGCTGGCCCATGTGGATCCCGACGGGGAGGATCTTGACGGTGACGGTGCGGCCGTAGTACTCGATGCCGATGTAGCCGCGCTTGGACTGGTAGTCGAGGCCGAGCAGGCGCGAGCAGGCGGAGAGGAAGTGGCGCGCGTAGTCGAAGGTGTGGAATCCGACGAGGTCGGCGTTGAGGAGCGCGCGGACGAGGTCCTCGCGCACGGGGATGGTGCGGAAGATCTCCGAGGAGGGGAAGGGCGAGTGGAGGAAGAAGCCGAGCTTGGCGCGGGGGAAGCGCTTGCGGAGGAAGGTGGGGAGCGCGAGCAGGTGGTAGTCGTGGATCCAGACGAGGTCGTCGTCGGGGCTGAGCACCTCCGTTACGCGGTCGGCGAAGGCCCTGTTGGCGGAGAGGAAGGAGTGGTAGAGGGAGCGGTCGAAGGGGAGGCCGCCGAGCGAGGACGGCGTGAGCGGGAGGAGGTAGTGGAGGAGCGGCCAGAGGTAGTGCTTGCAGAAGCCGTGGTAGAATCGGTGGTGGAGGTCGGTGGGCAGGTACACCGGCAGGCAGGAGAAATTGGCCACCAGGTAGTTGGACAGCTCATCGGAGGCGGCCTCGGCGGCGACCGCGGGGAGGGTGCCGATGTGGAGGACGGGCGCGGTGGACGGGAGGCCCGATCGGAGCTGGTAGGCGACGGTGTCGGCGTCGACGGTGAAGGCGAAGCCGAATGGCGCGGCCGGGTCGGGGGCGGCGCGGAGCGGGAGGCGGTGGGCGACGATGACGCGGCGCTGCTGGGCGGGCGGGGAAGGGGAGGTTGGGGACGCCGGGGAGGCGACGGACATGACGCGCGGGAGGCGGAGCGGCGTGGGCGACAGGTCGTCGGCCGCGGCGAGGTCGAGGAGGTTGTGGCAGGAGAGCGAAGGCATCGGCCCGGCGCTCTCTCCTATCTGTGCGTGTTGCAGAGGTGGAGGAGGTGGCGCATGAGCGAGAAGGGGCGAGAAGAGGAGGAGGAGTCGGGATCGATCAGCTCCTTCCTTCCTTCCTTGTGCCGAAGCTTCTGGGGATAAGAACGAACGGAGGTGGGACTCCTCTATAAACCAACCCGTGGACGGAGCTGCCAGGTATATAAATGGGGAGGATGGAAATGTGTGTCGTGTGAAGCGAGGAAGACGGGGCGCGTCGCGACCAGACGCAGGCGCGATGCGATGCGATGGGGCTTATCCGGATCCCAGGGGCCACAATGACGAAACAACCCCTCGTTCCCTTTTTTTTTTCTTTTTTTACTACTACTACTAGACCGGAACAGAAGGCCCTATTCGGCGCGCGACGTGGTTCTTTTTTTTTTTTGTAAGCGACGCGCGACGTGGTTGGGCGCTCCTGGTGGACTCGCGGAAACGGATAGACGATGACCGTCGCAGTCGTGTAACGGTTGGGTTTATCTATCCAGTCGTCCCCGTCCTGGTGCATTACGGGCGGGATACGTCGCGCCTGCACACGTCGTTGCGTTCGCACGCCCAGGCGTAGGCGAAGCGAACCAACCTGTCTGGTGGATTGACAGCGTCTGGCTGGATGACGGCTGGGGACCATTATTAGGCTCCCTGCTGGTCCTCTCTGAATGCGCTCGCAAGTCATGCCACAAATGGTGGAACAAAATTTAAGTCCCAGATCAGTTGCTTCAACAGGTCATCCGCAGTTTGGAAGTGATTAAAATTTTGATTCATTGTAGTATAATCTTTCCTTTTATCATTGCCACCCTCACAAATATCTGCCATATTAACTACTCCCCGGAATTTTTTTCATAATTGCCACCCTCACAAATATCTGCCATATTAACTACTGCCCGGATTTTTTTTTTGCAGAGAGAGGGATTCAGATCATGCATGCAGAATTAAAAAATATTAAAGCTAGTATTCAAGATAAATTAAGCCATATACTATTTTTACAACATATTTGAGATGATATTAACAGTCAATATCATTTAACATGACCCATTTTAAGGTGTACTAGTATGTTCGATAAATGTTGCAAAAAAAAAGCTATAAACAACGGTACTTGTGAAACTGGATAAAGAATCAATTAATTATGAGAATTGCTAGTAAACAACTGACAGGAAATCTACTTATATTCAACTTAGATTTTTCATCGGAGGAGGTCAACGGTCGGAGATGGAGAAGGAGGGTGGTGGCGGAGTACGACGATTGGGCCGACGCTGCGAGCGGCGGCGATGGCACCGCCGCTCGTCGATGGAAGTTATTGTCCGCGACTTAGGGTTTTCGGGTGGCACCACCGCTTCGTCGATGGAAGTTATCGTCTGCGACTTAGGGTTTTCGGGTTGTCGGGGTGGCGAAGGTTCTCTCGACAAGTTTGCAGAGTTCTAGGGGAAAGGGGCGGTCCGACGAGGTAGCAACGGCGCCATGGGTGACCGACAGCTGGTGGGTGGATTGTGTCTGAAGGTTTAGTCCGCTTGACATCGGAGGTAGGGTGGATGCGAGACAAGCAAGTGATGGGAGAGAGCGACGAAGGAGGAGGGAGGCTAGAAGAAGAAGACGAAATCGTGAGTCTCCAATGATGATCCGGTGGTGGAAAAATCTAACCGGATGAAATTTGTTTTTCCATTCGACCGTTTTGTAGAAAGACCCATTAACTATAGCACCATTGACATAAAACAACTTATAAAACATAGTATTAAACTATACCATAAAAGCAAATAAATGACATGATGTTATAATACTATCAATGTCTTATAATTGTCCACCTAGCTTGATTCTGGTTGGTCATCTTACTACATGGTTATAATTTCATTATTGTTTTTTCTTTCTAAATATACAGGACAACATGAAGTCTGCCGTGACAGTGTTTATCAGTTTATGTCGTGGCCAAACTCAAGACAATTGTTGCTCACAAAATAACTTGAGAAGGCCACCGGAACACCTGTAGCAACTGTGTAAAAACTACAGTGCGAGATAGGAGCAGTTTTGTTGGATTCGGTAATGTTTGACCGTCATCACGAGAAGAAGTATTATTTCAGCGAGATAATTGCAAGTCTGGAATGTTGCCCTGTTTTGCTACAGCAGATTCAAACACTAGTAAACTCAGGATGACGCGTCTAGGGCCATTTCGCTGCTAATAGCACAGCTGTAAAAGTCGTCCATGGATGGATGGGCTCTGCACGTTCTGACGCTCCCCCGGTCGAGCCTCCACCGGGGACCGCCAAATGCCGGTCACCGACGACAGGATAAGGTCTCACCGTCGCGCGTGTCGTGGCGGCCAGGCTGGTGCAGCTAAAAGCGAGGAGCCAATGCAAGGTTGCCACGTAACGTGGCAGCTCACGTGGCCGGGTGCCCGGAGCCACGCCCGCGCGGGCCCCGTAGCTGGGGCGTTGGCTGTGCGGCGCCACGTGGGAGGCGGGCGTGGGGGCCTCTCGCCCTCTCGCCCGTTGCCGACCTCCTCGGCAGGTTCACCAGCCTCGGAAGTAGTTGCCGGCTTGGACGTGTATGCATGCCGATCACAATGTCTCAGGCTTTCTTTTCAGCAGCGTTTCCACCTTGCGGCTGGCGCACACAAATATCTCCGAATTGCCGCTACGTACAGCAACCAAACGTTATCCAATTTGTGATCGAAGCGTGCGATCTGGAGCACTACGGAAATGGATTTTTTTATCTTTTTGGTTAGAAGAGGAGTGAAAGAATCTGGCGGCAAGCAGGAGTCAAAGCAGCCACGACCCGTGAGACATTTTGCGATCACGGCAAGCCAACTGCTCCTTCCAGGCTCCATCCATCCAAAACTGGGCAGGTCACGGCAGCATCTTGAGAGCTGGTGTGGGACTTGTTATGGCAATCACGGGCGCGCAAGGAAGCACCTACGGGAGAGCCGGGGCCCAAGCGTGTGCTTGCCGCGTGCGCTGTCTCAGGAGCAACCAGTGTGCGCCCCATAACTGCCGCGTAGCCAACTGTAAAAGTGCGAGAGACATTTGAAAGCTCAAGCTGTTGTTGCCGAGAAGGAGCAGGCAGGCAGCAGCAGGGCAGCAGGACACGGTGAACATTCACGTGGTTGGTTGTTACCGCCAGGGATTAACGTGGGTGAAGCGGGTACACGTGGAGCGGCTCGCTACACATGGATCGGCACGGCAGCAAGACGAGTGGCGAGAGGGCCCATCCAACCGCCGCAGGACGTACCGCCCCTACCTCGGATGCCCGACACCTCACACGGTCGCAAGCAGGTTGACGTGAGGGACGCCATGCCGCCGTCCTCCCCGGTACCGACGGGCGACGGCGACCCGTCCACGTGGCGTGTTCCCCTCCCAGATTGGCTGTGCCGATCGCGTCAACAGCAAGCAACGGGCCGACGGACGGGGTCACGCACGCCGTTTGAATTTTCTGTGGAGTTGATGTATTTTCGCAGGAACGGGTAGTATATACATACTCTCCTACAGCTACAGGCTACCAGAGGAGAGGAAAAGTGGAAAAGGGAGATAAAAAAATCCAGCAAGGCTGGCACTTGGATCACGGACCGTATCCAAGCGATAGCCTCTCGACCCTATCCAATTTGTTTAGGCCGATGGAGGCCCACAGCACCCGGGACGGGGGACCCAGCTAAAGCAGGAGAAGGAAAAAGAAGGGAACGCCGCAGTACGATGGGTGTCCCCACGTTATCCACGCGGGGCCCGCGTTTCGTGCCGCGTAAGACTACTGCTCCCTCTCTCTCTCTCGCTGCTAATGGCGGGCTCATTAACAGGAGTATCAGCAGTGCCATGCCACTCATTAACAGGAGTAGCAGCCCGTACGGATCCCACCGAGTCCATGCTGCAACTTGCGCTGATCCAATCCGGAACAACCATCTGCCGTGCCCTCTACTACTCAGCCCGAGCAGATTTGAAAACGGACGACGTGTCAAGCCAAACCGATCCATCAAAAGAGATTTGGCAGCGAGAAACAAAACGAAAGTTAGTACTGGTAGCTCGAAGCAAGCAAGCAAGGCTTCGTGAACGGAAAGTAAAGCACGCGATCTGCAAAAGGCAATCCTCGGACGACCGGGATAACATAATCAAAGCATACATGCATGAGAGCGATTAACTTTTGGCGATTAGTTTACTCTCCTACTAGTCCTACTCCTGCTGCTTAGCGCGTGTCTCGGTGATGGAGTTAGGTACACGGAGAAAAATCTCGTAATATCCCCCGATGGGCCCGGCGGCCTTTGCCCGGAACGTGAAGCCTGCTGCGTCTTGCGAGTTCAATTAAGAAATCCCAAGCCAAAAAGCTTAGGTTGACAGTAGACGGTCTCCACGCAGCCAGATAATTAACAAGTCAGACAGAAGATCGGGTTAGGAGGACAAGTAATCTCTGTGGATAAGGCTACTGGATCGCCACTAAGCACGTGACAGCGCACTTATTTACTAATAGCGGAAGAGCGCGCACGCACTAATTAACATGTTCTTTTCGGAATTAACCAGCACGACGTTTTTGCCATGGTGGTGAGTCTGCATCTGCCGATGGAAACGTGGACATTTCTTCTGCCAGGTTTTGAATGCCTTCCCATGTTTACACACCGTATGAATCGCCGTCGATTCCATTGGCCGGCGATCAGAGGGCCATCTCGATCGGCCCATCGCCGTCGACGACCCTCCCGGCAGCTAGTTTCCACCACCGGCGCGGTCTGACCCGATTGATTACCTATCTTGATACACACGAGGCGTGCAGAACGTCGCCGTGCGCTCATGCCGGGAAACAGCCGGGCCGAGACGAGCGTCGAAATGCGACTTATCAGAAAAAGCAGGGGAGGAGAACCTGCTCGATCTGCACGCGGGCGAGTGAAAGTCGCGTGCGTTTCCAAGTTGCCGAGCTCGATGGCGCTAGCTCCTTGTTGTTTCCACCAGTGCGCGTACAAGTCCGTCGCGTTGTCGCCTGTTGCTTGCCTCGGATAGGACCGTTGGAACGGCCAAGTAGGCGGTGAGTGAACCAGCACGCAGCATGTGTAAAGTGCAGGCACCAACCAAAATCTGCTGCCTTGGACACGGAGTTCATCATCTCTTTTTTGAAACTCGGAGTTCATCATCTCACAAGTCACAACTACTGCTCTCTTCGAGTTCGATACGGACGTTCTTCTGCGCGGATGGTAAGTACGTACTGCTGCTCTGGTTTACAGTATTAACTACTAGCACAGTACTTGGTTTGTTAAGTGATAATATCCGCGACACTAGGGGTGTGTTCGTTTCCTCCTCTAAAATTTAAGCACTATCACATCGAAGAGAATCTTATTATTTATAAATATTTCGATCAATTTAATGATAAAACCCTATTGATAGATTGGTGCTAATTTTCGAGATAAATCTAATGAGCTTAATTAATCTATATTTTGCTAAAGTGATGCTACAAGTAACCATCTTCTAATCATGACTTAATTAAACTCATTAGATTCAGTCTCGTAAATTAGTCTAGAGGTCTGTAATTTATTTTATAATTAAACTTTATTTAATACTTTTAAATAATAAGATTCATTGTTGATGATGACAGTTCTAAAATTTAGATCCCATTAAACAAACACACCCTAGATTTGATACTGATGGCCGATAGATCTCTGGGACCCCCTCGAAAACAAACATGTTTGCTTGAAAACGATTGCACTGAACTGTGAAGAAGGCCAGGTGTCAACGATTGTACTATACTGCTCAGAATGTGAAAGAGGGCCAGGTGTCAACGAACACACCGAGACACTGTTAGCCGAAAAGACGAAGCACTGACCGTCTGCGTGCACACACGGATCATTTGGCCCGAGGAAAAGAAACCGACAACAACTCATGCATGCCCCCGGCCATGTGTGCGCCGCGGCAATGTGACAGCGCATGGTACGTCTGCAACCCACAGCTGCCCGGCAGCAGGAGCGCACATGAGATTCTTGGGCGTTGGACGCCATGCATCCCACCGCAGCAGCCTTCCGCTCCATCTCCATGTCGCGTCCGACCCAGGCAGCGGCACGCTCATTTTGACCTCATGCCTTCCTTTCTCCGTTCCGCCGAAATGCTTGACGCGCCCTCTCCGTCGATCGGGGCCCCGGGCAACGGCCTCCTCGATTCCGTGCCGACACGCGGTGAAACAGCCGGGCGGGAGTGGCAACCCCGCCGTCACGCTCACGCGCGGGGGCCGTGTAAGGTCAACTCCGTAATGCCCGTGCTGTTCCTCCTGCGCGCCAACACGGAAACAATCGTGCCGTCCGGGGCTCCATTTCTACCCCGTTCCTGACGCAAATCACCACCTTAGTGCTCTTCTCCCCGCGGCTCGGCCCTCCTGCTAATGCAAAACGCCGTGTTCGTTCGTTAACACCCACCCGCAGCGCACTGATGATCTGCCATTTCGGGTCCGACCAGGTGACTGGGTGGCACCCGCCGAAAGGCGGAGGACCACGCAGCAGCCGGCGTCACTGCCGGGCAAATGATTTGTCTCATGGCATCCAATGCCATCTCGGGGATAAGCGTACCCGCCAAGGGCTAGGCCGTGCCGCAAAGATCAGTGGGATTAGTTCCATCGACGGATCGCTTTGAGGATAACCAGCGGCGGCGCTGTAGTAGTTGGCCGGGTAGTGGATAGGCGTCGCTTTTGCTTTCCCGGCGGCGGGGCAGATCTGCGGCGGGCGCGCCATGATCTTTGCCGCGATTGCGTCGGTTTGACTTGCCACGCTCTGTCGGCTCCAAATTGCTCCGATGCTCCCGGATCTTGTTATTATCAACTGGTAAAACTGGATCAGAACGAACAACAAGGTACAAATTAATTCTAGAGGAAGAAGGACCGTTCGTTCAACCGTGCTCGCACGGCATGAATGCGCTGTCCTTTACTCCACCCTATCAGTAAGGTGTGGAGTTTGGCAGCAGTTAGGCGGATCATGCCTCCAACATTTTTCGCATCCACCATCCTTCTCGCCCCGACGGAAATGCTCCGCGCCCAACACGTACTCCATGTATCACGGGAGCGGATATTTCATTAACTTTTGCTGTTGCCACGGAAATGCTCGCTCGCTGGCGTGGTCTTATCTTCACGACCGGCGCCAATACGATTTTCTGATTAATATTCGTGAGCAGGACGTACGGCGTCAAGATTTAAAATGAGAATGCGGTTGTTGCAACGTACTACGTGCGTTATCCATCTTCCAATTTCCCAATAGTATACCACCACTACCAGTACCACCTTCTTCTTTTTTGTGAATTTCCCTTTTGCACAGATGGCGCCCGTAAATTAGTTCCAGCGACGCACATGCATCATCGCCAGCACCCAATTCCCCCCATCATGCACGCTGAATTTCTGTCTGCTGACCCGTCGAGAACCACGTCGCGGAGCAATTGCGAGTTCCGCTTTGACCAACCACGCGCTGGTCCGCGTTCCTCGTCCGCGACCTGCATATACGGCGGCAGAGCGCCTGCCCCTTCATCTTTTTTAAAAAACCCTGCACGTATGGCTCCTCCTCATCAATGTTTAATTTCCATGCCTATCCAAATCGATCGATGATTGACTTGAATTAAATCCGGTTCAAATGGATGCATGAATGATTCGGTACGCACGACGGGGGACACGACCCCGAGCTACGCGTATGTTTCCAGCACGACAGCCCTACTGGCCACTTCCGGTGAAGAATTCCCCCGTCCGACGATGCCTGCCCGCACAAACCACGGATAATGATAGTACGGCGGTTGCATATTCTGCCAGTAACTTCAACGTCCACGAGCACCTGTGCCGCACGCAACAGCTAACCCCGTCGTCTGCATGCGCGCAGTTCGGTCACCACTCACGCCTCTGCTTGCCGAGGGCGGGATAAAGACGGGCAGACAGGAAGCGACAGAGGAAGACGACGGTGCGTGCGTGAGCAACGTGGTTTGTCCAAGGCAATTAGGCACAGGCTCGTGGTTAATCTAGTTTACCAGACGGAGATTCTGCCCGTTCCAGTAGGCTGGATTCGATGGGGATGTAAAATGTATCCAATGCGGTAAAGCAGGTTTGCTCGGGTCCAGAAGCAAGCCGAGGTGGCCGCGAGTCCAGGAAACCCGCGCGCCATTATTCATGCGACTGCTTTTCTTCCATGTTTTATTCAGGGCGCCAATGAGGCGCGGCCATGCCATTTCGTTGAGTGAGACATGCTCACAATTTAAATGTGTTTGTTACCTCTCCAATTATATATTGTACTTCCGTCTCGCGCGTACGACTAATGTTCGTACATGAATTTCCGGGCCTGAAAGGATAAGGGCGGCAGGCAGGACCGTAATTGAGACGAAATTTTCTGTACTACTACGAGCTACTAGTCCTTTGACTCCTGTGGGCTCTAATAGCTAATTGCAAATTTGCACAGGACAAATGATCGCACAAATGATCGGTGGCTGCTTGACCGACTGATGCTTTGGCAGGGCTCTCGCTGCGATTTTCTGCGGAGGCCAGTACAAGGGCGCAACCACCGTGGGATGGACGTATGCCCAATCGGAGGCTCTTGATCCGTAGACGTTAGGTGCGGCGAGGTAGTACATCCACACACGCACGCACTGTTGTGCTCTGCGCCTTATCTTGCTTGTTTCTAGAAGGATGGAGCTGGTTGGTTTGGTTAGCTTAGGAAATGCCAGGGTTGCTAACGGCTTTGTTATCGATCATCTCATGATTAATGGCAGACGGGATGGGGCCGGGCCGCCCTTACAAGTGCCGGAGCGACGACGATGACATTCTCATCATCATTTCGTGGTTGCCAGACAGCGCGATGTGCCTGTGCGGCGGTTTCAGGATTACGATAATAGGGTCCCGGCTTAACAGCTACAGCATGAACTTATGTTAGCGCTGTGACCATTATTTCTTTTTCGACAAAATGTTATCGGTTGTTTGCCTTTGTTGTTGGCTACAGAACGAACAGGAGAGATTACTCAGCTGAGACAATGTGGCCCAACGGCCCTACTACAATATGACTATCATATGAGGCTTAGAACTTTAGGCCCAGTACCTATCCCTGCATGCTGGTTAGTGGTTACAAACGAAAAGGGCCAAGTCCACCCTGTCGATCATTCAGTGATAGGCTGAAGTTAACTTAAATGAGCTTCATTCACACACTAGTACATTGGAAGAATACATTTTAGTACATTCGAATGAGAAAGATTTGCTAGATTTCAGTGATAGCAAAGAGAAAAATCAACGACAAGAGGCAAGTTGAGGCATGAAACGAACTGTTTTACTGTACCAGGCAGATGTACACATATGCTGCTCATCAAACAAACTGTTTTACTGTGCCACAACTCACACAATATTTTTTCCAACTTTCGGAAGGAAACTCGATATCTGTTACATCTAAAAGTATATACTACATACATTTAAAAGAACAAACCAACTAACCAAGCAGGAGAATAACCAAACTCCATGAGACCTGTAACTTCTTACACCATCATACACAAAAAGGAAAAGAAAAAACCAAAACTGCCAGAGCTAGCGTCTATTTGCGATACTGAAGGAGCTGACTTTCATTGGCGTGGCGACGACGAGGGGAGCCTCTGGAGAGTTACTGGCTGCAAAGTTATCATGCATGAAGCGGCTGTCGACAATCGATTCATCCTTTAGGACAACCTTGTAGCAGTAGCAGCTCTTGAGGCCCTGCTGATCACGGTAGCACTCATGGTTGCTGTCCTTGACTTGCTGAAAGTTCCATATGACACTGAACTTGCCGACAGTTGCAACAAGATGCCTTTCCTGCTTTCCATTCTCTGTAACCTGAGGAGCCAAATTCCATACAGAAGAGGAACACAACGTCAGAAGAAATGTAAATCAATATAAAGAACAGATGAATTTGTAACTATGCATCCTACAAGCAAACAAACATTATCAAGGAAAACAATAAGAACTAGATGATGGGATTTTGGGGAATGAAAATGCAATTTTGACTCGACTTAGTGCACTTGACCCAGAGGTTGTTACTATGCTATAAACTGGAACTGCAGGATACCATCACAGGCAATGAGAAATGCCAAAAGGTTATTAGGTCAAGCTACACTTGAAGGTGGTCTTATTCATCTAACCTTATTTTTCAACTTCTGGATTGAAGGCTGTACTCTTGGTTATGTCAATAACTATGGACTGCAAACGATAGCTGAGGAACTTATTCTAATCACGTAGAGCTAAAAGCCATGCAGTATAAAACTGAAGATGGATCACAAAGTAGTCAGTTTATAATTTTAAAGCATGTATCATAGTTACTATGCATACAAGTTTCGTTACCCTGTAAATTAATTGGAGTCACGCCTTGTGAGAATACTGGTGTCAGTTTCTTACATAGCAATAGAACAGACATTACCAAAACAAAGCATTTGCATAAACTAGTTAGGTTGATAATAAACCGTTACCATAACTAGGACAAGAGAATATAATCTGCTAATCTTGCATATATGAAACAAGATTCTATTTAATTTAACAAGGTTAGCAATAGGAATATCCAGTATTATGTGCTCAAATTGGAAATTCACACTTACCCATGAGAACTGTCCACCATGGAATTTGTTGTCAGTCCCTGCCAAAATTGAATCCAGTGGAGTGAGCTTTAGCAACCTTGGTGCAGCGATTCTGTTTCCCATACGCCCACTAAACCCAGTCTTCTCCTTCCCATCCTTGTCCTTAAAGATGGTGCAGATCAAGATCAAGTATGTATCAGTTGTGCCTAGAATCCATTTGCCGTCATAGGTTACATCGACATGTGTAATCGGTGAGCCAAGCCCTGGAAAAGCCGTCTTTGCCATCCGCATCGAACTGTTAGAGTAAAGTCTGATCTTGCCATCCACAGAGCCAACAACAATGGAACCATCCCCAGTACTTGCAAAGCACTGGAAGTTGGTGCCCCGTGAGAACTGATGGCCCTGCGACCAGTGGAGCACCGGTGATTCAGAGGAGCTACCAATTGTCTGCACCCTTCCTCTGGCGTCGCGCATATCCCACCTGCAAAGCCTGTTGTCATCCAGCCCCAAGAATGTTGATCCAGAGGGGTCAAGCTGCGCGCTCTTGCTGTCATTGGCAATATCTCGCATTGTTATGTCAGTTCCATCCTTCTCGAACCTCCACTCCGTGACAACCTTCCCGGTCTCAATATCAACATGGTGAACGCCATTGGAATGCAGTGCTCCAGTCTCTCCGGGACTCATCAGCAGCATGTTCGTTTCTCCACGCATCAGCAATGCCTTTTTTGGAGTTGAGTAGGCGTTCCCACTGCTGCCACGTCCACCCGTTATCCTCACCGACGCGCCCTTCCCGTGCACACCATGCCGGAAGTTCTTGACCACCTGTATCCCCGCGCCACCGACCAGGAAGCTGTTGTCGAGCGCCCCAAGCGCGAGGCTCTGAATGCTGCCGCTGTCGCCAGCCTCCTCCTCGAACTCCTCCATCAGGTCCCTCGCCGGGGCAGTGACGGGAGGTGTAAGGCTCTCCTCGGCGTCCTCCCAGATGGCGTCGTCGGCCTCGCTGGGGCGCGCCCACGCGGAGAAGTCGGCGCCGAACACCTGCTTGCGTCCCTCGTCCGTAGCCTCGACACCATACGTGTTCTCAAAGAGGCAGCGCTCGTACTCCTCCCTGAACCGGCGGAATTCAGCGTCGGTGGAGAAGCGCAGCGCCCAGACGGAGCCACTGGCGGCGAAGTCGGCCCGGCGCTGCGCAGGGTTCGTCTTCAGCTGGAGCTCCGACCCCACGACGGCGGAGACTCGCTTCCCGGGGCCGATCTCCAGGAACCATCTGGGGGAGGAAGAGGAGGAGGAGGAGGAGGAGTCGTTCGCACCAGCCTTGTCGACAAAGGAGTATGTCGCACGGCGCTCGGCGGGGATCCAGCGCGCGGAGGCCGAGGCCCCGCCGACGTGGAGGTAGAGCTTGGCGGTGGACGTGCGCTGGTACTTGAGATCGAGCGACCTGAGCTTGGCGTCGAGGAACTCGAGCGAGGACGGGGTGGCGGTGCGGAGGAGGTCATCGTCGCGCTGGCCCGCGCTCGCGGCGGGGTCGGAGATGGGGGATCGGGCGTCGTAGTCCTCCTCGTACTCCTCCTCTTCGTCGGAGGAGGTGAGGTCGAGGTCCTCCCGGCTGTGAGAGCCGCCCATGGCGGTTGCGGGCTTGCAGAGGAGGGGAATTTGGCTTCGGGGACCTACGGTGCAGGGTGCGGGACGGGAGAGTAGATCGTGTGATGGGGGCGGGGAAAGTGAGGTCGGAGCTGTGGGGTGCAGGTATAAGTACGTTGAAATCACGGGAATTGGGGATGTGGGGGAGGGGGAGCGGGGATGGTCGGTGCGTGCGCCGGACGCGACGCGCTCCACGCGCCGGGGACGGCGAGGAAGAAACGGTTGCTTGATTGCTTTTTTTTTTTTTTTTTTTTTGAAAGCTTGCTTGATTGCTTCGCCGAGAGGGTGAAGGGAAATATATTAATTTTCTTTTTTTTATTGAATTGGAAATATAGGAAGAAGGGCAAAGCCAACTAGGCAAGGAAAGCAAAGGTGAGCGTTGGGCCGGGCTGGGCCTGGCAAAAGCTCGGTACTCACCCACTCGGATTCAGCCACTCACCCGCATCGCCTCAAACAACCGGACCGATATATCTGGACGCTCCAACCTGCGTCGCGTTCATCGCCCCCACCCACACGAGTCCAGAAGCTTCACTCTTCCCCCGCCGCCGCCGTCGTCGCCGCCTCGGCGGAAACTCGCCGGTGCTGACTCCGCGCGCAGAGGATTCGTCTCTTCGCCGCGCAGGTAATCCTAACCCCTAGGTTTTTGCTCAGGCTAGCGTATGCAATTCCGCATCTATTGTTCACACACCAGATTCGGATCCCTAGAAACCTATCTGTTGGTAGTAGTCGCCGTATCCGCTTGATCTGTTGACTAGACGTGCGGCTTGTTCGATTTTCGTGCCCTGCTTGTTTGCGGTAGTTGGATTTGCCCGTTCAATCTGAGTGGTCGTAGTCGTATGAATCTCATGTCGCGGTGTAGCGCGCTCTATCTTTCTTGTACGATGAAATTAAATAGTTAAGTGGGTGCGATCTCCTCTATTTAGGAGTATATGTATATTGGTCGCTTGTTTAGGACACAAGCTTTGGGCTAAGGGATATAGGATGCAGATCTGTCTTCATACTTTGGTGCTGAGTGCTGAGTAGCTGACTGATGTGCTATGTAAAATTTGCCACGAGTGAAATTCGTCCATCATATACACACTTTTCTCAATGTGTGTATTTTGTCATGAGTGACTGTTCAAACTGGATATTGTGCCATGTGTTAGCTGTATGATGTTTTGGGTATATCTCCAATTTTTATACCTTGCCCTTAGTATGGACATGAAATAAATTCAGTACATCCATTCTTCGTTTATTGTTCTTGAGGCCTGCGACAGATTACTGTGTAGTTAGTCATGATTGATGCTAAAAGTGCCTAATCACATTACCTTGCCTGTGTATTCATATCATTAGAGGAAAGCTAATTCTAATTTGAATTCAGGGATTTTTCACGATGGCCCGCGTATATGTTGGCAACTTGGATGCCCGAGTGACTTCTGGGGAACTTGAAGATGAATTTCGCGTATTTGGAGTTCTGCGAAGGTGAAGTATTTCTCTTTCCTATGATTATATGAGGCTTTGCATTTTGCCACATTATAGTTTTATGATGTTTCGTGATATTTTCTTCACTTGTATTATCTCATTCTGCTCACATCTTGTTTATTCGGAGTGGCTTCACAGGACTGCTTCCTTTTTCAAACTCATTTTATACCTGTGATATTTTGTTTTCCAACGCTGTTTGACCTTGAGATCAAATATTTTGGTTGCAGCATTTCCGTACTTCACAAATTTGACTTTCCAACTATATGATCTGCTTAGTGCATTTCTTATCTTCTACAGGTGTTTTACAATGGCTATAAGTTACATTGTCTACCAACCTTGTTGCCTTTGCAGTTGTAGAAATATTGTGTGGTTTGTGATGTGCTTATCAGCCTCACCTGATTAATGTGGTATAGAATTATTTCTGATGATGATGGTGAACTTTTGTTTTTAATGCAGTGTCTGGGTTGCTCGCAAACCACCTGGTTTTGCATTTATTGATTTTGATGACAAGAGGGATGCTGAGGATGCCATTCGTGATCTAGATGGTATGCAACAGTGCTCTTGGATGAACTTTTTCAAGCTTGGTCAGCTCATTCTTTGATATTAGGCTTTCTATTTCCTGAGATGCTTGATCAGTATCACATGTCAAACTTGTATTAAGTTAGCATCTTTTAGTATGTTGAGAAACATATCATTTCTATGTTACAAGAAATCTAGTACGTGAGTCTCTAAGCTCTAAGATATAATTCATACACACGAATTCCGGTCTACATTTAGTTACTTATTTAGGTGTTATATGCATGGTTCTTGATGTTGTCGTTTTTAAATAGGCAAGAATGGATGGAGAGTTGAGCTATCTCGTAGTGGTGGCCGTGGTGGTGGTGGTGGTGGTGGTGGTGGTCGTGACCGGTATGGTGGGTCTGAGTCAAAGTGTTATGAATGTGGTGAGACTGGACACTTTGCACGTGAATGTCGTCTGCGGATTGGTTCAGGAGGTCTTGGCAGTGGAAGACGTCGCAGCAGGAGCAGGAGCCGCAGCCGCAGTCCGAGATACCGCAGGAGTCCAAGCTATAGTAGGAGGTACACTTTTTTTTTCTGTTTAGCGTTGTATGCATTTTTTTTGTTTGATTTAATTAACTCATCTTTTTGACCGCTAGTAGTGTTTTCTTTTCTTTCAAAACTGGTAGTATTCTGCTGTAGTGGCTACCCACAGTTCTCATGGTGGCCTTGGCCCTATCGTTTTCCATTTGATTTTCTCACTTCTTTTTATTTTATCTTTTTTAATAACTTCTGAGTTCTGTGTACTGAACAAAGGTGAAAAGTGATCTGATTTTCTCACTATTCTGCTAGCAGAAGTTACAGCCCTCGTTATCGTTCTCCAAGGCGCCGCAGTGTATCCCCAGCTCGTGGACGGAGCTATAGCAGATCCCCATAGATTACTGCAGCCATGGTTTCCCTTTCATAATGGTAATTTAAATGAATATACTCTTACAACCTGAAATAGTTTATTAAACTTACTGTTACTAACATAGTTACGTGTGTATTTTCAGAGGTGCGTGTTGGCAGGTACCAACATAGCAGGAATACCTGAAGCCTGTACCGGATTCGTGTTTTGTGTGAGAACTTGTTCCTTGGCGATGCCAGGAACATCTTAGGAACTGTCGTCAACTGCATGACTTCAGTTCAGGTTTACAACTTTATCTAGCTTATTATGATTGTCTTGATAAAAAACCTTATGATTTGGATATGTGTCAATGCAACTAAAACATGTTACCTTTCTTGTATGTGTTAAAAAGGCATGTCCTGCTTAAACGACTCGGCCAACTACGGTGCTCAGTTGTAGTCGTCATGGTTTTGTTCCTCCTGCATTCTTCGCACGCCCTTTCCTGCAAACAAATGATCTTCTGTTACTCCCTGCCTGCGATGCCTCTTCATGACTGAACAGTCTTCATTGAAGCATAATATTCCTCATCGTGACTGACAGTCTTCACCGAAGCAAATTACTTCATGACTGACAGTCTTCACTGAAGCAAATTAGTAACATCCTTAAGTCTACCTGCCTGAGCACTGGCTGCTGCAGCTCTGAAAGTATTATGCCACTGAACCCTTCATATAGAACACTGCGGTGTATTGCCTACCACTGAGCACTTGGGCTTTGGGATGATTGAAATGCGCCTTCTGCTGCAGCCTAGTTGTGCATCTCAGGAGCTTGCTAAGACTGTCTCCAGCAGAAGGCCTAGCCTACGAGTTCACATGTTATTGTGTTTTTTTCTTTCCTGTTATGCACTTCCAGTACGTTTCAGTTATCATGCCGAATCAAATGAAGGTGCTTCAGTCTCTTCTAGTTCTCCTTCGTATTGCTTGTGTTCAGTGGTTTTGTCATTGTATTGATATGATGTGTAGTGATTGGTGTTTGGAATCGGTACTTCAGCACAGCTGCCTTTTGCTGATTTCCTTCAATTACACTTGGCTTCCCTGCTTAAGAATCCGCTTTGTTCAATCACAAACTACTAAACATGTTTGTTGATTCATTTAGTTGCCCTACATTTCAGATTTGGTTAGTTTACTTGCTTTTTATATATAGTTTGTTTGTTACTGTCTGATTCTTTAACCCTTTTTTGTCAAAAAATGTTTATACTATACTATATTATATTACATCCAACTCATGATTACACGATCTTAGACTTATGAACTATATTTTGTGGAATGAGAGAAAAGGCAAATATTAACAGGAGCAAACTAACCGAGCTTAAATTGTTCCGAGCCAAACTTTTCTTTGAAATGTAAAGGTTGTTTTTTTCTTCGCAAATGCTCAATCTATTGAAATCGAGGATGATTTTAGTCAACGAAGAGCAAGTTACTGCAATGGCAATTTAGGGTTGTTGGTAGGATGATTTTTGTTGCCGGACTTGCAAAGGGGCTCTGGCGTGGGTGGTGGTGGGAGTGCCATCAGAGCTGGAGAAGGCGGAGGAGAGCACAGGGGAGAGAGGACTTGAGCTAGAGGTAGAAGATGAAGAAGGACGGTTTGATCCTGATCCAACGGCTAAGATCCATGACTGAAAAAGACATTGTTTTCAATCAGCTGAAAATTAGAACCTCCCTTATTTTTTTAGGTTGTTTAGCATTAGACATACGGCACTCACATGGGGTAAGCTAACCGTCGCTGACAACTGACTTCGCTTGTGCATTTGCAACAGACTGGCGTACTGCCTTCCGTGGTCTTAATCAAGGCTTCTTTTTTTAAGTAAACGAAGGTATATTAGTGACACTTTAGAATCCTTCAGAAAGAAAAATAAAAAAGAGATCCAACCCAAGTACTAGGAGTTAGGTTTTTTCATTAAGGAGAAGAAAACCATCAGCAAATATGACTTAAAGGTTGTGAGAGGCTTAAGGGTGCATAACCACATCCTTCAGAAAAGAAAAACAGAAGATGGATTAGTTGATCCTTACTTCAGTGTGGAAAAGGGACAAAAGTAACAATCCAAGACGAGTAACTTTGAGAGTAAAGGACATGACGGCATGAGTGGATGGATAAACAAGGCAACCAGCCGTCGTCAGCCGGGATCGAGTCCAGGGCCGGTACGCTCTGGGTCTGGGGGTCTGGGGGAGGCGCATCTCCCTCGTTTCACCCCTTCCTGTCCAGGCCGCGACCAGCTGTCGTGCGCATGTCGATGGCATCACCAGCGCTCTCGTGCTGCGGCCCGCACGATGCGCATGGTCCGCGGCTCCCAAGCCGGCACTGCGTTTTCGCCGTCGATCTTGCCGCGCTCTTACGCCGTCCGCTCGGGCAGGTTTACAACGTTTTTTCTTTATATTAATTCAAGAAGCATTGCCTATTTCAAGGATTTGAAACTGCAGTCTCAATTTTTGATATTTATATACTCCTCGTCGTCATATGCCACCGACGTTGCTGCTTAGCTACGCAGGTTTACAGCGTTGGCGCGCCGCGTGCGCTCACGAACAATGGAGCATGACTCAGGAACAGAGTGTGCTCCACTAAATTTTGTCGCCAACAGGGTAGTACATGGTATAAGGCTATAGCTCAGAAACTCAAAACGAAAAGGATGGGGACACAGACCTTCCATACGCTAGCCGCGCCACTAGTAGAACTATCCAAACCACACATGCTTAATGTTTTTTATCGAACACGTAGCAACGCCGTGAACGACAAACATTTGTCATGATTATATTCTCGCCTGTTAAATTCTAGCAACCACTACACGCTAGTGCACACAGATTAAAGGAGCTGCCGCAAGCCGCGTGCTCCCGCCACTCCCCATAGCACCGCTTCTTAACGTATCTCGTTCAGAAGCATTGACTGCTGGGGACTTTGGTTGTCAAATAGGCACTGGTTCCTGTGCTTCCATACCGACCAGACAACCAGCTGTATGAGGGGCACATAACCTTAATGTCAACGTAATATCACTAATGGTGCACCATTCGAGCTTGATTATGAATTGTAAAGCCCAAAGGGACTTTCTGTTCTGCTCCACGACCACGGCGGCAGGATGGAGAAACCGTTACCCAAGCGTTGAGGACTTGGGCTCTGTTCGTTTCCTCCTATCTAATTTTTAGAGGATCCAAATCAAAGAATTTTATTATTTTGAAGTCTAAAATAAATGTCTAATCTCGAAACTAATTGCAGACTCTCTATCTAATTCACGAGACGAATCCAACGAGTGGTAATTATAGTGTTATTAGAAGATGTGTATTGTATGCATCTCTGTAGCAAAACATAGATTAATTAGGATCATTAGATTCGTCTCGCAAATTAGAGGTAGTGCGACATAGGTTTGCTTATTAAATTAATAAAAGATCTACACTAAATAGTAAGATTCTGCTTTTGATGTACGATGAGTATCTAAAATTTTAGAGCGTGGAAACGAACGGGAGCCTTGCCTCTTTTGGCTTCATGAATCACGGTCCCCTCGTCGTCTTAAGTCGTTACCACTTTCGACAGTGACAGATGACGTCATATGCGGCAAAGCCTTTTACTACATTCGTGTTCAGCTCCTTGAAATATCGATTAACCAGCGTAAATCCAATTAGGCCACAACTTTAATTTCACTGTTTATAAACCTAGCTGTGCATTAACGAATTCTCTTGCCTTTTTTTTGTCTCAACAGTTCTGCTCGTCTTCCCCAGACGAGACGACCACCACCACTTGCCCACCTCCTGTTCCCGTCGCCGAATCCCGAGCGAAATCTGCATTCACCACCGCACCTTTTATTAGGCCAGTCTCAGTGGGGTTTTCATAGACAATAAATAGAGTCACGATGCGGTATTTTTGATAATGTGGCGAGTGTATTAATGAGGAGAGAGGTGAAATGAGTTTCATGAGGATGAAACTCTCTATACACGTGATTCTGCAGACACGCTTGTGTAGCACTAGAAAATAACAATAATGAAACTATCGATTGAGAGAGGGTGTTTCAATCCTAGTTTCAAACACTTTTAGATGACGTGTCACTCTAGAGTAACTGTGTCCATGAAACTCCCATTGAGATTGGCCTTAGTACTAAACCGCAGTAACAACTTCGCCACTAACCTCAAACCCATCAAATTATCGGCGGCTAATAAAGTAATTAAGCCCGGTGGCGCTCGTCCCGGCGAGTTCCTGGATTTCCTGCCTGCCAACTTCCTCCAACGCCGTCGCCGGCCGTTCCCAAATCCCAACTCCGTGAGCTAGCTTTTCTTCGGATCCTCCTGTTCCCGCCTTCTCATCCCAGATTCGCCTCTCCGGCACCCACCGCGCTGTCGGCGGCCGGGTCGTCGCCCTCTTCTCCTGCCCGGGCCGCCAAGAGCATCGCAAAGCCTCCTTCCACAGAACCAGGTCCATCCCCGCTGCCTCCACTGCCGCCACCTTGTCTCTGGTGGCGCTGAAAGAGCAGATCCGTCCTTCAGACTTGGATGCATTTCGCCTTCTGTAGGTAAGGAAGCCCCCTGCCTAGCCTTGATGGATTGCTCCGAGAGATAGCATCGCTTCCGGTCTCCTGTTTGCCAGCGATTTGTTTGCTGCGCTGCGGGGCAATATGACCAAATTAGTCTCCAGAATCTTCCGGGGATCGGCCCAGCCCCCAGGGCCGTCGCCCCTGAAGCAAACTATACCGGTTCACCAGAAGCAGGCGGCGCTTGCGGCCAGCAAGCATGGCGTGGCGGTCTCCAAGAAGCACAGGGCCTTTGTGGCGGGAGACGGGAGGTGGTACGGCAAGATTTTTGATCCGTCCAGCGACTTCATCTTGACTTGGAACCGCACCTTCCTCTTCTCCTGCTTCGTGGCGCTATTTATAGACCCTTTCTACTTCTATGTGCCTAAGATAGTCTACGACGAGCCCAATTC
Source organism: Chloris gayana (assembly GCA_031894775.1). NCBI lineage: Eukaryota > Viridiplantae > Streptophyta > Magnoliopsida > Poales > Poaceae > Chloris > Chloris gayana. The sequence continues at coordinate 2,517,283 of JAUNZO010004234.1, read as the reverse complement.
CTGTGTTGGCACGGACAGGAGTTTCGCCATTGGCGTTACATTCCTGCGATCAATGGCCGATCTATTGTATATCTTGCACATCATCATAAAGTTCAGAACTGCATATATCAATCCGAGCGCGACTATGAGGGTCTTTGGAAGAGGAGATCTCGTCACCGATCCTAAAGAAATTGCATGGAAGTATTTGAAATCTGACTTAGCAGTTGATGTGGCTGCTGCATTGCCTTTACCTCAGGTAACTCGTTGCTCTTCTTTTGTTGTTGTTGTTGTTTACAGGCGTTGTCTAGTGCTAATGATCCTTAGTGTTAGGCTGTCTCGTCATAACTATCTGCTATGGTGGGCTGTTAGTGTTAGGCAGTTTTTGACTTTATACGGCCACAGATGTACACCAAAGGTTACTTATGTCAATACTATGCAAATAAATGCTAGATCATGCCAAAAGCGATAGTTACAGTTGCTTGCTCATTCTACCATTCCATATTCAAACTAGACTTGAATATCTTTAAAAAAAGGGATTCCATAAAAATATTTTGCTTTCCCTAAATAGATGGCATGCTTGACTGTGGAGTTATTTTCTTTTGTTTTAAAAAATGGGCCTTAAGATTCCAAATGGCACTTAGAGGTTCCTATTTGGCACACTATATTTTTAAAAAGTCAGTGTATATCTATTGTTTCTTTTGTAAAAAGTACATCGGCACCGCCACACATTTTGCATCTCATAGTCAGTGTATATCTATTGTTTAACTAATATCGTCATAGTCATAGCATCATCGCCAAACACATATTGCATTTCATATCTTTGAATGCTCATGCACATAGGCCAAACATTTTCATCATATCAAGTTTTTTGTTGGTTTGTGCTCCACGAGTTACTGCATTTATGGTTCAGAGCCATATCTCATTTGTCCACTATACTTTTCCTTTTTATTACTGCTGAAAGTACATGCCTACAGAGCCAGAATACTGGAGGAACAAAAACCCATTTCCCAGTCTTCCTCTGGGCAAAACTATTATACTCATGCCTAAAAGCACTACTCTCAACTTCTCATGCAAAATTTTATTTGGACCATCCTGAACAATGTAATTTCCTAGACTTCACTTTGCACTGTATATGTTACTTATATACCTTCACTTTCCATGCAGATCATTGTCTGGTTTGTGATACCAGCTATAAAGTATTCTACTGCTGAGCATAACAATAACATTCTGGTGATCATAGTTCTTGCTCAGTACTTACCAAGACTATATCTCATATTCCCCTTAACTTATGAGATTGTCAAAGCTACTGGAGTTGTTGCGAAGACTGCTTGGGAAGGGGCTGCATACAACATGGTCCTCTACTTGATAGCCAGTCATGTATGATGTCAAAATGCACTAAGTAGAATGTTTGAACATGAACTTTCTTGTCTTAGAAATTTCATGTTTGATCAAAGCTTTTATCCCTCATTCTTTTTCCTTTTTAGGTACTAGGCGCAGTATGGTATTTGCTATCTGTTGATCGCCAGACAGCCTGCTGGAAAAAAACTTGCAGCAGTGAAGCGAGTTGTAATATTAAGTTCTTAGATTGTGATGCAACACCAGATCCTATCTGGGTAAATGCAACCACTGTCTTCAAGGACTGTGACGCTAATAATGACTCCATCAAATTTGATTTTGGCATGTTCCAGCCTGCACTACAGAATCAAGCTCCTGCTCAAAGTTTTGCGATGAAGTATTTCTATTCCCTCTGGTGGGGGTTGCAAAACTTAAGGTACTTCCTTAGCAGGAACATCATATCTATATGACTCCAACTAGAGTGTCAATTAGAAACTTATCTTACATTGTCTTTTCATAAACCACTGTGTAGCGCTACTGTATTGGGTCAGAATCCTTTCTTACGAACCACATATTGTCATTTACTAGACAAACGGTAGGATTTTTCTGTATAATGCCTTTAATGTTTCCATGGTTGTTAGTTGTTACTTTACAAGTTCCAAGGTTAATGCATGGTTGTTAGTTTACCATTTGGCTTTCTAACAAGTTATACATTGTTTCATTTTCAAACAGCTGTTATGGTCAGACTCTCATTGTGAGTACCTACATCGGCGAGACACTATATTCTATATTCTTGGCGGTACTTGGTCTTATCTTGTTTGCGCATTTGATTGGAAATGTGCAGGTACTTTTTCATCTACCTGATTGTATTAAACCAGAAGTTTTTATGCATGTACATGAGTTTACTAGTTTAATCATAATGTATTGATGTGAACCGTTCTTATTTACAATGTTTGGTTATTTTTTCAAGACTTACCTGCAATCTATCACTGTGAGAGTTGAGGAATGGAGATTAAAGCAAAGAGATACTGAGGAGTGGATGCGGCATCGCCAACTTCCTCATGAACTACGGGAGAGGGTGAGACGGTTTATCCAGTACAAGTGGCTTGCGACTCGGGGTGTGAATGAAGAATCTATATTGCAGGCTCTACCTGCAGATCTTCGGCGTGACATTAAACGCCACCTTTGCTTGGGCCTTGTTCGGCGGGTAAATAATTTTACATGTTTTTGTGAATATATGCATAGTGAGTAGAAGTTCAAAACTGCTAGTAGTCTTCTGCAGAGTGTATGATGCCACAATGGGACTGTACATACCAAATTTGTTTAGCTGTAATATTGATAAAATTAAATGACACCCTATAGCAATTTGATACGATTTCTCCATTATAAATGATACACTGTAGCTGTTTGACCTAGGTGGGTCTGTGAGTAATGGCTTCAAATATGAGATGAGAAAACATTTCTTGGTGAAATCGTTTCTTACAGGCTGTTTCAATTATTAAATATGAATTACTTCATAACTTTTCTTCAAGCAGACAATTTAGTGCTCTGAACTTGTTAGCTTCAGAATTTACTATACATCAGAATTTATGCTCTTTGTCCCCAGGAAGGGAATTCCCTCGATATTTTGTACATATAGGTTTTGTTCTACTTAATAACTTGGTAATCTCTCACCTCATCACAATGTTTCAGGTTCCATTTTTCTCCCAGATGGATGATCAACTTCTTGATGCCATCTGTGAGCGCCTTGTATCAGCACTGTGCACAAAGGGCACACACATTGTCCGTGAGGGTGATCCGGTGACTGAGATGCTCTTTATCATTCGTGGGAAACTGGAAAGCTCCACAACAAATGGTGGTCGCACAGGCTTCTTCAATTCAATTACCCTGAAACCTGGTGATTTCTGCGGTGAAGAACTTCTTGGATGGGCTCTTGTACCCAAGCCTACGACCAACTTGCCATCATCCACTCGAACAGTGAGGGCACTCATAGAAGTGGAGGCCTTTGCACTCCAGGCTGAGGATCTCAAGTTTGTTGCCAGTCAGTTCAGGCGGCTGCACAGCAAAAAGTTGCAACACACATTCCGGTACTACTCGCACCACTGGAGAACGTGGGGCTCTTGCTTCATCCAGGCTGCTTGGCGGCGGTACAAGAGGAGGAAGATGGCAAAGGACTTGAGTATGAGGGAGTCATTCAATTCTGTGAGATCAGATGAGTTGGATGAGGAAGATGAGCCTCCACCCAAGAATGATCTCGCTCTAAAATTCATAGCCAGGACTAGGAAGCGGCCTCAGAACATTAAAGATTTACCTAAGCTGAAGAAGCCAGATGAGCCGGATTTTTCCGCTGAACCTGAGGAGTAAGGTTCTAAGCTAAGTACATTGGTAAATGCTGCAGCTGCTTCTAACTGTGCTACCGAAAAGCCCTGCTTGGTGCATGAAAGCCTATAAGTGGACCTTGGGTTGACAGTACCATTTGTTGATATGAGAAAGGTAACTTAAGCTCGAAACGTAACGAAGGTTCTGACGGACATAGGTTAAATGATTGTAAGTTAACTAGATATCAGTTGTCGCCATATTTGTACATTTGGATGTATTTGGGCCTATAGAATTCTTAAGCAAAAGAGAACTAGTACACACATCGACAGATAACCTACATTTTTGTTTGTGAAGCCAGAGAAATTTGTTAAAGTATTTGTTGCATGTGAAACTTTACATGATTGTAGATGACAACATGCATTATACAGTGATATTTTTGTTTGAATTTTGAAAGTTTTTTTTTTTTGCATTTTTTATGTGCGGGAGCATATGGGCGGAGATGTATTTATCAAAACGGCAAAACATGAACATGTGCTGCATTGACATCGTCGACAAACCGAACCTCCTTAAAGTGCGTGTTGCGGCTCTAGGGTCCATGTACCTGTTGTTCCGGGCGATAATCTATGGTCATCATTGTGCAAGGATTGTTCCATAGTGTATCAGTCAACCAGTAAAAACAAAGAATCTGCCTTCTGATTGATGACTCGATCGAGACGTGAAGCAATCACTGGGGGCGAATGACACTACCTTTACTGATTTATTATTACATGATGATACGCGAGGCCGAGATGGCGAAAGAACAAGAAGGTGGGTGATATATCAGCAAGATCATCAATTCTTTGGTATATCCTGGATCCTGGTGGGTCTCATGTGCTCGTAGCTAGCTGCTGCATGCTAAGGAACACACATGCCAGCAGACCGATCGACCACCTTTATTTTCATATACCCGTCTCTCGGCCGTAAAACGCCAGGCTACGCAATTGGCATTTAGCCAAAAGGCTACAGCGATCAGTCAGATCGTCCGAAAGGTTCGGCGATAAGTTTAAGAAGCGTTGTAATAGTGCATGCATGTGAACCATATGGGAGAAGCTCCGGATTGATGGAGTGGGCAGGCGCGCTAGCTTTCAGTTTCACCTGCTCTGCTCCCCGGCCAGTGGCTCCTTGCATGACCATACCTGCTCCGATCCACTCAACTGAAGCTGAAGCATCCCGCCACACGGCTAGTGATGTCGTCGTAGCTACGACAAATAAGTACTATCCGTCTAGCCACTCCTGGCGCCTCCCTGCGTGCAGGTAGAAATATCTTTGCACCAATCATCCGTGAGCCGTCTCATTGTCCGGCAGTGACAATAATTCGAGGATGCAGCAAAACGTATACCTGTACGTGCCTTTTGCCAGCACCAATCACTTGCACGATTCTGACCATGCTATAGCTCCAACAGGAATCTGGCTAATAACCGGCTGGAATCAGTGATCAGTAGAGTAGTATGATTCATCCAAGACGTGCTGTGAATCGCAGGCGGAGCTGTGTGCAGCAACCACTTGTGCATGTGTTGTCTCGTCGGCCATGACTAACTTAATTAAGACCCTCATCATGCAAGTGTGAGCAGTACACGACACAAGTAAAATACGTAGAGAGTTACTGAGATCTTGCCCGTCAGCGACTCAGATAATAAACAGGACAGCAGTCACCTGCTGCATGCACATCCACGTTCCCCTTGCAGGCCGACCACCGAGCAGACCTCGCGTCGTCGTCCCTTTCCTCTAGCCGTGTATGTATGCCGGCTTCAACGTGCACACCCGATCGAATAAGCAGAGCCATATAGCTAACGACAAACAAAGTTTCTTGACCAGATCCGAGATATACATACTCTGCCAGCTGATGGCAATGGTTTCCCCGGCTCGGACCTCACGTGTCAGGGACATGCAATACGACATTTAGGCGAGCCTCGTTCGATCCGGATCATATCAGTACCACTACTACACAAAAATCCTATAATAACATCTCACATTTTCTAGTAATAGCGGACATCAACATTTCATTATTACAAGATGACATTGCTACGTCATCGTGAGTGACGCTATTGCACTGTAATACCCCATACGTGGAGATATATCACATGTACCCAAAATAAATGAACTTAAACCAGATAAAAACAAATCTTCGTCACCCAACATGTACTACCTTGGCAAGACAGAAACACTTCTTCGCGTGATCATGCAATGGATGTGGTACCCATCAGGCGGCCTGACCAGCGGGACACGATACTCGTCCACCGTATGGCATGGTCACGTCATACATGATGAAACTTTTTTCGGCTGTTTGTGAGTCCGTCCGTTCATTCTGCGTACATCGTGTCGATTTGCAGGCGAAACCCACCCAAGGCGCCAGGTCATCATGCATCTTGGCGAACCAAGAACTACTTGGCAGAGGTCATCGGCGCCCCTACACGCGCGCACGGGGATTCCGCGGCCGCCACCCCGCTGCTGACTCGTCGCTCGTCGGCCCCACTTGGCAGTCTCGGTCCGCTCCGAGATGTTTGCGCCTCCCCTTCAGTATTTACACCCAGACCAGACCCGCCCCTCCCCCGCCGCCGTCTAGTTTCCCTCATATCATCTCCAAGCGAATTCCCTCTTCGCAGCGCGCGTCTGACGGCGAGATGGCCGCGGCGGCGGCGGAATGGAAGGCGGAGGAGGAGCGTTCGGCACCGGAGGAGAAGGACATCGAGGATTGCCCGCTGAGCGAGGACGAGGCGGAGGACAACTCACTCAACTCCCAGCGGTGGCCCCAGAGCTTCCGGTGCGTGCCGCGTCGTGTTGCATTCTTCCCCCGATCTTTTATTTTCTCGATAATAATGGGATATCTGTTAGCTGGAACAATACGAGGATAGGAACTAGTGAATGCGGTTCGAGAGGCTAATTAAAGTACGTTTCTTGGATGGATATCCCCTATCGTAATGTGTACGAATATGATGTGCAGCCAGCAGCCGCGTGATGCCGTTTGTTTTTGCAGGGAGGCAACCGACACCTTCACGATTGCCGCGCCTCCACACCTCGGTTGCTTGGTCCGGTCTATCAGCAGAAGTTCAGTTCTCGACAGTGGCGATTGCAGTGACCGGAGCTCTGATGACCTCCTCAAGTTGCCCCTTTTGTCGGACAAGCTACAAGGCACTCAAGATTCAGGCAACAGACCTCTTGGTTCAGTGACGCTGGATGAGAAGTTCTCTGATAATTCCCAACCGCCTGCAGAAACCTCAGTCACCCAAGGATGCAGTCTGACACAAACTGTACTCAACGGTACTGTCATCGGAATCTCGTTAAGCATGCCCAGTTTTTCTTTTCTTTTTCCTTGTATGTATAATAGGGCATGTTTTTCATGATCCTCTATATGTTGTTGACAGGGGTTAACGTGCTTGCCGGTATTGGCATTTTCTCGGCTCCCTTTACGATTCATGAGGCCGGATGGGCCAGCCTTCTGGTTCTAGCTTTCTTTGCTATCGTTTGCTGCTATACTGGAGTTCTTCTCAAGTATTGTTTCGAGAGCAAAGATGGTGTTTCGACCTATCCAGACATTGGGGAGGCTGCCTTTGGAAGAATCGGTCGTCTTCTCATTTCAGTAAGTCCCAGCATTTTCAGGATATGTTTGGAAACTTATCTCAGCACCAAGGCAAAGACGAATTCAAACTAAAACAAAAATCAATAACAACACAATAAGTATCAGAGACGTTTGCAAGTTTGTGCACGACAATCACTATCTCGCGATGACGTTGTGTAGATGAGACATAAGTAGTTACACTGATGCATCTTTTTTCTTCTGATGCAGATTGTTCTGTATACAGAGCTATATGTAAGTAACTCTTTTACTTGTATCTTACAAAGTTTGTCAACTGAACATTTATTTATTCAGATCAGAAAGACTAAATAGTTCTCACATTTGAATCGTTTGTGCTTTTTGAATCCAGTCCTTTTGTGTGGAGTTCATTATTCTGGAAGGTGATAATCTCGCATCGATTTTCACGAGCACCAGTTTCGATTGGCTTGGAATTCATGCAGATGGAAGGCACTTCTTTGGGGTGTTGTTTGCCATTGTAGTTCTGCCCAGTGTATGGTTGCGTGATCTTCGAGTGATATCGTACATTTCAGGTCTCCCTGATCTTAGCCTGCTTCACTTTTGTTCTTTCATTTTCAGAACATATGGTTAATACATCCCAGTTTTTTTTCTTCAGCCGGTGGTGTGTTTGCAACTATTCTGGTTTTCCTATCTGTTGCTTTAGTTGGTGCTACTGGCAACGTAGGTTTTCACATGACAGGGCAAGCAGTGAAGTGGAATGGTTTACCATTTGCTATTGGGATTTATGGTTTTTGCTATGCTGGGCATTCCGTGTTTCCAAATATTTATCAATCAATGTCTGATCGCACGAAATTCAACCAGGCACTCTGCATATGGTAGGTAACTTGTAACTGTGAAGTATGAACTGCATTCTGATGTATGTGTATTTGTTCTTCAGTTCTCAAAAGTTTCTGAATGTTCTGAATAATGGTCTTGTCCAGCTTCGCAATATGCACATCGATATATGCCGCTATTGCTGTCATTGGCTACCTCATGTTTGGAGAAAAGACACTAGAACAAATAACTCTGAATCTTCCAAAGGATTCATTTGCTTCGAAAGTGGCTCTGTGGACCACGGTAACTATCTTCTGTTGGCCTAATCTAGTTGCTGGCAATCCTTTGTGTTTTCTTCGTATGCAGCCCTTATTTTATTTTCCTTCTGTGTTTTCAGGTGATAATTCCTTTCACCAAGTATCCTTTAACGTTTTCGTGATCGGTCTTTGGACACTTCAATTGTCTAGGATTGCATTATTGTGTTTCTCATCCATATACCGAAAATTTCTGTTTCATTATCCTTAATAGCATACAGATATTCTTTGGTGATTAACCCATTGGCTCGGAGTATAGAAGAGTTGCGTCCAGCAGGGTTTCTGACTGATAAAGTCTTTTCTATCACACTTAGGACTGCCCTTGTGGCATCGACAGTGTGCATCGCCTTCCTCTTGCCATTCTTTGGTATGGAAAAGAGCTACACTTTCCTGTGAAATATTGTAGTAATGAAAGCTTCAATACAGCGATTCTTGATATTGTACTGAAAGAGTTGAGTTGCATATTTCCAGGTCTCGTCATGGCTCTCATCGGATCTGTTCTCAGTATATTAGTGGTATGTTGCCTATCTTATTAACTGTATGCATGATGGACCCACTGTACTTTGCGTGCCAATTTTCTTCATGATATATTCCATGAGATCAACAGGCTTACCAAAGGAGTATACAGATGGCAGACTGTGTAACTGACATTGTTCTGTCTGACACTGACCGCTTAACACCGTTTTCTCAGGCTCTCATCATGCCCGCATTGTGCTTCCTGAAGATCGCACGGAATAAAGCAACACGGCTGCAGGTAAAACACACTGTATCATCATCGATCCTCCAAACAATGCTGATAACACTGCATACCTGATATGATCCGTTCTTCAGGTGGCGGCAAGCGTGGTCACCGTGGTGCTGGGTGTCGTCTGCGCGGTCCTCGGAACGTACGACTCTGTCTCAAGGATAGCTCAAAGCTACTCCAATTAAGCATCCGGAATCAAGGTTACATACATGGTGCGTCCAGTCTTGTACACCACGCAGGGTACCATCGTACCCTGTATGAACTGTACTATTCAGTGCGCCAAAAGAAGGCACCGCGTGGATGGCGCATTGCTGGGCAGGGTACCATCGTGCCCTGTCCGTAGCTAGCCTGTAATGTAATAAAAGGGGAACTAATGTGTGTATGTGTTCCTTTCATTCTATCAAGATCATGTCTTTGGCTTTCATTTTATCGAGCTTCACCGGTGTTCTGGCAGAAAAGAACCGGACTTGGGCTGCTGCCACAACGAACAGTGCGCAGTGGCAGATCTGTCACAATACTGATGCTGGCTCTGGCAGGTTGAGGCCCTGGGCCGAACCTTCTTCTGCATCTCGGGCTGGCTTAGCCTGCTAAACGTCGGTCGTACGTGTGTTCTTGTCCAGGGAGTGAAATGCAAGCTACTTCGCTGCGTTGGGCGCGCGTTAACGACTTGGATGGATAATCCTTCCACTTGTTTGCTTGCTTCGAACGCGATATCCAACACTGCAACACGTCTTACAGTCATCCTTTTTCCTCATCATACACGTCTTGCAGACCTTGACCCCTACATTAGAAGCGAGTGCTAGTACTTATCACCAAACACCTCATGCTAAAACTATCATCATGAATTGAAACTATCATCATGAATCATGGCGTGTGCGATTCGTGTCGCCGGCGGCTGGCAAGCCGCTGAATCAGCTCCAGCGCACCAGCGACGACTCTGGCAGTCTGACGCGCGAGTCGCGCCGCGACACGAGTCACAGCCACAGATGGCGGTGATCTCATCTCGCCAAGCACGCGCGCATCTCGCGCGTCGATTCGATTCGAATTGATCTCACTGAACTTTCCGCGACGGGACCGATCCGTGCATCGGCTCTGAATGCTCGCTCAGTTGCCCGTTCCAGCAGGAGCTTGCATGTTACGAAGACACATGCCGCCAAAGGCCGCGCCGGCGAGCTTTCCCTATTGGGCCATCTGCGATCTCTCCCCAATTATTCCCGCCGACCTGGACCATGTGTCCTCGCCGATCGCCCTCACCAGAGATGTGATAATGTAAACAAGAACGCGCGCCCATACTCCCAGCTTGCCGCTTCTTGTTTGGAACCGGGCACTTGCGCAGCGGACGGGCCGTGCTCCACGCCATGCTGCCGTGGAAGATATCGTTTTAATTCGTCAGACATGTGTGGCAGGTTCATCGCCTGCCTGCTGCTGCCATATTCCTTCTGCTGGACGCAGGCGTCAAACCAGCAGCAGGTGCATCATGCCACCATTTTTCGTAGATGCGATCAAGCGAATAATACGCCCTTGTCTATCATGCAACGCTCGTGCAGATATTTTTGTCACCGTTTTTAGTACTGCAGTTTGCTTCCTTCCATTCCTCTAATCCTCTCGAGAATAAAATGCAAGATTTCTTCTAGTAGATGAGAGAATTTTACACAAACCAAAAGGTTTGGGTTTTGAACGAAGCACAAATGAAAGGAAATCTCAGGACGAAAAGGAACAAAAAAACTCGCACGTTCTAGACTGGGCCAGAATAGTGGAGCGACAGCGACCCAAGCCCGACGCGGACCCACCGCTCCTCGGCAGCCGTGCCGCGGCGCCACGTGGTACAGTGGCACAGGAGACCGGGCGGCTGGGGTCGCCGTCTCGCGAAGCCACCTCCCCTCCCAGGCTCCCAGCAGCCCGCGCCTCTGGTCCCCTTGTCGCGACGCGCGATACTTCCCTGCCATCCTTGGCGCCGTAATCCAATCACGGCCATAAAAACCTCCCCCTTCCTTCTCCCTTCCATTCTCTTCCCTGCTCGTCTCGAAGCGTCGCCAGCCCTCTTCCCATCCGCTACGCAATCTCATTCCACACCTCCACTCTTCGCGAGTGTGCCTCTGGTGTGCGAGAGCCTGAGTGAGTGAGAGAGAGAGAGAGAGAGGCGGCGGCGATCGTTATGGCGGCGGGGGCGGTGGAGAAGCAGCACCGGAAGGAGCAGGAGGAGGACGAGATGACGCTGGAGGACGGTGGCATCGAGGAGAGCCCACGCCGCAGCTTTGAGGACGGCGAGGAATCGGAGGAAGAGGCTCCCCCGGCGGAGGACGAGGATGAGGATGACGACGACGACGAGGGAGTCGGGTCGCCGCGCTCGTTCCAGTCCCGCCAGTGGCCGCAGAGTTACAGGTGCGCGCGCCGTTTCAACCTCTGCTCGATCCTGTTTACGCCTACGGTATTTTTAACTATTTACTGCTTCGAAACTTGGAGTAGTGATTGAATGGCCGTGAACCTGTGGTGATGGGGATGGACTGATGCCGGTGGGGTTGCTCCGTGGACATCCCCTGTTCTAGTGAAGTTCTATGTCGATTCAGGAGGTTTTGCTGAATTTTTAATTTCGTGATGGGGACGGGAATCAATTATGATAGTTTTGATGGGAGGATCGAACAGTGACGTGTCTCGTAAAGGATACTTGCGGTATGGTACTATCGTAGCTTTTCGCATTGCATGATTGCTTCGGATTGGACTATAATTTATCAAGACCGGGGAATGCTATGAATGATTGAAATGCTCAAAACGCCAAGTTGTGTTGTAACTGAATATAGGTCACCTTTTCTTTTAAAAAAGGAACGATAAGGTCACTGATAACTGCTCACTACCGTGCTGTAACATTAGTTATGGCCAAATGATGGCTTCTCCTTGCAGTACGTATGATCACTGTAGTGTTGTTACTAGTTTACACATACATAGATCCTACTACATTAAATCGTTTGGTTTTGCTAGATCAATAATATCTTTACTGTTTGATAAAAAAAGGCATTATTCATTCCCTGACACTTATTTTCATACTTTAATATAAGGAACGCCAGCAGTTATGACAAAGTTATTATCTGATCGTTGTGCACATATATCCTGATCACGATTTACCTTTTCTTTTTCAGGGAAACAACCGACACCTACACGATTGCTGCATCACCGAGCTTTGGTTACTTAGGCCCATCTACAAGCAAATACTCACTTCTTGACCTTGGCCGTAGTGGTTTGGGTTCTGACCTGAAGTTGCCCCTAGTATCGGAGAAGGGTGACATAAACCAAGAGTCCCTCAAGAGCTTGCGCAAATCTCTTGGTTCCATAAGAGACGAGAGAATCTCGTTTCATGTGCAACACACTGGAGAAATCTATATTAGTCAAGGATGCAATGTGACACAAACAGTCTTCAATGGTACTATCATTATTGGAATACAATAATGCTCAAACTATTTTAGTAGAATTGAATATGTTTGAATCTTCTTACTCTTTTGCAGGGATTAATGTACTTGCTGGTGTTGGACTTCTTTCCACCCCATTTACAATTCATGAAGCTGGATGGGCAGGCCTTGCAGTCCTAGTTTGTTTTGCAGCTGTTTGCTGTTATACTGGAGTTCTTCTGAAACACTGTTTTGAAAGCAAGGCTGGTATTTCAAGTTATCCAGATATTGGGGAGGCTGCCTTTGGAAGATTCGGCCGCCTTTTGATATCTGTAAGTTCTGGTTTCTTTACCATTGAATGAGTCGGTTTAGTGTTGAAATGCTCGTGGACCAACCTGATATATGGGTTTATTCATTCTTTAACTTTTTAGATAGATTTGCATGCATCTTACTAATATTTTGGTTAACAACAATCTGAGCACCCCACTGAATCTTTATAATATCGCACAAGGAACCTTTGCAACAAAATCTTGATATTGTTTTTAAATTTTTCTCGACCTGCGGGGGCAAGCCGCCCTCGCGACATTTCATTAAGAATAAGACCTTCTCACACAAGTCAAGAAAACCCCCGAACCTCCTCTCCACCCTGAGATTGATTCGGCTCTTCTCTTATACCTATGCTTTAAGTGAGGAGAGGCAAGGGGATTTCTTTAACCCAGTGCGAAAATTCGTCCCCACTGTGAATCGAACAGGACCTGTGTGGGAGGTGCCACTCATTGAGGTAAAAGCCCTTCCGCACATAGCTCAACGTATGAAATTCAACCAACGGTGCCTTAAGGCTGAGAAAATGTAACCCATACATTTCAATCCCCTTTTATTTTATTTTTCAGCACAAGTTCTGTTTCTTTTCTTTGCATTGAAGCAAAACTGACTAGTGATTACTCTTATTTTCCAGATTGTTCTATACACTGAACTATATGTAAGTTGCTCATTTTGCAAAGTTTATCATTTAGTTTTTTATTGGTCGAGCAAATCACTGGCTGTGTGGAATTCATCATGTTATTTTATTGGTTGCAGTCATATTGTGTGGAATTCATTATTTTGGAGGGTGATAATCTCACATCACTCTTCCCTAGTGCTAATTTCGATTGGCTTGGGATTCAGCTGGACGGAAAGCACCTTTTTGGAATATTAACTGCTCTTTTAGTATTGCCGACAGTATGGCTGCGAGATCTTCGAGTGCTCTCATACCTTTCAGGTTTCACTGTTCAGACTACTTCATTTTAACAGATTTTATTAATAATATTAACTGACATGGTTTTCATTGACTATATTATTTCAGCAACCGGTGTGATCGCAACTCTTCTGATTTTCCTATCTGTTGGTTTAGTCGGTACTAGTAATGATATAGGCTTTCATGCAACTGGAAAGGCAATAAAGTGGAGTGGCATGCCTTTTGCTATTGGTATTTATGGATTTTGCTACTCTGGTCATTCAGTGTTCCCAAATATCTATCAGTCGATGTCTGATCGCACAAAGTTCACCAAGGCACTGCTTATAATGTATGTTCAAACTGATTTCTAATTTGGGTTACCTTATTTGAACTATAATTTTCCTAAATGTGTAATTTTATTGTGCAGTTTTGCAATTTGCACAGCAATTTATGGCGGTTTTGCTGTTATTGGTTTTCTCATGTTTGGGGAGAAAACTTTATCACAGATCACTTTAAATCTTCCACAGCATTCAGTTGCCTCCAAAATTGCACTATGGACCACGGTAACAATTGCCTGTTGTCATAAATTTACCTTTGAAATCATGAAAGATTCTGACCTCTGATAACGATTTTTTCTAATGTTTTCAGGTGATCAATCCTTTCACCAAGTATCCTTTTCATTGTATTTCTGAAAAAGTTGAGGTTTCAAGGAATACATTTTAATTGTCTCCAATTTTTAATGGGATTGTTCATCCTTAATAACAAACAGATATGCATTGTTGTTAAACCCGATTGCTCGAAGTTTAGAAGAGTTGCGTCCTGAAGGATTTTTGAATGAAACGTTATTTGCCATTCTATTGAGGACTGGCCTTGTTGCGCTTAATGTAGTCATTGCCTTTATTATTCCATTCTTTGGTAAGTATGCACCAGTTTTTTAAATTGTGCATGGTGTTGTTTACTTCTTTTATGAAACGTTTTGCTATCTCCTATCGTGTTCAAGTGTTGTGAACCGAGATGCTATGAAGCTGCACTGGATCTCCCGTGCATTTTTAAAGTTCTGTTCCATATTTCAGGTCTTGTGATGGCTCTCATTGGATCTCTTCTTAGTGTACTTGTGGTACGTCATGTTTCTTCGTTTAACTGGTATATTGTGGTATTAAGCGAGATGTATTGTGAGATTATGATGTGGTAAATAGTTGAAATTAAGATTGTTCTGTTGGGATGATTAAACCGAATCTTCACCTTGTTCTACATCTCTAGAAGTTATTTTATGACATGCATATACAGCATTATTGTGAACCGATTCATGAGAATAACAGTCTTGAGTATTTGCTGATATACCAGGCGTTGTTTGATGAGTATAGTTAATAGTCCCATACCAATTTCAATAAGGGCTCTACTTCTATTGAAGCAAATGCTAGAACCATTACCATTATCTAAAAAAATAAAAAGATACCAAATTAAAAAAGAAGTGAAATGATTTTTGTTTATTCTCCCCTCATAACTTAAGAATCAAAGATCATAGGTTAACGAATGTACCTCCCATGATTACAGGCAATCATAATGCCAGCCTTATGCTTCCTGAAGATCAAACAGAATAAAGCAACACGTTCTCAGGTAAATGGTCATCAAATACATGTTTTATCACAATAGCATTCCTTTCTGCTTATCTATCTCTCATTCTGATATCTCAGATTACTTGAACTGTATTTGGTGGAATTTTTGTATGATAGAACTATGAAGCTTGGGTATTATGTTTATTTCTCATTCTCTAATTTCAGGTAATTGCCAGCATTGGCATAATAATAGTGGGGATCATCAGTGGTGCCCTGGGGACGTACTCATCCCTAAAGAGGATTTCAGAAAATTACCAATAAGTTCATCTGTCGTATTCAGCAGCTACATAATATGTGTACTCGTTACCCCACTACGCTTCTGACTCGAATCGATTGGGTGCTGGGTACAACAGTTTTGTACTGGAATTACGGAATTTCTTATGTACTAATTATTCGGACTCTACTAAGCCGACTCAATCTGTATCATTTCTAATAACTTTATCGTGTGCCTTGAAATTAGCTGCTGCTTATATTCCATTGTAGCAGATTACTGTTGCAAAATGCTGCACGTAAGACTGGATTGTACAACCTGTATGGCAAGTGTTGTTGAGAGAGCGGGACCTAAATCTAACCCTTTTTAAAGCTGGTTGTACAATAGGGTCATAAATCTAACTTTTTTTGAGCTTGTTGTACAACGCGTTCATATTTGTATGCATAGCAAGGTTGATTTGATTGCATGTATTGGGGTATCTATAAGCTTTTCTGATCTGTTACCCCCGTCTCATAGTCATACTATAGATCATGGAAATTTGATTTATATGCCATTGGTTAAACCTCCTATTCGTGATCCAGCATGGTTAAAACTTCTCTTATGTCATTGCTCTTTAAACTTTATCTTTACACGTCAATATAAACTAGTATTTACTACTAATTTGCTTTAGTGAGCTATGGCTTTGAGTGCAGATCAAGTGTTACATATATCATACTCCTTTCTTTTAGTGATGTCGTTGAGACATGCTCAAATAGTTCAATTTTAGGCTATTATCCGTGTCTGAAACGACATGAATTTCAGATCAGAGTATGAGCAACTGTGATAAAGCTGATCATCTTACAAAGCACCTAATTCTTCATACCAGATACAAACCTGCAAATTACAGGGAAACGGAATTAAATATTCCTGAGAAACAAAAGATTGACGAAAATATTTGTGGTGCAGTTGTTGAATACAGAAAAGGAAAATGATTTTTACCTCATATAAATACCTCCATACGATCTGACAGGTGTACGGACAAGGTGATAGTTCTTCTGACATTCTTTTTCGTTTTATAGACAACAAGCTGTAAAGACAAGAAAAAAGAAAATTTATCAAACAAAATATCCAAATGGTTAAAAAGGATTCGAATTCACAATATTTTTTGGAAAAAGTCTATTTTACTCCCCAAACAATCCGCTATGTCTAAATTACACCCCAAACAAATTTTTGGCTCACTTTACTCCCTCAAACAATTTAAGTTGGTTCAATTTACTCCTTTATGAAATTTTTCTTTTTTGTTTCTCTTTGTACGAATTGATTTTGAAGCTCAAATTTTGCATGATGATAGATGGTATCATTCTCTATATAAATGAAAATATTTTGTAGTTTTTCTTAAATATTTTGTATACAATTCTAGAACTATACAATTAAGACGATAATTGATGCTATTAAACTATAAAATATATGTTTAATATATGTATTATATAGTTTAGATGTAAGGTTCAATGAAAACTAACACTGTGCAAAATTTGAGCACTAAACTCAGTTCATACAAAGGAAAATATAAAAGCGAAATTGTATTAGGGAGTAAATTGTACCAACTTAAATTGTTTGGGGAAGTAAAGTGAGCCATGATTTTTTTCGGGGTGTAATTTGGACAAAGTGGATTGTTCGGGGAGTAAAATGGACTTTTCCCATATTTTTTTCCTTGCAAATGGTACGCTTGGGAAACTGGACACTTTATTATGCCTCTCGTAAAGCTACTCAAATATCCAAACAGATCATTTCTTAGATTTCTTAGATGTTTCAGTCAAAGCTCACTTCTACGGGAATTGACAATATCTTTTTCTAAAATTATCAGCTAAACGAGGCGACAAGAGCTTACCTCAATATCCACTTTAGGATCCAAATTGTCACTTATCTCATATTGCTTTTCACAAACCTCGAGAAGAATACCTTCAAACTAGAGAAAAAAATAATAATGTAAAACAAGACACCACATATTCCACATTTGACCAAGTATTGTTACCTGACTTATGGTTGAAACAGTCACTCCCTGACAACTGAGAATGACATCACCACGCATCATACCACTCTTCTTAGCAGTAGATTCAACGCACACCTAAAAGCAATGTAAAATATGAGAAACAAATTCATTCACATGAAACATAATTAATTGTTTGTGACAGGAAAAGATAGTTTAAATTGAGATTTGCTCTGAAGGAAAAGAAGAAACCACATTAAAAAGCAAAATTATGGGAATAGGTGAGTGGCGGAGAAAAAAAATCTTATTACTAAAAAAAATCCTTCCAATTGTGAGGTCAATCCACACAAAGTTGTTGAATCGCGTAGAGCTCAAATTCACTGGCCAGATAAATGAGCAACTATGATCAGACTTTATTGGACAAGAAATGAAAAGTGAGCTTGAAAAGTATAATAAGTGATCGAGGTCCAGACGGGATGCTTGCATTTTTTTATAAACAATTTAGTCAGCCGTGGGTGGAGAGGGTAACAAAAAAGTGTCACAAGTGCTCAACAGAGGGGGCTAACCTGAGGACTACAGTAATTTTGATTCTAAAGTGCCAAGAAGGGTTAAAAAGACCTACAAAAGCCAGTCTTCGTAATTTACAAGAATGGGCCTTAAGTCATTGCCAATGGATTGAATGGTAAACAGTAAACTAAAAGAAATAAGTGTGCCAAACCAAATTTTGAGCTGCCTCCAAGCTGACAAATCACTTGCATAAAAGAGAAGTGTTTCCCTCACAAAAAAAAAGTGTAAAAGAAATAGGTTACGTATCTTTAAAGCTCATTGTGAGCAAAGCTTATGACTGTAAGGTGGCCACGAGTGTCCAGCAGTTATGTAATGATATACATGAAAAATACTGCTGGACAAGGCGATAATTTACAAGGAAGTGACAAGGCGATTAACAAGTTGTTAAGAGGTTTCCTGTGGACAGGAAGTGACAAGGCGAATGGGGGCAGTTGTTTGGTCGCATGGAGTAAAGTGCAAATGCCACTCAAATATGGGGGTTGGGTATTAAAAATCTAGAGCTACACGGTTGGGCTCTCCGTATTCGTTGGCTATGGCTTATGAAGACCGATGACTCGCGGCCATGGCATGGTTTGCCGGTAGAAGTGCCTCGTAATGCCCAGTCCCTATTTGATGTGGCAGTTTCGACCACTGTTGGCAACGGTTTATCTACAAAGTTCTGGACGGATCGTTGGATTGGGGGAAAACAATCTCTGAAATTGCGCCCACCTTGTTTAAAGCCGTTCCAGCAAGATTTACCAAACTCAGAACAGTGGCACAAGCTTTGGACAGTAGAACATGGGTTAGGGACATTCAAGGTGCCCTCTCGGTTCAGATCCTGATTGAATATCTTCAAGTGTGGGATATTATGGAAGACACACACCTACAGCAAGAGGAGCAAGACCAACACACATGGCGTCTCACCCAGTCGGGAGTCTACTCAAGCAAGTCTGCATATGATGCCTACTTCCTAGGAACCATAATATTTGCCCCCTGGAAAAGAATATGGAAAACTTGGGCCCCGCCGCGCTGCAAGTTTTTCCTTTGGTTGGCCATCAACAACCGGTGTTGGACAGCGGAACGCCTTGCAAAAAGGAACCTGCCCCACCCTTCGGCATGCCCGCTGTGTGATCAAGCTGAAGAAACAATCGATCATATTCTAGTATCGTGTGTCTTCTCTAGGCAAATCTGGGTGATCATACTGCAGAAGCTTGACCTCCTGGCACTGACGCCGCAGCCCACTGTTGGTCGCTTCACAAGCTGGTGGAATGCAGCTAGAAACCAGATCACAAAGGAAGCGAGACGGGGTTTCAACTCTCTGGTCATTTTGGTTACATGGGAACTGTGGAAGCATAGAAATGACTGTGTATTTGAGGGGACTCGGCCGAACATTCAGCTCCTGCTTCATAGAGTAGGTACCGAATGTTCCCTCTGGTGTCTAGCAGGGGCTACTCAATTACAAACCTTAGTGCTTCAGTTTATCTAGTAGAGTGGAGTCTAAAATGTAAAAGTGCTAGATTCCAGCTTGCAGTGGGTGGTGCGCCTTGTAGTAGGCGTTTGTAACTTTCTCGGGTCTTACCCGAGCTCTTTCTATTCTTAATGAAATGACGTGCAGTTCTTCTGCACGTTCGAGAAAAAAAAAAAGAATATATACAAAAAAAAATGTGGAAGAGGATATAAGGATAGAAAGATAGAATAAGATTTTAATTGAAGGCTGTAACTCAAGCAATCAATCTTTTTGCATGGCCAGTTTTGATCTCACCAAAAATATTCGTTATCAGCTCAGCACCGTGAACTTTAGATTATAATGGATTCAAATGGGCTAAGAGCATAAAGTCCATGGGTTAAGTTGCATGGAGTTCACTAGATCAAAGAAAGAAGGAAAATGGAGGCCTCGCAGATTTTGTGATATATGCAACCAGGCAATGGTGGCTCGATAAGCATAGAAATTCTGAAGAACCCAGGCTCTCAGCAAAATCTTTGCCTTCTGGGGAGAGGCACTTTGAAAGACATGAAATTTCTACAAGAGGGAGGATGGTGAGAAGACATACATATCTAGAATGGCCCTAAAATTCATTTGGGCTACACACGGCGACCAATCTCACTTGATGGCAGAATTGATCGAGTTTGCACTGCAAACTTTTTGTGCTAAAGATGCAATTTTTTTATGAGAGTACAGTAGGGGAAGCCCCTACTGTTAGGTTTTCTATTAAACGGAAGCACTAAACTGTACAAAGAGCTTACCTGTACAAACAAACAAACAAACTCAGTCCCCAAAGGAGCCTCAGAAAGAGGAAAAAGAAAGCATATACACACAACTAAGGGAGGGAAGAGACCCACTATTCGAAGAGAAATGGAGGATGAAATTATGATTCAAAATGGTTGTCTCTATCAATTTTTGCGCAAAGGATTCAATTCAAAAGGAAGAGCCTTAGGTCCTGCAGCAGTGGAACATAAAGTTCACAAGGGGGTACTGATTAGATCGTGATGAATTGAGACAAAAAACTGCCAATACCAGCCAAGATAATTTACTTCTTCACAACCTTGAACTTCGAACAAAGGTTATCAGCAGATGCATGGAGGGTGATTCGAGATGCACTTTATGCCATAGACTCAACTAAGATGGTGAACATATTTTCTCAAATGTGAATGTAATATTAGATCAAGATGGCAAGCAGCAGAACTAAAAATAAATAAGGGTAAAACTAGAACAATGTGTCGTCAAAAGAAAGTTGTCCTGAAGGTCCAATCTCCACTAAGAGCTGCAGTCTACTTACATCTATGGTGGTCTGAGAGGAACCAAGAAAATTTACAAAACCAGTAAAAATCAATGAAGAAATCTCCACATGAACAGCCATCACTTGAACATTCAGACATGAAAAACAAGACCTCAAAACGCCCTATCAATACAGGATGGGATGTCTTTTGGGAGGTTGATAAGGTTGGGGCCTGGATGATGTAACCCCATATTCAATTTCAAAAGAAAAAAAATAATATAACAAATAGAAAAGGCAAACTTGTGAGACAAGTTGAACCAAGTCACTTGATGTAAAACAACGAAGTTTGGTTTTCTATATTATGCAAAAAGAAGTTGGAACTAACCAAAGGTAGTATGGATATGTGAAACCCGTCATTTGTTTCAAATCTATGGAAAATAAATCAAATGAATAGGTATACCTGTGTCACAATGAGACCAGAATTTATATTGAACATATGGGACAAACACTCCAGATATGATACATCCATAAAATCCACATTCTTTAGCTTCAAACCAAGATGCGGGCGAGCAAGGTGCCTATCCAAAATTATTAACTCATCATATTATTGAATTAAAACAAATGAATTCAATGTATGCAATGTCTAGGATCATACATAAAACCTTACTTTACATCGTTCGCAACCCTCAATATCCGAAGAATAAGATCAAAACAATCAATTAACGATTAAAAATTGTATATTGATTAAGCAAGCTAGGACTCTTTGCATAGATTTTAGACAACAACCTGCTCTTAAAGTAACCTTCATTTAGAGTATACATTAAAAAAAATAAGAGGATGGCATTGATTTTTTTTTTGGCTAAGAATATAAAAAGTACAAAAAAAGGTTAAGGTAAGAGGAAGAATACACACCCAAAGCGTTTCCATAATCTCAAGCAATTGAGTATAATAGAACTCGGAATAAAAGCAGCATTAGGTAGAGCACTCAGTACCATCCCGACAACATTCCGATCAAAATTTGCTAATGCCCCTCCACTGCAGCACTGTACAAAAGAATACACACTAAGTAATAATAATACATCCAGTAATCCAAAAATTAAAAATAAATAAATCATATGTGAATGTATTATCACCATAGGAATTTGGCTGCCAATGAATAGCCAATGATTTTTCTGATGACCACATGGGTCAATTGCCTTCACAATTGTGCGCCTACAAACCAAACCAGACATTGTATCCCTCGCTAGCACACATGCTTCACGACCAAATTCTACCTTCGTGTCTAATGATACAACGTTTATGCCTGACTCTGCAGTGAGCTTGAAACAAGCAATGCCATAATGCTTGTTGAAATATAACAACCTCAACTCAGAAGTAGTCCCATCTGGTAGATGAGCAATCACCTGAAAATAAATATCAACAATGACAGTCTTAAAAATAAGATTAGAGAAGAATATAAAGTAGAATGTTATACTTGTTTCGGGATCAACGATGGAATCAAATAATATGCAATAAATAGCAATACATCAATACAAACATCCAAGAGAACTACTTAATAACATTTTGGAAGGAAAAAAAGACAATATACCAAGAATATGGTGGAAGAAATGCTGGCAAGCATGATGAGGGACAAATCTACTTACTTCGAAAAACATTTAGGCGTTCAAAAAGTTGCCATGAAGGGTTATCCAGGTCAAGAAGTGTTGTGATGTCACTAGAACTCACTAGCTGTCATATGAGTTAGTATTGAGAAATGTATGAGTTGTTAATAAGTTGCCAATTGTCATCTAGTTGGCTAGTGCAGAATATATTGTATTTGTATTTGTATATGAGTTGTGTAAGGCAACCGAATAACAAAAATATCGTGGCCACCACTTGGGTAGTGATGTGTATAATGAAAGAGTAATTAAAAAGAAAGTGTTGTATGCTCAAGTTCTTTTAAACTACGTAGCACCGATACGCGGAGCAACCACCGTATCCCTGTCCAAAACGTAGTTGGAGACAGATATGGAGTGTGTCAAGTATCAGGAAAAATGAAAAAGAAAATCCGATACACCGTTTTAGACGTATTTGCCAGCATCGATACGGCCCTGACATATCTATCTACTCCATTTGGCCCATGAATGGCAGGTAACCTAGTTCGCTGCCTTTACATATTCCACACCGCTAGACCAAAAGAAATCAACGGACGCCTCGTCTGTGACCCAAGCAGCAAGCCGGTGACAAAGATCATAAGGATGAACGTGGATCTCTGGCATCAAATGGCAGATGTTTTTTCATTGCCCTCATCCTGGTATGGGTATGTTTTTTCTTGCCCTCATCCTGGTCTGGGTAATTTCCTATGTGTTTGCTTCGGTCCCACTTGGCCACTCTACTACTGCTTGCTCTACTTTACATGTTCGCTTCATGGTGTATTCTTTTCTGTGTAGTGTTGCATTCAGCACTTCAAAGCTCTACCATAGAGCAATTGATTGAGGGTGCAAAACACATTGTTGGATTACTGTCTATTATAGTCCTTACTTTTTTTATTGTGATGTAAATCAAGGTAGAATTTGTATTATATTGTTTAAAAAACATGAAACATATCCGTATCAAGTTTTTTTCAAAAACTGAGTATCGGGCCATATCGATGCAACATAGCTTTTACAAGCTGTTTGTCTTTTGTAATCGGTTTAGTCACATGCTAAGTATTTTTAACATACCGTTTTGACTTTTGTAATCAGTTTAGCCATGCAAAGTAGGCAAGGCCAGGAACACATCCAAGGAAGGTTAATGAAACAGATCATATCAATATTTCTCTATTGTGTGACTTGTGATGGAGATGGTGGTGACTCAGCAATCCTAACACCACCTCTTGAGTAGGATCATGCCACATTGTTGTATGATTGCAAATATATGACTCTTATTCTCCAAGAATAATATACAACTTTTTAGGGTATATGAAATCAGAAAGAATGCACAGACAGTTCCACATTTGAAAAAAAAGGTAGCCTATTCTGCAAGATTTAACCTTTGTTCCAGCCAAATGAACGACTTTTAGTTTACATATTACATGACAATATAGTAGTTTCAAGAAATGACAACAGGATTGTACCTTGGCATTGGGAGCATACACATTGTTGTCCTCCCAATCATCTAAAGATGTCTTCGTGCATATGATTTGGAGTGATGTGACAACAATAGCAGATCTATTTACTTCAATCCACTCAATGATGATTCCAGTGCAGCGGTTTATTTGAGTGTCACCTATAAATTAAAAGACAATCAGCCTAACGAAAGGACATAACATTAACTAACATGATATAGATGTAATATGTTATACCATTATAGGATGAAATGGTCACCACTGATCGGGCCACATCAAGAACCGCTTTCTTTTGATTAAGGTCATTCCAATCTGTAATGTTTGGACCATACTTGCATGGCTTGAGCGTGGGCAATTCCTGCAGGCGAGCTATAGAGATGGAGTAGATATAGCGCTTGTTAGAAACTTATAATAAACATACATTAAACTCAATGAAAACTTAACTGCCTTTTCATTTGTATTGTAACAGTTGAGTAGTAAAGCATGTCATGGACTGATGGTAAATAGCAAATGCATACAATATAAAGTATAAAATAAACTACAGTCACTAAATGTGCCCTGAAGTGCCACCTATGTGTATCAACTATAATTTCAAAATGCATATTCAAGTCCCCAAACTTGCTAAAGTACCTAACTATCAGTGCATTTTGATAGCATCATAGCCGGTGAAAACTTGCTAAAGTCCCTAACCAACAGTGCATTTTGATAGCATCATAGCCGGTGAAAACTTGCTAAAGTCCCTAACCAACAGTGCATTTTGATAGCAGCATGGCTCATGCATTTGACTATATCATGCAAGCAACACTGGTAGTGGCAGAGACAGCCTCAAAATGTAGGCAAAGCCTCAAAGGTTAATGAATACTCTAAAGGTCCTAGATCAAAACAAAACAAGTAGCAGATGTATACATGCTGGCATGTAGCAGAGTGTCTGGCCGCTGAGCTCATCTTCACTCTTTATGCGCTAAGCTTGCTTCCAGGTTGTATTACAAGTCTCAAAAAAATCTACGACAAGGGAGGGCCACAGATTTTGAGCCCAAAGGACACACTAGCAAGTTTATAAATCAGTATACATTTTGAGATATTGAAGACCTAGATGACACCTCGACAAAGTTCAATTATTGCTGGTATATTTTACTCTTTAAGAACTTTCGAGGAAATTAGGCACACTCAAATTACTGTCATTGGTCATAAAGCAAATCCATCACTTTTTTGTGCTACCTTAAAACAACAACTTTAATTCTGAAATTTCAGAGTTTAATATACAACTTTCACCCCCGAATTACTCAAAAAATATATATATACAACTTTCACAAGAAGCATGCTTTAGAACCGTAAATTGAACTTAATAAAAATTAATTGACTGATGATAAGACAGGTTCCTCTATAAATTAAGAAATTTAGCTTAAATACTAGAGAAGAAAGGATAGTAACGTACCAAGTTTTTCCTGATACTTCTGAGAATCTTTCTGGTGCGCAGCCACCACCTCCTGATCTGAGGTTTTATGATAGACCACATTGCCGCTCGCCGTTGTTTCTTTCATAAACAAAGATTTGGGGAGACGGATAGGAGACTTATCCTCAGAAGAGTCGGTGCTCTTCTCTATGCCTGCTTCCCTTGTGTCTAGTTGTGGCTTTGAAGACGACTCATCACAATCTGGTGAGTAAGTGTTGATCATCCCTCTCTTCCTCTTCCTCTCTTTCCCAGAGAGAACAGAAGGTGGAGGTTCTGAATGTGCTAGCTCATGTGTTCGGGAACTTGTGCAGGTGAAAGGGATCGCATCCTCCGACTCGGAATCGGAAGGGCTGTTGCTTCCAAGAAACATCACCTCCCATTGCTGCAGCAGACGGTGGGGCTGCTGCTGTGAACCAGACCCCAACCGGGTGAGAGATGCCTCCTTATGCCCAATTTGATCCTCACCGCCACCGCTCGCCACCGCAGACCCCGACAGCCCCGGTATCTCGAGTCCAATTGGACCATCGCCACCGCTGATGCTTGACGCGGCCGATCCAGATACATCCTGTCCAGGACCCTCACCGCCGCCGACGCTCACCACCGATCCAGATCGCCCTAGTACCTCATGTCCAGGTGGACCCTCGCCGCCGCCGCCGCTTGCCCCCGCTAATAATGAGCGTCCAGGTACATTCTGCCCAAGTGGACCCTCGCTGCCGCCACTCGCCGCCGCTGCCGCTGGTGACCGTCGTGATCTACGTCGGCGACCTGACGGCATCTTCGTTAACTCATAGGATTTTTCCTTGATAAAGTCCGCTTTACCTCCTCACCTTAGAGTATGGCTAAATTCCGGATAACGCCTAAACTATTATTTGGTTTTTTACTCCTATTGTTTGATAAAAGTGTTCAATTTACACATTTTCTTGAATTCTAATTCTAAGGGCCTGTTTAGACATCGCCACAGACCGCCATCCTGCAGTTACGGCCGAATTGTCCGCCACACTTTTGGCGAGTGATGGCATCGAATTTGTACTACGATGCTTCGGCGGACTGATGGCATGACTAAGCTATGGTAAGTTACGTTTGGCAGGCGGGCGCGTCACGATTCTGGCGGTGGCAAGCTGTAGACCAGGATGTGGCTACAATCCAAACAGAGCCTAATTCACTAATGTAGACCAGGATGAGGTTCAAATTATTGTTTGTAACTCACACATGTGTGTTATCGGATATAACTAGGTAATCAATGGGACATATGACATCGTCTATGACTCCATAATAATATGGTGTGCCCTCTCACCTTCTCTCTTCCCATAGAAAGTGAGTCGTGCACCAAAACGTCTCAACAGACATGGGCGATATGACCTGTTCATTTTTTTATCATATCGTACAATCTAGGTGTAAGGTTGAGTGAGTAATCCGTGTATAATTAAATCCATATAAATAAATTAGGATTAGAATTTCGATAAAATTATATAAAATGAACTATTTTATCGAATAGGAGGGGTAAAACAAACTAAACAATAGTTTTGAGGTTATCTGAATTGATCATACTCAAAGGAGTAAAGTAAACTTTATCCTTTTTCCTTTACAAAAGAAGACTGATTTTCCCTTTGTTTAACAGGGTCAATGCCTCAATGGTCGCCTGTTTCCCCACATTGCCCACAACATATAGTGTAGTCAAGGTCCATTTACTCGTTTTCGTCCTACATAGGCTTCGACCGAAGGATGCAGATGGGGAAATTTTTCTTCACTAGAAACTGCCCACCGCCGTCGGCTATAAAGGTGAGGTTGGGGGAGGTGTCCGGCGCGGCGGTGCGACGAGGTAGTGGTGGCGTCACCTCGGCTGCGGTTGGGGCTCGTTGAGGAAGGATGAGGAGGAGGTGGTGGTTGGAGGTTGAAGGACTAGTAGTAAGGTTCGCTAACAAGAACAACAACAACAGACCGTTCGGTCCCATGACAGTCATTTTAAGAGGAGACTTTCGTCAAATTCTATTTGTAGCACAAAAAGAAAGAAGAGAAAATATAATCAATGCATCAATAAAACACTGGTGGAATAATTTTGTTGTATTCAAGCTCGGAGAGAACATGCTTGGCAATATAGCAAATGATGAGAACGAGAACAACGAGATAACTAAATTTGCACACTGGATATTGCACATAGGTAATGGTACATCTACATCGGTTGAAGGAGAGGAATGGGTCAAATTACCGGGAAATCTTTCTTACGCGTGTTTGCGTGTTACGTCGCGAGCAAACCAACGCGTTCTGCAGCAGGCAGTTCCGTAAGCCTTGTGGTGAACCCCATCAGTCAACCCATCCAAACCGTTCCAATTAATAAAACTTTTGGTTTTGAACATCGGTTTGAAACTTTTTTTATTGAAGTTTCATCAAACTTTTTGATTCAAAATTTTGGTTGAAAATTTAGATTGAACTTTGACTCAAAGTTTGAAACTTTTTTGATGAAACTTTTCAGTTGAGTTTGTGATTCAAAGTTTGGATCAAAGTTTGATTCGTAAAGTTTTGATGAAACTTTTTTCGATCTAACTTTTTATGAAACTTTACCCGATTTTAAAGGTTTCTAAAAAGTTTGGAGAAAACCATGACCTTTTTTTAATCAAAATACCCCATGATGTGATAGTAAACAAAAGAATTAATCCAAAGGTAACAATTATAGAAAGCATTTATCCTAACTTTTATGAGTTTTATTGTAAGGTGGTTAAAAAGTATTAATAATTCGGATATAACCGAGAACTCAATCAAGAATCAAACCAAAATTTAGGTACTCCCGCAATGCCTGCCAATTTGAAGGAGCACGACGGCATGTTCAGACCCTAATGCAGCAAATCAAGGATGAAGCCCTGCTGTGGACCATGGCCGGAGCAACCAAATTGAGGAAGTTGTTGCCAAACACCGTTTAATGGGTCATTCACTTCTAGGGTTGGGTAGTGTTCTTCCTTTGACAGGTGTGATTGTAACCTAAACTTCCAGCCAAGCACCTTCTTCGGAAGCTGCTTTTATAGTCTGGACTTTTCTTTCTTCTTAATACAATGACATGCAGTTCTCCTACATGTTCGATAAAAAAATTAGGTACTCAAACATTATAGGTATCTAAAATATCAACATTAGTTCGAGTATTGATTTTAAAATTTTAAAGTTTTATAAAACCGAACTAAAAATTCGGATATAACAGAACGCTAGGACCTAGTAATCTTAGCCGTACATGAATTGTCCGCGACTAGCCATGATCGGAGAAGAATCCGACCGCTGTATTCGTCCATCTTCGCATGAAGGTCACAACCGTCTAATTCACAAATAACACTACATGGATCTAAAAATATTGTTTAAATCTTGGTTGGACACCAGTTAGATGAGCCGGTTGAATCTATAGTATTTTCGTTTGCGAATCTAGCAATGGTGGTGTACGACTATCTAGGAATCTCCTACGGACAACTTTTTCTTTTCTGCGAAACAGTTTTTTTTTAAGATAAAGGAACAAGGTTCTGCCTGGACTCAGACTAACGCAGCGACGTGAGCAGTTGTGAGAGGATAAGGCACTAGACTAACGCTTCCTGTCACAGCAGGACTGCAGGCTGGAGAGTGGAGATAGGAGGTGATTTGCGGACGATTCGCACAGGAGGTGATTTGCGAGCAGTTCCCACAGAATTTTCTTCCGACCTGGTACTTTCCTCAAGCGGATCATGTCATTTGCTATTGGGAAAAGCTTGAGGAATGTTACCGGGATATTTTTGTGGATGGATACCGCCGTGGTGTCCCTGTAATAAAGTCAAACAGGATAGGAATTGGGGTAGAGCCTAAAAAAAAGAAATTGGGGGAAGAGACCTTAAACACGCTGTTTGTGCTTATGTTACTTCAGTTGGTTCCGTTTTTGAACAAAACTTCAGTTGATATCACAGCTTCTTGCGTTAAATCTGTTGTTATCATATATAAGACACTCCATGCTAGCAATCGAATGATTGAAAAGGTACAAAAATGCTTTTACACAAATTGAAAAGTAAGGACTGTTGGCGTAGTAGTACAAACTTAAAGGTTACCTATATTCGTACTAGCTATAGGGGAATGAGGCAAATGTGCTGGAGTAACAGTGGAAAGTATGGAATTGTTAAGCTTGAAACCCACATACATACACAAAAGGGAGAAAAAGAAAGTGAAGATTGCTTTGCGGAGGAACTTTTCAGGCAAAGCCGGAGTTTGCCCCTTTATGGGGCTCTAACTTTCTATTGGCACCTCACATTTGTTTTTAAGGAATCCAAAGTGACGAAAAGGCCCCTCCTCCCTAGCAAGGGTGTTTAACTTTATGCAAAGATGGGCATCTTTGCAGAGTGCATCCCACTTGGCAGCATTTAGCCCATGTTAAAAGACAGGAGCTCTTTTTCCTCATGACTTTTAGTAGTGCAATCTTTCTGCCTTCAAAAGTGGCTAATCCTTTCTCTTCCTTTGATTGGTGTCTCAAACTCCCTGGCCTTTTCCTCTTTTCACCCAAAAAGGGCACATCTTTTTGCTACACACCCTTCACCATCCATGCTGTGGGCCTAAGCGAGCATCAAGCAGGCATGATGCTCTTTGTCAAGGCCTCCCCAGGTGCCTTCACACCTCCACACAACATCTCTTCTTTGAGATAGAACGGAAAGAGATGAGGCTCTCAATGGGCAATCAATTACAAAGCTTGCCAACTTTACTGGTGATTGCCATGCATGCAATTTTCAATTGAGCTAGCTGAGCTGGAGTGTTTCGCTCATGCCATCCATGGTTAAAAACCTGCCATCACTAGAATAAAAGGTTAGATTTAAAGGGTTGATAGGGCTAATCATGGTGGTTAAAAGGTGCAGCTTTCGGGTGTTGGGGGTGGGTGGACTATGATGGACGCGATTCACACTTTTACTTTGCACCAACTTTTTTTGTTTCTTCAAGCTAAGGATTGACACACACGAGCAGCAGGCACAGCATAGCATCATTACTCCGGCTCATGATGATCTACTTTGAGTTGTGGAGATGCATGGTAACTTAAGCAACAGCTTTGCTTGCCCCTCTCTCCTCATGGCATGAAAGGAATGATTTCACCACCAAAGTGCCGTCCACTGAACGCCTGAAAGAGTGAGGAAGAAAAAGGGGGAGGAAAAAAGGTTACTCCTTAAAAAGACATGAATGAAGAAGAAGAAAAAAAAAGGCTAGTGAAATTATGCGTGTATAAACCACGCTACTAGGCTCCTTTAAATTATTGGTACGTGCTTTGCAGGAATCGTGCTCGATGGATTCACTTTTTCACCTTTCTTCAATAATTACGCACGCACACTGGGGTTTGTCAAAAGGGATAAAGGCAGCGGAAAAACTCCTCTGAATTATATGACAAGATAGCTCACATCATATATATACCTGAAAGAAGCTATGTTGTCCAGTACGTGACTGCATATATACCAGGGCTTGGGCTCAGGGCCTTTTGGTTACTTCAACTGGTGTCCTCCAACCTTGCTTGTTCAATCCAGCCCATCCTGGTCTTCGAACGGCAATCATGTATAAAGCTTCATTCACAATATATCTTTCAACTATACATTCCAAAATACGTATATACAAAAGACAGGTTTAAATCCTCTGACATTGTGCACTAATGTCACAACGTGACATTCGCTTCATCAGAGCATCCATTCCTATATCAAAGGCTAAACATTAGTTTAACTATCTAATTAATTGACCTATTGTTAGTTTTGATAAATAGAATGAAAAAAATTGTGCATCAAAATTCTTGGCCATTGATTTAGAATTGGTAGGTTGGATTAGGCAGTGTCAGAGGATTTGAATACGAGAAAAGACATCCGATGCTGGGTCAAGATGAGGTCGCCATCCATTTCCAGAAAGGAGATATATAGCGGGGAGAAAATATATAAAGGCAAGTGCGGCGGGTGCGCTTACTGCTTATTAGCACTGCTGCCAATATCAGCACATGCTGGCTTATGTGTGGGGGAAGCTAAGAAAGATCACTCATTATAGCATGATGCCGCGGGCGTGAATATGATTCGGCGCAGGCGGACAAGGAGATGAGGGCTCCATCTGAAGGAAGCAGGGCCAGGGCCGGTTGCCGGGCGGGCGCAGTAGTGGGGATAGATCGTCGTCGTCAAAAAAGTTAGGCCTCGCGCTGTCATCCGGTGTTACGTTGTGGGCAGCAACCGCCGCGCGCACCTGCTACGCGCGCCCGCCCGCGTAAGCACGAGCGAGCGCATGTGGTGGTGGTGGTGCATGGCTGGTCCGCCTCCTCCGCTTTTGCCCCTTGTTGCGTTGCGCCTTGTGCCACTAGCGCCTGCCTTTATCCCGTTATCGCCGTGCGCCGCAAACAAAACACCGCGTGGTTGCTTATGCGTGGCATCCGTCTACCTCTAGTACTACGAATGTGAGCGGTGCATGAATGCTTCACACCGAACTAACAACACTCCCCATGCATGCATGGTGCGTGTTCATTTGTTGGCGACTGGGGACAGATCTGATCTCTCTCTCTCCTCCCTCTCGAACACACGTCTGAAATTAAACGCGTCACGAGTTTGGAGAACCGATCTCCATCAGTGATTTGAAATAGAGATACGCGTCCATTTCAAAAGAAAAGGGGGCATAGTTCCTCCCTACTTATTATTTGCTCCAAAGCCATCTACAAATTCTTAAATATGAAACTAGTGTATTATTATCATAGTTCGCGACCTACTTATTGCTCCAAATAGAATTTTGAGGTTTTAGAATTATTTAATTCAAAGTTTGAAATCTTACTTTAAAAGTCATCACTATAAAAGAGTATATCTAAATTGCTTAAATTTGGAATATTGATTTGAGGAAGGCACGAGCTGAAGTCTGTTACTTTCCCTTTCTTCTATCGAGGACATGTCAGGGCATGCTTTGCATCAAGTGGAAGAAAGAGTTAGAAGAAAGGTTTAAACAAACAATTGTATTATGATGATATGATGCAAAATAAATGTGAGTTAATGACGCTTAGACGTGCAATTGTACATAATATTAATCCATGTGTAGGCATGTCTTCATTCATAAATAATCATATTAGGGAGCCTATTATATTAGTATTTATTTTCTAGATTTTTTCTTATCTTTACTAAAAATCTTTTGCATTTGTAAAATAATAGGTGCTCTATATTGTATATATATTGGACGTGATTAAAATTGATCATTTATTGAGATTACAAATGACTATAGAAAGTATAGTAATTTAGTAATAAATTTGTTTCAAATTGATTTAATCTTAATAAAAGATATACGAAAAATGGATTTTATGCAACATTCATATACTGCATGCAATTTTGATATTTTAAGAGCGTAAATGACCTAAAATTTTGTTAACATGTGAAAAGAATTATAAAAGAGTGCAAAATAGATTGTTTTTTCTTAAAAGAAAGTAACAAGACTGAATTCGGACTAGACAACATTCTTTGCACAAATTTATGAATTCTCAAGGTCCAAATCCAATATAGTTAGTGCTCTTTGCTTTGCTTTACTTGATCCGCCTGTCCCACCGTGGCAGAAGCACAACATACATATGCTTGCACGATCAATAATCCGGTCCCTGTCCCCGCCTCTTTTTCAGCTGCACGCACGCTTCCCCTGTTTACCACTTACCAGCACTTGAGTTGAATCACATCTCCAAGCAAACCAAACTAACCACGTACGTGTCCCGCCGCGGCTAAACCTATTATAACACCGCCTCAACCGCCAGCGACACCGGCGACTAACCGCGCGTTTAGTATACTGTATACAGGCAGAGGAATGAGAGCCTTTTCGACGGCGGCGCCCGCCGTGGCCACGCTGCCATCGGCCGCGCCGCCGCTGACCCCCGACGCCGCGGCCGTGCTGTCCCGCGCGGCGGCGGACGCGTCCCGGCGGCGTCACGCGCACACGACGCCGCTCCACGCGGCCGCCGCGCTGCTCTCCGGTCCGGCGCCGCTCCTCCGCGACGCGTGCGTGGCGGGCCTCTCGTCGCCGCACCCGCTCCGCTGCCGCGCGCTGGACCTCTGCTTCGCCGTCGCGCTCGACCGCCTCCCCACCTCGACGGAGCACCACCACCACCACGACGGCGGATTCCACGCCGCCGCGCCGCCGCCGCTGTCGAACGCGCTGGCCGCGGCGCTGAAGCGCGCGTACGCGCACCACCGACGCATCGGGAGCGGCGGCGTGGACTCGGACGACCACCGCGTGGGCGTGCCGCACCTGGTGCTGGCGATCCTGGACGACCCGTCCGTGGCGCGCGTCATGCGGGAGGCGTCCTTCTCCAGCACGGCGGTGAAGGCCGCCATGCTCCGGTCGCTCTCCGACCCCGCGGCGCCCGACTCTGCGGGCGTGTTCGTGAACGCCGCCGCCCGCGTGCTGCATCACCGGCAAGCCTCGTCCCACCGGGAGGAGGAGGTGGCCAAAGTGGTGGAGGTGTTGAAGAGGGTGAAGAAGCGGAACCCGGTGCTCGTCGGCGACACGGTGGACGTGGACGCCGTGACGCAGGAGGTGGTCACCCTGATCCAGAGGCAACGGCTCGGCAACGCGCGGGTCATCTCTCTGTTGCCCAACAAAGAGTGCGGCGATCTGGTGGACATGGATCGGGGCGAGCTCGTCGCCAAGATCAAGGAGCTCGGCGAGGCGGTCCGGTCGGAGCTGACGATGGCGCCGCACGGAGTATCTAATAATAACAACAACTGCGCCGGCGGCGGCGGTGTCGTGGTGAACCTCGGCAACCTTGAGTGGCTGGTCGAGGAAAGCTCGGCGCAGGAGCAGCGGAGGGAGGTGGTGCTGGACACGGCACGCGCCGCGGTGGCCGAGATGGCCCGCGTGGTCGCGCAGTTCGGCGGCGAAGGCGAGCGGCGCGTGTGGGTGATCGGCACGGCGACGTGCGCCACGTACCTCAAGTGCCAGGTGTACCACCCGACGCTGGAGAGCGAGTGGGATCTTCAGGCCGTGCCCATCACGCCCAGGCCCCCACCGCCGCCGCCGCCGCTCGGCCTCGCGTCCTCCAGGTTGGCTTGCTTCTTCCACTGACACACCATGGAATGCCATGTAGTAGTACTACTACTGTATTGCCAATTCCAATTATTGTCAGAAGGCCTGGAACCATCAATTAATTCTGTCTCGGGTGTCGCATGCAGTCCTGGAGTTAACAACAGAGGCATCCTCAGCAGCTCGGTCGAGGTGTTGTCATCGGCAATGACGAGCGCGATGCAACGGGCGCCGAGCCTCTGCAACACCTGCGTGGACGGCTACGAGCGCGAGCGCGCCGAGATGGCCTCGTCGGAGCTCGTCGCTCTCCGCCCCGCCGACCAGTCCATGTCGCAGTGGCTGCAGATCGGGACGCCCACCAGCGCCGCACGCCCCCTCGACCGCGCTCAGGTCTGCTATCAGTTGTCGCAACCTCGTGCGCATGCCTCGATTCCTGTGCCTTTAATTGACGCGTGGATCGGAATGTAGGAGAAGGCGCGCGAGGCGGAGGAGCTGCGGCGCCGGTGGCGCGAGCGATGCGCGCAGCTGCACTCGCATCACGGCAGGCCGACACCGCTGGTCACCTGCTCCGAATGGAACGGCGCCGCCAGTGTTATCGGCAGCATGCACACGGCTCTGCCGGTGCGGCCGCCATCGTCGGTGCATCACCCTAGCGGCGGCGCGGTGGTGGACACGGACCTCGCGCTCGGCCCGGCATCGACGACGAAGCCATCCTCGTTCACCGACATAGACGAGAAGC
The DNA here is from genome assembly GCA_031894775.1 of Chloris gayana. Taxonomy (NCBI): domain Eukaryota; kingdom Viridiplantae; phylum Streptophyta; class Magnoliopsida; order Poales; family Poaceae; genus Chloris; species Chloris gayana. The sequence goes on along the minus strand of JAUNZO010004234.1, from coordinate 2,482,296 downwards.
TCCTCGTGCGAAGACTGACGGAATCGGCGAGATGGCAGCCCGAGGCCGCGGCCGCTGTTGCCGGCACGATCGCCAAGGCCAGGGGGTCCGGTGGTGAACGCAGCAACAAGCGGCGGGGCACCAGGTCCGACACGTGGGTCCTCTTCGCCGGGCCCGACGCGGCGGGGAAGCGGAGCATGGCCGAGGCGCTCTCCACGTGCGTCTTCGGCGTGGGCGCCGTCACCGTGCGCCTCGGCGGCGCCGTCAGGGAAGAAGAGGACGAGGCCGGCGGCGAGGTGTCGTGCCGCGGCCGGACGGCGCTGGACCGCGTGGCCGAGGCCGTACGGTCCAACCCCTTCCGCGTCGTCGTGCTCGACGGCGTCGACCAGGCCGACGCCGTCGTGCGCGGCGCCATCGTCCGCGCGATCGAGTGCGGCCGGCTCGTGGACTCGCACGGCCGTGACGTCAGCCTCGGCAGCCACATCTTCGTCGTGACGTCGCAGTGGTCACCGTCATCATCCGACTCGCCATGGAATAACCACCTGGAGCACGGCGGGAAACGCCGCCCCGAGCAGCCTCTCGACGGAGGCGAGCGGCGGACGAGAGCGCGCAAAGACTCCGCCTCCCCGCGGAAGCCGCTTCCCCTGGACTTGAATCTGTCCATGTCCGATGATCATAATATCGGCGAGGAAGACGACAGCGGCGGCGAGGGGTCACGGAATTCGTCCAGCGACCTCACGGTGGAGCACGAGCAGGACTACCACCGCCACCCGGCTCTTGGCGATAACTGCAAGCCGTCAAACTCAAACGTGTCGGAGCTCATGCAAGCCGTCGACGGCACGGCGGTGTTCAAGGCGGTCGGCTTCGAGGCGGCCCTGAAACGGAGCGTCTCGGATGTCGTCGTATCCGCAACCGGCGCCGAGTCGTTGCCGGACAGACTTGCACGCCCGCCGTTGGTGGAGACGTGGACCGGCGGGGAGGTGCTGTGCCCTAGCAGCATGCGTCAGTTCAAACGCAGCTTCAGCACCAACGACGTTGACGGCGCAACGGTGGAAGGCAGTGGCCGGAGAAAAGACGGCGACATGTTCCCTGTGTCATCAGTGACTGTCACCGTCGACGGGAACTGACCGACGCGACCACACTCCCACCTGGAAATTCAACTTTCTTTTGGCCAATTTGGTCATATATAATTGCGTATGATCATCGTGGGCGGCGGTGTACATTACTGCATCCATGTAAATTTGTTCTCGGCAATGCAATCAGAAGAAACTAGCTAGCTAGGCCTTTTTCGTGTCCCATTTTCTTGCTTCAAATTTCATTGGAATTGATCTCAGTTGGTACCGACTAATAACCCTATCTATTGCTATCATCACCCACACCGACACACGTACGTACCTATATACTCTCTACTTCATCGTTCCAAGGCCGCCCATGCACGTTCTTCTTCTTTAGTACTGTAGTATAGTACTTGCTATGATTAACAGTCATCATTAGTTTATCAAAATACGCATCGACCTTGGTTTGTGGCGCATGGCAAGCACGTTCGATTGCATTACCGATGCTAAAAGCATACAGGTAAAGCTGATTGCACACCTGGCTGGTTGGATACATTCTAGGCAGCATACTACTCTTAGTTGTGTGTGTGTGTGGTTTCATAGAACATTCCTTTAAAGTACTGTAGCAACAAGAAGAGCGCGCGATGGATGATACTGATACGTAGCGCATCTGGGGTAGGCCGTAGGCACGCAGGAGACAAAAGTTGGTCAAAAAAGGGCAAGTTTTCGCGCCTCGGGGGAGACCCGGCAACGACCGAAAAGATGGCATGCAATTGCAATGCCAAGAGAGCCGCCAGGGAGCCAGCAGCGCACGCGCGTAGCCGGCCGGGCCGCGCGCGCTAGCTGCTTCGGCATGGCCGGCCGGCCGCCGCTTTATCCATCGATCCACACCCGCCAAGGCAAAAGATGCAGCGCGCGACTTGATGAAAAGCAAAAGTTACCGCAGCAGAGCGAGGTGAAAGGCGCGCACGCCGTAACTAATTAGCCATTTGGCCATGCTATCCGTGTTGTACGTACACGGCGCCGATTGGATTCCGATTGGTTGACTGCTAGTGCGAGAGCTGGTGATGGCCATCACAGGCCTCCAAAGATTCACCACTCCACCTTCTCCGGCCGGCTCGCTCCATGCATCTGCCGTACGGCACTTTCGTTTGAGTATTATTTTAACCATGCGATCTACCGTCTTTTCATGGAAGATTTCTGTGCTGTGTGTTCACATCTTTACATACCTGATGATCTGAGTTAGCTTTAGAGGCATGGGATAGATACTGCATGCAGCAGCATATATATTGGACGTGAGCTTGCATTGCTTGACACATGCATATACGATTGAAATATATAATATGTGTAGTAAATCTTTTATTAGTGATTCCACTAACTCGTGATCACTGATCACACACAGAAATGAAATAAAGAATTAGCCTCGGTAATAAGAGCTGAAATACACAGCAGAATGGTGAACGTTAATTTTCTTCGTTTAGTAGTCCTAATAAGTACTTATCCAATACGCGACAGTATATCATTTTCTTCATGTATTCAGGTGTACTTCTGGTGGAATAGAAATGCAGCTTCCCAAGGAACAGAATCATATGTGCCCATTGGCTACTGTTTCATTTTAAATAAAAAGAGAGATCTACTGATGACTAATGAGAGGGCCGGGAGACTGGATATTCCAAACTAACTCTCTGTAGTTCTACTGCTAGGTTGTTGTTTAAGTTAACTGTTACGGACCCAATCACCAACGCTATCCCTAGCCTAGAAATCAGCAAATACCATTGACAGTATACTATATCCCATCGCGCAGGGAATGGTGCAAGCGGCAGCAGTACACATCGTATGTTGAAATGGAAGGGAATAGATGGGGTGATGATTTGTCGCTGCGCTAAAATTCCAAGAGCAGTTGGTAATGATCAGTTAGCAGCGGTAGATGACAGAGGCAAAGTGGCTGCATGTTTAGGGATAAGGGCCTCAGGACAAATGCACACTGTAAGTTTCGTTATAACCACTCTCTGCAACGCCTCTAAAAGCCAAAAGGACATGTATTTATAAACAAAAGTTCTCTCTGACCCATGTGCCCACATATTGCATACACCTATCGACTATTGGAGCCCCTGCAGGTAAACTACTCAACGATCAGTAAATAATGAGCAAGACACAATACTATATGACCATATAGTTAGTTAAGCAACACAAATTTGACTGAGTACTACAATAAGATAGCAGTTTCCTTCAAAAAAAATTATAAGATAGTTATACTTCCGATAGTCTTTCATATGGAATAAAACAACACAAATTTGTATACCTACACCGTAATCAAGATGATGATGCCATGCTGTAATTTTTTAACAGGTTTATCTCTATCCTTCGGCGGCAGGAAGGTGCATGGAGTGACTGTTAGAGGAGGCAGACAAAGGCCACAGATGGTAGCAACAAAGCGGATCGATCGCTAGATGCCAAGGACAAAACTGCTGCATGTTTAGGGATAAGGGCCAGAGGACAAACTAGGTGCACGTTAAGCACGTAACTACTTGCCTTTGCGTGCGGCAGTGGGGGCTGCAGATAAAGTGGTAAATTATCCCACAGCTTTAGCTGGAATCGACGGAGGAGAAAGAAGCTGGTGTGTCGACTGAATTCCGCGCCCATTCTCCCAGTGGTGGTCGCGCGTGAAAGTTCGCGCCACTGACGCGACGCCAGCTTTCTGAATTTACCACTCCACACTTTCAGTGCCTGCTGCCGTCGCGACATCGGTAAACCAACTCCTCTCCCTGCAAGGCCCATGCTGCCCGTAAACGGTAGCAGCGGCCGCGGCAGAGTTGTGCCTACGGCGACAGTTGCAACAAACCCGGGTGCTCCCATCCCATTCCCATGCATGTTCAGGTTCAGGTACAGCATCCACCCTCCCGATCGAGTCCTGGCACTTCAGTACACCTACCTCCAAACTTCAAACGAAAATGATGACATCCGGATAGTACATTTAAACGAAATGCAGTATAGCCGTTATGTTGTCGATCTGGACGTCAAAAATTGAAGTTCAGAGGGAGTACCTCCTGATCATAGCAGTATTTATCTAGCAGGCTTGTTAGAGGCCTCCACACCGGTGATTTTATCAGCTAGCTCTACGGTGCCATCTGTCACTATTTGATCCTGCATAGCCCTGCATAACCGGTGTCAGAAGGAGCATATTCGAAGCTAGGCTTCGATGCTGTGACGAGTGATATATACCCAAGCCTAGAGTCCACACTTTACCTGCAGTCTAGCTATAAATCTCTTTCCCTACTCACAGCAACCTGCTCAACCATCACCTCACCCCGCCTCTGCTCTGCCATGATTAAAGATAGTGCATAGCTTTGCTTGTCTATTGCGGCCCCCACACACTGTCGCTGGAGCGAACCAGTGTGGACGCCCTTAGGACAGCTTCTTCTTCGTGGGTCACTGTCACTCTCATACTCAAATATTATACTTCTTTCTCTTTAATTATAAGTTATAGCGATACACAAACCTTTTTACTACTAATATATAACATATTTTTCTATTGATTCCTTGTTTACCATTGTAAAATTTTGTGCTCCCTACTAATGCTATGTCACTGACATGTGGGGCTCACATGTGTCACTAACATGTGGACCTTAGTGGCAAATACCAAGAGAATAATTGAAAGGAATAATGCTCTTGGTATATTGTCACATTGAAGGAGCATTGCCAAATTTCAACTAATGTGATGGAAAGATAGCTACAATACTGAGTGCCCTACCCACTGTTGCTTTTATTTCAAGCTCAATCTATTATCTCGACGTAGTTAAAATTCTCAAAATAATTTAGGTTCAAGAAATTGATATGCTACTTGTCATGCTTATACAATCAATGAAACTAATTAGAGTGAAAAAAGATCTTGATGTGGTAATTAACATGTGAAGAACATCAAAAGACTATGGTTAAACCTGTGATACCACTTATAGGATCAGATTGTTTATTATATAGGAATAATAGGATTGCGTGCATTAAGGTGTTCAGAGCGAACATATAGAATAAAAGTACAAAAGTTGTAGTGAAAGAAGCCTATGTAAGATATTTACTAAAATACACAAATATGCTCTTGTATGAGATTTTGGAAGTGTGTTTCGTTGTGCCAAATATTGTTGTTAGCTTTTGTCCTCTTTTCGTATGGTCATATAGTACATCACACAATGATCCTTTAATACTATTTTCCGTGTTCTCTCATGTTCAGACGATTGAAACTTGTATTTATTTTAAGTTAATGGCTTGTCTGTTTGATCATCTCATAGTTTCTGCCCTTGATGAAACCTAAGGCAACAGAGGCCATGAAATCTCCATCCGATGATTTATAGATTGAATGACTGCCCTATATTTACAAAAATTTCGTTTGTTATTGAAACATCTTTTCCCGCAAAATATGGCTTAAAATGGTTAACAGAAACTTTCCCTTAGTCACACAGTAATTATTTCTGAGCGCATTTGGTGATATAAATTTATTTCTGAGCGCATTTGAGGATATATAAAAGTGGACAAGGAATATATTTCTGTCTACAATGACAACGAAAACAGAAGAAGAAGAAGAAGAAGAAGAAGAAAACAAGAAAACTGTTTAATGGGCCGACCGACGCGCGTGGGCTTGGTGAGTGCGCTGGTCTGGAAGGGACGGGAGCAGGAAACCTTACCCGTTCACCAATCTTATTCATGGTCATGGCCACACCATATCCTTCCTCAGCTATGGCGGCGGCCGCTTCTCCGGCGACTGTTTCTTGGCGGCCTCAAGTCCCCTCTACCGCTGCATCAGCAGGAAGGAACTGCTTTCATGTTGAAGTGAAGCATTTGTGAGATCCGTCCTCTGAAATTATCTGTCCTTAATCACTAATTTCGCAAAACAGGGTTGTCCGTCCTTTACATCTCCGGCTTCGGCAAAGTCTTGGGTCACTTTGTTCCCTCGCACACGCAGGAGTGTTGAGTGTAACAAAACATGATCTTCTTTCTTCCCCTTATCTCAAAATGGTGCCATTTGAATTAGGCCTAGCTCTTTTATTACTTCAAGATATATTAGATGGCCTGACGACCTTGCATTACCTTAATGGAAGTAAAATTGTGCGTATAACTAATCCTCCCTTATGTTCTCCCAATCTGCTTAGTGCTATTTCCTATAAATTGCGCTATTTTTCAAAGACTGGTGAGCATTTCTTTCTCTTTAGAAATTTTATCTGCCGTGATGACTGCTGAGCATTATGCAATGTTTTCTCCTGGCCAACAGCACAGGACTTCAAACGGCAAGCACTCGCCTGCGGAGACTCGTCACCGCCCACGTCAAGAGCGGGGAGGCCGCCGAAGGACGTCCTGCAAGCATGGAGAAGGCCGACGAAGAATCCCTGCGCCGCGATCTGGAGACGGCGATCAGGGAAGAAGACTACGCGCGCGCCGCGATGCTGCGTGACGAGCTCCGCGTGCTGCAGGAGGACGGCAGGTCCGCCGTCCTCGCGGCGAACGTGCGGTTCTACAATGCCTTCAAGGACGGCGACCTCGTGGCGATGCACCAGGCCTGGGCGAAGGGCGACCACGTCTACGTCGTGCACCCGTCGGCGGGGAGGATCTCCGGGTACGAGATGGTGATGCAGAGCTGGGAGATGGTCTGCGATGCCGACTACGAGTTCCCGCTGCAGATCGACCTGCAGGACGTTGAGGTCCATGTGCAAGGCGATTTGGGATACGTCACCTGCCTGGAGCTGGTCAGGACCAAGGGAGCAGCAGCTGGGGCAAGCAGGTGGCTACCAATGTGTTTGAGAAGGTTGATGGCAAGTGGTTCATATGCATTCACCATGCGTCGCACTTCGACGAGTGAAGGAATATTTTGGAGTGTGTACATTTGAGATATGGATTCAGATTTGTGAATGGTGGTTATCATTTTTTTAGTTCCATTCTGTTATGCTGTTCTTTAGTTTGATTGTGTATACGTAAATCAACAGAACTGTTGCTGATCTAGTATTCATCAAGAGTGAAACTGAAAGAAGAGCTGTCAAATGTACCATGTGAGTTGCACAGCAATCAGACAAAAATTATCGAAAACTTAGCAAAATTGTGTAAGATTATGAATTCAGATTTGAGACTCGTCTAAGACGACTGAAATTAGAGCTGTCAAACATTGGTGATGTGAGTACATCCGGAGCTGCACATCAATCTGATGATAACAAAATTATGGAAAACTCTGCAAAGATGACAATCTTCAGAACTCATCCCATACTTCTGAATTCACATTTGCAAGACATAAAAAAGACAAGCAGCGAGAAAAAAGTGTTTTCATTCAGTCGAAATAACAGAGCACATATTTGCCACACGGGATACGTGAGTACACTAATATAGAAATATCACATTGGTATACTCTGCGAAATATGCTATTTATTTGGTAATGTAGCAAAAAGAAACTAGTTCGCCGGCCTTGGATTTGCCCACTCGACCCGTAGGATCAGGCTATCATAACCATACCCATTGAGCCTATCGATAGCTTCCTCAGCATCCTGCCTGTGTTCAAAGTTGACAAAGCCAAACCCCCTGCTTGCTCCAGTCTGCCGATCCACTGCAACATAGACACGGGTAACACGGCCAAACGCCCCGAACAGCTCTCGAACGTCAGGCTCAGTGGTGTCATCCGAGAGATTGTTCACACGGACCGAGTTCTCATCGTTCCTCCGCCTCATCGTATCACCTCCACCACTCCTACCAGCTATCATCCTGCCTGTGGACTGGCAGAACATACGCACTGTTACGAGCGTCGCCTGATGATTTGTTAGCGCCATCCGCAGTAGGCGGCCTGTCCACAAAAGATTCAGCCGCTTGAGCTAGGTCCTTATAGGGGCATCTTGTAGTCCAGTGATCACCCTTCTTCCCACAGGTTCGGCACACCATGAGGGTGTTGTTTGCCTTGAACACTGGGTCATCAGGAGTATCGTCTGCTTTGCTTCCTGCAATCAGGCCATCGTACAGTTAGCAATTAAGAGCACAAAGGCACGGGGAAACTTAGATTAAGAAAAAAATATTGTATGATGATACAAAAGAATGAAGCTAGTTTCACTTTGTTAGAAAAGTGATAAGAAAAATTGGAGTCTTCATATGATGCTGAAACAAAAAAATTGCCATAAATTTTGAAAGGGTTTACATATTTTAACAGATTTTCACAATATCTGTACAACAAATGTATCTCAGAAAAATGCTTGGATAATATCAACTATGATACATCGTATACTATATATCATATTTATTGTTATACTCCCCGAGCTTTTTTTTCTTGTCATTAGGACCAACAAAACAGTGCAGATTACCTGTCCTAACGACAGGAAAAAGAATAGAGGAGTTTTGATCACCCTAGCAGTATGCGCTATATCAGCAACCAATCATGTTCAGAGGGGAAAAACTCAGTAGGCAGTTCAATTCAACCTGACTGAATCTATGACTGATCGATATTAGGGTCTGTTTGTATGACTATCACACTTTGCCATGCCAAAAGTTTGGCGCGCCACCATTATTTGGCTACCGTTTGTTGGGTTGCTAAACTTATGACGTGCTAACCTTTCAATAGGAATTACTAGTTCATTTTTCATGCCAAAATTTGCCAAAGTTTTGGCGAGAGTTTTGTTCGCCAAACTTTCGGCATCCCATACTTATGCATATAGTCATGGGTGCATGAATGATGTTGATCTAATAAAACCACCTGAATTGGCGTACATAACGTACGCATGCCCGCAATTTAAACACGACGTGAACCAAGACAGATCAATAGTTAATGAGTTAGGAGATCTATGCGGAAATCGGTTCGAACCTGGGGCGCGCGGCGCTTCGATGCGTACGACTTCGGTGGATACCACGGTGAGGCAGGAGCCGGCGTCCTCCTTGACGGCGTCGCCGAACTTGGCCCAGGAGCGGCGCTCTATGGCGCCCTTGGAGAGGCGCGTGCGGGCGACCGTGAGGACGTGCTTGGTGGTGGTGACCTTGATTTTGTTGCCGTCCTCGTCGAAGCGGTACTCGATCACCTTCTTGATGCCCTTGTCGTCGGGCCCGATCACGACCGGCGGCGGGAGGAGGTAGCCGAGGTCGCCGTTGTCGTCGTCGTCCTCCTCGAGCTCGCCCCACCGTATCTTGTGCGGCTGCTGCGTCGCGGCGTACGCCATGCCTACTATCGCTGTGCCTTTGCGGCGGTTGATGCGAACGCGATGCGCTTGCGTGCGTTAGGGCTTCGCGGGTGCACCGGCGATGGGAGGAGGATGCGGTTTTGGTTTCGTCGTATGGAGTATCGGATGGTGAAGATACGTGCTCGGCCAGGAGACCAGGATCAGTACGGTCGAGATGGGCTAATGCTATGCTTCTTTTCCAGCACGCAAGCAAATCGAGTGAGAGTCCATAATGGACTGGAGCAGACCTCTTATCTCTATGGGCCGGATTGATTGGCCCCCATTATGCAAGTAATGCGGCCCATGTAGGCACAACAACACTCAGCTCTCGTCTTCCCTTCCCTAAAAAAAAAGCCCTCGTCTTCCCTGTTCATGGAGGTTAAAAAAAAACAGAGTTTGTCATTCCACTCATCATCTGAGAAAAGGTTCTTTCCATGCTAATTTAACAATCAACTTGCATCCATTTCTGTCATTGCAATGTTGCTTCAATGCCAATGAGTTGAATTTCTCCCCTCAATACTATATCCATATATCGGTTGCTTGCATACTAGGAGAATAATTTTATGGTATTTAATCCTCACTGAAAATGACACCAACGAGATTGAAAACCATTCTAACCCACACAAACTAAACAACGAGGTGGTGTTTGGATGACGTTGGGTTGGGGACAAGGAAATAGGACGGGAAATGCTGGCCTTGGTTGAGGTTTAGGAAATACGATTTATTTCCCATTCCAGTGCTTGGCTGCTACTAGTATCAGGCTAGAGACAAGGAAATACAACATGGGGCTCATATCACCTCCTGCACCTCCGACTCGCACGGTCTCTCAGCAGCACCGTCCGTCATTTTCAGCCGTAACCCACTCCTTACGGTGGGTTGAGATTGACAGGAAATGAGCAACCCATTTCCCTAACCCAGTGCCCATTTCCTGCTATCCAAACACCACCCGACAGTATTCTATTGAACAAAAACACTATCCCTACAGCACAAAAGGAAATTTTCAGTCACATCCTCGTACTCCTTTTCTCTCTTGCAGGCAGAACGGACAACGAAATCGTAGTAGTAGTAATACCGTACTCAACACTCCACTTCTGGATACAATTAAAAGGTCTGAAATTCTAGATGTATTCTGTCGGTATATGCAGCTTCAGTTCTGAAAGGGAGAAAAAAGGACAAGACGTGTGTGATGACCACCACCACCACTCGGGTCCACGGCAGCGTCCGTGCTCCGGCTTCTCCGCCCGTCCCTCCAACGGTCCAAGCCAAACATGGCGGTCGTCATGAATTCAAACCACATACTCCAAATCCAACCACGCGTACTCGCCGGCCGCGGCGGCAGCCTTGCCAGGTAGGCGCTGGTCGCTGCCCCACACGCCACCGCGGCGCGCACGTGCCGCTGCCTTCTGCTTCCGGCTTCTGGCTGCGCTCCTCCGCGCGAGCCAGGTTGGCTTCTCATCCGTCTCATTTATCGCTTCTTACATGACAGGTGGGACCGGAGCCGGATGGGCTCACATGGCATTAACGAACCTGGTTGGGGGTTGGTCAGGGGTGAGTACATGATTAATGTTCAGTAGAGGTACTGCCGCCAACCGTGCACTTGACGCCACTGGGCAGACACAGGAATGGCCCCGTTCGTTTTCACCCTCTAAAATTTATATACTCGTCACATCAAAGAGAATCTTACTATTTAAGTAGATCTTTTATTAATTTAATGACAAAACCTATGTCACGACCCTCTAATTTGCGAGACGAATCTAATGATCCTAATTAATCTATGTTTAGCTACAGTGATGCTACAGTAAACATCTTCTAATAATACCACAATTACCCTCGTTGGATTCAGTCTCGTGAATTAGATAGGAGCTCGCAATTAGTTTCGAGATTAGACTTTATTTAAGACTCCAAAATAATAAAATTCTCTTCGATTTGACTCCTCTAAAAATTAGATAGGGAAAACGAACGGGCACTAAAAGCGAGGGAGGCGCGTTTAGCATGGGCGCCACCCACACTGCGCCACATGACGAACAGCCAGGAAATCGTTTTTTTTTTCCTTCCTTTTTCTGACGGGAACAGCGAGGAGAGCTTGTATCGCAAGAAGGCATCGCCAGGCACGCGCTCCACAGCCTTTTTCGATCGTTAGGTGCCCCCGCCTCAAAATGAGGCTATGTATCTTTTTGTTCCAACCGTTTAATCGCCGCTCAGATTATCGTAGTATAAGGCCATAAGTGGCAAGGCATATATTCTGCTATTTGAAAGTAAGCATTCCTCAAATCATACTAATACAAGTCAAAAAAGGTGTGTTCGTTATGAACAATTATTTTTGTTAGGAACATGATGGCTGGATGAAACGTGACAATTTTTTTATAAATGCTCCACTAAAGCCGGACCTTATATAATTTAGTAGTATATATTTCTTCTTAATGGGACTATCAATTTGCCTCAAGCTTTGAATTACTGACCTAAACTGTTGTAAGGTGTCATGCATTCTCTTTTTTCACAAGCACGATTCCATTCATGTCACAAATTTCTGTCTGTGTTTGTTGATCTCTGCATGTGAGTCCAAGAATTACAAGGAGTAGCTTTTAACACCGCCTAATAAATGTTGTCATTGTATCTGAGCCGGTTGCTGATGATGAAAAGACATAAAATTGTTAACCATTTACATCTTGATTCAAGAACAACATTACTACAAGATCGATCTGATCCTATGATCACAACGTACAACTGTATATCATGTGGTCCAAAGCATATGCATGTAACAAGACGACAAATCAAGTGATACTAAAATATAAAGGAAGTCTCTTCATGTTACATGGCCTCTTAACTTTCTATTATCACAACAAAATGTTCAGATATTTTAGGCAAATCAAGAACATCCTTATCTAAGTACAACCATGTCAAACTCAAATGTGTTTGGTTATTAAATATAACGAGATTTCTAAATTTATAGAGAATGACACCCTTTCATTGCATATTCACATATCTAATCTAAGCGTGACAAACATGCTACGTATGGTATCTGATGTATTAGAAATGTGTTCATGATCATGCTTAACAATATAACCTAGTCTATAGCTAGGTATTTAAAGTTTTAAAATGATAACATATGGTTTTTACGATGACTTGATTGGTACACGAGTAGGACGCTACCTATATATTCTCATTCCAATGAAATATTGAAAACTCTCACGAGTATGTAAAAGTTTTCAAAAGATGTGAATGGTGGTCTGATCCTCACTTTTACTAACAGTGGGCCTCCACGTGCGAGGAAGCGTGACATGTGAACACACATCACATACGCGCGGCATGTTAGTAGGTACTGAGCTTATTTTTTGTGTAGTGGCTTATGCATCAAATCCAAGGACATGGCCGCAGAAGCTAGAAATGGTTGGCTTGGCCCATCACACAAGCTTGTAGAAATTCACACGATCGAAATCACGCGGAAAAGAAACCGATCCGAGGAACCCAAAGAAACGCCAGCACAGGACCACGCGCTGGAAAGCAGAGAAGGCAGCACCAGCATTCAGCACTGGTCAAAAGTCCACCCACCTGATTAACGAACAGCCGCCGGTAAAAGCTCGCAAATATATAACGCCTGCTAATAAAGTCCACAGAAATTTCCCCAACTCCATCGGCTCGCCGACGCCGGACCAACCAAGACAAAAATCGGTGACTGCTGAGCTGTGGGAGCGGAAAGGCGTAGAAGCTGCCATGGAGCCAGCGGAGGTCACCCCGCCTGCCGCCAACGGCGTGCGGAGGGCGCCGTCGACCGCGCCCTCCGCGCGTGTATCGATCTGGGAATCGTTCCGCGCGTGCGGGCTCTGGGGAAAAGAGGTGGACAAGGCCGACCTGCGGAAGCAGGTCGTCATGCCGCTCTACCTCCGTCGCGCGGTGGCGACGGCCGTATCGACCAAGGACGAGGCTGCAGGCGTGGCGGCGGCCTCGGCGGCGGAAGGGGAGGCGGAGAAGGAGGAGGTGCCGGTGGTGGCGCCCGTCGTCGTCTTTGTGAACTCCAAGAGCGGCGGAAGGCACGGCCCCGAGCTCAAGGTGCGGCTCCACGAGCTCATCAGCGAGGAGCAGGTAATGACATCAAGATTCGCAGTTCGCATGACACTCGTGCAACTGTGCTTGCCGAATTTCGGTCCCCTTTCTCGACTCCAGTCTCGCTTTCATATTGTTTATTGCCTAATCCTTTGCTCTGCTCTATCGCCGCAGCTTCCGATTTTTTGTTTGTGAGATTCCAGTGGAATTTCACAAGGGTCAGAGCTCAGATACGTGTAGTTTCGTTGGATTCTCATCCGTTAGGTGAACAGTAGTGGTACACTGGTACTTTCACATGGAGAATCACTGTCTCTGTGTCATGTGATCCGTGTGACGTTACCGCTGTCACTTGTTTCTAGAGCCTGTGCAGATCAATTCGGTTAGTACACAATGGTACAAAATAGATCATCAGCTTTCGCTGTCATTTTGAAGACTCCCCAGCGATATTGTAGAGGCAGAATCATGAAATCTGCTGGTTAATTCGATAGAAGGAAGTGAATACGACCAGCGTTTTACTTGACTTAGGAGTTAGGGCCCCTGTTTTTAGTTTTCTTTTGGCTCCTGTACCCTGTAACTATCTTTTTCCTTGGGCATTACTATAATGTTCAGATAGACTATTATTGGCTACCGTAGTTCTCTTGTATAAAAGATAAATTATGAGTCAGGACATAGCACAGAGAAGAGAAAAGGGGGCTTGTTTTAGCTGTGGAGAGGGAGGCAGGGAGCACTGCTGTTGGATGCTAAACCCATAATAAATGCTTACGCCGTTGGGTCTTTGGAAGTCTCTACTGATCAGTGTTTCACTTTCATAATATTTAGATTGGCAGGTAGCAGTTAGGGAGTGTAAGAGGGATCCAAATAAGAAAAAAGTCCATCGGCCGTCCAAGGTGGCAGAAGCCAGAGTGATTGGGCTGCCTATAATTTTTATCTTGGCTTTTCCTTAGGAGTTGAGACGTAATCTACAGCATCTGTTGTTACTGATTTCGAACTGAATACTATCTAAATTCCTTATGCATCAATATCTGTGAATCTAATGTCAACGAATCAGGCTTATTTGTTGATGTAATTATACAGTGCAAAAGTGTTCAAATTTTATGTGGAATGTAGAGTCTCGTCTCTTGTGCATTGCTCTAGAGAGTTTGAACATTATCTTGTTTGGACGAGAAGATGGACTATTTCCTTCACGAATTCCTAGTTTATAAATATGATGTCACCATGTTATGCATTCTATATTGTTAGTTTCTTTCCTTTCATTTTTGACATCTTGTGCTTTTTCTTGTTTGTAATATGCATACTGCTGCAAACAATTTTTGTAGGTCTTCGATCTTTCTGTTGTGAAGCCTTCTCATTTTGTCCAATATGGTTTGAGTTGTCTGGAGAGGTTAGCCGATCAAGGTGATAACTGCGCAAAAGCTTGTCGTGAGAAAATGAGGATTGTGGTATGTTCTTGATTGCTCTATTAAGAGTACTCTTTTATGTCCACAGCTAGTTTACTTTCCCTTCTTATAACTTAGAAATATTGCTGCTTTCTCTACTAAAGAAAATTTTCAATGTTGTTTACTTGTCATCTTTAAACTACATGTATAACACCATTGAACTATTTTTTTCCTGGCAGGTTGCTGGGGGTGATGGCACAGTTGGCTGGGTGCTTGGATGTCTCTCAGATCTTTACAAGATGAAGAGGGAACCAGTTCCACCCACAGGGATTATTCCACTTGGTACTGGAAACGACCTCGCGAGATCATTTGGATGGGTAATGGAATATATATGTTCCCTTTCTGCTGTGTATATCCTTGTTTTCTATTCAAACAACTAAATATGCACATGCACAGGGTGGCTCATTTCCTTTTGGTTGGCGTTCAGCTGTGAAGAGTTATCTCAGCAAGGCTGCCACAGCTCCTATCTGCCGACTTGACAGGTGAGATTTCATTAATTATTGTTGATATACTTATTTATCAATACTTTCTAATCAATTTTGTTCACTAATTGTTTAGTTAGGGAAGGAAAAAAATAGTATTATGGGGTACTTTTAATTTTCTATTCCTCCATAGTGAATTCTGATTGACAAGCTCTGCTAGAAATTTACCAATAACACAAAACTTTATCTCTACCAGCGTATGCCAACTTGCTTGGGATAAAAGGCTTTGTTATTGTTGTCGTTGGCCATATTTGATATTTTCCCTCTATGGGATAATTGAGTTCTCTTGGTAGGTAGAACACTGTGCCAAGATATTGATGAGTTTTTTGAGCACTTTGTAGCATCTTATTCTGGTTTCTTTGCACTGATAACCACCACAATTTTCCATGCAGTTGGCAAGCTGTAATTCTTATGCCTGAGGGAGAAATAAAAGAGCTGCCATATGCTCTTAAGAAAGGGGAACCTGCAGATCTACTGGAGATAACACAGGTTTTGACTTCGACTTCACCTTTGTTTACATGATGAACATAAAACATGAAATTAGAGAACCTATATGCTATTACTCTTCATTGTTAACCCATCTCAGAGTTAATTAATTCATATCCTGTATGCCAACTAAGATCACAAATTTGAACTAAGAAGACCATGACAAGAAAAATCTAACTGCTAATTGAAGAGTCTATAAACTGTATTCACCTCAAAGCATTCTACATTATTTTTGGTCGTTTGTATTTATCAAGGGGTAGTCTGATATGATGCAGGAGAATGGCACTGAGTTATCTGAAAAGGCTTCTTGCTATAAAGGAGTATTTTACAACTACCTTAGCATCGGTATTTCCTTGATTACTCAAAACAATTGTTTTATTGTTGATGCCACTACTTATCATGCACTACGCATGATGCTTGCAATTCAATAGAGATAACAGTAATAAAATGGACCCTGCTAGACTACAGAAAGAAGAAGAACATATGTATATTTGTAGGTCTCATCAAGAATTGGGATTCTTTTTTTTTAGGAATGTACAGTAGGGGAAATCTTCACTGTGTAGAAATTTTTATTAATAAGAAAGGAGCACAAACTGTACGCACAAAAACTGAACAAGGCTACCAAATGGCTAACAAGGCTCCTTTTTTACACGAATGAATGGAAAGAACTGGGAATTTGATTATGAATTTATTTTAAACTGTTTGTTACTTTGAGCAGGAATGGATGCTCAGGTTGCATATGGCTTCCACCACCTTCGTGATGAAAAGCCATATCTTGCACAAGGACCAATTGCAAATAAGGTGCTGATTCAAACTCTTCAGTGGTGCAATTTTACTTTTCGCGGAATGCTGTTGCATGTGTTCCAACTTCCAACATTATAACAGTGAGCATATCAATCCACATAGAGATATATTCTTATAGCAAGTGAGCAGAATATATCATAGCATTCAAACTGCAACAATATAATGAGCAGTGTCTTCATTGGTTGCTGATTGGATGATGTCACCTGATGCCACAGAAAGGCATTACGCATCCCAACATCACAATGTTCTGTGAGCATATTATCATTCTGTGCAACCCCATTCATCCTGCTATTTACTACTACGTTAAGATGAGCTGGATTCGCCACTGCAAGTTTGTCAATAATAAGTAACTTTATTATTATTTTTTAAAAAAAGGGAAATAGGTTCTGGAAACCTATTTATATGCATCTACAGTTTTGTTCTATATCAGTTTCTGTAGTATGTAGTAGTCATTTGGTATCTCAGAACCATGTCTTATGTTGTTATGTAACTTATAAGTGTTTGTACCGATGATATGTGTTTCTTAACCTGCAGATGATTTATGCTGGATATAGCTGCACCCAGGGGTGGTTCTGTACACCTTGTGCAGCAGGTCCTCAGCTAAGGTAGATGGTCTGCTTTTACATAGATTCTAATATGGCCGCAGATTTAGAAGTATTGAGTATTTATTTCTTTGATCCACCAGATGCTGTGTAATTATTATGCTGCTGAACTTATAAGATAATTTCATTGTGCTTTTGAAAAGTATTTGTGAGGTTTTAGTGCAGAATAGAGTTCTATTCTTAGCATACTTGGTACACAGTTTGGTGTCCATGGTATGCTATATATGTTGCATCACAGTGAAGCTTATCTTTTGCATTTTGTGACCATATTTCGTCATTCTAAATAAAATACCATTTGGCTGTGACGTTTTTCTTCCTTTTTTAGTCTGGAAAAAATTATCTTGTCAATTGCCATCTATGCAAACTGACAACATTTTTCTGATGCAGGGGGCTTAAGAATATTTTGCGACTTTACATTAAAAAGGTTAATTGCTCTGAGTGGGAGCAAGTTCAAATGCCGTCAAGGCAAGTTGTTGATTTATTTTATATTATACAAGCTACTGACTAAAGAATTAAGAATCTCTTGAAAATTTCTTCTATATCCTCACAATGCTGTGTGATATATTTCATGGAATCACACTCACATCTTTTCCCTGATCTGCAGTGTCAGATCCCTTGTTGTTTTAAATTTGTACAATTATGGCAGTGGGAGGCATCCTTGGGGTGATCTTAAACCTGAATACCTTGAAAAGGTTAGTAGTTGAGCTTTTTCATGGTAATTGCATGCGATTTTGAGACCATTGAGGGCCGAGATATAGGCATTTGATGTTGCAAAACTTTTCAATTTAGCATTGTTTACAAGTATTGTGGGATGCACAAAGATTTTGTTTCATGTACATGTATGAGTACCTTATAGTGACTTTCTATATCGGTTTGCAGAGAGGTTTTGTTCAAGCTCATTCAGATGATGGCTTGCTTGAAATATTTGGTCTGAAAGAAGGTTGGCACGCTTCATTTGTCATGGCTGAGCTTATAAAAGCAAAGCATATTGCTCAGGTAATTAGCCTCTTTCTTGTCTTCATTATCTGTTGGCAAAAAAAGGAAATAGCCTATTAGGATTTCCTGAGTTGTAAGCCACAAGCTTTCGTGTGGTTAATATTTTTCTAGTGAAGCTCTCAATGTTGTAGTCTTTTGGTAGCCACACAACTGTTTGGTATATGTAGGTTTCAGAAGCTTATGGGACTAGTTTATTTGCTTTTTTATAGCGGTCGTAGATAGGTTGATGTTCTTGAATGTATCCTTATGTTTCATGTCCTGCATATCAGGCTGCGGCCATCAAGTTTGAAATGAGGGGCGGCCAGTGGAATCGTGCCTATATTCAGGTGGATGGAGAACCTTGGAGACAGCCACTTGTTCAGGATCAGTCCACCATTGTGGAAATAAATAAGGTTCCTTACCATTCTCTCATGATAAATGGGGAGTAATGGTATTTTCCTTTGCTGATCAGGTAATATTCGGCAAATTCATTTTAATTTTTTTAAAACGATTTTTAAATTTTGTAGTGCGACCATTTCCTAATTGCTTGCGCTCATCATTTTCTGCACTATGCATCACATTATTCGGTTATCTCACTTTAACCATTGGTAACATTTTGTAGCAGGATGGTATTTTAGATCGTTAGATTGTGTATAATTTGGGAGACAAAGGGATTAGATTCTTAGAGTTGGCTCCGTGACAGAGAGGATGGATGTTTTCTTGGCCAAATCACGGGCGGAGCATGATGGGAGACAATGCACTGTTGTATTATAGTGTTGTATCTTAGGTTATTTTGAGGACAAAAAGCAGGATTAACCTATTCCTATATTAACATTGTATGTCAATCTAAAAGAATAGTATGGTGAAAACACTATATCTTCTAAGCTGTAAAAATGAACATTTTGCCTTTTGCAATGTCTCGCATGCGTCCAAGTGTCTGGAACCATGTTGTAAAAATAAGTCAATTCTTCTCAAGGTTTTCCCTCCCAAGACTTCTCATTAAAAAAAACATACCGTAAGAAACTGAACAGAAATAGTACCTGAGATACCCGCACAGCCTGCGATATTCCAGACTCCGGCGTCCAGAACTCCAAAGTCCTCGTGCCTTTCCCGATGATGTTGACGAAATGGTAAGCTGGAAGCTGTAGCTACCCTTCGACGAGTGTAATCAGTTGTTGATGATCTGCATAAAGCCTACTTATGGGTTTTTTTTCTTCAGAAGTACACTGTACAGTAGTACGACGGAGAATCTGTACATTTATTCACTCGCAAATTTACCCTATCTCTAGGTTATGGCTGAAGCAGAGCATGACTCGTGGCTGAAGCTAAAAAGTTGCCGGTCATTGCAAAATACTGCTTCACGAATGCATTCACGGAGATAATGGGGGCTTCTTCATTTCCTCGTCGCTCTGATGAGTTTCATTTTCTACACAGGCGAGCGTTTGTACGTGGATGCTAGTTCGGTTCGATAGATGAATCCCCGGGAAAATCGCCCGCCGCCGTGGCTTCCCTTTCCCTCTGTTTGTTCCCATGGCTGCCGCTCCTGTACCGTTCCATCCAGGCCCGCAGGGGCTTCAGGAACACGCATCCGGAGCTGGTTTCCACCTGCCCGGGCTCATGGGGTTTCCGGTCGAGGAACACGAGCCTGGCTAGGAAGATGATGAGCATGAGCGAGGAGGCCGCGCCGGTGACGAGGAACAGCCCGCTGAAGTTCCACAGGGTGAGGCTGGCGTTGGACGCGTCCACGTCATCGCCGCAGGTCGGCATCGCACCAAACCATTTCCGCTCGATGAGCCCCATCTCGTTCCCTTCTGCAAGTGCGACGATTGCCTGCGACACCTCTGGCACCATGGGAGATCCTTTTTGGAACACGAACCCGAAGCCGGTATCCTTGTAGATGGGGCCATTCATGGCGTATCCATGGCGGTACTTGAACAGGAAGAGCTTCAGGTACGGGACCTCGTCGAACACCGCCGCGACCCCGCCGTCGTGGGAGCCTCTGGACAACGCCTCAGCGTACTCGGCCGGCGTGCTGTAGCTCCTCAGCTTGCTTCGGTGGAATTTCATGTTCACAAGCTTGTCAGCTACGAAGGAGCCCTCCTGGTACCCGACGTATTCACCTTTGTCGAGGAGGTCGGTGATGTCTGTCACCGATGGCTTGAGCTTCTGGACCGTCAGCATTGTTGCCAAACTTGCCGTGTAGCTCGATGTCAGGATCAGCACGACGATCACCCATATGAACACCACGAACTTGGAAAGGTTTCTCTTCAGCTTCTCGTCTGAAAATTGCAAAAAAAAAAAATTTGAGAATGCAAATTGCAAAAGTTATTAAAGCCATGTTCGTTGAGAGAACGAAATAAAAAACACACAGTGAATTAAAGATGCACCCGTACTTTCCGAGAAGACGAGCATGGAGAATCCGAAGTAGAAGATGAAACGGAACTGCTCCCACGGCTTGCCACTGCGGAACAGCTCGTTGGTCGGATGCTCTATCAACCACACGATGCTCTATCAACCACACGACGAAGCCGGTGAAGCAGAAGAAGGCGAGGCTGACGAGCCAGAGGCCGGAACTGAGCGGCTTCAGGAAGATCCACGGGCTCCTGATCGGGTCCGTCCGCACCGGGACCACCATCGACCATCCCGCCTCGGTGAACGGCATGGTGAAGTCCACTTGGTTCATCCTGCTCGCCGTGATCGTCACGTCGCCGACCACGATGTCAGCCTTCTGCAACCACAACAGTATCTATTGTTAACTCGTGTCGTGATATGCCAGGTTATGTTGCTGACGGAAATTTTTGCTCACATGTTGGGGAACCAGATCCACCAGTTGGTCGTACGAATCCGGGTTGCTAATATCGTAGTACGGCTCGTACCGGTAGTAAACTGGATAGGGTAGCGCCTTGATGGCCGCCTCGAACACGTCGATGCAGTATCCTGTGATGCTTGTCCGGTTGGTGGCCGTGTCGTTGGACACTAGCACAAACTCCGGGAACCCACGCTTCACCGGAACGGCGACGACAAGCTCTTGCCCGAGCGGCGAGAAGGACCACCCTTTCGGAATCCATGTGTCCGATTGCCCGGCGCCGGGCCAGACGACTCGTTTCAAACCTTTTTCGGCGCTTATTTTCAGGCCATACTCCTGCGAGATGCCGGCGGAGTTACCCGTCCAGTACCCCACTGTTGCCACGCCTTCCTCCCCGGCAAAGTTTACAATTTCGTAGGCGGGCGCTTGCAGTTGCCCGTCCACCAGCAGGAACTTCCCGGCCAGCCCGTCGAACGCTGTGCCAAGCACCGCGTGGAGAAGCGCTGCTCCGGTGGATGACACGCCGAGCGGGTCCAGTTCTGTCGGCCCCGTGCTGCTTCCTTGCGGTTGCGGATGAGACTCCAAATCCGGGCAGGAGACTTTGGACGTCTCAGCCGCCGCAGCGACGGCCCATGCCGTGTCATAAGCCCAGAGCGTCGACACTGTCGGGTCATGGTCATGGATTTGATCAGCGTTCTCCTGCTGCAGCAACCTCGCCTTGAACCGCTCTGCGAAGTCGTCGACCCGGTTCGTTGGCTGCACGTACGGCCGGACGCTGATGACGCCCTGCATCGCGTCCATGCCCTCGGGAGTCAACAGCACGTCGCCAGCGCCGGCTGATGTGGCGATCCAGACGTATCCTTGTGACATCATGCCGGCGTTCTTGGCCCTCCGGAACAGGCGCAGGACCAGGGACGGAGACACGTGGACGACGTACACGCGCGCCGTCATCGCCTTCATGCGGTACAGCACCGCGTCGAGCCGGTCGTCGGAGGCGCCGGCCGGCACCGGCGCGCGGTGCGCGACGCCGGTGCCGACGCCGCGGAGCGCGTCGTTGAGCGCGGGGACGATGCCGACGCCGAAGATGGAGTCCTCGTGGAGCAGGATCACCTCGCGCCACGCGAAGTGATCCACGATGCTGGCGATGGGCGCGGCCTGGAAGGAGTCATCGGCGCAGGTGCGCAGCAGATACGGCGTGCTGGATTGGGACGGGGAGGTGGCGGCGAAGGAGAGGATGGGCACCTGTGTGCGGTTGCCGATTTGGGCCAGGAACCCGTCCTCAGACGAGGTCTGCGGCCCGATGATGGCCTGCACCTGCGCGTTGTTGATCAGGTCCACCGCTGCAAGTGATCACTCATGGTCAGCCAAGAACTCGGTAGCATCACATGCATGTTGCTATCAGTTGAGAGTCGAGACTACCTGCAGAAATGGCACCGACAGCATCGCTGGACGAGTCCCTGATGTGCAGCTCGATTCTCGTGCTCGAGCTGGGGTGCGCCGAGTAGTAGTCCTCCACCGCCATCTGGATGCTGGTCCGGTACCTCTTCCCGGTCACCGACGCCAGGTCGAGTATGACGCCGACGGGGACAACACTCTCCGCGGCCGTGTGGCTGACCAGCGTAGCCAAAGCCAACAACAAGAGCAACGAAGCAGGACAGGTAGTGAAGCGCCTCTCCATTTCGAACCTCACCACGAACACGGTACCAAAGCAGACAAGAGGCAATTGCTTGATATGGTCGACTCGGCTTCGATCTTCAGACCTTTTTATACTAGGGAACCATCGGCTACACTTGGCTTGTCGCGCCCACGAGACTGTCGCCGTTTGATGAAGCCTAGATATCTCAGATGAATGTGATGTGAAGTGAGGCAGCAACTGGCCGGGACCATCACATAATGCTTAAACAAGAATGGCATTATCCAATACTCAGCTGTTAAATTTTCTCTTGGGCCATTATTCACTTATAGTTGTAGCTAAAAGTCTTAGCTGATGGAGAAGTGCGAGCCATTCACTTATTATTCAACACTCACTACCTCACCTAAGTAGAGATTCAAGATACTAACTCTTGAATACTCACCTTGATCCAAAATCTATGACACCACCACCTTATATCACCCTTTCGAGAACAAAATGAAAGAACATGATCCATTAAAGGCATGGTCCTTGCATTTCACTACTTAGAATCAGTGAAGACACCTACATGAATCAAATTAAAGCTCAATTTTTCCTTGCTCAAGCTCATATAGAATCAGTGAAGACACCTACGTGAACACACGGACTGATAAACATGGTGACAAAATTCTTAGGAGATTTTTATAGGAGCCATGGAATCAGTTATCAAGAGAATTTTTTTTTTTGAAAGTTCAACAGGGGGAGAGCATCCCCACCTACCTGAAATTTTCATTAAAACGACCATCAACAGGCCATGTCTTTGTTAAAAAGAGAAGGTTAAAAAGATTTACACTTGAGGTGAAAAATATTTTGCAGCTCAGAGAGATATTAGATGCACGTTTCTAGACAATAAATTGCCGGACGACATACGAAGGAAAAAACTGTGGGTAGGACTACGCAGAAGGCGCAGTACCTTGTTCGACACACTTGGTAGTAGTACGAACGAACGGATGGAAGCGGAGGAGCATACTTGCTTTTCGAAAATGGGAATAGTTTTCAATCTGTTGTAAATTTTCAACACACATAGCCCTCAATTATTAGAAATTTTCAAAAACGTCGGTGATGATGACACAAGTAAGGGACAATAATGGTTGGTTACTTAGACTAACGTTTGCACGGGGTAGAGCGAAAAAATGTTGCAGCCTGCTTCGCCTCTCCCACTTTCTTTACAGTATACTACCATCATTTGTGGTGCAACCATCTTATCCGAGTTCAAATCTCATATTTAGTATAAATATTATATTTATAACTAATTATTGTTTCAGTAAGATGCAATGTTCTCCTCGATAGAAAGATTTTATGGTAATTTCTGAATTCAAATACCAGTCGAACCCCTTTTCCAGAGGCCATTTTAATTTCTAATTGCTATCTACGATAGGCTTTGACCCCGGCTCTCGCCATAATGAATAGTGTTTGGAAAGCCAAAATATATGGACTCCAGGAGCGTACAATCGTAAGATTCTTCTCTCACGCACACACTTTTGAACCATAAGTGAAGTACATATATTTTCTCATCAATTTAAGCTGTTGGGTGCAACTGATAGTGCATAATAACTTAACACACACACACACAAAAAACCTTCGTCAATATTTTTTTTCGCGAATACGCAGGAGAGCTGCGCATCTTTATATTAAGAAGAAGGAACAAACGGTCAGTGCATAGGCCCTTAGGCTAAAGCATTACATTCGCGCCTTTACTAAATAAACAACAAGTTCCGGGCGCAGTTATGGTAATAAACCACGCAGCTTCCGTGCCCCGGACATTACCCACAAGTTCGCCTGTTCCTTGATATCAATGAGCAGGTCCGGGACGGATGGCCGCAACCCATCGAATACGCAGCGATTGCGGTGTTTCCACAACTCCCAGAGCACTAGCATGATCATGGAATTAAGCCCCTTGCGGTGCTGGCTAGCAACTCTCCTACTTGATTTCCTCCACCAATCTTGAAAAGAGCTGACCTGCTGTCCCGGCATTAGACCTTGCAAATTCAGCCAGCTGACAACATGAAACCAAGTCTCTCTTGCGAAGACACAAGCTGAGAGGATGTGATCAATGCTTTCCTGCTCCTGGTCACAGAAAGGGCAGGATTCCGGGTGCGGCAACCCCCGCCGCTGCAGCCGGTCCGCGGTCCAGCAACGTCGCAAGGTCGCAATCCAGATGAAGAGCTTGACCTTTAACGGGGCCCAAGATCGCCAGAGGCGTTTATAAGGCTCGAAAGTAGTGCTTCCCAGGAAGAACTGCCGGTAGGCTGATTTGGCCGTGTATGCGTCCGAGGCACTGGGCGTCCAGATGTGGTTGTCCTCCTCCGTCAACGAGAGGTGAAGGTCGATGGTGAAATCCCAGATGTGGAGGAATTGCCATGTTGCAAGAACCGGTAAGCCGCCAGTGATATCTCCCAACCAAGAATTATGTTGTAGTGCCTCGTACACGGTACGTCGGCGCCATCCCCGCTTTTTCACAAAAGGCATTAGGGCCGGCGCTAACTCCTGAATGGATTTGCCATCGATCCAACGATCAGTCCAAAAAGTGTTGATCGCCCATTTCCGACGATTGTTCTGACCGAAGCGTGGAACATGGCCTTGACCGAAGCTGGTAGCCGCATCTCCAACTGCGCCCATGGCTTGTCTGGTTGTGTTTTGGCTTGCCAAATCCACCTGAGTCTTAACGCCCATGACATGAATTCCAGATTAAGAATCCCCAGTCCACCGAACTCCAACGGCCGAGTCACGCGAGCCCAGGCCACATAGCAATTTCCCCCTGAGCTCCTTGTGGCCGCACCAAAGGAATTGGCGACGCCATTTATCAACCGCTTTAATAAACCAACGGGGAGATCAAGGGCAATCAGGAGATGAATGGGGATTGCCGATAAGACCATCTTCACTAAGATCAGGCGACCCGAGGTAGCCAGCAAAGCCGCCTTCCGGGTAGGGAGCATGTCTGCGATTTTATCTATATAGGGCTGCAGGTCATTCTTGGACAGCTTGCTGACAGATAGAGGTATCCCTAAGTATTTGCAGGGAAGTGTGAGATCGCACAGGACATGTGCTGTTGCATCCGTTGTACTTCCGTTTCTGGGCGAGTGGATTGGAATGATCGATGATTTCGACATGTTGGTATGGAGCCCCGATGCGCGGCCGAATTTGTGCAACACTGCCTTGATCACCACCGGGTCTGTCGAATTTGGCGAAGCGAACAGGACCACGTCATCAGCATACAAGGATATACGGTGCCCAACATTGCCGGTTGTTAGCGGCTGCAGTGAGACCCAATGATTCCGCCTTGTCAAAAAGACTGGTAAGGACATCCATCACTAGTATGAACATCATTGGGGAAAGGGGATCGCCCTGTCTCGGGCCTCTTCTGTGATTGATATAGTCCCCCGGTGAACCATTGAGGAGAACTCTAGTGGATGAAGTTGACAGCAAACTAGCAGTTAAATTCATCCATTTCCTTCCGAAACCCAAGTGAGATAGGACTTGTAGGAGGAAGGCCCATGAGACCGAATCAAAGGCTTTTGTGATGTCCAACTTGATTAGAACCCTAGACTCGGCGTCGCGAGTGGAAGAGCTTGGCCATCTGTTGAACCAACATGAAGTTGTCATGAATGCTTCGTCCTCGTATAAAAGCACTTTGGTTCGGATGCACCAGGCTATGAAGTTTTGGGCCTAATCTGTTAGCCATTATCTTGGTGAGCAGCTTGGCCAAGCTATGTACCAGACTAATCGGCCGGTAGTCACTCACAGTCTGTGCATCTTCTTTTTGGGCAACAGGATGGTGTAAGCGGAGTTGATGCGGTGCAGCCTCCGCACATCCCCACCGTGTACCGCACCAATGACTAGCATGACATCCTCGCTTGATGATCGACCAGCAATCGCGGTAGAAACGTGCCGTGAAGCCATCAGGGCCGGGGGCCTTGTCTGGACTCATTGACTTGATCACCTCCCAAACTTCTTGTTCCGAAATCGGTTGATCCAGCGCTGATAAGTCTTGTTGTCGGTGGTGGAACACGCCGAGGTTCAGGGTCTCCTCTCTATGTTCCGCCGTCCCTAGCAGGTTCGGAAGTAGTTCCAAACCACCTCCTCTTTATCCTCATGCGACGCGGCAATTTGTTCTCCCGACCGCAGAGTGGCGATGAAATTCTTCCTCTTTCGAAAGCGCGCATGCGAGTGGAAGAAAGCCGTGTTCGCATCTCCCTCGGCCAGCCAGTCTATCTTGGCTCGCGTACGGACAATCGTACGGTGAAAGGAAGCTAGAGCGAGCAAATGCTGTTTGACGGAGCGTCGCAGCCACGCTTCCTCCACCGATAAGGTTCTGAATTCTTGTGCAATGTCAAGGCGGTGCAGGACTTCACGCGCTTGCTCCAGCTTGCGCCGCGATATTGCCAACTTTTTTCTGGCTCCAGGATTGCAGCGCTCTGCTAGTTGCATTGAGCTTTGTGGCGAACCTGTCAATAGGGCCTACCGAGGCATCCAAATGGCGTGTGTCATTCCAGGCTTGACATACCGTGTCCTTGAAACCTTCTAGCTTGGGCCAAAAACTTTCAAAGTGAAAGCGGCGTTTGCCTGCCTGATTACCGCGTAGGTTCAGCGAAAGCGGGCAGTGATCTGAAATTCCAGCTGCCGTGCTCACGAGGATGTGGTTGGGAAAATCATTTCCCATTCTGAGGTGTAAAACACGCGGTCTAGACGCACCAAGGTTGGCGCCATCCGTTCATTGGACCAGGTGTAGCGGCGGCCAAGCAGTTGTACTTCCTGCAACTGCAGATCATTGAGGAGCCGACGGAAGCGGCCCATCATCGCTCGATCAAGGTTCACATTGTTCTTGTCTTCCGCACGGTAAATAAGGTTGAAGTCGCCCGCAAGCATCCACGGTCCGACGCATGCAGCGCGTAAAGCGCGCAACTCGTCCAGGAACCGGATCTTGCGTTGGTCTTCCTGTGGTCCGTAGACTGTTGTGCACCACCATTGCACTCCGTGGTGATTCCGGAAGAGCACCGAGATCGAGAACTGGTCAACACGATGCGTGATCGCTCGAACAGATGCGCCATTCCATGCCATCGGAACACCCCCGCGGGTTCCGGAGGCTGGCAGCGCAACATGATGATCGAAGCTGGAGCCTAAGGTGGGTAGCAAAATTTGAGGTGACATGTCCTGTATCTTGGTCTCCTGCAAGCACACCACCTCCGGCCTTAGCATTGTAACCACCTCACGCACCACATCCCGCCGGGTCTTGCCATTGAGGCCCCGAACATTCCAAATTAAGATGTTGGAAAGATCCATTAAAAGGAAACAAGCGACAGAAACACAAGGCCAGCTTACCTTCGTCAATATTTTGTAGGCCTCCAAAATCCTTGGGACGGCCCTGCCTCTATCCAAGAGCACTTTTAAGGTACTCCATGATACCGGCTGGGAGAGACGTATCATGGACATAATCCCACCGTCCATATCTAAGGGCATTACTCGTAATATTTAGTTATTTGCAAATCTAATGACACTTTACCCTTCGGCCAATTAGGTTAATTCAGATGTTTCATTAGGTCTTCCGCCGCCGCCGTAGAAGGTTGCGCCCAGTCCTGCCGCGTAAACGCAAATCGCCGTTATATTCATCGTTCGATCTGCATGTTACAAGGGTTGGTGGCAGCTTGGAGGAACTGTTCTATACGTGTTATTTCTCTGATCATCATCATTTGTTCTTAGTATTGGATTAATTGCAAAATTATCATTAAATTTGATACCTTGGAGGAACTGAGATATTATTAATTGAATCGTGAAACAAAATTATCATTAAGTTTTGACCATATGAAAGGTTATTTTTTTCCAATTTTGCCCACATAATACACATGATGCCTCTAAATGATACTTATGATACCTATTGGTCAAAAAGGTATCATATTAGGAATCCAAGCCGTCAGATGATGCAAATGGATGGCTAGCATTCATTTGGGAGTACCGTAAAACTGCTCCTATCCAAACCACCTAGTTCAAATGAACCACTCTAGAAACACATACTGATAGGTTTAGCAAAAGGAAAAAAAACAAAAGTATTATCATCCTACAAACTGAACAGAGAGATGGTTAATACTTTTGCCATCCAATAAACTGAACAGAGAACGATGGTTAATACTTTTGCCATCCTATAAACTGAACAGAGAAAGATGTTCAATTTGTACTCAAACATAGACTTTCTTCTAGTGAATGCTCTCGGGATGGCATATGGTTATTTTTGCACAATCACAAGTAGTGCTAAATTGAGCACTATGCTGATGAACACTGTACTTACAACTAGTATCGACAGACTACTGACTGAGCGCGTCATTCTACCAGACATGTTCGGGAACACTTGCCCTACCTGTCGAAGAACAGATGGTGAGTTATCTGCAGCTAAGCCTGACGCTGTGACGTTGCTCTTGGCAATTCCACCGGGGCTGCCGCCGCCTCCTCCATCCTCTGCTCGAACGAGGTCTGTGGTTCCGGCGAAGACCCGGCGTTCATTTCCGAGCGGGTGGAGATGCTGAAGGGGCTCATGCCGGCGGCGTCCACCTCGCTCGCCGCCCGCACCGCTGCGCTGGCGTCGCGGCCGCCCCTGATGGTGTCATCCATCCACCTCGGCGATTGGTTCCCGCTCCTGACGGACCCTTCGTTCCACGTCTTGAAGGTCGGGGACCTCGGGTCCCTGCGGTCGTAGTGGCGCATCCACGCGCGCAGCCGCCGCAGCGACGGGCTCCCGGAACCCGAGCCGAAGCCGGCGGCCTCCTCCTCGGCCCGCAGCTCGTCGCGCTCGCGGTAGAAGAAGGAGGCGAGGAAGATGAGCAGCATGAGGCCGGACACCACGCCGGTGATGAGGAACAGTCCCCCGAAGCTCTGGAAGCTGAGGTTGGACGAGCCGAGCTCAGCGTTGCCGTCCCGGCTCGAGCACATGCCGGGGTCGCCGAACCACTTCTTCTCGATCTGCGTCATCTTCTCCCCTCCGCGAGCTCCACGACCTTGCGCGACACGTCGGCCGTCATCGGGCTGCCTCTCGGGAACACGAAGCCGAACCCGTCGGTCTTGTAGATGGGCCCCACCATGGTGTACCCGTCGCAGTACTGCGACAGGAAGATCTTGAGGTAGGGGAGCTCGTCGAAGACGGCGGCGACGCCGCCGTTGGCCGGGCCCTTGGACAGGGCGTCGGCGTACTGCTCCGTGGTGCTGTAGTTCTTCATGTTGGCCCGGTCGAAGCCCATCTTCTGCAGCGTGCCCTCGAGGAAGGAGCCGTCCTGGTAGCCGACGAATTCGCCGCGCCGCTGGAGCTCCCTGATGTCCGTCACCGTCGGCTGGAGCTTCTGGACGGTCAGCATCGACGTCAAGCTCGCCGTGTAGCTCGACGTCAGGATCAGCACGACGAACACCCAGATGATCACCACGAACCTGGACAGGTTGCTCTCCAGCTTCTCCTCTGCAGTAATGCCAGTCAATTCGTCTTCATAATTTGAACACTAATGCAGAGAGAGAATTACTACTGGACACTTGACTGTGTGAGAAGACGAGCGTGGAGAATGAGAAGTAGAAGATGAGGCCGAACTGCTGCCACGGCGTGCCGCGGAACTCCTCGTTGATCCGGTGCTCGATCACCCACACGACGAAGCCGGTGAAGAAGAAGAAGGCGAGGCTGGCGAGCCAGAGGCTGGTGGTGAGCGGCTTGAGGAAGATCCACATGCTCGTGCTCGTGTCCGTCTTCACCGGGACCACCATCGACCACCCCGACTCGGTGAACGGCATGGTGAAGTCCACCCGGTCCATCCTGCTCGCCGTCACCGTCACGTCGCCGGCGACGATGTCCGCGTGCTGCGACGGTCACATATATACATCGTCAGTATCAGCAGTGAGCACATCTCTTCTCGGTAATTAATAATTAATTCTCATCTAGTAAGATATTGCGTATATATGGCACGGTTAACTGGCACTGACCTTGTCGACCACCTGCTGGATAATGTTGTCGTAGGACTCGGAGCTGCCATCGTACGCAACGTACCGGTAGTTCACCGGATACGGCATGTTACGCATGACCTCGTCGAACACCTCGATGATGTAGCCTGTGGCGTTCGGATCTGCAGCGGTCGTCGAGTCATTGCCGACGTTCACGAACTGCTTGAACCCGTGCTTCACCGGCACGTACACGCGGAGCTTGTCCCCGTTGGGCGACACCACCCAGCCTTTCGGAGAATTGGTTGAGTCCCCTGGCCAAAGGATATTCTTCAGCCCCTTGGCGCCGCCGTTGAGAGCCTGCGAGATCCCGGACTCCGGCGTCCAGAACCCCACGGTCCTCGCGCCTTTCCCGACGATGTTCACGATCTCGTACGCCGGAAGCTGCAGCTGCCCGTCGACGAGCGTGAAGTTCCCGGCGAGCCCACGGAACGTCGTTTTGCGCACCGCTTCGAGGAACGTTTCGCCCGAAGCCGACACGCCGAGCCGGTCCAGGTCCGTCTGCGCCGCGCTGCCACGTGGCGGTGGTGGGTTTGTTGGAATGCCGCCGGGCCGGAGATGCCGGCGGCCTCGGCGGCCGACGCGATCGCCCACGCCGTGTCGTACGCCCAGAGGATCATCACGGTGGGGTCATGGAAGGCGTCATCGTCGTTCGGGTGATCGCGGCGCAGCCTCGCCCGGAACCTTGCCGAGAAGTTCCTGACCTGCTCCGTCATCTCCACGTACGGGCGGAGGCTGACCACGCCTTCCATGGCGTCGATGTCCTCGCGGGGGAGCAGGTCCGAGTAACTGCCCAATCCGGCCGTGGCGATCCAGGCGTAGTCCGATTGGACATCATGCCGGCGTTCCTCGCCCGGCGGAAAAGCCGGGCGGCTAGGAAATAGTTCATGTGCACGATGAACACGCGCGTGGGCATCGCCATGAACCGGAAGAGTACCTTATCAAGGTGATCTTCCGTCGCGTCCAACGGAATGGCGACGCGGTCCATGATCCGGGCGCCGACGCCCTGGAGCGCGTCGGCCATGGCGGGGAGGATGCCGGCGCCGTAGGGCGAGTCCTCGTACACGACCACGGCCGCGTGCCACCGGAACTCGGCGAGCACGGCGGCGATGGGCGCCGCCTGGACGGAGTCGTTGACCACGGTGCGCACGAAGAAGGGCGTCTGCGCCGGCGACAGCTCCGGCGAGGTGGCGGTGGAGATGACAGGGTACGTGGGTGCGGTTGCCGATGTGGGCCACGAACTCGGTCTCCGCAGACGACACCGACCCAATGATGGCCTGCACCTGCTCGTCCTTGATTAGGTCCACCGCTGCAACAAAACCAAACGGCCTGCTCATCAGTAATGATAGTAAGTAGGCCCATTCACATATCAGCCGAAAGGATAATTTGGCCCAGTACTCTGTCAACAATATTGACCGTTGACAATTCTCATCCTCCACCCCCAAAGAAAAATGTACAATATTGACCACGAAATTGCCACAACTCGACAAAATTCAATAATAAAGGAAGTTGACACTCCCAAATGAATGGCCAGCCAGCACTCCGTCTCTCTTTCAAAGAAAAAAGAAGAATGTATGGTGTACCGCAACTTGATGAGTAACACACGAGTTCATCTAACTGGCTGATAGCTTCCTCTCAGAGAGAAACTCTCTAGAAGCTTAGATTATTATACTCTCCATTTCAGTGACCACAGACCTCAACATAGACCAGATGATGCTCGCTTGGCTGCAAAGCAATCAGGCTTTTCTCTGGTTGACTTGACTACAACTGCAAATATAGGAGCTCATTCCCTCTGGATTGATTGTAAAACTCTACAAGATACTCGGCCTGCGTGAGAAGGCTCTTCTCCTTAATGAATGCCGTCGGGGTGGCTTCTATCCTCGGCAGGTCGAGTTTTTAAAACTCTACAAGATACTACTAAACTTTTCTGTCTCAAATATATCTAGTACAATACGGTAGAAATTGACTGATGACTGTTATGGATTCCGGAAATCACAGACGATGACTTATCGAGTTGTGACTAATGACGTTGACTTTCAGTTCATCGTTCTCAGAAATAATGACCCGTCCATTTCACGGCTGCAGTGAAGTCATGCATCATCGATGTCCTATTCAGAACACGCAGGCAGATCAATTCCAAATCCAATAGCCAAAGTTTCCACGCGGAAAGAGCAAGGATTTTCGTGGACAGGTGTGACTGATGGATGCTTGGATCACAAGTATATATATTATTATGCAACCATTATTCAAGCCTAGGGCTTAGGCAGGCTGAGAATAGATGGGGACTGGATTTGAGACGTCAACGTTGGATGCACTGTATTTTGGACACAATGTAGACCGATTCTCACCAGGGAAAAAATAGCTATACATAATATATTAATGTGATTGTGGCAGGAAAAGTTACGACGACTTTAATTCATATCTTTTTTTGTAAATTTTGACGTAGATGATATTGTAGTAATAGTATTGCTGGCAAATTTTATTCCACCATAATTATTTTAGATTTTACTCATGAAAGAAATTTCAAAAATATCAACAAAGATGGTACTATTTTAATACTGGTACTTGCAAAATTGATTCCACCTAATTCAGCAGCACGGACTAAAATTAAAAGTCATTAATTTTTACAACAAAATCGGCAGGGAAGGGATGGAATCTAAATGGAACTGTCTACCAGAACAGCCTATCATCGTTAGGGCAGGTACAACGCTACACGTCAGCGAGTCTCATAGCCCGTCTCATGTAGTGCCACATAGGATTTTTGATGATGTGGAAGAGAGAGAGAGTGAGGTGAGAGAAAGAGGTGGTTGTTTCGCGTAGCAACCACCTCATGCGCTACAATTTAGGAGTATGAGACGACTTACACACCATTGTACACGTGGTAGTTGCCATGCAACTCATAAATATTTCTTTTTCATCCACAAATTTAGGAAATGTCAATTTCTACAAGACAACTAAAACAACCACTCATTGTACAAATGGTCTAATAGACCGTCTCGAGATTACGTGTCATGCATGAGACGGACTATAATAGCATACCGTACTTGCCCTTAGTTAGTTTCGTGCTTGGACTGAAGTCCAACCAGATATGATTTTTTTTCTTTTTTGATGGTCAGTCTAGCCAGCTTTCAACAACGGAGCAGGACCATCACGCGCTTGCACGTGCCTGCTTGGTCAATGAACTACTTCCAATACTAGTCGTCCAACTTGATCCAAAAGGTAGAAGGCGACACCGATCAAAAGAAAAATAGAACAAGGTGAAGAAGGCGACATGCATGGAGCTGTACCCTGCAGAGGTCTCTAAATAAACCTATCGCCAGACGACAGGCAGGTACCAGATCGTGCGACACATTATTTTGTATACTCTATACTTGGGCAGTCTTCGACAACAAACATATCAGTTGCAGGTCGGATTAGCTAAGGACTGAGATCCAAATAGAGACCCGTACGTGTCTTTCTAATCGTGACGGAAGACAGACATGGAGTCCTCAAGTACTTTAACTGTTGGAATTCTGCAACTAACCTGCATCAGTCAGTCGGCATCGTGGGCCGTAGACAGGGCCATATGAAAAGTAGTTCGCAAATGTTCAAAGTAACTCGGCAGTTGAGGAACTCCGTTGCATGCCATAGAGCAAGCACAGCCGGCACAACCACACAACTAGCGAGAGGGGAAACGCGATAGTAACGGGTCCAAATGATCCAGCCATGGATGCTAACATGGCATTCGATACTGATAATATCTTGTTCTTACTAACAAAAATAAATATTTTCGATTAATAAAATAGCAGTTAGAGGCCATCCCTGTAGTAACTAAACTCTACTCCAATGAGCCCAGGGCAAGGGCATCATGCTGAGCTGTTCTAGTATATTTTGCACGGTTTCAAAGATACTTTGTGCGGTTTCGAACAGAACATGGTCGGAAGAGCATATGTGTATTCAGAGAAGAGCGCAGGGAGCTTGCTTACCTGCGGAAGCGGCGTTCAGAACGTCCCCGCCGGAGTCCCTGAACCGCAGCGCGATCCTTGCAGTGGAACCCGGGTATGTGGCGTAGTAGTCCTCCACGGCCATCTCAATGCCGACCCGCCGCCGGAGCCCGACCGGCGGCGCCAGGATGACGCCTACGCGAACCTGACCCGGAGTTGCCGGCGCATTCTGCTGCGCCGTAGCCACCCGGCTCGCATGGCACCAGACCAGCACGGCCAGAACCAGACGGAGGAAGAAGAAGGGGAAGGCGGTGAAGCCAGATGACTGAGACGGTTGCCTACCCATCTACCACGCACAGCATCGACCGACCACAAGGCACAAGCAAGCAACAGCTTGATGAGCTTCCGGCGCCGCAGCCGGCTCGCTTTATAGGCTGAGCAAGCAAGCCGCAACAAGAGACTACGGAATCTTGCGCCGAGGAGAGTCGATGTGATTGTGATTTGATGGAAATGTCGCATTGCGACGCTTCTCTTGGAAAACTATTCCTCCTGCATGCGCTCTTGCTTGACTTGACTTCGGAGAAGGGGTAGGACGTGGGGCACACAGATGAATTGACGGGTACGTGGCAACTGGCAACGGAGGAGAAGAATCAGTCCATGAGTCGGTGGCGTTGGAGCGGAGAACTCGGAGTCGCGGCATCAAATGGGGACGGCGAAAACTACCCGACCAACGCCAATACAAAATGGTTACTTTCTTCTTCAGTCGGGTTCTTTGTCTGGGAATTTGTTGACTCTGCTAAATGCTAGTAATGCGTTGGTGAAGAATTGAGTTACTGCCTGCACTATGATGGTTCCACACGGTGACGATGCTAGTGATGTACTAGTACTAGTAAGTATTGACCTTACCAAACTTTTGCTACGGCAAAACTGATCCAAAATTACCATTGAAGAACATTTTTCTGCTTGAAATTTGTACCCCAGAAAGGCAATACAACAGTAGATATTGACCTTACAGGACCTTTACGACGACAAACTGAGCTCTGCTCACCTGCTGCACGGTTTAGATAACAGTTCAGCGTTTACAATCTACGTACAATACGTTTTCAGTTTTCACAATGGGACGATCTCCTCTGAAGTATGCCGGTCTGTCACAAAGGTTTCAGTCTTTCACTTCTGTTTGTTTTTCTGAAGCTCTGACTGAATCCTCTCGCTGAAAGAATGTTTTCTCGAGGAGTGCATAAAGTCAAAAGAGCAGATGGAATCTTTTCCTGGACACTGAACACAGTGTGACTATTGAATACTTTGCACTATTTATTTAAGCAGGAAAAGAGGTTAGTGATAGCTAACAGTGTTAGTTTACGAGCTGTCAGCATAGCATTCTGCATTCTGCGAAGTGTACCTAATCTATTGGAGATCTAGAGTATCATATCAAAAGTATTAGACTTGTCAGCTAGGTTCCCACTTCTTAAAAAAATCTTATTTGAACTAAGTGTATTAAAAAAAAACTGGAACAGTACAGTAGTTGAGAAACCAGTGACAGAGCAACCTATTACAGTAGACGTTTTGCCATTTTTAAAATCCCTTGGTTAATAATATCATGCACTACTAGACATGTATTTAGGGTAGATGCAAGAACATCATCAAGTAACATAACACTTTGTATAATTTTATTCGATTGTCAACCACAGGAAGGAGGGCTGAAATTTTCATGAGCCGTCAAACTTCACCGTGACGCAAGAATGTCAGGTTTTTGCATTTAAAATAAGGAATTTATTTGATTTGCCTGCTATCAATACCTGTCACTTCTGGGTTACTCGCACCAACAACAACAAGAAGAAGATACTTTTGAGGTAGACATTGGTGTTACAGGGGGAAATATTGCAACAATGTCAAAGCTCTTGGGCGCATATCAGGGGTAACCACGCAATAGAATTTGGTGAAAGAACAGATAAAAGTTTATAAATACAAAGTCAACTTCTCGATGATATCGTATCTTATGCTAATGGCCACTGCAGCTACGTAAGACCGTTTCAGAGGAGTCGGATACTAGGGGGACATACACTAAGCAAAAAAATAGTTTAGTGCATGCTAGAATTTCCATGGAATTCCCATGCGATGAATACGTCTCACGAAAGCAGCGGCCTGGCCATTAGTATGATTGGTCTCTGGTCTTTGTATGATTAATTCACTCTTTCATCCGCTGAGTAGCGAGTAGGACTGATGAAATGTACTGATGAAAGCAGCAATGGCCACGAAAGCTACTCAAATTGCCTAGTAATTTCTAAATTCCGTATTACCTCTGTCCCATTGAAAGTGTCGTTTTTGACTTTTCAGATTTCACGTTTGACCGCTTGTCTTATTCAAAAATTTTATAAAAATACCAAAATAAATATATTATTATTAAAGTATCACTAATAATAAATTAAGTAAGAAAAAAATAAATAGCATTTACATAAATTTTATGAATAAGACGAACAATCAAATGACGGTGTCTAAAAGTCTAAAACGACACTTTCAATGGGACGAAGGAGTAAATAATTTTCTACTTGGATAATTGTACATGACCCATTCAATTCGCCTTGGATAAAACTAATTGAACATCGCGATGAAATGTATCAAACGAAGGTGATTTGGCTCCAACAAGGGAGAATATGATTGGGTCTAAGTCCAAGCAAATTGTTGTCCTGCCATGCCAACTCATAGTCTCCTCTCCGTACTGTGGCCAACTTGTTTGGCGGGCAAAGTTGAACTGAATTCAGTTGACTGGAGCATTCTTTCTCTCCAACCAAACATATTCTTCTTTATTTCGGTTGTGGGTAAGATAGTCGTTGCATACTGGTACGAACCACGTGGACATTACTTTCATGCAATTAAGGGTGTGCAGCGTCTAGTACCAGCCCTTGGCTACTCGTAGCTTGATGAACGAGCTAGTAGCGTTTTCTGACGAACATTGTGCTGACTTGGTAGGCCCCGTCGCTTCCAGGAAAAGAAGGCAGCCCATTGGGTGACTTCTGCCCTGGAATGCGGCCCAAAAAAGAAGCGTCCGTCCAATCCAGCAGCTACAACATTTTCCGGCCCATGGCGTTTTGCAGGAATTCACAGGAACAGCTTGTATGCCTCTATGCTTGATGGTGATGGACTGATGGTTAACTGGAGCATCCAGTCGATCCTCCAAAAAAAATAAGGAGCATCCAGTGTTACAAACACTCTAGAATCTATTTGCTTTGACTTTCCAAACAAGTGGGATAAATAGAGTATGTTGCCTACAAAAAAAATGGGGAAAACATTTTTGATTTATCCAAAACGATGCTAGAATTGTCCAGAATGCATGTAAAGACAAACTTGACGCTTTCTTTCAAGAAGATTACCGGATAGTAACTAATTAATAGAGCGAACTGCGCATCGTTAAAATCTATATCATCGTGGCCAGTTGCTGCTCTCACATCACATCTCATTCATCTGAGACAACAAGGTTTCATCAAACATTTGTTAGTGTACTTCCGCTCAGCAGCCACCGCCTAGTTTATTCCATTCAAAGAAAGAGCATGCAAAACAAAGTATTTACCGTCTTGTCCGAGTGGGAATGAACGCGACTGCGCGCGTGTTCTGGACTGCCACAAAGACCGTCATCTCCGGTCTTCAGTGATGGGCGCCATACACAACCAACGTCGCCGCCGGCTTCGTCAGTATAAAACTTCCACAGAGCAAGGTGCCAGCCATCACAAGCAATCGCCTGTCCTTCACTTTGTTATCGTGTTCGTGGTGAGGTCAGAAATGGAGAGGCGCTTCACCAGCACCTGGCCCGCTTCATTGACGATCCTGCTTTTGGCTTTGGCTGCGCTTGTGAGCGACGCGGCCGCGGAGGGGACTGTCCGCGTCGGCGTCATAGTCGATCCCGCGTCGGTGGCCGGGACAAGGCTCCAGACCAGCATCCAGATGGCTGTGGAAGACTACTACTCCGCTTACCCGAATTCGAGTACGAGAATCGAGCTGCATTTCAGGGACTCGTCCAGCGACGCTGTCGGGGCCGTTTCTGCCGGTGAGTCCATCCTCACTCTGAATTTTTGTGACAGTTCATTTTTTTCGAGAAAAAAATCTGATAGTTCCAATGAAGTAGTGGGTAGTTACCCGGACTGAACCAGAATGTGGAGCCAGCAAACTGAGTGACCCTGACTGATGGATCACGTTTTGTAACTTGCAGCGGTGGACCTGGTCAAGAACGCGCAGGTGCAGGCCATCATCGGGCCGCAAGCCTCCGCCACGTCCGAGTTCGTGGCCCAAATCGGCAACCGCACGCAGGTCCCCATCCTCTCCTACTCCGCCACCTCGCCTTCCCTGTCCGGCACGCCGTTCCTGGTGCGCACCTGCGCCGACGACTCCTTCGAGGCGGAGCCCATCGCCGACATCGTAGCGCACTACGAGTGGCGCGAGGTGATCCTGCTCCACGAGGACTCAACCTTCGGCTTCGGCATCGTCCCGGTGCTCAACGACGCGCTCCGCGGCGTCGGCACCGGCGTGGCGCACCGCGCGCCCGTGCCGGCCGACGCGTCCAACGACCGCCTCGACGCGGTGCTGTACCGCATCAAGGCGATGATGACGCGCGTGTACGTGGTGCACGTGTCCCAATCCCTTGCCCTGCGGCTGTTCCAGAGGGCCAAGCTCGCCGGCATGATGTCGAAAGGCTACGTCTGGATCACCACGTCAGCCGGCGCGGGCGACGTGCTCCTGAGTCCCGAGGTCATGGACGCGATGCAGGGAGTGATCAGCGTCCGGCCTTACGTGCAGCCCACGAGCCAGGTGGATGACTTCGCCTCGCGGTTCAAGGCCAGGCTGCTGCATCAGGCGAACGCTGGTGACATCCGGGACCCCACGGTGACCACGCTCTGGGCGTACGACACGGCATGGGCTGTCGCGGCGGCAGCTGAGGCGTCGGGCATCTCCGGCCCGACTTCAGAGTCTCCACAAGCACAAGGAGACAGCACGGGGGCGACAGAACTCGACCAGCTCGGCGTGTCACCCACCGGAGCAACGCTTCTCAACGCGGTGCTCGGCACAGCGTTCGACGGGCTGGCCGGGAAGTTCAGGCTGGTGGACGGGCAGCTGCAGGCGCCGGCGTACGAGATCGTAAACTTCGCCGGCGACGGCGTGACGACAGTGGGGTACTGGACGGGTAAGTCCGCCGGGATCTCGCAGGAGTTTGGCCTGGAAAGCAGTGGAAGAGGTTTGAAGCAGGTCTTCTGGCCCGGCGCCGGGCAGTCGGACATACGGATCCCGAGAGGGTGGGCGTTCTCACCGCTCGGGCAAGAGCTCGTCATCGCCGTCCCAGTGAAGCACGGGTTCCACCAGTTCGTGCAGGTGTACAACGACAGCACCACTAACCAGACCATGATCTCCGGGTACTGCATCGATGTGTTCGACGCGGCCATCAAGGCGCTGCCGTATCAGGTCAACTACCGGTACGAGCCGTACTACGGCATTGGCAACTCCACGGATTCGTATGACCAACTGGTGGATCTGGTTCCCGAACAGGTGAGCAACTAGTAGTTGCAACAATTCTGACGAGTTAATTCTTCAGCATAACCATCCGACGAATTTCTGACGAACACGTACTGTTGCAGAAAGCTGACGCGGTCGTCGGCGACGTGGCGATCACCGTGAGCAGGATGGCCGTGGTGGACTTCACCCTGCCGTTCACCGAGTCCGGCTGGTCTATGGTCGTGCCCGTGCAGTCGCAGACGAGCACGAGCATGTTCTTCTTCCTGAAGCCGCTCACCCCGGGCCTCTGGGTCGTCAGCCTTGCGGCCTTCATCTTCACTGGCTTCGTCATCTGGGTGATCGAGCACCGGATCAACCCCGAGTTCCGCGGCACGCCGATGCAGCAGTTCGGCACCATCTTCCACTACGCCTTCTCCACCCTCGTCTTCGCACAACGTACGTCCTCTGCTCGTCCAAAAATAATCTAGATTGAAATTAAAAAGAACTTGTGGCTTCAGACTGAACAATTTATCCATTGGCAGGGGAGAATGTGGTGAGCAACCTGTCAAAGTTCTTGATGGTCATCTGGGTGTTCGCCGTCCTGATCCTGACGTCCAGTTACACGGCCAGTTTGACAACGATGCTGACGGTCCAGAAGCTCAACCCATCGGTGACGGACGTCAACGACCTCCTCAACAACGGTGACTACGTCGGCTACCAGGAGGGCTCGTTCGTGGGCGAGGAGCTCCTGAAGATGAACTTCGATTCGAGCAAGCTGCGGAGTTACAGCTCGCCGGACGAGTACGCCGACGCGCTGTCCAAAGGCTCAGGCAACGGCGGGGTCGCCGCGGTGTTCGACGAGGTGCCCGTACCTCAAGATCTTCCTGTCGCAGTACTGCGACGGGTACACCATGACCGGGCCCATCTACAAGGGCACTGGCCTCGGGTTCGTGTTCCCGAACGGATCGCCCATGGTGCAAGAGGTGTCGCGGGCGATCGTCGGGCTCACGGAAGGGGACGACATGGGCCTGATCGAGAGGAAATGGTTCGGCGCGCCGGGGAACTGCGGCGACGGCGTGGACTCGTCCACGGCCAGCCTCACCCTGTGGAATTTCAGCGGGCTGTTCCTCATCACGGGTGTTGCGTCCTCGCTCATGCTCATCATCTACCTCGTCATGTTCGCCTACCGGGAGCGGCACGAGCTCCGGGCGGCGGAGCCCAGCTCCGGGAGCGTGTCCCTGAAGCGGCTGCGGGCGTGGATGCAGCACTACGACCGCAAGGACATGAGCGCGCCCCACTTCAAGCAGCAGCAGTCCTGGGACGACTCGCCGTCGAGGAACGGCAGCCACGGGAGCAAGCAGAGGGAGAGAGCAGAGCAGGAAGAAGCCACGCCGTTGCGTGATTTCCCAGGGGCCTCACCTCTCTCTGATCACTCGCGCATGGAATCGGCTTCGTCTCTGGAGCGGAAGCTGTCCAACGAGTTCAGAACCCCGTTCGAGCAGCGGATCGGGGACACAGCCGCGGCATCCACGGACAAACGCTCCTCTACACTGGAGCGCAGGCCGTCGTTGAAACTCCCAGAAAACAACGAAGAAAGGAAGCCTGCAATGCTATCTCCGTGAAGGGAACACAACGTTTTAAAGAGCGGCCAGTGTTTAGCTCCAACGATGAGCCATGATCTGCTCACTAATGTTGTTGGGTGTTTATAAGCGGCCTCGGTAATGCAAAATAATGCTGTCAATATTTTGATTAGTCAATTTCATATGTATGGATCATAAAAAATTGCGAGTGAATAATAAATGTACAAATTTTCTGTTGACGTACGAAGCTTCACTCTGTCTCATATCAATCATGTTTATTACGTAGTCAGTCAATCAAACTGTCTAATGTGGCAGCTACCAATGAGTTAAAAGTGGGCCGAGGAGCGATATGGCTCGAGACGCGCAAGGTCAGAGTCAGATAGACACTTTTGGGTACGAGAAGTTACCCAAAGTCCAATTAACGTTTGGTCCAGATGTAACGGGCCATCGAGGCCTAGTCCTCGATTGGCTCACGCGCATCCATCTCTTGCCATCGATCGCATTTAACCTCCTCCACCGTGCTCTCGAACAACCTTTCCGGCGGCAAGGAAGAAGTCGCCCTAATCCTGCGCCGCCGCATACGCGGCACTGGCTCGCCGCCAGAGAATAAGACGAAGCTCCCGAGTTCGCCGCCGGAGACGACGTACTGGTTGTACCTTTGATCAAGCACACAGCACACCTTAAGGAGGTAAGAGATTAGTTTTAATCGAGACTGATATAGTGTTGAAATTAATCTTGTTTTTTCCTTCCGTATTACCAGAATATATATCCACAACAGTCAGCTAGAAATCCAGATTCTTCCTCCCCAATAGAGGGAGGCGAGTTAGGTAGACGACTCGAGACGAGATGAGACGCCGATTCTTTAATCTGATGGTCCAGAGGTGTATCGGCCACCACCCTGTCACCACCCTGCATCGCATCAACCCCTGGAGATGCTTCTACCCAACAACACAAGAGGCACTGGCAAATACTTGGAGCAAAACATCATTGGTGGAGGACGTCCGGCTGCCTCGCGCCGCCATATCGTTCTACCAACCACCCGTGACGTCGGGTGCCCTCGTCGACATGCATTTCGCGTCCCTCGGCCGCAACAGCAACGATATCATCTCCATGGACCAGGATGGAAATACTCTTCTCTACGAAGCAGCATCAAACGCCGTCCGCTTTATGCCCGCTCCGCATGCTCCCAAGCAGTGTCCGGTCTCTGTATCTGTGGGGGACGGACTTTACTTCCTGGATAGGAACCCTGATACAGAATTTCATCCCTTCGAGGCCCTGGTCCACTGCTCAAGCGGTCTCAACTTTGAAGTGGAATGGTGCTGGCAGTCTCTTCCGCCGCCTCCTTATGCCATCAACGATGATGATGGTGGATATGGGGCGAAGGACCCCTATATTATTCGAGCTTACACTGTGGTAGACAATTCACAGATATGGATATCGACGGACAGTGGCGGGACCTTCTCCTTCGACACCGCCGGCGGCACGTGGCACAAGGTCGGGGACTGGGCGCTGCCGTTCTACGGCTGCGCTGAGTACGTTCCGGAGCACGGACTCTGGTTCGGCTTCTCATCTTTAGGCAACCATTTCACTGCCTTCGACCTCAACGCTGTGCCGCCGGTGTCGGAGAATCAGTGGGACGAACTTGCGCACCCACTGCCAAAGCGGTGGGTTCCCATCATGTCTTACTTGCTGCCTCTAGGTTCCGGTAAGTTGTGCATTGCTAGGATTTTTGGAATGGCAGAGGAAGACTGGT
The DNA here is from genome assembly GCA_031894775.1 of Chloris gayana. Lineage (NCBI taxonomy): Eukaryota > Viridiplantae > Streptophyta > Magnoliopsida > Poales > Poaceae > Chloris > Chloris gayana. The sequence goes on along the minus strand of JAUNZO010004234.1, from coordinate 2,439,103 downwards.
GGGTGGACACCTTCGTGGTGTTCACAGGCGTGGAGGTTCAACGACGTAGCACAGGGGTGCTCAGGATGATCAAGCACAAGTCTAGGCGTTACAGCTTGGACGGAAAGATGGCGGAGCTGTTGTGAGTGATCGATCTCCCTTTGTAACGCTTATTACAGGCTACTAGAACGTACTACTAGTACGATCCAATAATTGACGTACAAGCTTCACTCTGTATCATTCAATCATGTTTATTACCTAGGCAATTAAACTATCTAATGTGGGTTATCCTGAGCGCTCCATCAGCAGCGGCTAGCTCGAGCTCTCTCCACCACCGGTGGGTTCGTGGCGAGGCGGCGAACCGGTGGCGCCAGTCCTGATACGTGAAGCCGAACCAGAAATCCGAACCAGAGGCAAGGTGGTCGACGGCGGCGGCGATGATGAGTAGGATACCTTGATTCATTCAGGCTTGGCCGCAACCGCAAAGCAAAACAAATGGGCCTTGCGAAAGTAAATACGAATGGGCCGGTAAGCCCATGTGTACAATTGTGTGCCTCCGGCCCATGTACCTAGCGCCGCTAGTTTTCTCCTCTTGTCACTACAGCCCAGCACAAATCACGAATTACTCCTCCTCTGCTTGCGGTTTCCAAATCCGCGTGCAGTTTAACCACCGTTTACCGCGCTTAAATCACCTTTTGAGCTGGCAACAGCTCCACCGAGACTGACGTGCGTGTCAACAAGTTCGGCGCCGGAGTAGCTTTTGCAGAGCACAGTAAGCTTTGTCAGTTCGCCGGTGGTGTGTTTGTTCAGTCGCGCAGCTAGGCAGCACTGCATGCAGCAGCAGCATCAGCAGAGGAAAGAAAATCTGACAGGTGATGGCCGTCGCGCGAATAAACCAGCTTTTGCCGGGCGAATGATTGATTGAACGGTTTACCTAGTACCCACTCATTCCACTCTCCAGCTGAGGCAGCAGCACCTTTGTGCCGCCGGGACCATTTTTCCTGCTGCCGAAACGCGGGACAGTGTAGACGGGGGTTCCGGCGACAGGGTTGGGACAGATGCCTTGAACGCTGTCCGGTCCGCCTGGTCTCCCTGGCCCCTGCTCGTGTCGTGACCAAGCTCGCTGAACCTGCCGCATGTTATGTTCGCCGCCGATCCCACGCGTGTTTTATTCCTACTAGTTGCGTTGCGGTTCCAGCGTCCAGTTCACGTGATAATGCTGGCCATGAGAATGACGCGTTGGAAGATTCCCACGTGACAGTGTTTGCCGATGCTGGCCGGGATCGGAGGTGTGTAAAACCCCGGCCGCTTTTTTCGTTTGCCAGTCAGCGCTAAATACTGGATTCGCCGAACCTTGGCGATGGACGACAGGTGAACTCCCGGGCCCCTTTCCTTCCATCAACGACCCTGGCTGGCGCGGTACCTAGCTATCCGTAAATATGACAAAAAAAAACAACTGGAACCGGAAGATGACCTTTCTCCGTAAGTACTAGTACTGTAGTACGTGAATAATACACGCACGGCGAGACGTGCACGTCGGCGTCGCCGCATTGCTTGGGCCCTCGGCACCTGCCGCCTGCCTTTCGCGACGAACGGAACGGTTCCAAGTATGCATCCATCGCGACCGCTGTGAAACCGCGCGTCGAGGGCACCAACGCATTCAAGACCAAAAGTTCTTGTCCTTGGTCGGCTCGTCCTTCTCGGCCTCATCGCCTCCGAGAGCTAGACCCCGGTGTCCGTCATTGACATTTTCCTTGAGGTAGTAGCTAGCTAGCGCCGCAGAGACGAGCGCGACGGGCACAGCTGTCTTTACGCCTCCGGCTACCCGGACGCGTCTGTCGTCTCCGTCCCTATCCTCTTTTCTGGTGTGTGCCCGTCTCCCTTCCCTTCGTGCGAGACGTCTCTTCGTGTCATTTCCCACGAGGTGGACGAGCAGTGGTGCCACACACTAGTACCAGTTCTAAAAAGGGAGCGGAGCAGCATATGGCCGTCAAATAAAATAAAGTTACCGCCAACAGTGCAAAACTACTGCGCAATCCGCGTCTACATTCGCGTTACCGCGTTGTGTCGAGCTGACGCACCAGTGATGACAGCCTCCAGCCGGCTCTCATCAGCCGTCCACGTCGCCGGCGAGAAACTTTTCAATTCCACTCGATCATCCACGACAGTTACGTCGATCCACGGACGACGTTGCTTTCTTGTTGTTTCTACAATGTCAACTGGGAAGCTGCAACGAAAAAGGAGCATACAAAAAGAAAAAGAAAAAGAACGTGCCGCGTATTCCCTTTTTCTTTCCGAGCTGAGAAAGCGAGGTTTTTCAGCGGCCATTATATATACAAATTAAAGCTAGTGTGCTACCGGCTTATGCGATTTTTCAACTCCGGTGATGGGCACTTGAACTGTGAACCTAACCCCAGGAGAAGAAAAGACCGGTGAACCGAGGAGGGAGTTCATTGACATCGAGAGATCCAGATAATATATATGCACATGCCGACAGCAACCCGTTCCCCTTGCCACTAACCAATACCACTGTTGGATCTTATCTGCAACTTCCAAAGCAAGTGCCATATCTCTTTCATCCCATTCATCCCTTGGCTCTATCGAGTAGTACCATCATATGTTTATGGTTACGTCGCTAGCAAAATATACGTGCTGAAATTGAAATGTGCCCAGCAAAAAAAGCATCCCTTGAATTGCGATGTTGTTATCTACTACTAGCTATTACCCGGTTGTCAATAGTTACCAGATTTTTCACTGGACGATGATGTGATCTACTACTTCCGTCCGTTTTTAATTAATTCATGATGTTAGGCCAACATTTTTAGTTCCTAACAACGTCAATTTAAAAACCAAGAAAGTAGTAGTTAAACCACCAGTCGATGTACGGATGGTGTTTAGAATGAAGCCGAGTAAAACTGTTGCGCATCTGTTCTTGTGGAAAACACTTGCAGGTCCTTTTCATTGGATCGTCCACACATGACGTTTGTTGGGGTTGTACTGACAAGATGTGGATACAGCCCGTTTTTTAAACATCGGTGCAGTTGGATATATATGACCCTGCTCAGTCAATTTTTGTAACCATATAATTATTTATTTGGAAATTTGTGTTTCTTGATGTGATGTAAGGTTTGTTTGTTACTCATGCAAGACGTGAATTGTGTTATCAACACGGGATATCTGTGAAGATACGGCCAGAATATTCACTTCTATGCCAGTGTCTGTTACTAACTTATTCTGCTATAGTGGCTACAGTACCCTTTACAGTGATGTGCGAGTCACATTATTGTTATTATTATTATTATTATTACTATTTCACCTTTTTTCAGACACAAAACGAATGTTAGACTTTTTTAAATGCAGCCCTACTGCCCTAGCTAGTCTGAAGAAATTTGTGAAACGTGAATAAACAGTGGGGGTGAAAGCCAACTGTTTAATAAAGGGAGTTTGTTGTGTTACCGCAAAGCTTGCCAGCTTTAACTTGGCCTGGTACATGGACAAGCTTTTACTTACGGTCATGCTAATTACTCCAACGTCAACATCAACAAGCAGGATTTTTGGTAAATAAAGGAATGGTTGCACGGCCGGCGATCACAAAGATCAAAGGATTTATAAAACGATTTTTTGCATGCTTTCTCACCTTTCGGCTAAAGAATAAGTTCCAGTAGCACTTGTTTATGTTTCTAACTAACCCTTTGAGGATATGATTTAAAGCAGGGAAGAACAAATCAGGCTAATAATTGGCAACACGCGCCACTGCTTGTGGCTGGAAAAAAAACACGAGAGAATCTGCGGGAGTTTACACGTCTCGTCGGGACCATGACGAGCATTTTTCCCGTGCCGTTTCCACGACTCCGTATTTCGGTCATGAATCATCATCGCAGATATCCTCCTCACTCGCTGAACAGTTGAAGGGAAACAAAGACGTCTTTGCGATCGCAATCAGGCGTGTGGGTCAGTCCGGCGCTCTTTCGGCTGTGTGATTTGTAGGCTGGTGAAGTGGTGATGATGATCTTTTCCAGTTCGCGTCAACATCCTTGTTCTCCTCTGCAAATTGTGGGAAATCCCTCACCACCTCAGCCACAGAGAGCGAGGCACTATATAGGTCGACGTGTCCGCCCAACACGTTGGGGAGAAGTCTCAAAAAAAAACACGTTGGGAAAGTTCAAAAAAATCACGTTGGGGCCCACGTTATGAGCGAGTGGAGCCCTTCTGTCAGGAAGAGCGAGGAGGAAAAAAACAAGAAAGGCCGGAGCCGGACGACAAACGCAATGCGAGGCCCATCCCCTTCGTCCCGTCCAATCAATCGTCGTCTGGTTCGGATCCGCGGGCCCCAGGCCACTCGTTTTAAGCCGAGAAGGATTAGACGGACCGGCGGGTGGTGGCAGCTTCAGCGGTGGTTCCGCGATGGACGTCGCATGCATGGCACGACACGAGAGACGAGACCTCGTCGCCGGCGTTGAAGCGTTCCTTCACGTCGTCAAGCCATTACTTCCTGGTGGCGAACTGACCTTGTTTCTTGCGAAAGAAGAAGAAGAGGGCCTGCCTTGCCTGACCCGGTCGCTGCTGCTTCCTGCCTCCTTCCGCGCGGCCGAAACAAACCAACCACCCCCGTACGTACCCGTGCGTTCTTCGCCGAAGACGAACGGAACGAAGCAGCCGCGCAGCCGCGGCGCGACGCCACGGACCACAGATCCGCCACCTCCAGGTCACACAGGCGGGTGGTGTGGAACGGAAAAGGTCGGGTCCGTCCGAGACGACCGGTGCGCGACGTGGCGGGGGTTGGCCAATCTTGACTCCTGCGCTCATATGGGTGATGGCGTGGCAGGTCCGGGCGACACGCTGGCCGGAGGTCTGTCCTTTTCTCGGCAAGCGTTGACATTGGCGGTCTGTCCCATGTGCCCAGTAGTAGGTACAAACTGTAATTTTGTTTCACCTTCATGGCTGTAAAGTAAGTTTAGTTACTGACGGTAGATGTTGACTTCACAGTTCACACGTAACTGGAGCAGCATTGCTTTTTCTTTTCTTTTTAAATACTTCAGTCCGTAGAACAGTAGCCGGGTCGTCTTCCTTCTTTAAAGAAAGCACCGGCTGATCACCGTGATGGCCACATTGTTGTTCTTGGTCGGTTTCCTCGAAAGTTAGTTAGGTGAATCTCGGGCAGTTGATCAAGTCATCCGAACACCCAAGAATTGACGCCCACATTTCACACCACTCAGCTAGTGAACACTAGTGTATTAAAGTAAATCAGATAAGATTCTGACCTGATCCAAGTCGCGGGAAGGGTCAGCATTTCGATCGCTTCTTCTCCGCGCAGGATCTCATACCGTTAGTCACTTGATTCCAGTCACCGGAATATTCGTTAAAATTAAGCGTGTTCGGTCATCGACAGGAAAAAGGGGGAACCTGCGCCAAGCAAGCGGAAAGCGGTTCCGGATCGGAACGCCTCAGAAAATCCGCGTGCGCTCGAACTCCGAGGCGAGGATGAATGGAGACATCCATGGCCCCATCGGAAGAAGGAGCAAGTTGGAAGTAGCTGTGGCGGTTTGCGGCGTCGCCTAGCTGGCCTTGGATCGCCGCCATGTCCCGTCACCCTTTTTTCCGGCCCCGAGAGAGAATCCCAGTACAAGCCACCACTGCTCATTCTTGTACCGCCAATTTGTTCTTCCGTCCTTGCGCCACATTCTGCTCCTTTTTCCTCCACCCCATTTTGAAATTTTTTTGCTCCTTTTTCCTCCACCCCATTTTGAATTTCTGCAACCTTTTTCAACTTTCGGAAACGGCATTACTGCCCTGTGTGTGTGATTCACGGCAATGCCATGGATGCCCAGCAGGAGGAACAGCAGTAATGAATCCCGAACTATATAAATTTTAGAGGGTCAAATCAAAGAGAATTTTATCATTTTAAGACTTAAATAAAGTTTAATCTCGAAACTAATTGCAGACTCCCTATCTAATTCACGAGACTGAATCCAACGAGGGTAATTATGGTGTTATTAGAAGATGTTTATCTGTAGCATCACTGTAGCTAAACATAGATTAATTAGGATCATTAGATTCGCCTCGCAAATTAGAGGAGGGTCGCGACATAGGTTTTATTATTAAATTAATAAAAATACTACTAAATAAGTAAGATTCTCTTCGATGTGACAAGATATAAATTTTATAGGGTGGAAACGAACGGGCCTAAGTAAGCGAGTGTGAATCCCGAGGGGCAGTAGTAGCTCGGCGGCCGAAATACACGTGCCGCATGAGCCCATATTTATTGCCCTGTGAATCTCGATGCTCTACTTGAGGCGGCGGCGTTGGTGAAAGTAAACTGTCGCGGTGATTTTAATTTTTTCCTCGTCTGTCACCGCGATCCCATTCACCTGCCACAGTGATCTCGCCGCGCTGAATCCCGAGCGAGCACCCAAGTGCCAGGTCGCGTCGCCGTCGCCTCGGCCGCCGGAAACTACCCCCACGCCGCCGTACATTCGCTGCCACGCAGGAAACCTCAGAATCTTTCCGTCACTATCGCGTGGGGTCCAGGAAGAGGTGCGTGAAGTTGCTTGTGATCCGCGCTGTGCCTGTGCGGGGACGGCAACTGTTGTGGCAATCTCCTGCGCCGCACTCGCCGCAAACGATCGAGGGCCTAGCATAGCATTTGCAATTATATTACATGTGCGGTTCGTTAACGATACTTGTGGCATCGTCAAATACTTTACTCGCATCCAGAGGTGCTTTGTTATGTCCATCCGCTAATGCAACTGATTCCAGAGCTGCACGCAGTGGTACTGCTTACAAGACACGCACGCAAAATCTGCCTGAGATTAGAGATCTTCACCGTTGAAGCTCACTGCTAGGTTATGAGCGCAGTTTAAGCTGATGCACCAAATATGAATTGTGCGTGCCAATTGTGTTGCCTGTGATTGACAGGACTCCTTCAGAAAAAAATATATGGACAAGTAGGCTCACCAAATATATTACCCTTGTACTGATACATGTATCTTCTTTTTAAAATAAGACATGAGTACGATACCAGAGCACTGTGGCAAAGTTTTAAACACCAAGTCCAAGCTTTCGTCGAAAGAAATGTGTTTACAACTCCAAAGTTGATACAGTACGTAAGTCAATAATGCACAAGCGTGATCGGCTATGTGTATAATCTGTACTCGAGAATCCACGGAAATGAAATGATACATTGATGATGGTGGGTTTAGTTAACTGCTACTACTACTCGCAATAAAAAAGAAGGGGAACTAGCTGCTACTCTGCTTCTTGCATGTTTTTAAATCTGTATCTAATCTAATGGCGGATTCTGTTTACACTCATCAGACTTTTCAAAATAATTTCCCTCCGATTCGGTTGTGTAATCGTCTTGTGTGGACTGCTTGTTTTCTTCCTTGTCAAAGGTCTAGAATATGAAATCATGTGACCATTTGAAGAGCCATATCCAGTAAAAACCGTCTAGTGAGTTTACCTAACACATCTGTAATATATTATCATATTGTTAGTCGTCTACATACGAAATACTAGTAGAACACATAAAAATCGAGCCAGGAGGCGATAGATATTTGCGTGTGGCCGTCCACACTGCTTTTATATCCTGAATCCATCGTATGACCGTGTGACATATTGCTATCAAATGAGGAATGCTACACTTAACGTAAATAGCTTACATAAAAATCTAGTACATAGTTATGACATGAGTGGATCGTGTTTATGAAACACGTAACTAAATCGTGTTTTCTGATTTAATTAATGCTAAGATTGCCGTACACGTGTCAATACGTAAGTTTCTGTAGACTATTCACGTAACTGTAGCATTGCTCGCTACCAAATCGACAGGTCGTTAGTGACGTTATATTTAGTATGCGTTTGCAGTAAACCGTCACGCTGTGAGCTCATCAACTAGGAAAGTTCGTTGGTGTTACCAGCCAGTTCAGTAGTGACAGTTGCTTCCGGAATCTGCCATGGAATTGGCTCGTCACTTTGGGTATTGACTCGTGATCGTTCTGACGTGTGTGGTTAAATGATTTTTGGTTTCGTGCCAAACATTTTCTGGACGGTACCGTGCCAATTGGAGCATTTACCACTGTACAATGAATCCTATTGGCTGTTGCAAGTTGGTTTTAAGGTGATGAGAGTAGAAAGTGAGTTGCGGAAACCGTTTTTGCGAGAGATCGGGAACGGAGACGGCATCGGCGGCCATTGGCGAAAAACCGGGGCGAGAAGAGAAATCTGAAATCCTCCTTGGTCCCGGTGCGTCGGCTATAAAAAAACAGTGGCCTGGCCTGGAACCCGACCTCTCCTCCTCCCGAATCACTCCCGCGACAGAGAGAGAGAGAGAGAGAGAGAGAGAGAGAGAGAGAGCACGCGCACGGTCACCTCCTTCTTCCATTCGCGCCACGCCTCCGGCACCGCACAATCCTCAGGAGAGCAGAAGGCGCGATGCGTCCGGGCGGCCCGCCGAACCCGCGGTCGCTGCAGCAGCCCGGCACGCCGGGCCGCGCTCGCCGGCGCCCGGATCTCACCCTGCCGCTGCCGCAGCGCGACCTCACCTCCCTCGCCGTGCCGCTGCCGCTCCCCTCCCCCGTCCTCCGCGCCGTCGTCCACGTCATCCTCGGGCTCGATCCCCTCCGCATCGCTCGGCGCGCCAACCCCGCCGACCTCGGCCGGCTCCGCGCCGCCGGCCCCGCCGCCGCTCTCGGAGCTCGAGCGCGTGCGGCGCATCGGGAGCGGCGCGGGCGGGACGGTCTGGATGGTGCGGCACCGGCCCACGGGCCGGGCCTACGCGCTCAAGGTGCTCTACGGCAACCACGACGACGCGGTGCGCCGCCAGATCACGCGCGAGATCGCCATCCTCCGCACGGCCGAGCACCCCGCCGTCGTGCGCTGCCACGGTATGTACGAGCAGGCCGGCGAGCTCCAGATCCTGCTCGAGTACATGGACGGGGGCTCGCTCGAGGGCCACCGCATCGCCGACGAGGGCTTCCTCGCGCACGTCGCGCGCCAGGTGCTCTCCGGGATCGCCTACCTCCACCGCCGCCACATCGTGCACCGCGACATCAAGCCCTCCAACCTCCTCATCGACTCCGGCCGCCGCGTCAAGATCGCCGACTTCGGGGTCGGCCGCATCCTCAACCAGACCATGGACCCCTGCAACTCCTCCGTCGGGACCATCGCCTACATGAGCCCCGAGCGGATCAACACCGACCTCAACGACGGCGCCTACGACGGCTACGCCGGGGACATCTGGAGCTTCGGCCTCAGCATCCTCGAGTTCTACCTGGGCCGCTTCCCGCTCGGCGAGAACCTCGGCAAGCAGGGGGACTGGGCCGCGCTCATGGTCGCCATCTGCTACTCCGACTCGCCGCAGGCGCCGCACACCGCCTCGCCGGACTTCAAGAACTTCATCAGCCTCTGCCTCCAGAAGAACCCGGCCAGGCGCCCCTCCGCGACGCGCCTGCTGCAGCACCCCTTCGTCGCAGGCCCGCAGCCACAGCCCCTCGCCGCGCCGCCCTCGTCCTCGTGATGAATTTCCCACTCATCATTGGTTAGGTTACGGTTGGTTGGCAATGAGATGTGGGATCTAGGGATCTTCTTTCCTAGCCATTTTGGGAATTGAGGCCACCACCAAATTAAGTTGTTTCCTCATCCATCCATCTGAGGAATTAAGTCGCGCTTTTTTTCAATGTTCATGTTCTTCCTAATGATAATCGATCATCATATAATATGGGTTGTTACGAAAGCAATTTGCATTTCATCGCTCATCATTGCTCATCACGATCCATCATCAAGCTCATCACGCGATAGTGGGGAAGATGATGGATGACCACAGCAAAATGCTGCTGCTGCCTTGTTGGATTCTGTAACCCAACCAACCCCTGGATGGATGGATCAAATCTTCCATTTTTTGAAAGACAAAAGAAAAGCTTGAATCAAATCTTGCAAACGAGAACCGAATCAACTTTTTTTCGCTCTGGTGGTTTTGGGGAATTGCTCGCTCTCTCCCTTTATTCTTGGCTATATTGCAAGAACGGATGGCTGAGGCCAGGCAAACCACAGTCCTGACTCATCTACGACATTTCTTTTCTCCTTTTGCTGTTCTCGTTTGCTACTTTCTTTAGGCTTGCGGGCAGAGATTCTACTTGTCATTTTTAGGTTTTGCTTAGCGTATCATCCTAATCCTTTTGCGCGGTAAAATGAAGCATAGCAGAGCCGAGGAGCAGAGCAGAGGGGATGCAGAGAAAAGCAGGAAGCTCCCTGCAGGAGCAGAGCAGAGGGATGCAGAGAAAGCAGGGGAAGCTCCTCTGCCCTGCCCGGAGAGAGCAAGAGCAAGAAAGAGACAGACTGTTGCTTGGAAATGGATAGATTTGTAGGCCTGCGAAAGGGGAGGCACATAGGAAATGGAATTGATGGGAATGGAGAGTGAACCTGTCCTGTATACTGACATGTGGACCCCGAGCGGTACTGTTCTTCGAGGAAGAGTACTCTTGGTATAGTAAAGTAAATGGAGGCACACACTTCTCATGTCATGTGTGGATCAGCTGACTTTATGATGGAAATGTGCCCCCATCAACCCTGCTGAGCTGGGAGAAGAAATTCCTTGCAAATGCAGCACGATGCAGTTCAGTACTGGCAGGAAATGGCTTTTGATATGCAGGAAAATGTTTGAGTAGTACTAGGAGCGGGATGATGTTTTGCTCAAGTGCTAGTTGACGACGAAATATGACAGGCAACTCCTCTCTGATGCTACTGGCTAGCCGGCCAGCGTCACGAGTACGATAGCATGAGAACCGTTTGTGCCAATTAGCTTAGCACTAGTGAATTAAGTAGCTATGGCATGTTTCGCACCGGACGACGTACTGAATTTAGTACCGCTAGGCAGCGCAACAAAAGTCAATATGCGTCCACAAGATATCCGTGAAAGGTGGGTACATCGTACATCATGGATCACGCACGTCGTATATCCATTTTGCAGCAGCCGGGGCCTTAATAATGTCAGTATTCAAGTGAGCTGACAGTTACGCCGGAATAACCATTTGATTTACAGCTACGTCGCCTCGCCGTGGCCACAAGGTTTGCGCGCACCAACACCACACAGGATCCTGCAGGGCGATCGCTGATTGGAGAGAGAAAGGGGGAACAGGTGAAGAGAACTGAAACGAAAGGACCCCAACGAAAAGGGAACGGATTCTTCCCAACTGGAAACGAAAGCAGGCTGCATCGATCGCCGGTGAACAGTGCCCCTAGCGCGTAGCCCTGCCGCCGTTTGGAAGTTTCGCCTCGGCGATGAGCGAAGCGACGGATCGTCATCTCTGTAGCTCTAGGATCTACTACTCCTTCTCGTAGCAGAGGCAGCAGCTCTGGCACGATCCGACGGCGATTGGTGGAACTGGGAGGGGCTTTCTCGTCTCGTCTTGTTTGGTTGTGGCTGGGGCCTACAGGGCGGCGCTGGATTCTAGATATGGGCAGGAATAGGATGGGGGCGTGCGCTTTTGCAGTGAGGTTTTGAGGAGTCGAAGATTCATCGCCACATGCACTTTTCTTTTTGCTCTTCTTTCTCTGCGTAATAAGGGAATAGTACTTCAAATTGTTTTTTCTCGTCCAAGAACCATTGCCGACGCTAAACTTATTTTCCAGTATTGGGTCTACCAAATTTCTATAAAACTTACTCTACGTATTTGGCGCAGAGGATCTATGGGTCTCCCGTGCTGTACGTAAGAGTTCGTCGGATCTCGAGCCTTCAATTGTCTGTCTTCCAAAATAAAAGCGTTTGAAAAATAAACGTGAAGTTATTCCTTTCAGTTCATTCATATCGGTGGTGCACGGGCGGGACATGGCTACTATCCTGGCAGAGGACAGAGGACGCCCGGTGCGAGGCAAGGGGGACCAAGCTCACATTGTTCTTGCGTACAGTATCCTCCATACAGTAAAACGTTGCTGCGCGTATACGACGGTTTACTCGACCAATAAGAAAGGGTAGAACGGTTAACCGTGCGTGTTACTCCTTCCGGCTTCGTCGTACTAGTACTCCCTCTGTTTCAAATTATGAGACGTTTTTGACTTTCATACTTCACGTTTGATCGTTTATCTTATTCAAAAAATTTGTGCGAAATGTTATTAATTTGATTATGATTTGTTTTATCGTTGAAGATATTTTGTAAATGACTTATTTATTTATATATTTGTACAAATTTTTTGAATAAGACGAGCGGTCAAATACTAATCTCGAGAAAGTCAAAACGTCTTATAATTTGAAACGGAGGGAGTATATACTTTGGGCTTTGTAAAATGAAGCTGTCGTCGTGTCACCTCAGCCGGGGAGGACTTCACAAAAACATTTGGCGCGTCGTATACGGCGATGTCCCGATTATCCCAGCATCGCGAGTTGCCGGGCCGTGATCTGTCGCAATCCAGCCTAGATTTTGCCTGACAATTTGGGCGGTGGGACATCTGCATCTTCTTCGCTTTTGCCGACCTCAGGTACGTCGCACCTGCTACTGCCGTGATCTGGCCGGCGAATGTCATCGATGCATGGCTTTGCGCAAAACATCCATTGGCTCCATGCCACCATCAGATAGGCTGCCAACTGTTTCACTTGCAGCAGCTACCACGATAATGCGATTTATCTGTTGTTTCCGATCCGTCTGTGGGACTGGGACGTGCTGTCGTTTGCCGAATGTGTTACTAGTCACGCCGCCTTACTCGTGCTTGTTTTGTACAGTTCAGACACACGATTCTGTCGTGGACAAAGCAAGTCCCCTTGCTTACAATTACATCACGCGTCAATCGATGTCACACTGTGCGAAAACGCCGACAGGAACATAACACTAACTTTGGCTGCGCCGACTGAACAGACAGCGCTTACGGATGTCACATTGTGCAAAACGCCGATTGAACAGACAGCGCTTCATCATCAGATACAAAATTTCAGACAGACCGAACAGAATGTTCCGTTCGTGCTGTGATTGGGCTTGAGAATCTCAAATCGACATCTCCGTCTGCAATATGCACCTGAGAATTTCAGAATCACCTTATGGGAGCAACTGCCAGTGCCCGATTCTCCCTTTAAATTCAGGCTGTTTTTTTTTAAAAAAAATGAACACAACTCAAAAGTGGCTATATACAACAAAATACAGGTTACAACAACGACCGTATACATACAAACACAATTACAAGTTACAACAACGACCGTATCGTTTTCTGGTTCTGCCATTTGGGTCATTTAACAACACTGACCACCTGCTCCGACCAGGAGAAGATGTAGTCTTCAGAGCAGCATTTCTCGCACCGCTCCTTGGCTGACTGATTACAGGTAATGCTAATCACACAACTGATTAGTTGTAGTTGGGCCTCCTTGCAGCCATGGCAGGGTGGTTCGAGTTCGAGCTGTAGTGCGGCCTCCCTGGCATCGGATCAGTTGATGCATCCTGCACGGTGATTTTAGTTAGCGAAGCAACAGACAGATACATGTGCAAACGAGGAGTGATAAACAAACAAAGAAAGATGGAGACGACGGGTTTACGTGTCGTGGCTGGGAGTAGGAAGAGTTGCTAAAGAATGCGGAGCTGTGCATTCCCCCACCCCCGCGGGCGCTCAAGCTGTCGCAGAACTGCATGTTGTCCTCGCCGAGCGCGCGGAGGCGGTCGAGCTCGGGGAGCACGACGGTGCCGAGGTCGGGGCGGTCCTTGCGCCGCAGCTCGCAGCAGCGCAGGGACATCTCGGCGTAGCGTATGGCCTCGTCGACGGGCCAGTCGTGGACGGACGGGTCGAGCAGGTCGGCCATGGTGCCGTGGTCCAGGGCCCGGGCCACGTGGTGCGTGAGCCCCATGGGCGGCCGCGCCGTGATGATCTGCAGCAGCATGACGCCGAGCGAGTAGACGTCGGACTTGACGCCGAGCATGCCCGTCTGCTGGTACTCCGGGTCGATGTAGCAGAAGGTCCCCGCGGCGGAGGTCATGTGGCACTGCGTGACGGAGTCCGCGACGGACGGCGGCACGAGGCGCGCCAGCCCGACGTCGCTGATCTTGCTCACGTAGTTGCGGTCCAGGAGGATGTTGCCCGGCTTGAGGTCGCGGTGCACGAGCGGCTCGGGCTTGGTCTGGTGCAGGAACAGCAGGCCCGTCGCGATCTCCGCGGCGATGCGGAACCGGTGCTGCCACGGGATCACGGGCCCGCCGCCGCCGCGGCGGAACAGGCAGTCGTCGAGGCTGCCGTTGGCCATGTACTCGTAGACGAGGCAGCCGTACTCGGGGCAGGCGCCGAGGAGGAGCACCATGTTGGGGTGGCGGATGCAGCTGAGCACCTCCACCTCCTGCTGGAACTGCGAGCGCCCCTGCGCGGCGTCCGGGCGGAGCACCTTGATGGCGACGGCGGTGTGGTCGAGGTGGCCCTTGTAGACGGGGCCGTAGCCGCCCTCGCCGACCTTGCGGGCCTCGTTGAAGTGGTCCGTGCCGATCTCGATCTCCTCGATGGTGTACCTGCGGTACCTGACCGCGCCCTCGCGCGCGCCCATGGACCGGCCCCGCTCCTCGGCATCCTTGATCGCTTTCTTCTCCGCCATTATACGCTTCTGTGACTCCAAGTCCGCCAGGCGCTGCGCCGCCTCGGCAGCCTCCATGGCCGCCCGCGCCTTGGCCTTCTCCTGCTCGATGAGCGCCATGGCCGACTCCTCCGTGAAGCGCGACTCCTGGCTGCGTTGCTCCTCCTCCACCTTCCACCGCTGCAGCTCCATCGCCTTCTGTTTCGCGGTCAGCGCCTCCTTGCACGCCGTGCTGTACATGTCCATGGTCTGCTTCAGCTCCAGCCGCAGCCGCTTCATCTCTGCCTCCATGTCCTCCTGCAACATTTGATCGCATGCATCACTCAAAGCTGCGTTCCTTTTTTCCATGGCAATATGTCAGCTCCACCGTTCGTCATGACATACCGTGGGTTGGGAGCACCAGGAGCTGGTGCTGGTCTGGGAGTGAGACGTGCTGTCGTTCCCAAAGGAGTCGCCCCACCTATTAGGGGTGCGCACCGCCTCGAAGCTGTACTGTTGCTGGTCGAGAGTATCCGACCCGTTCGACAGCCGCGGCGGGTACCGGTCCGTGCTCATTCTTGCGCCAGCGCCGGCGCCCGGTCCCCTCCGATGAATGATATGTCCGACGACTCGGGCCCCGAGAACTCCGGGAATGCCTTCCGAACCGACGCCCCGCTCACCCCCGTCCTCGAGAACGGCGACCTGTCCATTCGCACAAAGCAAGCTCATCATGCTCACGTTCCTGGCTCATTCGTCACCGGAAACAAGACACATGTCAATGCACAACTTACATGATGTGATTTTCTTGAATATGAGGTGTCGCGGCAACATCACCTGAGACGTGTTTGATCAATATGATTAACTGTTAGGTTCAGTGTCTCGTACGATGTCAATATGATGTGACGTATATCAGGAACCTCTTGCAGGTGGAGGCGGCGGAGTCCATTTCTGGGTCGACACTTGCTCCGGCTTGGGGCCCTGGATCATGGTCCGGAGCGGCGAGACGGCCGGCGCCTGGCGGATGGCCTGGCGCACCGACGACACCTTGCCGCCCTTGGTGACTACGTACACGGTGCAGAAATCCGGCGCCGTCTTGGAGATGCTGCTGGAGATGTCGGCCTTGAACCTGCACAAACAGACCAAAACATCAGGTCCGTTCCCTTCAGAGACCGCAATGTCCGAACAGAGTGGGACCGGTGCTCACCTGACGAAGCCGCCCCTTGTCGAGGCGCCGAGGACGAGCTTCTCGATGGCGGCATGTGCCGCGAACTCCACGATCGACTTCGCCACGTCGTGGTCGTCGAGAACCACGTCTTTGCATTGAATCTGTAAGCATGGTACCACCAACCGGAGCGTGTCAATTTCACATGCGTGCAACAACAACGTTAGATACGATGCGTGCGTACATCTTTGCGCGTGCAGAAGCAGCGAAAGGGGAGGAAGAGATCCTTCATCTGCGGGTCCGCCGGCTGCTTGTACCCGGCCGCGTCCTCAACCCCTCCTGCAAACACGCCGCCGTCAGAAACACAGAAGCTGACGGGGAAACATCACTTGGGTCGTGGCATGGAATGGATGAATGCTCGCCTGAGTTTCCCTTGGTGTTGACATGGACGAGGACGATGGTCTGGCCCCTGTGGACGAGCGTCTCCGTCGCGTACTTGAGCGCGTTCTGGCTGTTCTTGTCCTTGTCGATGCACACCGCCACCAGCGGGTAGCTGACGCCGAGCTCGCCGTCCTTCCCGTCGCTATACTTGCCCATTTCCTGGTCGGTCTCCTGCTCTGATGAACGCAATGCACAATTCCGATCTTGCACCTAGTTCTGGGCCAAGTTTCTACAATCCTGCTTTCTGCCCATCATCCTCCGAAGGCAAATGAGGGAGAGCTGTTGTCATAATTTGGGGCTTCTGTTTTAGACTTTCACCCCTGTTCCTGTCTCTGACACGCATTGACTATAATTAGAGCAAGTTCAGAAATGTTTATCTTGTTTCTTTTGTGGGGGAGAATCAACAGATTTAACGGGTAACCACTAGTTTCCCCCTTCCCATTTCCTGCTAAGCAGTGGTACGGAAGGTGACTGTCGGTGTAGGGGGATCGGGGTCCCCTAACCGGGCGTGGGGCGCTTCCGGCCCACGGACGAAGACGGCGGCCGAGGACAAGGAGGTCCTCAAGACCCACGAAGCCCACGAGGCCCATGAAGGCCGGAGGAGCAGGAGCATCGGGGGCGGACGAAGCTTCCCGGTAGCTTCCTCCGGCGCCCCAACTACCCGGAGTTAATGCGGCACTCGAGTGCTCTGCGGCGACGCCGCAGCTCGACAGGACGTGCGCGCGACTTCCCCGTGCGCCGCGTCTCGGGAAGCCGCGCTGCTGCAGCGCCGGGAGGGCCCTCGACCAATAGGATGGAAGAGATTTGGAGCACGAACCAAGGAGAAGAGATCGCAACGGATTTTGTCGGGATCGTGTCGGGATATCCCGGAAGGACCGGACCCCCACCGGGTGTCCGGGTACCCTCCCGGTACTTGTACGGTGCTTCTCTCCTTACCCTATAAAAGGAGGGGGACTCCCATGTAAGAGGGGACATTCGAATACACACACAAGCAGGACGTAGGGTATTACGCATCCATTGCGGCCCGAACCTAGGTAATCCCTCCGTGCTTTCGCTTGCTTGAATCATCCGCACTAAGCACGGGCAAATCCGTCCTTCCCCGAGCCTATCTCGAAGGGAGTCTTGACAGGCCCCTATTTGGAGGTGTACTCACACACCGACATTTGGCGCGCTGGGTAGGGGAAGGTCGTAGATTTCGCTCGCGCTGCGAAACTTCTACGCAACCATGCAGAGATCTTCGGACACGCCGCGGACGGAAGATAGCGTCTCCAGCCCAGGCGTCCACAGGGCGCCGTCGCCGCGACCGTCGCCGCGCGGGCCGCTCCGTTCACGCCGACCGTCCCGGCGCCTCGACGGCCGAGCGTGCTCGCGGGGGACCAGCACGGCGCCGACCGCCGCGCCCGAGCCGTGACGCCGCTCGCGTCCGAGCGCGCCATCGCGCGTCGCCTCTTCCAGGAAGAAGAGGTGGACGACCCCTTGACCGCCGTGAAGACCATGCTCAACAACCCGCCGGCGGGACCGGCGGGGAGAGCAGCAAAGGAGTGGCCGACCGGAGTAGGTAAACTCCCGGATACGGCGCGAGCCAAGCGCCGGACGGGACCCTCACGCCAACCGCAGCAGCCCACCGACCGACAACAACCGCCGCGCCAACCGCGCCAAAGACACGCGCCCGCCGGCGGCTTCGCTCTCCGTCCACTCCCCGCGAGCGCGAGGGCGCCGCGACTCGCGCAACGACCTCAACGTACGCCGCCGTGAGGGGAAGACGCGCGCGTCGACATTGAGCGCTCGCACGAGCGGGGACGCGAGCGTGAGCGCACCTCCGCCCACAACCGCGACGGCACGGAGGCGGAGACGTCCCCGAGCGTCGCCCCAAGCGTAAGAGAAAGGAGCTCGACCCCTCGTTCCTCGACGGCTGCGCGGCCCTCTCAAAGCGCCTGCGCGGCGTCACGTGGCCCGAGCAAGTTCCGCCCGGACCTTCCATACGACGGCACTCGCTCCCCCGACGAGTTCCCGCAGATCTACTCCACCGTCGTCAAAGCCGCCGGTGGCTCGGAGGACATCATGGCCAACTACTTCCACTGGCCCTCAAGGACTCGGCTCGGTTATGGTTCATGAACCCGGCGCCGGAATCCATCGGCTCCCGGAAGAGCTTGTGCCGGGAGTTCATGGCCAACTTCCGGGGACGGCGAAGCGCCCGGAAGCTAGATCGACCCGGACCGCATCGTCCGGAAGCCGGGCAAGACGCTGCGGGCGTTCATGCGGCGCTTCGCTCAAGTTCGCAACACCATCCCTCGCATCGACCCCTCCCGGTACTCTCCGCCTTCGCCATGGCGTCCGAGACAAGGACATCCTAGGCGAGTTGGGCGTACACCGGCCGGAGACGGTCACGGACCTCTTCCGGTTAGCCGACAAGTGCGCCCGTCGCCGGAAGCCCAAGCGTGGCACGACCCGCCTGCGAAATCCAACCAAGGTACCTCCTCTCCCAAGTCCGAGGGCACCCTCTCCAAGAAGCGGAAGAAGAACCTTGCGCGCAAGCGTAGGGCGGAAGAGGTGGCCGCGGCCGGAGGCCCGTCCCCGCAGGGGCGCGGCGCCCACCTCCCGCGGGTACCGGCAAGTCACCGCCTAAATCCTCGGTACCTTCGCGTGCTATTTCCACCGCACCAACGACCACGACCGATCGGAGTGCCGCTACATCCAGGCGAGTATCAAGCGGCGCGACGAGCGGCGGGCGGCCGAGAAGGCCGAGAAGGAGAAGGAAGAGGAGAAAGAGGAAGTCGAGGCGTACCGCAGCGCGGACGACTCCATCGCCGTGATCGGCGGGGGCTCCTCGAGCTTCACGTCCGGAGGCGAGGCCAAGCGTTTCCGCCGCGAAGTCCTCGCAATCACCGAGGGTAAGGCCACGGCTGCCCCGCCGAAGTGGGCGGACGTTCCCATCACCTTCGACAAGAGTGACATGGTGGGCCCCGACAATACCAAGGGGAAGATCCCTCCGGTCGTGTCGCCCACCATCCGCAACAAGAAGGTGGGGCGCACCCTCATCGACGGAGGCGCGAGCCTCAACCTCATCACCCCGAAGGTCTACGACTCTCTGCGGTGGACGCGTGCCGAGCCGCAGCCCTCGCGCCCTTTCGTCGGCGTGCTCCCGGTAGCTTCCGCCCCTTGGGCAGGATCGAGCTCCTGGTCACCTTCGGCACCCGGAGCAACTTCCGCACGGAGAAGCTCCTCTTCGACGTCGCGGACATCGGCCTCCCCTACAACGCCATCATTGGGAGACCCGGCATAAACCAGTTCATGGCCATCCCGCACCACGCGTTCCTCACGCCGAAGATGCCGGGCCCAAAGGGTGTCATCGTGGAGAAGGCGGATGCTCGTCAAGGCGATGGCTTGCATCGAGGACATCTTGGCGGCCGAGATGGCAGCGAGAGGAGGACGCCGGCGGGAGGAGAGCGCGCGACACCCCGGAGAAGCCCGCTGCGCAATCCGGCTCCAAGCCGGCAAAGCTTGCGGCTCCCGGGAAGTGTCTACCAAGAAGATCTCACTCGGGGCTCGGAGGACAAGACCACCACCATCGGTGGCGACCTCGACCCGAAATAGGAACTCGCGCTCATCACCTTCCTCCAAGCAAACAACGACATCTTTGCCCGGCATCCTTCGGACATGCCGGGCATACCCGGGAGGGTGATTGAGCACCAACTCAAGGTCGACCCCGCCGCGAGACCCGTGAAGCGACGAGCGAGGCGCCGAGCCCCCGAGCGCGAAGACTTCATCCGGCCGAAGTCAAGAGGCTCGCTGGAGGCCAAGTTCATCCGGGAAGTCACGCACCCGACGTGGCTCGCCAACCCGGTGGTCGTGCCCAAGAATAACGGCAAGATGCGGATGTGTCGTGGACGACACCGACCTGAACAAGGCGTGCCCGAAGGACCCGTTTCCGCTGCCCCGGATAGATTCTATAGTAGACTCCACCGCAGGCTGCGACCCGCTTTGCATGTTGGATGCGTACTCCGGTACCACCAAATCTGTATGGTTAAGGAGGATGAGGAGAAGATCGCTTTATGACTCCCGCAGGGAGCTTTTGCTACGTGAGCATGCCTTCGGTCTCAAAAACACGGGCCCCACGTTCCAACGAGCCATGCGCCTAACCCCGGACTCGCAAATCGGGAGGAACGTGGAGGCGTATGTCGACGACCCGGTCATTAAGAGCCGCAAGACACCGTCACTCCTGTTCGACTTAGAAGAGACCTTCTCCAACCTGCGCCGCAACCGGGTGAAGCTCAACCCGAGAAGTGCGTCTTCGGCGTACCAGCAGGGAAGCTACTCGGCTTCCCGGTCTCGCACCGCGGATCGAAGCAAACCCCGAGAAGATCCGGCCATCGAAGAAATCCGCCCTCCAAGGCGACTCAAGGACATGCAACGCCTAGCCGGGAGCATGGCGGCCCTTGGCCGATTTATCTCGCGCCTAGGAGAACGCGCTCTCCCCCTGTTCAAGATGATGAAGAGGACGGACAAATTCGAGTGGACCCGGAAGCCGATGAAGCCTTACAGGACCTCAAGCGCTACCTCTCCTCCGCGCCCGTTCTAGTCGCCCGGAACCGGGTGAACCATCGCTCCCGTACATTGCGGCTAACCCGCAAGTGGTCGGTGCGGCTCCGGTGGTCGAGCGGCCGGAGCAGGCGCCTCGCGGTTCTCGGCGAACCAGACAAACGCGGGTGCCTCGACGGCTCGAGGCGGCAGCCCGAACGGACCCGCGGGCTCCGTCCGCGACCAGCTCACGGGCGTTGGAGCACCCGGAGGCTACGGGCGCCCCACTCACAACATGGCGTGCGACGCGGCCGCTCCGGCCTCGCCCGGGGGCTCCGGCCCGGCTCCAGCCGCAACGACCCTCGCGGACGGTGTGGTACCCCGGCTTCACCCGGGGCTCCGGCTCCGACCTCGTCGCATGATTTGGGCGAGCGGGGACCACGACCGGAAAAGCAAGGATGGGCGCGTTGATCCCACCCCACCCGGGGCTCCGGCTCCGACCACGTCTCGCATCACGGGCGGGGTGGGATCCACCCGGCCTACCCCCGACGTCGACACCGCGTCATCGTCTGCATCACCCGGGGCTCCAGCCCGGCTCCCACGACAAGCGAGAGCGAGCTTGGCCCCGCTTCCCTAGAATCCGAATCATGCGCGCGGCACATTCAACGCCCGGTGTACTTCATCGCCGAAGTTCGCGGGACGCCAAGACACGGTACCCGCAGTACCGGAAGATGCTCTACACGATACTTGTCGCATCCCGAAAGTTGCGGCACTACTTTCAAGGCCATCCCGTCCGGGTGGTAACGACGGCACCACTAGAGACCATACTCGCGCAACAGAGAAGCAACCGGACGAGTGGCCAAGTGGGCCGTGGAGCCGGGGAGTTCGACTTGTCCTTCCTCAAGCACACACATCATCAAGAGCCGGCTCTAGCCGAGTTCATCGCCGAGTGGACGCCCACCCCGGAGATCGAGCGGGAAGAGCTTAGCACCCGGTGCAGCGAAGACGACGCACCCGGCGACCACCGGACGATGTTCTTCGACGGTTCCCTCACCCTCAACGGTGCGGGAGCGAGGGTGCTGCTGCTGCGTCGCCAACCGGCGATGAGCTGCGCTACGCGGTCCAGCCTACACTTCGGGTGCACCAACAACATGGCAGAGTACGAAGCTCTCCCGGCGGGGTTGCGGATTGCGGCCGACCTCGGTGTCACGCGCCTCCTCGCCAAGGGGGACTCGCAACTTGTCGTCAACCAGGTATCCAAAGAGTACCAGTGCAACGACCCGCAGATGGCCGCATACCTCGCGGCGGTCGAGCGGATGGAAAAGAAGTTCAACGGTCTCGAGGTGCTTCATGTACCTAGGGGCGACAATCACATTGCCGACGAACCGTCCCGGGTGGCCTCCACTCGAGCTCCAATCCCACCCGGGACGTTCATGGAGATCTTGACATCCCCTTCGGCCTCCGCCGCCGACCGAGCTCCAGACGAAGCAACAACAAAGCGCAGGCGCACCCGCAGGATCTGCAGCACACGCAGAATAGCGAAGAAGCGCCGGCGGCGAGCCGCAGGACGCCTCGTTGGATGGACGACATCCTCGGGTACTTGCGTGACGACATCCTTCCGGAAGACGACACGGACGCGGAACGCCTAGCCCGCCAGGCCAAGCGATATGCCATTGTTGATGGCAGCCTGTACAAGCGCAGTGGCAACGGCGTTCTGTCGAAGTGCATCAAGACGGAAGAAGGCAACGACATACTCGTTGAGATCCACGAGGGCGAGTGCGGCAGCCACCACGCTCCCCGCACGCCGGTCGGGAAAGCCTTTCGGCAGGGCTACTACCGGCCGACAGCCCTCCAGGACGCCACCAGGCCGGTGCAACAATGCAAGGCATGTCGGTTTCACGCCAGCGTACGCATCCGCCCGCTCAAGCCCTTCGAACAATTCCCTTATCCCGGCCGTTTGCGGTTTGGGGTTTGGACATTGTAGGGCCATTTCCGACCGCCCCGGTGGGTACAGGTGGCTGTATGTAGCCATCGACAAGTTCACGAAGTGGGTGGAGGCGGAGGCGGTGACAAAGATAGACCAAAACTCGGCGGTCGATTCATGAAGAATGTCATTGCAAGATTCGGGGTGCCGCAGCGGATTATCACGGACAACGGGACCCGGTTCACGAGCCACGCGTTCGCGGCGTATCGCCATTCTCTCGGCACCCGGATCCGCTTCGCCTCACGAGCCCACCCACAAAGCAACGGCCAAGTCGAACGCGCCAACGGAGAAATCCTCAAGGGTCCGAAAACAAGATCATTTGACCCGTTGAAGAAGAAAGGCTCCAAGTGGGTAACAGAGATCCAACCCGTGCTCGGTCCCTGCGCACCACGGCGAGTCGAGCCACGGGCGAAACGCCTTTCTTCCTCGTGTACGGTGCGGAGGCGGTGCTACTCACGGAGATCCTGTTCAATGGCCCCCGAGTCACCGCGTTTGACGAAGCCGACCAAAACACCCGGCGGCACGACGACATTGACCTCCTCGAGGAGGCGAGACGACGAGTACTACTCGCGAAGCGCAAGGTACCTCCGGGGCTTGCGCCGCTATCACCGACGGCGCGTGCGCCTCGGGAGTTGCAAACGGGAGACCTCGTCCTCCGGCGGGCTCGGACGCGTGAAGACAAGGATAAGCTAACTCCCATGTGGGAAGGGCCCTTCGTCGTCATCGCCGTCACCCGTCCGGGATCCGTTCGTCCGGAGTCGGAGGACGGGTACCGGAACCAAGCGCTTGGAACATTGCGCACCTAAAGAAATTCTATCCTTAGAATATTCCGTAGCCAATGGTCCCGGATAGTACCCGGAAGTCTCATCGCCACGGCCACGCTCGCCACGGCTCCTGTACTAACATGTTGTGAATAAAATCAGCGCCCGGTCGCTTCTTTTCCTACTTCTCGCAGGATCGCTGTTGTATGTGTCAAAGTCCTCGCTTTCCCGACGGGTAAGAAAGGTCTATGACTTAGGTCCGAAGTCGGGAGGCGTCACGTTTGGTTAAGGTTCGGGCGCCCGAAGTCGCGCTCTAAGCGTAGCCGCAAAGCACCGGACGGCCTACGACTAAGTAGCGCACGGCGACAATCGCACCTAACGTAAGAGGAACAACGGGCTTAAGCTTTTTTCATCAACACTCAAATTTAAACTTAATCTCTGTCTTGCATACGAAACACAGAGTTTAACAAAAAGAAAAAAGGCACGTGCGCCGAGAATCCACTCGCAGGTGGAGGAAGCGGACACTCGGCCCGCTTGAAGCTTTCGGCGAAGGCACGAGCCACGGCGCGAGCCTGCGCCTTAGTCGTGGCGTGCTCACCCGCGGGAACGTCACCATTCACCACGGCCGGGAGTGGGAACCGGGCACCGAGCACGAGGGCGTTCGCCGGGACCTCCTCCAGGGCCGCGGCGATGGTTTGTCGCCCTTCCTCCTCCAGGATCTCCGCCACCCGGTGTTCGAGCCGCTCAGGGAGTCAATCACCCCCGCATGGCGAATGCATACCCGGCGCGCCGCGGTCAAGGGGCTCGGGAAGACGGGCGGACCCACCTCGAACGGCGCCGACGAGACCGCCGGTGCACTTCGGCGGCGATCTCGGACTGCGACCGCGCCGCCGAAGCCGGCTCGGTCACCCGCTCGCTCAGCTCAACGCGCCGAACCTCGGAATTCTCGAGCCGGGACCGCGCCTCCGCAAGCTGCCGCCGGAGGTCGTCGCCACCGGCCGCAGCAGAAGGGCCATGACCCGACTTCTTCACCCGGGCCTCCAACCGCTCGACGCGCCGGCGGTAGTCGTCCCGGCTCTTCTCCACCGCCTTAAGCTCGGCGGCGAAGTCCTTCCGGGCCTCGGCGAGAGTCTCCTCGCGCACGCGATGCGCCAACGCACCGGCGATACCGCGGACTCGCTCCTCGGCCCGGCAAGACGGGTCGCCTCCGTCTCCAAGGCCTCCCTTCGAACGGCGGCCTCGTTTTCACGAAGCCGGACCTGCTCTTCCCGGGTAGCGAGGGCGTCCTCGCGCCGCCTCGGCCCCACCTCTTGGGAGGCCACGGAGTCGCCGAAGCGCCGGAGCTTCGCCTCGGCCGCTCCGGCAGCCCGCTCCCGTTCGCCCGGCGCCGCCTCCCGGAGTGCAAGCGCACCGGCGCGCTCCTTCGGCTCCTCCTCTCACGAGCCGCCGCGGTCGCCTCGCGGCGTGTCACGGCAGCCTCGCGAAGCGCCATGTCGGCCTCCGCCTCCTCCAGCTGCGCGCCGCGGAGCTGCACGGCACGCTCCCGCTCCAAGACGGCGCGGAGCTTCGCCTCCGCGTCCCGCGGCTTCTCGGCGGCTTGATCGGCGACGCCGGTAGCTTGGTCCAGCTCACTCCGGACTTCCTCCATGCGGCGCCGATGCTCGCTGCCGGGCCGGCTTCACCGTCGTCTCCGGGGCTCGCCGGGCCTCCGCAACCTCCACCTCCTATTCAGCCACCGCGGCCTCGCGATCCTCTAGGGACGCATCCGTCTCCTCCACGGCCGCCTTCATGGCAAGGAGCGACCGGGTGACCTCCCCGAGCACATCGCCAATCTTGTGGCGTCCCGAGCCGCCCGAGCGACTCGGAGGCGATGCGCTCCGGCCGCGTCCGGCGCGCCCACGGCCCCTACCGACGGCGGCGGTCGACAAAGTGTCTCCGCCGACCACCGCTCCCGGCTCCGACCGGACGCGCGGAGGGGAATCGTTCCCCTCCGAGCACTATAGGACCGGCGGCGCCGGTACCCGGCCGAGGAGTGGAGGACCGTGGCGGACGCCGGCGGCGCCAATTGCGAAAGCACCCGGCACGTCCCCGACCGGAGGAGGCGACACCCGGCCAAGGTCAACTCCGGCGGAGGCACCCGCGGCCTCCTCTTCGGTGACACCCGCGGCCACCTCCTCGGGAGTGTCCGCGACTCCCTCTTCGATGGCACCCGCGGCCACCTCCGAGGGAGAGTCCGCGACTTCCTCTTCGGGGGCACCCGCACCCGTCTCTTCGGGGGCCTCCGCTCCGGCCGCAGCGAGCCGCAGCGGCAACGGGATCGACGTCCGGATTCGGGCGGGGGCACCGGAGACCTTGGGGTTCGGGGGACCAGGTCCGAGTCCGACTCAATCCGGACGCTCCTACGAACAAAGCAAATCGAAAACGGTTTGCAGCCGTCGGCACAAGGTGAGAACAAAACACGGCGTGCCAAGCGCGCGACTTAAGCAAAACAGAGAGAGAGGCTTCCTACCGTCGCGCGTCCACCCGGCCGCTTGCGCCGGTACGGCTGCAGGGGGCTCCTCCTGTGGAGCGGCCCCGTCACCGGTGCCGGCGAAGCCCTGCCGGGCCCGGAGGAATCGAGAGGAGGGGGCGACGGAGACCTTTTCCCCTTGCCTTTGTCCCGCGCACTCGGAACCGGCCTCGCGGCGCCGGGGCTACCACCGGAGCTCCGGTGGCATCCCCGGGGGTGGCCGCCGCGCCCGAGTCGGAGGAAGGTGTGACTCCGGGTACCCGGAGGCCGGGAGTAGGAGCCGGGACCGCATCAAGGAACCCGAGCGACCCTAGTGGGGGCATGCTTGTCGAGGATGGCGCGCTTGTTCGGCGATCGATGAAGAGGCTCGGCACCCTCCGGGTACACGAAGGAGGCGGGCCACTTCTTCCCGGTCAGCGTAGAGTAGGCAAGCCGCTCGAGGCTTCGGGCAGGTCCGAGCCCGCCCCGTACGAGTGCGGCCGGCGAAGTTGAAGTCCCGGTACAGCCATGACGGGACCGACCTCCGGCGAAGGGGCGTGATGTTGCGCTCGAGGAAGTCGTGCACCACCCCGCGCGAAGTCGGGCCGGCCGCGGCGAGCGCCGCGATCCGGTCGACCAGCGGCATCATGCCATCGGGGAGACGGGGCACGGCATCCCGGACGGCCAAGTGTTGGGCCGGGACCGGCGGGACACGGAGGCGGCGGAAGTCCTTCTCGTACGGCACTACGAACCAGGCCTTCTTCCACCCCTCCACCTTGCTGCTAGGCGAGTACTCGATGTACCCGCTGTCGGCCCGGACGGTCGGCCGGACGCATCCGATCACCTCCGTGGCGTTGGTGAGCATCATCTTGAAGTAGCGTTGGAAGATGGGGACGCACGGCCGCACCCTCACGAATCCTTCGCACGGATGGGCGAACACGGCCGGCGCCGCGACCGCATTCGGCGTAAGGTGCGCCATGCGGATCCCGTATGCCCGAAGCACCTCCGGGAAGAAGTCGGAGAAGGCGGGGGAACGGCGCCGGCGACGACGAAAGACAGAAGTGAAGGATTTCCGGTCCTCCGGTCGGCGGCGGCAAGGGCCCCCAACGCGAACGACCTTATCACCATCCACCGGAAGGAATGGTGACGAGCCGCGACATCTCGACCCGAGCGTCGGGCAACCGCACCGTTGGCGACGCATCCGCCGACGGCGAGCGCGTGCGCGAACCACCGCGGCGGGGGACTTTCCGCGGGCCATCTTAGCAACAGGGGACGACGGCGGCGAAAGCGGCGGCACGGATCGGCGGAGAAGAGAGCGAAGGGAAGCGCAGCGGCGAGAGGGAAGTTGAGGAGACGGGAGGCGAAAGGCGAAGTGGGAGACGTGCTGCGGGCAACCGGCCGTCCCCGCACTTAAGCACGGATGCCGGGCGGGCCTACCGCACGCGAACCGAGGCGACGCGACGTCTCGGGGCGGTCGAGCCTCGGCAACCCAAGCGGCACCACCCCTTGAGAGCCGCACGTCGGAGTAACCCGGACGGCGGCGGGCGCCGACGGGTGGCCCCAATCCCTGCACCGACCCCGCGGGTCGGCGGCCGGGGCCGGGGCTCCTGTCGGTGTAGGGGATCGGGGTCCCCCTAACCGGGCGCGGGCGTTTCCGGCCCACGGACGAAGACGGCGGCCGAGGACAAGGAGGTCCTCAAGACCCACGAAGCCCACGAGGCCCATGAAGGCCGGAGGAGCGGGAGCATCGGGGGCGGACGAAGCTTCCGGTAGCTTCCTCCGGCGCCCCAACCACCCGGAGTTAATGCGGCACTCGAGTGCTGCGGCGACGCCGCAGCTCGACGAGACGTGCGCGCGACTTCCCCGTGCGCCGCGTCTCGGGAAGCCGCGCTGCTACGGCGCCGGGAGGGCCCTCGACCAATAGGATGGAAGAGATTTGGAGCACGAACCAAGGAGAAGAGATCGCAACGGATTTTGTCGGGATCGTGTCGGGATATCCCAGGAAGGACCGGACCCCCACCGGGTGTCCGGGTACTCCTCCGGGTACTTGTACAGTTGCTTCTCTCCTTACCCTATAAAAGGAGGGGGACTCCCATGTTAGAGGGGACATTCGAATACACACACAAGCAGGACGTAGGGTATTACGCATCCATTGCGGCCCGAACCCGGGTAATCCCTCCGTGCTTTCGCTTGCTTGAATCATCTGCACTAAGCACGAGCAAATCCGTCCTTCCCCGAGCCTATCCGAAGGGAGTCTTGACAGGCCCCCATTTAGAGGTGTACTCACACACCGACGATGACACATAAAGATTGTGGACAATCGTTCACTGCAGAGAAAAAATTAGCAGCCAGGTACTTCCTGCGTTTAGTTTAGCTCTATGGCGCAGGGAAATTTAACAAGAGAACGATAATTCTCTATTAGCAGATAAAACAACCGATCCCCTTTCGACAACTGTGATGCTGCAACACACCATCAGTTTCAGGACGGCTTCACTTTAATCGTGTGCACCTTCGATTGGTCTGGTGCAGAAATGACACAATAAACCAAAAAAAGAACAATAATTCTCTTTTTAGCAGATAAAATAATCGATCCCCTTTCGACAACTATGATGCTGCAACGCACCATCAGTTTCAGGACGGCTTCACTTTAATCGTGTGCACCTTCGATTGGTCTGGTGCAGAGATGACACAGTGAATGAACCAAGAAAAGAAATTATTTTTTTAGTTTAATTAAACTTATACAATTTACATATTACTTTTACTATACAGTCAGTGCTCTGAAAATGTATATTTACAAGAATTTGCATTGTCAGGTCAATATTTACAACATTAAAGCTTATCTTGGCCTAGTCAACAGAGTTGGCCAGCCAGAATGTCAAATCAACTACCTAGATTGGAGTATCATACCGCATTGCTCCAGTGAAATTCATCAGAAATAGCTGGCAAGTTAAGCCAGCCTAGGTTAGAAAATTGTCTATCATATGGTAGACAACATCTTCTCCAGCTGAATTAACTGGATGGATCCTAACCTGCACCCATAGTACGTCTACAGTCAAAATCCTTAAAATTTCTGGAACTACAATCCTTCGTCACTTGATACTATCAGGTAAATTAAGCACAAACGATCATCAAGCAACTAAAGGAGACAATGATCTAGCAACAAAAGGAAGAAATATTGTCCATTCCAACTGGAGGATAAAATACCATACTCAATTGTTGATTCAGTTGTCACTTGTCATTGCCTAAATTCATAGGTGGTAAAACTTATAAAGTACGAAGGAAGAGCAAGCTAAGCCAGCATAGGGTACAGTCTTATTACCTGGATGTTATGATGGGCATTGTATCTCAACCGGCTCTCATGGATGCATACATCCACACGTTCCCAGCTCACTTGTGTAAGGCCACGGATCATCAGCTCTGAAACAACAGTTAAGCTTGGATTAAAAAATAGTACTCAGCAGTATTCCAGTTTACAGCTCCTCTAGCCATATATATGTAATAACAATGATTATTACCCTCTAAACTATCAGTCAGTGAGTCTTCTATAGACTCTTCTTGCTGACGGTCTTCTGAATTTCTTGAATAACATTGCTCTGAATTCCCTTTGTCAACATTGATAACATGAGGATATTTTGTATCATGTGCTGTTAGCTTCAGCTGGAAATTATAGAAAGGCCAAATGATTAGATGATTAATGGCAACTCATAATAAGAATTTTGTTGCTTATTAGTAACATATGAGTGGTCCTGGTTTACATTTGGTAATTCATGTTGTCTCCGTATCGATGACGTTCTCCAGCCAACTATATCTATTTCATTGTTAAGAGCAGAGTTTTTTTAAAAAAGAAATGATTCACGGACTATTAATTCATGATAGGAAACAATACAGATAATAGAATTGTGCTCAATTATTTGGATACGGTCATATTTTATATTAGCATAGGCAACACGACGCTTAAAAGAGCGCAAAGCTGACCTGCATAAGGTAATAGTGTAATAAGAAAGTGTCAATAAAGCATAAAAGTTATAGAGAAAATAATAAATTAGTGCACTTAATAGATCAATACATGAATTTCCCATCATCACAATCTTCAACCATTCGTAAGAGAAGTGGAGGCTTCCCATCATCCCTGTCTGTAAGGAATAGATGTTTACCAGTTCTCCCAATTATAAAATGTGCAGTTTCTGCAGCAAGTCTCTCCGCAATTGGGACGCCGAAAAGATAGGGGAGCTGAGGGAAAGAACAAATATAAACAGGGAATCAGGTTTTAAGTTGCGTACTATGTTTGTGTTTGGAAGTAGACATTAATCATTGGAAAAGGAAATAAATAGAGAAGGCATGTTAAAACATTCTTAAGAATGAGGCCCAGAAAATGGCTGGGCTTCCATCTTTCAGAGGATTTTTCCTATTTCAAAAGTAAGGTTAGGTTACAAAATTATTCGGAAGATATGCAGCTCAAATGGGGTGATAATAAGGCTGATAATGAGATAGGCGAAGAATATAGTGGGAATGCATAACTGCATATGAGTAAATAGCAGAAAAACTAACTTGTTTATTCCACCTTGAGCCCAAGTGTGGTGTAGCAGATGTAATGAAATTAATTGGTTCTAGGCCAGCTATTTTCACAACATCAGATATTTTTTGTTCATCAAAAGGCTTATTAGAATAAAGAGAAGAGACTTCGCCCATGCAAGGATCATAAAGTTTTCCGATTGCATATCTTGATACTAAACCGCCAAGTGAATGAGCAACAAAAGATATCTTCCTCAGATTTGTTTTCCTCTGAACCACTTGTCGAACCTGCATGATAAATATTATATAAACATGTACGCTTTCAATCATTTCTATGACTCTTTGTAAACTGTATTAGAGTAAAGCGCAATACTGAAGCTCTGGATAGAAATGAAGTTGGTTATACCTCCTCAGCTAGCCTTTCCCCCATTATGTCTACTCCATCATATGTTAATTTTGAATGATTGCTCTGACTACCTGCATTAAAGAAATATCAAGGAATGTACCCGGACAACAGAGCATACTAGTCTGGTAGGTTTAACCTAACAGGTTGTTTGACTACTTAAGCATATAGCCAGACATAATTAATATGAAAAACTAACTTGGCACCATGTGGTACCCGTACAAATACAGATGATAGGATTATAACTAGATCGTGATCCCCAATTGCGTCATAATGCCAGTAGACTGATGCATTCTCCATTTTAGCAATGTGAAACAATGATTGCCAACAGTTATGAAATCTAATTTTGCACCTTAATTAGGAGTTGCATTCAAAATTACGAGAAATGAATAGAATAATTTTACAACCCATGCCTCTTTTGAATTCAAATTCCATATAGTCAAATACGTCACCAACAGATCAAAATCATGCCAAAATTTTGGGGGATTTCTATATCAGGTATTCAGGTTGTAAAACAACTGCAAAGCACCCACTAAAACTCATCCGCAGCAACCACATGGAAAGGGAGAGCTATTTAAACTCACGGTGGACAAAAACTTTCCCCGGGAGCCTCTTCACGAACTGCTCCGAAGCAAACTTCCAGTCCGCCGAACTGATTGAAACACCAAAATGAGCAAGGAAGGAGCATAGAAGTACACGTCCTCAAGCAGAAGCATCAAAGACAAACCTCCCGTAGAGCCCGTTAACCATGACGACGAGGTGGTCCGCCTTCTCGCCGCCGACCTCGTCTTCCTCGCGGCTACCGGCGGCCTTCCCTTCGGCTTCGGCCTCTGATTCCGCGGTCGGAGGCGGTAGAGGCGGTGAGAGGACACACCGCAACCAGTCCGCGGGGTTCAGCTTCTCACCCGCAGGACTGGGACTCCGCCCGTGCAGGAACCCTAGGTCGAGCCTAAGACGCGGCCACCGCGAGCTACTCCGATTGCGGTTGCGCTCCCCTGGGATGCTCTGGAACTGGCCCATGAGTGAGACGCCGCGGCGGCGGCGCCGGCGGCGAGGTGAGGAAGGGGAAGGGGCTGAAGCAATGGAGCACGTGGCGGAAGGGTACAATCTGGAAGAGGCGGGCATACCCACTTGGCTGACCCACATCGGTGGTTCGCGAATCGAATCACACGGGGACAGGCGGACAGCATATTAGCAGTTGCTTAATTGGCGCGGATTTGTGGGCCTAACGTGCTTTGCAGCTTAACTCTTGGTGGTCTTTCAAAAACAAATTGCCAAATCTTTCATGTTCTTTCCAATACAGATGAAATCAGTTGTGGTCTTTGAAAAAAACAAATACAGTCTTTAAAGATTTTCATTTTCTTGTGCGATGCTATCAGGCTCTCATTGTAAGGCATGTACGTAACACTTTCATTCTGTGTAACAGCACAGTTTGGACAGAAGAATGGCCATGCCTCACAGTCTATAGAAACGCAAACAGTCAAGTAGTACAGTATTATTACTCTGTTTGAGCTCCGTTTTTGTGCTGAATCTATCAGTCTAGTAGTATGTGTGCTTGTTCCGCCACCGCCGTCATTAGCATTGCGCCGTCCTCTCCAGCAACCTTAGGCTTGCTGTATGCTAGGAACATGAAGACGCCACAAGAACGCCATGACAACACGGAGATAAGCCTGTACTAAGAAAGTGCGTATTCAGTGTTGGCAAGATAATTGAAGTTTTTTTAAAAAGAAAAAAAATGAAACGACCGAGAATGAGAGCAGGTGGGCTGCTGGTTTTTGCGATCGTGAAGCAATATGGGAGGCCCAATTTGAATAGCTGGACTTACAGTGCCATTGGCCAACTGGGTCGTGGTGGGCCCAAGCTGTAAATTAGAAGGCTTCCCTTTCGATTAACTTGTGGCCCGAAAATGTGATAAGAAAACTCGTGGCCCGAAAGCTGAAACGTTCGATTGCTCGTTTGCAATGGTGGTCGGCGGATCACTTTGCAGAAATTTGTTTAATCCCTAGATCACGGTGAGATGAGAACTGCAGTAGTGCAGCAAAGGAACCTTCGACGCATGCACCGACTGATGACTAACCCCAAGATCTTAGATGCGGTCAGGCGCGCAGAGCCACATGAAAGCATGTGTCCTCACGTCAATGCTTCTATTTGCGCGGAAAAACCCAATAAACTGCACTGACACCGAACAAATCGATCCCAACTTTTCCAAGCGTTTACTTTAGGCTGCAAACTACTAGTACTCTGCTTCCTTCCTCGGCACAGGCATCCTCTCTTGACGGGACTCCATAGATTTGCCGAAGGCGTCAAACCGACCAATGGAGACGAAGAAATAATTAAGAATGTTCGTACACTGTCCAGCGCGGTTATGAAAATCCCAAGTCAAACGAGGGGCACCGTGTCGCGCCTCGATCGCACGAGTCGCATGGCATGGCACCCTCAATGTACGTGCCGGATCACATGACACGATTCTTTCATCGATTCTGCAGGTACACCTCTCTCTGAAAATTGTCATGCTTGTAGATCGATCGGCAGATTTAACTAGCTGCCTCTGAGTCATAATGGTAAGTTTCTCTGTTGACGTTGTCGGTGTGTGAGGACACCTCCAAATGGGGGCTCGTCAAGGCTCCCTTGGGATAGGTTCGGGGAGGAACGGATTTGCTCGCGCGTTAGCGTGGATGATTCAAGTGAGGAAGAACACCGAGAGTTATCCAGGTTCGGGCCGCACTGGGTGCGTAATACCCTACGTCCTGGTGTGTGAGTATTCGAAAAGCCGACCCCCTATTACATGGGGGTACCCCCTCCCTTTTGAGGGTGGAGCTTAGGAGAGGCTCCAATGGGGGCTCTATCTAGAGGAAGAAAAAGAGCCCGGCTTCCTCCGTAAGAGAGTCGTCGGCCCCGCTCCTTCACCCGGGGCCTCCTCCTTTATATGCTAAGAGGGAATCCCCACATTGGGCGGTACAAGAAAAATAAATGCGGGCGGTTGGAGGTTGGGAGTTGCCTTGGGCCTCCCCCTTTCCCTTCTCCCGTAAGCCACCGGGGTGAGAGAGAGAAGATTCACTTGCATGCATGCAAGGATTTTGTCTTCTAGCTTTTAGCTTTGGCATCTCGCGGATCTTCCGCGGCTTGCGCTTAGGTAGTAGGCGGTGTGGGGGCCCCGATCCCGAGTACACCGACGGGAGCCTCCGAGCTCATTGCCGGTACGCCGAGGTGGTTGGCGATGAGGTCAACTTGTCCCCGCCGTAGTCGTCATGTCTTCTTTGCTCGATCATCTATGTGGGAAATACTTAGGCACAATCACAAGAGTTTCGAAGTCGGGGTGTCTCCGAACCACACTGGTGCCACGTGCGCCTTGACTTGACCGAACCGGTGAGTCGGCCCGTCGGGTTAGACCGGGTACCATAATCTCATTGCGCGGGCGCAAGATTTCGGTCCCCGGGGTCTCGCCCTTTGACGAGGCTCGACGCGGTGGCCTCGTCTCGGTGCACGAGACGACCAGGGCGTGCGCAGGGGTCATCCCCACCTCAAGAACCCTTCCAAGCTGTACCATAGTTTTTCGACATTTATGATCGGTCGGTGAGGTGGCCGGAGGTGAGGCCAAACCGTCTCCGTTGTATCCGGGTAGTCGGAGCCACGCCCGAGTAGCCGCCGTCGTCGCCGGGTCGTCGGAGACGTCGTCCGGTAGTCGAGACGTGCTCGCCGGAGTAGTCGCCGGAGACGTCGCCGGGTAGTCGGAGACGCGCTCGCCGGAGTAGTCGCCGGAGACGTCGCCGGGTAGTCGGAGACGTCGTCCGGGTAGTCGGAGACGCGCTCGCCGGAGTAGTCGAAGACGTCGCCCGGGAGTCGGAGACGCCATCCGGGTAGTCGGGGACGAGCTCGCCGGAGTAGTCGCCGGAGTAGTCGCCGGAGACGTCGCCCGGGAGTCGGAGACGCCATCCGGGTAGTCGGGGACGAGCTCGCCGGAGTAGTCGCCGGAGTAGTCGCCGGGACGTCGCCGGGTAGTCGGAGACGTCGTCCGGTAGTCGGAGACGCGCTCGCCGGAGTAGTCGGAGACGTCGCCCGCCGGAGTAGTCGGAGACGTCGCCCGCCGGAGTAGTCGGAGGCGTCGCCCGGTAGTCGGAGACGTCGTCCGGTAGTCGGAGACGCGCTCGCCGGAGTAGTCGCCGGAGACGTCGCCCGGTAGTCGGAGACGTCGTCCGGGTAGTCGGAGACGCGCTCGCCGGAGTAGTCGAAGACGTCGCCCGGGAGTCGGAGACGCCATCCGGGTAGTCGGGGACGAGCTCGCCGGAGTAGTCGCCGGAGTAGTCGCCGGAGACGTCGCCCGGTAGTCGGAGACGTCGTCCGGGTAGTCGGAGACGCGCTCGGGTCTTCCGCATGCTATCCGGGGACCTCGCTGCTCGCCCGGGTAGCCGCAACCGTCGACACGGCGTGCCCGGTGTCGTCGTGGACGCGCTTCCGAACGCCATCGCCACTACCGCGGGTGATAGGAGCCCCCGAGCGTCGCCGAGTCGCGACTCCAAATGGACGTGTCTCGCGGCGTCAAGGATTCCACCCACGTTCATAGCAAGAACAAACAAAGTGAGGTTAGCTTAATCAAAGACAAAGCAAAACGGGCAGAAAGGGAAAAACAGAGTTTTCCAAATCGAAAAAAAGCAAGATCTACAACGAAGAAAGGGGAGAACAAAGCCTCTCACCCCTTCCTCGGCGCGCCAAATGTCGGTGTGTGAGGACACCTCCAAATGGGGGCCTGTCAAGGCTCCCTTGGGATAGGTTCGGGGAGGAACGGATTTGCTCGCGCGTTAGCGTGGATGATTCAAGTGAGGAAGAACACCGAGAGTTATCCAGGTTCGGGCCGCACCGGGTGCGTAATACCCTACGTCCTGGTGTGTGAGTATTCGAAAAGCCGACCCCCTATTACATGGGGGTACCCCTCCCTTTTGAGGGTGGAGCTTAGGAGAGGCTCCAATGGGGGCTCTATCTAGAGGAAGAAAAGAGCCCGGCTTCCTCCGTAAGAGAGTCGTCGGCCCCCGCTCCTTCACCCCGGGCCTCCTCCTTTATATGCTAAGAGGGAATCCCCACATTGGGCGGTACAAGAAAAATAAATGCGGGCGGTTGGAGGTTGGGAGTTGCCTTGGGCCTCCCCCTTTCCCTTCTCCCGTAAGCCACCGGGGTGAGAGAGAGAAGATTCACTTGCATGCATGCAAGGATTTTGTCTTCTAGCTTTTAGCTTTGGCATCTCGCGGATCTTCTGCGGCTTGCGCTTAGGTAGTAGGCGGTGTGGGGGCCCCGATCCCGAGTACACCGACAG
The DNA here is from genome assembly GCA_031894775.1 of Chloris gayana. Lineage (NCBI taxonomy): Eukaryota > Viridiplantae > Streptophyta > Magnoliopsida > Poales > Poaceae > Chloris > Chloris gayana. Next base: position 2,403,044 of record JAUNZO010004234.1, on the reverse strand, counting down.
GAGCCTCCGAGCTCATTGCCGGACGCCGAGGTGGTTGGCGATGAGGTCAACTTGTCCCCGCCGTAGTCGTCATGTCTTCTTTGCTCGATCATCTATGTGGGAAATACTTAGGCACAATCACAAGAGTTTCGAAGTCGGGGTGTCCCCGAACCACACCGGTGCCACGTGCGCCTTGACTTGACCGAACCGGTAGTCGGCCCGTCGGGTTAGACCGGGTACCATAATCTCATTGCGCAGGGCGCAAGATTTCCGGTCCCCGGGTCTCGCCCTTTGACGAGGCTCGACGCGGTGGCCTCGTCTCGGTGCACGAGACGACCAGGGCGTGCGCGAGGGTCATCCCCACCTCAAGAACCCTTCCAACTGTACCATAGTTTTTCGACATTTATGATCGGTCGGTGAGGTGGCCGGAGGTGAGGCCAAACCGTCTCCGTTGTATCCGGGTAGTCGGAGCCACGCCCGAGTAGCCGCCGCTGTCGCCCGGTCGTCGGAGACGTCGTCCGGTAGTCGGAGACGTGCTCGCCGGAGTAGTCGCCGGAGACGTCGCCCGGTAGTCGGAGACGCGCTCGCCGGAGTAGTCGCCGGAGACGTCGCCCGGGTAGTCGGAGACGTCGTCCGGTAGTCGGAGACGCGCTCGCCGGAGTAGTCGAAGACGTCGCCCGGGAGTCGGAGACGCCATCCGGTAGTCGGGGACGAGCTCGCCGGAGTAGTCGCCGAGTAGTCGCCGGAGACGTCGCCCGGGAGTCGGAGACGCCATCCGGTAGTCGGGGACGAGCTCGCCGGAGTAGTCGCCGGAGTAGTCGCCGGGGACGTCGCCCGGTAGTCGGAGACGTCGTCCGGTAGTCGGAGACGCGCTCGCCGGAGTAGTCGGAGACGTCGCCCGCCGGAGTAGTCGGAGACGTCGCCCGCCGGAGTAGTCGGAGGCGTCGCCGCGGTAGTCGGAGACGTCGTCCGGTAGTCGGAGACGCGCTCGCCGGAGTAGTCGCCGGAGACGTCGCCGGGTAGTCGGAGACGTCGTCCGGTAGTCGGAGACGCGCTCGCCGGAGTAGTCGAAGACGTCGCCCGGGAGTCGGAGACGCCATCCGGTAGTCGGGGACGAGCTCGCCGGAGTAGTCGCCGGAGACGTCGCCCGGTAGTCGGAGACGTCGTCCGGTAGTCGGAGACGCGCTCGCCGGAGTAGTCGAAGACGTCGCCCGGGAGTCGGAGACGCCATCCGGGTAGTCGGGGACGAGCTCGCCGGAGTAGTCGCCGGAGTAGTCGCCGGAGACGTCGCCCGGTAGTCGGAGACGTCGTCCGGTAGTCGGAGACGCGCTCGGGTCTTCCGCATGCTATCCGGGGACCCGCTCGCTCGCCCGGGTAGCCGCAACCGTCGACACGGCGTGCCCGGTGTCGTCGTGGACGCGCTTCCGAACGCCATCGCCACTACCGCGGGTGATAGGAGCCCCCGAGCGTCGCCGAGTCGCGACTCCAAATGGACGTGTCTCGCGGCGTCAAGGATTCCACCCCACGTTCATAGCAAGAACAAACAAAGTGAGGTTAGCTTAATCAAAGACAAAGCAAAACGGGCGAGAAAGGGAAAAACAGAGTTTTCCAAATCGAAAAAAAGCAAGATCTACAACGAAGAAAGGGGAGAACAAAGCCTCTCACCCCTTCCTGGCGCGCCAAATGTCGGTGTGTGAGGACACCTCCAAATGGGGGCCCGTCAAGGCTCCCTTGGGATAGGTTCGGGGAGGAACGGATTTGCTCGCGCGTTAGCGTGGATGATTCAAGTGAGGAAGAACACCGAGAGTTATCCAGGTTCGGGCCGCACCGGGTGCGTAATACCCTACGTCCCGGTGTGTGAGTATTCGAAAAGCCGACCCCCCTATTACATGGGGGTACCCCCTCCCTTTTGAGGGTGGAGCTTAGGAGAGGCTCCAATGGGGGCTCTATCTAGAGGAAGAAAAAGAGCCTGGCTTCCTCTCGTAAGAGAGTCGTCGGCCCCGCTCCTTCACCCCGGGGCCTCCTCCTTTATATGCTAAGAGGGAATCCCCACATTGGGCGGTACAAGGAAAATAAATGCGGGCGGTTGGAGGTTGGGAGTTGCCTTGGGCCTCCCCCTTTCCCTTCTCCCGTAAGCCACCAGGGTGAGAGAGAGAAGATTCACTTGCATGCATGCAAGGATTTTGTCTTCTAGCTTTTAGCTTTGGCATCTCGCGGATCTTCTGCGGCTTGCGCTTAGGTAGTAGGCGGTATGGGGGCCCCGATCCCGATACACCGACAGACGTGTTTCCCAATTGTCGGCGAGGCTCGCATATATAAGGACCAGTAGGCGTCTACGGTTTCATCTTGCACTGCTAGTGGACACTAGCATAGCTATTAGCTACGGATTAGTACCTCTGGCTGGGCAACAACACTGGTCTTAACCATGGAGTGCACCTCAAGGACTAGCAGGCTCCTAGTTCTGATGGGCGTGCTCGTCCTGTCGTGCTCTCTCGGCCCGGTGTCCGCGTCTCGCCGCCTGCTCCAGACCACCGCGGCGCAGGACTTCGCCGTGGAGCACGCGCACATCCGCGCCTGCCATTTCCAGCGCCCGCTCAAGTACACCCAGGAGCTGGCCGACCGGGCGGAGCAGTGGGCGCAGCGGTTCAAGCCCGACTGCACGGCGGCCTCGCCGGCGCCCGGCGTGAACGTGTTCGTGGGCAACCCGGGCACCACCTGGCTGCCGAGCGACGCGGTGGCGGCGTGGGCGGCGGAGAAGGACAACTACGACTACGGCTCCAACTCGTGCGCCGCGGGCAAGGAGTGTGGCCACTACAAGCAGGTGGTGTGGCAGGGCACCAAGGAGGTCGGCTGCGCCGTCGTCGACTGCGACTCCGGGGCCACGCTCATGACCTGCCACTACGAGCCGCTAGGAAACCTCGAGGGGCAGAAGCCCTTCTGATCCCTTCTTCACGACTTGCGTGCATGCATGGTGCCACATACACAGAGTTCCTACAAGCTACTAATCATATTTTGGCCTCTTTTGCATTTCTTCACGCCTTATACCGTAGCTGATTGTGTATTTG